>OX451348.1:30107305-30729805 GCA_949629155.1 Myopa testacea
TGGCCACTGACGCCACATCTTTGCCTGTGCACGCTAGACTTTTCAGGAATAGGTAGCTGATATAGTGACCTTTCGAACTGTATACAACGTTTGTCCAAGTTTATGTTTTTTGTTTGAACAAAGTGTTTGTCGAAATGTATGAGAAGGTGCACTGGGTAACCAAACGTTTGGCCACTGACGCCACATCTTTGCCTGTGCACGGCTAGACTTTCAGGAATAGGTAGCTGATATAGTGACCTTTCGAACTGTATACAACGTTTGTCCAAGTTATGTTTTTTGTTGAACAAAGTGTTTGTCGGAAATGTATGAGAAGGTGCACTGGGGTAACCCAACACTGGCCACTGACGCCACATCTTTGCCTGTGCACGGCTAGACTTTTCAGGAATAGGTAGCTGATATAGTGACCTTTCGAACTGTATACAACGTTTGTCCAAGTTATGTTTTTTGTTGAACAAAGTGTTTGTCGAAATGTATGAGAAGGTGCACTGGGTAACCAAACGTTGGCCACTGACGCCACATCTTTGCCTGTGCACGGCTAGACTTTTCAGGAATAGGTAGCTGATATAGTGACCTTTCGAACTGTATACAACGTTTGTCCAAGTTATGTTTTTTGTTGAACAAAGTGTTTGTCGACGTGTATGAGAAGGTGCACTGGGTAACCCAACACTGGCCACTGACGCCACATCTTTGCCTGTGCACGGCTAGACTTTTCAGGAATAGGTAGCTGATATAGTGACCTTTCGAACTGTATACAACGTTTGTCCAAGTTATGTTTTTTGTTGAACAAAGTGTTTGTCGAAGTGTATGAGAAGGTGCACTGGGTAACCCAACACTGGCCACTGACGCCACATCTTTGCCTGTGCACGGCTAGACTTTTCAGGAATAGGTAGCTGATATAGTGACCTTTCGAACTGTATACAACGTTTGTCCAAGTTATGTTTTTTGTTGAACAAAGTGTTTGTCGAAGTGTATGAGAAGGTGCACTGGGTAACCCAACACTGGCCACTGACGCCACATCTTTGCCTGTGCACGGCTAGACTTTTCAGGAATAGGTAGCTGATATAGTGACCTTTCGAACTGTATACAACGTTTGTCCAAGTTATGTTTTTTGTTGAACAAAGTGTTTGTCGAAATGTATGAGAAGGTGCACTGGGTAACCCAACACTGGCCACTGACGCCACATCTTTGCCTGTGCACGGCTAGACTTTTCAGGAATAGGTAGCTGATATAGTGACCTTTCGAACTGTATACAACGTTTGTCCAAGTTATGTTTTTTGTTGAACAAAGTGTTTGTCGAAATGTATGAGAAGGTGCACTGGGTAACCAAACGTTGGCCACTGACGCCACATCTTTGCCTGTGCACGGCTAGACTTTTCAGGAATAGGTAGCTGATATAGTGACCTTTCGAACTGTATACAACGTTTGTCCAAGTTATGTTTTTTGTTGAACAAAGTGTTTGTCGACGTGTATGAGAAGGTGCACTGGGTAACCCAACACTGGCCACTGACGCCACATCTTTGCCTGTGCACGGCTAGACTTTTCAGGAATAGGTAGCTGATATAGTGACCTTTCGAACTGTATACAACGTTTGTCCAAGTTATGTTTTTTGTTGAACAAAGTGTTTGTCGAAGTGTATGAGAAGGTGCACTGGGTAACCCAACACTGGCCACTGACGCCACATCTTTGCCTGTGCACGGCTAGACTTTTCAGGAATAGGTAGCTGATATAGTGACCTTTCGAACTGTATACAACGTTTGTCCAAGTTATGTTTTTTGTTGAACAAAGTGTTTGTCGAAGTGTATGAGAAGGTGCACTGGGTAACCCAACACTGGCCACTGACGCCACATCTTTGCCTGTGCACGGCTAGACTTTTCAGGAATAGGTAGCTGATATAGTGACCTTTCGAACTGTATACAACGTTTGTCCAAGTTATGTTTTTTGTTGAACAAAGTGTTTGTCGAAATGTATGAGAAGGTGCACTGGGTAACCAAACGTTGGCCACTGACGCCACATCTTTGCCTGTGCACGGCGAGACTTTTCAGGAATAGGTAGCTGATATAGTGACCTTTCAAACTGTATACAACGTTTGTCCAAGTTATGTTTTTTGTTGAACAAAATGTGTATGAGAAGTGCTTCTGGAGGTACACTGGGTAACATTGGCCACTGACGCCACATCCTTGCCTGTGCACGGATGAATTTTTCAGGATAAGGTAGCTGATATATTGACCTTTCCAACAATATACAAACCGTTTTCAGATTATATGTTTTACTAAACGAATAAGTAAATCTGAATGACACCTTACCTTGGCACTGCTAATTACGCACGAATTTAAATTCGTATTTTGGTTTGTGTCTTTGCTAAATTCGCGTCGGATTTACGAATTTAACTTCACGCACTTAATAGCTTTATGACATCTAATTAAGTCATGTTAAAGATTTCGTAGATAAGCCACATGAGAAGGTTACAATAGGTTATAAATAAAATGTTAATCTTCGTATAATATTTAACAGTGTTATTCAAGAGTTGTCGCATTTTTAACTGCAATTCGTGCAATTTTTAACTGCAATTCGTGCAATTCGAGTAACGCTCTATTCGAGGGACGCCTGTACAATTCTATAACTGTTAAGCTACCGTAATTGGTTAGTTTGGAATCGGTGGTGGTTTCTGTCAAGTCTATTATTTTGGTGGTTACAGAATATATGTGAAATCGTATTTAATGAACATCGAGAATCGAAAATATGTACATATGTATATGTTAAAATGACAGCAGCTGCAGAAAAAAAGCAACAGCAGGATAGCAACAACAACAACACAACGGACTCGTTTGATATAAAAACAACCCTCATCGTGTTGTGGGAATCCGACCTTGACTATATTTATTTCTTTTTTGTAAACGAAATAGTGACCAGATCGTTTTTTTTTTATATTGCCCATAAGATCGGAAGATTTTAAATTAAAAAATGTCTCTTTTTTTGTTTGTTTGTTTTTATATCTTCTCTTTTCTTCTTTTTAAATCGTTCCATCATCATCATAACCATCCTCATTCTATATCAATTAATGACAGCGTATAATCCGTGGTTACTTGACGTTGTTTTTTCACCCCTCCCTTTCGTTCAAAGAATATTCAGTCTTAAACCCCGCGTCTGCCTTTTTTTCGTTCGATTTTCTGAAGTCTTTACAACCAGCTTCGAGTTCAATGACAAATTCTTCATGGATATCAGAATTAATAATTGAAATTCCTTGATTTTCGAAAACACAAAAACAAAAAAAACAACTATGTTTATAGTATGCCACACCTTCTTCGTCTTCTGGGTAATACATAAAATTCCATACCAGTTATTAATCAATGATCATGATGATGGTGATGAGGAGGATTTCGTAATTTTGATTTTTTTTTTAAAGATTTAATTTAATCAGAATTTGTAAAATATCAGTATTTGTGAAATATCAGCATATATGAAATATCAGAATTTATTTGAATTGAAATACGCTAGAATCATGATGAAATAAAAGCATGCTTTTTTAGAGGCTGACTGATCGCGTTTATTTGATTTATTGGACAGCACAATAAAGAAGTTTTTTTCTTTTTTTCGGTTTGGAAAGATATGTAAAGTAAGAACCAAAAAAGAATGATAAAAACTATCAACAGACAAAAGAAGAAATTCATATATATTCTAATTGATGGGCAACATTTTTTGAGGTGCAGTTTTTTTGATATCTACGAATACGAATAGAAAAACTAGTCGCTTAACATGTGCCGCATAATTTTTCCACTTCAATGAGAATCAATTTTAAATGCATAATTTATAAAAGAATAGAAGAAGATGAAATAGAATAAGAAGAGAGAATACAGACGAATTGAAAGAGGAAGGAATACATTATTATTGTACTACAACAAATACATTTATAAAGAAAATACGATACATTACGAAAATAGATAAAGCAAAGTAAAAAGTTCAGGTATTTTAAAAAGGGAAATTTTGTTTGGGATGACTTTTTACGAGAAAAAGATTTCTTTCTGGTTATAAATAACTTTTGGGCGTTTTGTATCGTATTAAGAAAGGTGTTTATTAGGGCGTAACACCTCTGAATGATATTAATTGATATTTTTCCACTCAGGCTAGAAGATTTTTTGGTACCCTTCGTTTTTTATTTCTTTTAATTGTATATAAACATTATATATGCTAAATCATAACTGTTAATATGGTAGTTTAGATTTTTTTTTTATTGTCATTCGTTTTTTTATAATATAATCTATTTCATAGTCAATTTATGAGGTTTGTATATTGAAATATTCTTGGCACAAACTCTAAACTTGGCAGCACTTGTTTAATGTTTTGAAACATTGCATAAGACATTGCAGTGTACGTAGATGAGTGTAAAATTTCTATACGCTGATATTTTAAAGGTGAATAAATATGTAAAGTGTTATTCCAAAGTATCTTTAGGATGTTAAATGAGAATATCTGTCAAACGCCATGTTTGGCTCTTGACACTTTCTTTTGATTCTAATCTACAAAAATAGACAATTTTAACAATGAACTTAGTATGGTATACGATTCCAGAGCGTGTTGAGATGCTTAGGTTTTCCTTGTTTTCTACTATATACTAGTTCTGTTATAGTTATACTAAAAATTGTTTGCGGTTCGTCCCTTTTAAACCTTGTTTTTATTTAAATATTGTATGATTATTACATGAAATTTATTTTATTGCAATGTTTTGTTATGTTTGTTTTTATTTTTGAGTTTTCATTTTAACTCTTTTTATGCACTTTTATCTTTTTATTTTTATTTACAAGTAAAAAAAAAGCCATAAAATGGATTAAATGGATTTTTAATGTAGTTTTTGTAGCAATTAACAATCATAATGTCATACTGTTTATTCTCATACCTTATATCCATCCTTTGCTCTTGCCTTCTTTCCTCCTTCCTCCGTCCGTCCTTCTCCTTCTTTGCAATCGCTACTTTTTTCTTTTATTCAACCTTAGATTCATTACATGTTCATTAAGCAGAAAACTTTATTTGATTTTATTATTTTAAGATTAATTGAGTGTCTTTTTGTTTTATGACAGCTTTTCGATGTTATTTTTGTGTTGGTTTTTTTTTGTTGTTTTTTTTCTTGCTTTATAAAGTTGAAAAAATTTCATCGATATACGAGTTGTTTGCATTTCATGCATTTTTATAGGTATTTTTTACCTTCTTATTTTTAATGACATCGTTGAAAAAAAGAGTTGAAAAAAATTGAGTTGAAAAAAAAAAAATTGAAACCTGAATCCAGCAACGACAAAAAAAAATGAGAAAAATGTAATAAAAATAAAAACCAGATACAAATAAATAAAACAAAGACAAGACAATAAAAGAGTTATCTGTATTGTTGTTGTTGTTGACCATAAACAATTGCAGTTGCTGCTGCACGTGTTACTCTTTTCGAATGGTTGTTATTACCGCCTCCCTCTCCCCCCCATCAACCCTCCCTAACTTGACTATAATATTGTAGTTGTGATTTTCTTTTGACGTCTGTGACGTTTTCGCTGGTGCTGTTGTTATTGTATTATTTATAAATAAGTTTTTTCGTCTCTGAAAGAAACCCAGTTATTTTGGTATTCAATTTCCTTGGCTGCTTTTTATTTTGCTACTTTATTTTTTTCTACAGACAATTTTCTCATCTATCTTTTTTATACCCTACACCTTAAGGTTAAGGGTATATTCACTTTGTCACGAAATGTGTAACGCATAGAAATAGAGACGATAGGTATAGAAAAGTATATATATTCTTGATCAGCGTGACCTCCTGAGTCGATTTAGCCATGTCCGTCCGTCTGTCTGTCTGTCTGTCTGTCTGTCTGTCTGTCTGTCTGTCTGTCTGTCTGTCTGTCTGTTGAAATCACGATCACAGGAGAACCGGTAAAGATATCGTAATGAAATTTTGCAGAAATATTGTTTCTTGTGGTGTGCAGGTTGGTATTGAAAATGGGCAAAATCAGTCCACGACCACGCCTATTTTTTAGTAAAAATGTGATATCAGCGTTCGTTTTTGAGTTATGACAACAAAATTTCATTCCTGAGTATAGAGTAGCATTGTCCGTTAATAACCCAAATATGGGCGTGATCCGCCCACTTTTAGGTTACAGAGGCAAAAGAGGGTTATATTGTTAAATATATGAACTTCCTGAATAAAACTTTAGATAACAACTTGTTTACCAAAAAACATTATTACATCAAAACTGGGTGCGGTCCGCCCACTTTTACACTACTTATGAATACAGAATAGCTCATGAAAACAAGTTTATTACCACGGAAATAAAGTTTAAATTTGAACACAATAATAAAATAACTAAACTAGTTATTTTGTTTTGAAAAAGGTAATGACCACGCCTACTATTTATACAGAGGCGTAGCTAGGTCTCATGGAGCCCGCGACGGTCAATCAACTTGCAGCCCCAAAAATTCCTAGAATTCAATAAGTCACTACTTGAATTCCACAACTGCCACCCCCGACATCGTGCCGCCCAGAGTGGACAGCCACGCCCGCCCCCCTTACTACGCCCCCCTTTTAAATTTTTTTCAAAACTTTTAGGTGTAGGGTATCTAAGATTCGGCCAGGCCGAATATAGCTTTCTTACTGGTTTCTTCATCTCTTTCTTTTTAATGTATTTTCTCACTTTCATTATTTGTTGATTCTGCTCTCGTATGGAGTTTGTTTTTTCTTTTCTTTTTGTTTTAATAAATCTTATTTTTAACAACCTATCTTTTTTCCCCACGAGTTCTTCATTTTTTATGGTTTTATTTTTTTCTTTCTCGTAGTTTGCCTTCTTCTCGTCTTATTTCGATTTCTCTGAACTTCAACGGAACTTTTATTTTCATTGAATGAAATATTTATATGTATCTGTATCTTTATACATCTTTAATTTTTCACTTTTATTGAACTCATTCCTTTGGACAGATCTTAAGATTAACGCTGTCTTTTGTTTAAATTTTTTTGCTTTGTTTTATTATAGTTTTTTTCTATAAAAAATAATACTCTTTAACTGTTGAAATCAGACTTGTTGTGGAGTCAGTCGTTTTTTTAAAATCAATCTGGTATTGTTTTTTGTACTGTTCTGTTCTGTTGTTGTAAATGCTTTTAAAGTCGGATTTGTATTTTTTCAAAAGAATTTACTTTATTTATTTCTATATGGTACATACATATACAAAGACTTCATACAAAGAGTTAATCTAATAATAAAGAGTTAAGAGTCTTTGACTTTACCATGTATCCGCGCTTCTTCCTCACACTCCCTCTTTTACACTCGCTCGCTCTCTCTCTCTCTCTCTCTCTCTCTCTCTCTATCTGGCATGCGATCTCGGTTGTGATTTCTTTCACTCAAGTTGTATGTGATTTCAATCCAATTACTTTGGATTACGAAATCCGTTTTACAATTTGTTAATCGAGAACAACAACAACCTTGCCGGCATGACATTGTTGTTTTTATTGGTTTTTCTTGTTTCTATATTATATCTTATAACTTTTGTACCATCATCTAGGTATTTTTTGTATCCAAGTATCTCCCATTCTTATATTCTAGTTCTCCACCTGCCTTTCATCTCCCTCGCTGTGTCTTCTTTTCTATTTCTCTCTATCTCTCTTTTTTCTTTCTATATCTCTCTCTCCCCATCTCTCTTTTCCTATCTCTCTGATATCTGAAATAAATGGAAGCCATTTAAGGACAAGTTCGACATTTTAATTACTTAGTCATTGATTGCTCTAAATTCTAGCCCACTTCGTTAATAGTTAATAGTGACAATAATGATGACAACGGGTTGTCATCACGACAGAAAAACAATGAATCGTGACAGAAAGAAGGAAGTAAAAATGTTACACCAACAACAACTTTATCGAACAATAACATTTACAAGAACAGCAAAAAACTCAAGTGCTTTCTTTGTTCGTTGACCAAAGAATATCTAATCTAAAAATCAATATATTATTTCATGATTTTGTACACACACAAGTGTTGTTATTGTAGTTGTTGTGAATTTGAAAAACAGCCTCATTAAAAAAATATAATAATAATCAATCAATCAATGTCTAGAATTCTGCAGAATATTTAAAGTATGCACAAAAATCTGTCATTATAATCAATTAATATTTTATATTAATATAATTTGTATGTACCAAAGATTGTATTAATTTGATATTCCTTTTTGGTTATGTACCAAAGATTCGATTTAAAGACTTCGACTTTCTTCTAGACCCTGTATCGTCTTCGATATTCAAAACCTTGTGTCATAATATACTCGTGTAGCTAAACTGTAAAAATGCTTTTTTCCCTCTCCACGTTTTGTTTTTATTTTCATATACATACATATGTACATACGAGTATGTGTACATACTTTGTACATTATAGTATTATATTCAACACCTTGACTTGCGTTTAATTTTCAGCAAAGTGTTAATTTTTACTCATTATATAATGCTTATTTAAGCAACAATAAAAATAGTTAAAAGTTTCGAATGCAAATTTTATTGCAAATGACACTTCAAATATTAACGTATTTACACAAATAGGTACATATGTATGTGTTACGCGTGTTACATACATACATATGTGAATTACGTGTTAGATACTCGTAGCTAACTTTAATTCTTATCAGGAAACCGAAGATCTGTCATTAGAATTACATATATAAATTGTCGAGTTACTCATTAGAATTATATACTAGATTAAAAAACGGAAAAAACAAACACACATTTGAATTCATTACAAATTTCATGAGTCAAATGACTACGAGATTTAAATGACGCTTTTGCTTCTTATTATATTACATTATATTAGAAGAACTATTTTATACAGTCGATTACATTATGTTAATATGTATATCAAGAGATATTTTTAAGAGACATAAACCAAAGATTCATATTAAATGGTCTAGTTATACAGAAGAATGATTTCGATAATCCCTTCCATCGGTGCTATTCTCTCGATCGATCCAATATTCAGTGCAAATAAAGACCACTCAGACCATTGGCTCCCTCGTGTTCAAGCTTTTAAGATGTCTGGAGTTAATTTTCACAGTTAACGCCAAATTTTGTAGAATACCTTGTGTATTTACGGGCCGCTTTCGATCTACCATCCACGAGTTGTTTAAAATACAAGAGGATCTCCAGTTCGACTCTACTTCGAACTTACTTAAGGGATCTATAGTACAGGAAGCTTCCAGAGAATATACTGGGGCGAAAATTATAGGATGGTTAACTATGGCTAGCGATGGCTGAAGAATCTTTCGAAAAAACTGTGAAATCTTTCGATAAGTGTGAATTCTGGGACTAATCTTGGTTTGGGGTCCTTTTATTATAGTCTTCTTATTTGTCGTTATAGTCTTCTTTGCCTTCATTTTTATCCAATGAAATTCATAACAGACCAAACATTCCGTCAAGCATTTCAAAGCTTCTGTCATGGTAACGTAATAACCATGGTCAGTATTTCCTCCCCTTATTTTTGTATATCTATTCCTCTGTGTAGTATTATTAAATTTTCATGTACATCGTGCCACTCTCTGTAATCTTCACCGACTTCCCGTTTGCATTGTTAATGACACGTAATTCCCTACTTATTGTAATATTGTAATAATAATTTTTCATACTTTCGTTTGCTTTCATACATTTTGCTTTTTGGTTTTTCGGTTTTTTCTTTTCCCTTTTAACACAATGTTGCATCATTGTTCTGTTGTAGGCTGGTTCACGTGACGATTTAGCCACGGTAATAAAATAATTATTGACCGTGGCGCGGTGCACTTCCACGGCGACTGCGACTTGTTCCGGTTTTCTACAATGCATTGCATTCAAACACCTGACATTGACGGATGTTGGAAACGGATATCTTTATCATAATTATTTCCGATCTTCCGATCTGAGGGGAGGGATTATTAGGAAAAATATTCCGTGATTTGATTTGTGTATCCACGGATGAATCCAAATGTAAAAGAAAGTGATTTAAAGGTTACATACATAAAAGATACGTTGTCATTTAAAAATAACCAATATTATAATAGTTAAGTGTTATTTATACTAAACCTAAAATAAACCGTGAAACAAGGATATCTTCTAAAGGTTCTATCTTCTAAAGGTTCTACTCTAAAGAATCTGTCACATGACAGAGGTCATGAAAGTGTAGAGTATTTCAGATTCGGTCATGCCGAAGATAGGGCGCCTTTCAGGCTAAGTATTTTTAGAATAACTATCGAAGGTAGACTGTACAGAGGTAACTGTTTTAGATTAGATTAGATTTATGGTGATGATTCTTCTGTAATAATGACTTCTTATTCAATTTCCAAGGAATAATAAATACCACCGTTGAAAAGCGGAAATATTTTAATATTCTCTTATATAAATAAATTTCATACAAACCGAGAAATGATCTATAAACGTGTTACGCATCTGTTGAGAATTTTTTAGTCTAATCATCAAACGTGAGTCATTAGTTTTTGATAAATAAATCTTTTTGAATTTAGTTTTTATTCTATAATTAATTCTGTTCGTATAATTTAACATAAATAAATAAATTCATATGATTATTTTTATATTACTATCATTAAATTAACTAATTAAATTAATTATAAATAAATTAAAACCATCGAAAATAAATATGAAATTTTCAGAATTTTTTATTTTTTGTTTTAATTTTCCCGTATATTTTTTCGGCAAAATTTGCAGAAAAAAATAAAAACACGAAACGGAAAAATGAAAAATGCAAGAGATTTAAATAAACATCAAGAAATTTTTGAGAAAAATCTAAAGAAATACTAAATGAAGAAAACGAAAATTAAAACAAAAAATAAAACCATCGTATAACAAATATTCACCATTAAATTTTTAATAGGTTTTTAAATTAAACTTACCAACTTCAGAGGGTAAATTCGAAAAAAGACGGGTTATTTTCGAATAATGATAATATTAAAAAATAAATGAGATGAAGTAAATGATTATAGTTGATTAAAAGAAAAATCTGTATTTAAATCTGAAAATTAAAAAATTATACTTATTTATTTCAACGGAGAAATTGTATTATGATTGTATAAGTATCAAAGGAAAAAATTGCCTTTCTACCCTCTAATTTACCATCCTTTATACTCTCTAATCTTATCTACACTCTACTCGCTACCCTGCTCAGTTTTGTACCCTGCTCAGTAGTGTAGAGTAGTAGGATACTTCGACTGTACCGTACTCTACACTACTCTACTCTTCTCTATTAAACTTCTATACGATTCTCTACTTTTCCCTTCTCTGATTCTCTCGGTTATTCTCTACTGTTTTCTTCCCTGCTTTAAAAGTACTCTATTCTCACCCTACTCTACCCTCTACTCGACTCTTCTCTATTAAACTTCTATACGATTCTCTACTTTTCCCTTCTCTGATTCTCTCGGTTATTCTCTACTGTTTTCTTCCCTGCTTTAAAAGTACTCTATTCTCACCCTACTCTACCCTCTACTCGACTCTTTTCTTTACTACTCTTTCCTAATATTTCTCTTCTTCCCGCTCCCCCCCTTTTGTCCTCCTCTTCATTTCTCCATCTACAATAAATTTTCAATCCTCTTTCAATCAATCTCATAGATAATGTGATAATTCTGAAAATCTGTTGTGATTATTTTTAGCACGATCATTCAATCGAACGATAGAATTTTCTTTAAAATGTTTTATTTACATTTCCAATCTATTGTTTATTATTATTGTATTTTTCCAGATGAAGAAATTCGAAATTATTTTTCTATTATTGAAAGAAATGATATGAAAAGTTTGTTGTTTATAAAGCGATCATATTGATCTCTTAATCGTAGAAAGTATTCAGGAGATGTGAACAATTTTTCAATAATTTACAATAATTCAATAAATTAAACATTTTGTCTATTAAAAATATTGTTAAGAGGTCATATCAGAGGTCATTTCATATACTATTTAAATGTACAGTAAAACCCCGACTTATCGAAATTTGTAAAGAAGGAAACAAATGAATCTATTAAGAATCTTGGATATCAAGTGAAAAGTCAATAAACTCTGTATAGGAATAAAACACATTTGTGTTTATTGTTGTTGTTTATAAGAAACCTCTGTATCTGCAACGAAGTTCATGCCTTTTAGCATGCGTGGCACGTGCAGCGATAGAAAATGTTGTTGTTGCGGTTCTTATTACCTATGAGCTATAATTCAATCTCCCTCTCTCTCTCTTTCCCTATCCCCCTCTCTCTCTTTCTCTATCGCCCTCTCTCTTTCTAAATCATTGACACTCAAGTGAAGTTCATTGGAATTGTTATTGTTATTGATTGTTATTCGAAATAATAGTATTTGTTTAGTTTATATATGCACTTGAAACTTTCTCAAGTGAAGAAAACTCTGGCATGATTTTTATATCTCACAGCTAATACATATATACATCGTACGTATTTGAAAAGTGTTAACATTTAAATTTATTGTAGATGAAATAATAAATAACAAACTCAAACGAATTTTTGATCTTGTTAAACAGAAATTCTTAAATAGTTTGTTTTATTTCGAGTGTTTGTATCCGGCTCGAAGGATCACTTTTTTGTATGACAACCAACCGAAAAAGTAAACGACAACAATAACAACAAATGCAACATTTAGACCGCAAACTACAAGTATATCAAAATCTCCCCTGTAGAATAAAATGGTGGATGCTCATGTCCGGAAATCATACAAAAATGTTGCTAGCAACATATGTATGCCTCGTGGAGTCTCTTAATATACATAACTGTATACTCGTTGTAGCTCAAGCCGCAACGCCGAACGTCATAATCACCATTACAGTCATTATAAAATACTGCATGATCATTATAATCATTATAATATACTGCATGACCATCATCATTATTGTAAAATACTGCATGATCATCATAGTTTTGGCAGCAATTGTAAATATTTTTATTTCCTAGTTCCAGTTGTTGTATTTTTACATATGTATTTTCCTATCTTTTTCTTATTTTTATTCCTTATTATTTTTTTTTTCTTTTTGTATTTCTTCAAAATATTGTTTCTAAAATGGCAAAAAAGGCAATTTTTTAAATTTTTTAAAAGAGGTCAAAAAAATAATAAAACCTGCTATAGACGAAACAACCAAAAATTGTTTGTTCAACGTAAATACTTGATTGTGTTTTTGTTGGAATTCTTTTGAATTTCTTTTCCTTTTAATTTATTGCAAAACTAATAAAAAGACGACTTAAAATAAATTATGACGAAACAAAAGGAATTCCAACAGCTGCTGAACCAAGTAAATCAATTTGATTATTATTGTTTTCAATTAGTTACTAAATATGTAGGTCTAAAAATATAGTTGGTTCTAAAAATATATAAACAAACAAAAAAATTAATAAAAAAATAAGATCTTGTGAGATTTATATAAATGGATGCAATTCATAAACTTGAAAGATTGTTGAAGTTTTGACATATTTGACATATTTTTTAAAAGTATACATATGCCGCTTTTTAAGAATTTTTTCCTTTCTAAAAAACTTTCTTCTTATAAAAAATCGCCTTCTTTAAAATTCGACGAGTCCATTTAAAGTCTTCCTGAAATTTATTACACTTTAATTATCAGGTTTAGCTTTAAGTATTTAATGGAAGTTAAAACAATGAATCCATAAAAATGTCATCCGGAGAAGAAGAAAATCACAAATGTTAATATTTGTTGTAAACTCTGACACTCACTTTATAGAAGTTTTTAAAGAAATATTTAAGTAGAAATAAGAAAATATAAATATTTATACATATGTATGTTCTTATTTTAAAATTAATTTCAATGAGTTGCAATTCATTTGCGTTTTGTATTTCGGTTTTTTTTCTTTTTGGTATTTTATGAATATTTTAACACCCTACACTGCTGCGTTGGTCTGCGATTTGAAAACTGGGCGAAACAAAAATAAGAAAGAGAAGAAAATGAGTAAAGAGAGAGGTGGAAATTGTGATTAGTGGATGATCATTATACGTACAAGTAAAGGAATATATTTTTAGAAATTGTTGCTGGTGTCTTTTTTGGGACTTCTTTCTGTAGAGCGAATTCGTTGGATGATGAATTGTGACCAAATTTGTGGTACGATACTTTTTCGTTGTTGTTGTCTTAGGCCGCTGCGTATAGAATATTATAGTAAAATAGTTCCTCTTCTTTCTATTCTGAATTTTCTTTTTTCGTCTGCATCTGCATCTCCTGCGTTTACTTCTTATTTAGATTGCTTCTGTCTTCTTGTTGTTGTTGTTTTTGTTTGTAGGTCAAAAAAGTTGCTTTTTGCTTTTGATGTTTAAAAGTCACAGCGACGCAGACGTTCGAAAAATGCGGAAGAAATTACAACTAATTTAGTGGGGGGTGAAATGGTTCGAGTAGAAAACACTTTCGAGTTGTGTGGGAATAAAAAGAAAAAGTGGAAGAAGATCAAAAGTAGACGAAACAAAGAAGAAAAAAGAAAAGAGGTAGAAGAAGACTAGAAGAGGAAGAAAATGGGTCACTGGGTATTTCTGTGGGGCTCACTGAATATCTCTGTGAGTAAATGTTCATTACATAAAAATGGCAAATATTTTGTTTCTTCTCTATCTTTTGTCGATTTCGGGAAGAATAAAAATACTACAATAAAAAGAATAAACATTAAATGTTAATTGAATCAAATTAAATTTTTAATACAAATTAAATTCAATGAATGCAAAGAAAAAAATAGCAGCAATTACGTCTGAAGATACGTACTATATGGTAGAACACCTCCATCACAATGGGCCACAGGGGTCTCTGATTGGGCAGGGTGGCGAAACCATATAGTATAGTATAGTATAAATTGACAAAAAGCTGTGTTATAATTTTAAAAATTATACTCAATCTCAAAGTTTGTGAACGTCAGGCAAAAAAGTTGCGCACTCAACTTCTTCTCTTCGTCCCTCTCCGCATGATCCTTTTCCCCCCTGTCTCTATCTTTGTCCTTCCCACCTCTCTCTCTCACACACTCTCTTCGATCGTTTTTCTTACGCGTGAGAAACGGAACACAACAGCAGTGATTCAGTTATTATTATCGTCATCGTAAAACTTTTCGCAGCTTTTCCACTCGTATCTCAACGCTTCGCTGCGGATGATTCGCTCTTGATACAACACCGAACCGTAGTCAGTAGCTAGCTCTTCGGTGGAGTCTCTGGATGTCTGCCGGCCTCTGTTCAGTCTATCAGTTTCATCGTCAACGAGGTACGCGAGAGTAAAAAGTACGCGCATTCACAAAGTACGCAGCGTTTTAATTCCGTGCCTTAAATTAGAATATAAAAGAAAACATAATCAAAATATTAATAAAACTCGAAAAAACCACAAATTTGCAGATACTTTTTGTAACAATTTTTAACCAAAAATCAATTCAGGCAAAAAATATTAAGTATAAAAAATTGCATCTTCATCTCATTTTAAGTGTTAATTAATTCTGTGCATTGTTGTTGCTACTTGGTTTTGCCATTGATGGTGTTTTTTTGTTGTTGTACATTTAAGAATTGTGTAAAAAATATTTCCAAATTTATAATTTTCTTTTCGGTGTTTCTTGCGTTCATTTATAAAGAAAATCCTACTTAGCGGTTTTTTGTTTTTGTTTTCGTTTTTTTTTTAATGTTTTTTTTAAGTTGGAAACTGAAAAATTGTGTCGTTTTTAATTTAGCTGAAGTGTAAAAAACGGTGTTTTTTTTTCTTGCTTCGTTGGAACATAGCCAAAAATAAAAACAATGTTTTTTTTTATCTTTTACTTATCTTAATATATTCAGATATCTTTTTCTGTAGATGACCCAAAAAAAAGTCTTATTTTTCGCAGGTTTTTCAACTCATTCGAAATAATTTTGTTGCTTTAAAATTTGTTGCTCATTTTCTGGAGTTTTTATATTTGGTATTTTTATGTCAACATTTATGAATTTCCATTAATTTAATTTCAATTCATTTGAATTAAGTTCTTTTCATGATTGTCAAAAATATTTTGCTCTTGTTTTTAATTTGATTGATTTTCTTCTGGTGTTTTCATTATTTGCTTCTTTATATTATTATTTATTTCATTTAATTATATTTATATTCGAATTAATATGGATATAGACTATACATGAACATTATAGACAATATTATCATTGCAAAAGATGTTTTTATGATGAACTCACAGGCTATTTTTCATTTATTAGAAAGATTAGATATTACAAAGATATTAAAATAAAAAATGTACAATATTAAAGTCCTTTTCTCCAATAAATATTGGACTCAACTGTTAAGAAATTCACTCCGTTAAAACACTCTCTTCTGTGACTTAATGATTCTACTCGAGAGTCTGAAATAGTTCTGGAGTCTTTACAGTTACTCATCTTCTTCCGGTTATACGTCACCGTCGGGTACTTCTGGGACTACCCTCGTAATAAGACTAGTTTTTGTCCCGTCTGGTAATAGACGAGAAAAGACGAAACGCTCGCGATGCAAAAATGATAATTTTGATTCCCACAACTAAAAGTCTTAATTTAAACCTAGTGAAATTAAGTTACAGTCTTCCCTCTGATCCTCATAACTAAAAGTCTTAATGTAAACCTAGTGAACTTGAGTTACAGTCTTCCCTCTGATCCTCATAACTAAAAGTCTTAATCTAAACCTAGTGAACTTAAGTTACAGTCTTCTCTCTGATCCTCATAACTAAAAGTCTTAATGTAAACCTAGTGAACTTAAGTTACAGTCTTCCCTCTGATTCCCACAACTAAAAGTCTTAATTTAAACCTAGTGAACTTAAGTTACAGTCTTCCCTCTGATCCTCATAACTAAAAGTCTTAATCTAAACCTAGTGAACTTAAGTTACGGTCTTCCCTCTGATCCTCATAACTAAAAGTCTTAATCTAAACCTACTGAACTTAAGTTACAGTCTTCCCCTTGATTACACCAACTAAAATCCTTAACACAATCTTCTCAAAGTAAACGAGGCGAGTGAAGTTTTTGATTTTTGAAATTTTTTTAAAGTTACTCCGAAAATGATTAAATTCTCGAAAAAGCGTCGTTCAAATCGAACGCAAAATTCCCGAAGTAATGAAGGATTCGTGTACTTACAGTGCCGTAAAAAAACAAATGTAGGTTTTCTTGTTGTTGTTGTTGTTGTTATTAAGTGATATTTATTCATATATTCTTGTTTCTTTCTTAGGTATTTATTTATTTTGTTTGTTTCCAACACATATTTTTTGCTTTTATTTAATATAAACATTTGTCCGTAACGCCATCCGCCCGGCCTCCCTCCGCCACTCAGTACATTGTCGCGGTTCCTTGAGAAATGAGCTCAAGTTTATACTTGTGTTTAGATTGGGGTTTTTTTATAGCTGTTTTTATTATAAATATTTGCGCAAAAAGCTTTAATTAAGCTTTAAGTAAGCCTTTTGTATAGCTTCCTTTCATGCATATTCTAGTAGTTGGTTTATTTTTCACTGAGTTTACTTTCTTCGCTGATTCTCATTGTTGAAAGAATACCAGAAACTTATAAGTGAGTTATTAATTTACGAATTCTTTCATTCTTATTCGTTACTAGTTATTAAATTCGATCCGGTTTGTCGTCTGATGCGTGCAAACGTTTCTCATTTAATTCATTTGTCTTATTTACTGGCAGAATTGTTTGTTTTACTCTTGCACTTTTATACATAAACTGAGGCTCTTGTAAACGCAACACGATTCATTAGTTTCAAGTCAAATAAACATTTAATTTTCTCATTAAGAAGAAATTTCCACCATTCACTGTTCCAAGCGATCAAGTCTTGTCTTATCTTCTCTCGATCATTCAAAGATTCTCCCGACTCATCAACACTGAATGAAAATAGAGAGTTAGGTATGTAAACTTAGGTTCATCCTCAGTCTTCAGAATGAAATCTCGGATGAAGTCGGAATTATATAGCAATAATGTTGCTTGTAGTATTTGAAAATTCTTATCGATTATCATGTAAAAACGATTCAAGGTCATCTCAAATGTCTTTCGACATGATACGAATCTTTTTAAGCTTCTTTTTTATTCAAAGTAACTCTATTAGTCTTGTTTTCTGTATTTCTTTTATTTCCATGTTACTAATACTTCTCTTCTTCTTTTCTCGTCTCCTTACAGACTGTACAAACATCTTGGCGGCCACAATTGCCCCTTCCCAAAGAGGAACACGACGTCTCCGATGACAACGCAGATGCAATCATCGATGCCAACGACATGGATCGCCGCCAACACTCTTCTTCACATCATAATAAAAAGGAGATCGATTCCCTAAATGGTTCTCAAATGTCCAATATGAGTGGATCGCAATCAAAAAAATGGTCCTTCGGACGACTTTTTCGCAAGAAAAAGGAAATCGATTCCGGTTCTTCTTCGGAAGAGGATCGCAAGGCAGGATTTATATCGGAAAATAGATATCCGCGCGATCATAATAACAGCAACAAAAGCACTAGCAAATCGAAATCGAAGAGTAAAAGTAATCGTAACAGCAAATTGATTGGAGCAGGCTTCGATCATATAGTTGTTAGTCCAACGCAGCACTCAACCCCCCCTCCAGTGAAGAGGCCGCCGTTGCCTCAACATTTGGGTAATGAATTCTTTCTACCATTCGAAACTACAACAGCGGATCTTTACTATCAGAACCAACAGCAACAGAAACAACAACAGCAGCAGCAACAGCAACAACAACAGCAGCAGCAACAGCAACAGCAGCAGCAGCAGCAACAACAACCAATACACTATCAGCCACAACTACCAATACACTATCAACAACAATACTTGCAACATCCGCACCACCAACAACAATTCACTCGTTCTTCTAACTCTCTCGATCGTCGTGCCGCCACAGCTGCTCATTCTTCCCACAATAAAAGCCATTCTACACAGCGTCTAACAGCCACGGAAGCAGAAGCACTTGGAACCCAACCTTCTGTTCGTTCTTCCAGCGAGGAAGAGTTGATCTCTTTGAATTCCTCCACGTTTTCGAAATTCCGCAGCGATGAGAGCATCCACAGCGGCGGTCAAGGTCAAAACGGACAGAGCCGCCGCAGTCGAGCCGCCCGCAACGATCGTTATTACAAGCGCTTGTCGCGTGATGGCGAAGTTAGTCACGGCCAGATACCGGCCATGTATGCGCCTCAGCCCATGCAACGTTGGAAGACACAACCAGTGCCGCTGTCCATATACAGCACTCCAGGGGCCCAGGTGCCAGCGTTGCCTGCGAAAAATGCATACATCCAGGCGAAGCATTTGCAGTCAAGCCCATCGCAACGCCTACGCACGGCTGGCAGCCTGCAGCACGTCACTCCGTATGTACAGTGGGGACAGGTTCAGAAACAACCAAAGAATTTGCAAAACTCCGTGAATGATACCAAGCGCAGCATCAGCTACGACAACCACATCCACCTGCAAAATGTTAACGGAGGAGTCCACACGAAGCCGCTTCCACCGCCGCCGCCGCCGCGAGATCCCATGCGGCGTTTAAATGTTTCGGGCACCATAACTACCGGCAACAGTTCGTTCGAGCTGCGGCCACTTTCGTATGCTTTTGACGCGAACGGTGCTCCGATTTATCCCAGCGCGGGCCTGAACGGTCGCTGCGTGTCGGACGATAAAATCTGGGCATATCAAACGCCACTCTACCAGAGCGCACAGTCACTTGACGTAAATACACCGAATCAACAAAACAGTCAACACCAAAGGCCAACACAGCGTCGCTTTATCACACGCGCCGAACGGTACGCGCAACCCGGAAAGAAATCTTTACCTAATGGCCTCGATATGCACTACATAGCGGACGGAACACCACGGTCCCGTAAACCAATACATTTGTTGGAGCACGAAGCCGGCTTGGATTATAATCAGCCACCGCCTTCCTCCGGCATTTTGCGCACAACAAAAAGCGGGCTTTCTTCTTCACCGGCAAAAGAGGTGGCTTCCGATTTCTGGAAACCGCCCGACGAAAATGCACAGAATAAGCATAAACAACACACTGATCGCCCAGCCGCAGTAGAGTCTGCACCGATACCCTCTAAATCCCGTTCGGCTTCATCGTCCCGCCTGGCAGAATTTCGAACATATCCGATACCCATGTATTCGGAGGTATACAAACCGAAAAAATCGCAGGCGGTAAAACCAGCTGCTGAGCAACAAACACCACCTCACGCCAGTGCTGATGAGGTGGACAACGTGGTCTGCGGTAGTTTGCACATTAAGCCCGCTTCCACTGCGTGCAAGAACTATGTGGAAATTCGCCACAAGGACGGCAACAAATCGCACTCGATGCCAAATCATTATCAGCGTCGCTCCGGCGGTGATTTAGTAGTTACACCTAACAAATATGAGGAGTACGTTTCGGATAAGCGCGAACACCATCACAATCCTTCGTTTGACCCGCCAACGCCTCCAGTGCGTAAGCTCTCCATACCGCCTCCTAAGGCCGCCTCTCAACCAGCAGAACCTGCTTATCTTACTCACAAGAAACCCGCCAATCTGGAGGAGGCTATAAATGAGCTGGAAGCTATTTACAAATCCCTACGTTTAAGCAACGAAACCATCGCGATGCAGAAGGATCGCGTGCCCACTCCTAGCGACTTCGAAAAGTTCGCACTGGCTCGCGCAGACTCTTACGATGATGACGAATCGCCTACAGGTGAACCGGATCCGGTGCACGATGACGTTGCCTACCGCAACATGAAACTTGCTAATCTGCAACACAAATCCGCGGGGAAGCAGCCCCCATTCGGTATTCCTATCGGCCCAATTGTGCCGTCACCGCACAACGACTATCTCCATGTGACGCCCGATAAGAATAAAAAGAAGGCCATCATTGCCCCGAAGAAAGTGCCAGATGTTATAAAAGATGACTTGGCGGTGCGCGCTCTGCGGAAGGATGCTTCTGGCCCTAAGCAGTCTATCGTCTATCCGACGGGTTCATTGCAGAAGAAAAATCGCGCCACTCGCACTCAGTCGGCTAATATTTACGCGTTGATACAACGGGATGCGACGAAGCCATCTGGCGGCGACTCAGTGTCCTATCTGGAACTAACCAAAAACCTAGATCGTTCAGGCAGCATGTCGAACTTACAACACGATGAAGGTCCTGCTGATATTCCGAGTACATTGCAGCTGTTGCGTAATCTTAAAGAGCAAGATTTGTTGCAAAGCTTGCCGAAGAAATCTCAGATACCCTTTCGTCATCCCAGTCAGGGTGGCGCTATATGCCAGCTACCGGAGAAGCTGACAAGTGTTGTCAGGGAAGACGCGGATGTTCCAAGCAGACCGGTTCCTCTACCCCGAAGCAGCATAACCCCTGAAATTACCAGAGCCAGTCACCAGCTGGAGGATGCTCTAAACAAAATCGCCAAAGATGCACAAGAGAGCAGCGCCAAGTTGAGCAAAGACTTACAGGAGTTGCGTAGAGAGGCACTCATCACCTCTTCGCGACCTAAAATTTACCAGGAAGAAGATGCAAAAATAGAGCAGGGCTTAAAAGAGATCGAAGTGGTCTCCGAAGCCGCGAAACGCTGTGGTAAAATGTTGCTGGAAACGGTACATGCCCCTATGGTGGGAAGCGGGGAAAATACTGGTTCCAACGCCAAACCACGGAAGTTGCATAAAGAGGGAAAGCTCATTGAAGCTATTGATCAGGTTTCTGAAGCAGCAAATGCAGTGTGCGAAAAAATATTGAAGGACATCGTAACCACAGAGCCGCCTGTTGTGGTACAAGAGGCTGTGAAGGTGCAGAACATATCCACCACCGAACCGTTAGTAATGCCAAATCTTATTAAAAAGCTGAATCCCGAAAAATCGGAACAAATCGAAGCCATAGCTAAACGTTGCATGCGTCAGATCAGCGAACTTGCTGAAGGGTCCGACTATGACGGCTCAACGGAACGCGATGTTGAAGCAGAAGCGGATTGTAATGACGCTAACGCTCAAGTGAGCTCACCGTTGACTAAAGCTGATGCAAATATTCTCTCTACCGTTGCAGAGAAGAAGAAAAAACAATCGAACATGTCGAAACAAATCGAGGAAATTGACAAAATCATGTTGGAGTGCGAAGCCCAGGTACGTTCCGATGCATCTGCAGGTGACGCATCTGCAGTGATAACATCCACTGGTTCACAGCAGCTGATGACTAAGGGCAAAAAGATTCCACCTACAGGAATTACAAGCTGCAGGGGCAGCTACAACAGTAATTCTGGGACAAGTAAAGGAACTCCGAACAACACCACCGCCTCATCGTTTTCTTCGTCCAGTGATTGTTTGGCAAAGTCGACGAGCTCCTCTGGGCGATGCAGACAATCATCGAGTATAACCTCGTTCAATCCGTACTCTTCGAGTGACTATGTTAAATCACCTAGTAGTGAAAACCATGCACCCAGCACCGATCCCATTAAAACCTTCAGCACCACATCGTACGATGTGCCATCGACAAGTGCCACACCCAATATGACAACCAGCACGTTCAGCTATTCGCCATCGCCTCCATTAAATCTGACACCAGTTGGTGGAGTCACAGCAGCTGCTTCCGGGAGCGGCGAAACAGAATCGACAAGTAATCGCGAACGATCTTCATCTCCCTCCCAATATAATTCCTCGGAAGAGTTGGCAATGATTTTTGGAATTGAGGAGAGACCTAAACAACGTCGTCGCAAGCAGCAGCAACAGATGCAGCTGCAACAACAACAACAACACGCAGGTAATGTTGGCCGGAACGCATCCATGTCATCAACGTCATCTAATCATGCATCGTCGTTTGCCTGTAACTTGCCTGAAGCTCACAAACTCACTAATACCCATGCCGCCTGCGATAACCTTGTTGATTGTTTGAATGTTATTGTTGCCACCACTACCACTACTCGTACCTCCCCACCCACTAACGTCAACAACAGTCCCAGTAGTTCTAAGCTAGATACCATACCCGAAATAGTGTTCGACCAGGACTGCCAAGATGAGGGCGACGAAACAGAAGAACTTAAATTATCGCCTAACTTTAATAAGATCTATGCAAGTAAGATAAGAATTATAGTGGATAAGGTGGCCGATGAACAGACCGAGTTAATTTCTTTAAGTCCCAACAATAACAACAACGAAAACTTGACGAAACTCGACTCTTTAAGCTCTTTGGAAGAGGAGACATCTTCAAATCCCGATTCGGGAAATGCTAGCTTAGCCGACTTTCCGCTATCTGTGGGCAGCACAAATGCTTGTCTGCACCTGCAGACCGTGTATAATAGTCGATTTGAGGTTAGAAATAACTTCTGTAATGAAATACGCATCGAGAGTGACCCCTTGCCGGTGCCGCTCAATTCCGAGGTAGACGAACGTGACGAAAGCGCAGGCCATCAATTTCCGCGTCTGCCGACTGAGGAAGAACTTGAAGAAAGTCTAAAAGAAAATGACAGAAAGAGCAGTAGTTTAACTGATTTACTGTTAGATAGAGAACTTAACGAAACACAGACCGATTTAAGAGAACAAAAGAATTATTGCGTAGAATTAAGTGAAAACTTTATGGTAGATAGCTTAAGCGAACATTTGGGAAATCGAGAATCAATGATGGATGAATTAATGATGACTCAAGTTCATCTACAGTTGGAAAGAGCTTCAAATGGATCTCAATCAAACGAAGAAACGGATACGGAAGAGTTTCGCATGTCAATGACTCCGAAACGGAGGAAGAGCGTCATCTATGAAACACCTCAATTAAATATGAGTATTTCGGAAATTCGCCTGAACTACGAACTTGACGAAAGAGCAGAAGAAATTGTAGACGATGATGTTACTTCTCAAACGAGTTCTCTCCACGAATCCGTAGAGGAGCAGAAGATTCCAGAAGAACCTCTACCACAAATTTCCGGAAATACCGAAGAATTAGAGAAACTTAACGAAACTTTGACCATGGAAGTGCCACGTCGACGCTTAGTAAAACAAGGCGAAAACACTGGAACGCAAGTGGGACAAGAAGTCGGCAGACAGCTGAGTCTGATTCCTTGGTCGCAGCCACAACCGGAGGCGGATGCGCGACCTCACGATCATCTGCGGAGGGATGATGAGAAGCCGACCAGCAGTTCGAAAGCGTTGACGATGCTGGGCGAAGAGCGAGGGGCGAATAGCTTGACAGTGCTCGAGCATATGTTGGTTGCGTGCTCACTCGGTGTGATCACATCGAACGATCTGTTCACGTTGTTCTTGATCATTGTTGGCGTGATCACAATAGTTGCAATTGTTTTATTTTAAATGACTTTGTTTGTTGCTATTGTTGTTACTGTTACAATTATATATGTACATAGTTACGTACATGCATACATGCATATCGTTGACAGCAACATGTACACGTAGGTTGAGTTTATGTCAAATGTTTGTAAGCTTCGTTGAGTTTCGTTAAGCTCAGTTAGAACACAGTTAGAAATGAGAAGTTAGGACATAAAAATTGTTGAGAAATGAGAAATGCACTTGTTATAAGAAAAGAGTGACGGAAGAGACATGCAAGAAAAAAGGATTATTAGGGCACATATGTATCTAGATATTAAAATACTTAACGAAAGCTTTATTATATGTTTAATGAAATTAGTTTTAATTTAATCATTCAAGCCACAATTATTTTATTTTTTATGATTGAAGAACAAAAATAATTTTTATATTTAATTTTTATAAGATTCTTGATATACGAGTATCTCTCTTCGTTGACACAAAATTGATTCGTTAAGATGAAACTTAACGAAACTTTTTAAATACTCACTTGAGCGTCTAATTTTTCTCCTAGAACTTTATATTAATTATAATAAAAGCATTTATTTTATGTGTAAAATTAAGTTATTTGGAAGCAGAATGAAATAAGTAACAAAACAAAATTTATTTGACTTAATGTTCATCAATTGATTAAAGAACATTTGGATGCGGATTTATTATTTATTATTTTTATTGCTTTATTAATTTTTTACAATATTAATTCTACTTACATACATCTTTTATTTATGTACATAGTGGACTCTGATTGTACAGCGGAAAAATCTTAACGAAACTGTATTTAAGGTCTTTAGCTTTTATTTTGGGTTATCAGTAAAACTTAACGGAATTTCATTCTATAGACATAACTTAATTACTCAATAATCTAATCTAAAGTTCTAAATTAGTTACTTTAATTTTAAAAAAATCTTTAATATTAATATCTGTATATATTACTTAATTTTATGCAATAATAATTTGCAATTTAACAGAATGAAAAATCGTTTTCCTTTGTTTTTTATGTTTTCTACTTATTTACTTATGTTTTTATAAGGATATACATATATTAGGTTTTTATTATTGTATAAAATTTTTTAAAATTGATTTCTATTTAATTTTGACTGCAATTTTGTGCCAATGATTTTATTCATTTTTCTTTTTTGATCTAATTTCATTTAATGCGTTTAACCTTAAATCTAAATACATGCAATAATTTTATATATTCTATAGGTATATACAATACATAGATTCGACTATATATGTATCTGTATACACTGTTTTTTCTTTAATTTATAATAATATAAACCTGATCAATTTGTGTCTCTTTTTCCAGATGGAACCCTAGTTTAAGCATAAGCATTTTATGGATTTTACTATTATTCTTAGTTATTACTGCAGCCTATTTTAGTATTGAAGGAATGCTTTTTATGTATTCCTGTTTTGTATACTATGAAATTCTGTACATTGGTATTCGTTTCTATTTTTTGTATTCTTTTTTCGTGTATATTTTCACCGTTTTTTAAATGCAATACAATAATTTTATTGTCTTAAGACTTTGTAATGTCAAAAAGATGAAATTTCATTTTAATTTTTATTTTCATTTAAATGTATTCTATTATATAAGTTCTTTTTCTTTTAAATTTATAATATACATATACATATACCATATACTATACAATGTACGACAACACAACGAAATTTATTATAATTTAAAAACTTATTAATATCACCAATAAATTATACTTAACGAAACTTTTAGTTTTAATCACCTTTTTTTTACATTTCACTATTTTTTTAAATAAAATGTATACTTTTTTAATGACTCAAAACACATTCTCCCGTAAAAGGAACGTGGAGGCAGGAGAAGAGAGATGAAAGGATGATAAATAGGTATATTGTTGAAAGGCAGTGAGGAGGGGAAGGAGCTTGCGGCGTAGGAGGGGCAGAAGGATGCAGGGTGAAGCGACGCTTTCATCTATCGATGTATTTTGACTTTAAAATACCATCGTTTAGAAGATATAAAAAAATAAAGTAATAATATAAAATATTTTATTGAGAAGAGAACTCGGCAAATTTTTCACAAATTAAAGAAAAATTCGTATTGAGTTCCAAACTAAGAAAAAGACGAAGAAAAGGAAAACCTAAGAAGAAAAGCAAAAAGAAAGAAAAGAAAGATTAAAGAAAGTTCATTTTGAAAGAAGAAAAAAGAAAGAAAGAAGAAGAAGAAAAACGATAAGAATACCTTAAATAAAAATTACGGGAAGCATTTAAGTCTTAGTTTTGGACACTACATTTCATATATTTATTTAGACGGTAATATTTTTTAGTGTTTAGATTTTGAGTGTGTATTTTTACTTTGTTTTGCCCACTGTTTTAAATTATTTATTGTATTTTCGTTTTTATATAACAATTCTTTTGCTTTATTTGGATTTATTAAGCTTTGTATAATTTATAAGATTCCGCTTTCTCCATTTCAAAGTATACTTGTATATTAATTAATAAAAAAAAAGAAGTTCTATCAATATATTAAAAAGAAAACCTA
The DNA here is from genome assembly GCA_949629155.1 of Myopa testacea. Lineage (NCBI taxonomy): Eukaryota > Metazoa > Arthropoda > Insecta > Diptera > Conopidae > Myopa > Myopa testacea. The sequence goes on from OX451348.1 coordinate 30,134,058, forward strand.
AAATTTTGCATTTTCACTGTTTGTTGTTGCTGTTGTTATTATTGTCGCTGTTGCTACCAAAGATTTGTTGCTCGATTGCACTTCCGCTGAAATAACAAAATGTTGCCATCTCTTTTAAGCAATCTATATTTAGTAATAATCTATTCTGTAGTTAGTAATCTAATTACAGAAATCATATCATTGTTTGAATTGAATTAAGACATTAAATAATATTCATATCTAGTATAAGAGTGTTTATTATCTTATAATGGGCTGATTTTTTTGGTGGTTCAATATTAAATTAATTGAGTTTAATTTTAGTGAACATGAAATTGAAAATGAAGATTGAATTATGTAATTTTATAAAACTTCTGCAATTCCTACCCTTCATTTCAATGAAATTTCATTTTGTTGGTAAAAGTGCGCGTGCCATCTCTGGGACAATAGCAGAATTAGATGGATTGAGAATCGCCGAGAAAACCCATAGGCTCCAAATTTGCATTTTTAAATTTTTTTTTATATATTTTACATACAATGGAACCATGCTATCGCTAAAAATGTTAATATCGGTCTTTCAATATTTTAACTATTATCTTTATTTAATTTTATGCTAGTTAATCAAAAACTAATTCGAATACAATTTTCTTTGGGAAAGCGAATTGAGCGACAGCTGTTGGTGAATAGTGACTTGTGAATATTGTCAGCGCCATCTGCAGGCGAGTAGCTTCTACTAAAGAAGTGAACGCGAACCATTCGCGTTTAGTTCGTATCTCTGCTATGCCCTGTTTCTTCGCCCTGGTTTTCATTTTCATGTCATTGGTTTTCTGCTTTACTTAAATTTCATTGGTTTCGAAATAAATTGTATTGTCGACTTTATTCGTAGCGAAAGTTTTTTGCGATTTTTAGGTTGCAAAGTTGCCATATTAAATTTAATTTAATCAATTTTTAATAATTAAATTAAAAGTAAACTAGAAGTAAATTTAAAACTAAAAATTAAAAATTAAAAGTTTAAAATTAAAACTAAAATTAAAATTAAGTTTAAATTTTAATTAAATTAAAAATTGAGCTGTTTAGTGAAAGAGTTGAATAGTTGGTTGGAAGTGTTTTTATAAGAAAGAATAAAAAAATAAACATGTCCGGAAGGAGGAGGAAATTTGACAGCTGTCCCGACCTTCTTTTGTACTCCCAACAATTGACCTGATATGACCGCGATGCAAATACTATGTTATAAAGAAGCTTATTCAATAAAATTAAATATTAATGAGTTCAAATGAGGTTCAACAAGAGTCTAGACGATCGAAAAACACAAAATTGTTGGCAGAGTAAGAAACAAACAATACGTACATATGTACTTCCAAAAAAGAAAGCATATCATATAAAAGTACCGTTGTAAGTACACGAAGACGAAACAAGATGGTGCATAAAATTTATTGCAGATATTATTATGTATTTTGAAAGCTACAAGAGAAGAAATACGCTATTCACACAAACACTACTATTTGCTCATGACTACACACACACACACATACACACGCATATAAGTATATAGATATGTAAGTATATGCGGTGCCACGCGCCAGTTGAGGTCACTCAACTTGAGGCGGAAGGAGATGAAGAAACAACCAACAATCCACTTTCAGGATGTGAGACGTAGTAAAAACATTGTTTGGGTTCAAAGGAACTGCAAAAAAAAAAAAACAGGCGCGTCTATACGCAGGTTGGCGTGTTAAGATGTGTGTGTGAGTGTTAGTGTGTATGTGTGTGTGTGGCTTTAAATGTGGGCATTTGTGAGCCTTATAAAACAATAGTAACTTTAAGTGATCCATTTTATAAACAGAAATTTATAAAAACTCACAAATAATTTCTATTAAAAAAAATTATCTACAGAAATTCGTGCTTCTTCTGCATCTCCTTATGAAATATTCTTCCTGTTTTTAAGGATCTAATAAAAAGTGGAAAGCTCTCGATGTCTGCCGTCACGAGACACCGAAGACGTGCAAAAATGAGCTCATAAATAAACTGTTTCTGGACTATTCGATGAGTTCTACTGCAGTGTTTTTGCAAGCACTTGCATTTAGTCCACTTCTAATGCTGTCTCACTCTTTCCTTATCTTTTTCTCTCTCTCTCTCTTCTCTTCTTTTATTTCTACTGTCATCTGAATTCTACTTGAAATACGTGTAATTTTTGCTATCTTTTGTTTTCTCTTTACTCTCTTCACTTCACATTTAAAGTCGCATGAATGTAATGTGTAAAAGAGAGAGAGGGTGCGAGAGAGAGGGATGAAAACGGAGTGGAGTCTTTTTTTGCAATCTTAAACAAAACTCACTTAACCTCATTTTTCTTTCCTTAAACGTGTTCTCCATACAACGTTTACAAAGCAGAGATCATAACAAAACGGAAGCACTTACTTCATACGTGCCCTGGTAATAATAAAGGTACTCGTCGGACGTGACATCTGTATGCATCTATGTCTCTTATTTTACGCCATAATTAGACATGTGCGCCATGTAAAAAAAAACAAACGAAAGGCAAAAGCAAAAACAACTGGATGTATTTGTAACTATTATATTACTCTCGGAAAGCTGTTTAGTGCTCCCAAATGAAGCACTTAAAAGGAACTTTTGTAGTTCTGTGATTTCATCATGCTTAGTCTGCATTATTTAACGCGTTATCGCCCAATGTCTACCTTCTCTACGACGGACGGAATGCCTCGTCGACTTTTCTAAGTTTTACTCTACGTTCGTGAATCTACACATCTGCTCTACGTTCTACTCTACATTCGCCTCTACATTTCACTCTACGTTCTACTCTACATTCGCCTCTACATTTTACTCTACATTCTTCTCTACGTTGTATTCCAAGTTGTATAGGGTTTTCCAATAAGAGGTGTAATTTTGATATTCAAAGAAAAATGCCATTTTTTGAGATAAATTATCGCATGTTTATTTCGTAATAAAGAGGAAGGTATGCCGTTAATAATAAAAACAACATCAGCCAAATGGCCACCACGACCACGCTTCCATTACCATAGCTATTCAAAATTACACCTCTTATTGGAAAACCCTTTACTTTTCACTACTCTATCTTAATATTTCACTCTATTCTACTCTTCCATCTCCATCTCTCTCTTTCTTTCTATCTTCATTTATTCTTCATAGAACTCTGCCATCCTCGAAATAATGATGATTAATCATTTCAAAAAGGCAAAAGTTCGATTTTATTTAGTTAGTCGAATATTTATTCTGCAAGAAAGTGAGAAAAAACATAGCGATAGAATGAGAGAGAGAGAGTGTGAAGAACCTGAAAGCGATGTAGTTGTTAGCGAAGGGAAGGATAATGAAATTATTGTTGCCTTGTTGGTTCTGTAGAAAAGTTCCAAAGAAGTAAGCAAAGGGAATGGGTAAGAGAGCGAGGGGGAGGGGGGGATCCCCTCTAGAGTGCGCTAGAGTGGTTAGGGAAGAAGGATAGGAGGAAAGTTCGTGTTGGTTTTTCCTAAGTTGAGTGGTGGCCCGGTCGCAAACCATTCTATGCGCAGATACAAACAAAGCTGGCAAACAAGCTTTATTAAATTTATGCCGACAAAACGTAAGAAATATCGTAGTACGATAGTGGAGCCATGTGCAAAACATGTGCCATGCTCAGTGAGAGCCCTATTTTAATGGGTGCAGCAACAGCAACCACGGCAACAACAGCAACCACAGCAACAACAGCAACCACAACAACAGTACGAGTAACAGCAGTACGAGTAACAAGCAGCGAGTTCGAAAGAGCTCCGCAAATATTCTCATCCAGGGAGAGAGTGGAGTTACAGGATAGAGTGTTCGACGAAGAGAGAGCGAGAAGGATGAAGTGAAAAGCAGTGGTGGGTTGCTGGTTTAGAAGGAAGAATAAGAAATGTGGTGGAGTTGTATAAGGAGTTTTACCTCTAAGAGTGTGGAGAACTCTATAAAGTTGTATAAAGACTTCATGTTATGAAAAGAATAAAGAGAGAGAGAGGGAGAGAAAAAGAAAGAGAGAGAAAGACACAGCCGGCGTATATTCTGCAGAGACTGAGAGCGAGACCGAGACCGAAAAAGAGCGACATCTAGGAATGAGGATAACAATGAGATACACAAAAGGAAATGAGAGCATAACACATAAAATTGACTTTGAAGGATATTTCATTAAGGCATTGCCAGGTGTGAAAAACTATTAGCAAGTCTGAATTTTCGATTGTTTAGAAAGTCAGTTGCAAAAATTCACAATCAATGCAATTTTTATACTGTTAATCAATATAAATGATATGTTTACAAAACTAATTTTAAAAATCGATGTTATTTTCGTTGATATTTTAACCAATCTTTCATTCGCTTATATCAACAGCTGGTAAGAAAATACAATACAAATATTGAACTCTCAGTGGAAGAAACTCGCGTTGTTGTTGTCGTCGTCGTTGTTGTTATTGTTGTTGTTGTTGTCCCTGCTAAAATCGACATCATGTGTACACTCACTCAACAGTTATGGCGAAAAATCTATCTGTCCTCAGTTCGTCTTCGAACAACGAACAACGCGGAGGGAGATTCTTTTTGGAAACTGTTGACCAATTTTTATTCAGTGAACATTTAGGAGTTGCTGCAATCGCAACAGTAACAGTAACAGTAACAACAACAATGAGAACAACAACAAATTTAACAAGAACAGCAACAACTCGTCTCGAGTCAAGTCCAGGTGTCAAGTGAATCATAAAGTTTTTAGTAAAAATATTAAAATCAAATGTTCACGCTTTATAAAAAAAAATTACAAAAAAATAGGAAAACAATTTAAATAAATAAGCAAAAAAAAATTCTAAATTTTCATTTAAAACAAAGGGGGAAAAAACACAAACAAGAAAGCAATTAAAAACATAAACGAAAACTGAAATTATTGTAAGTTTGAAGATTTGTAAGATTGTAAGATCTCTCTCGTCTTATTTCTGTAATTTTTTAACTCGCTTAATGTCAATGCAGCCCCTTCACCTCTTCCCTTCTTGCAACCCCTTCCTCCCTCTTCCTCCCCCGGCACATCCCTCACCCAACTGTTTTGTGTGTTCAACAGTCGACGATGTTGATGTTTAATGTTCAACTTTGATGAAGTGTTCTTAGCCAACGACCGCCCACCAACCGCTCACCAACCACTCACCAACCGCTCACCAACCGCTCACCACACAATCACTGAACCGCTGTAATTTAGTTGTTGTCTGTGCGTTTACACGAGCAAACAAAATACAAGATGTTGCTAAGCTGTTGCGACGAAGCGAATGAAATAAACGCATGCTGTGTGTTTCTATGTGCATCTATATGTATATATGTGCATATGTATGTATGTATGTATGTGCATATGTATGTATGTATGTATGTATATATGCATGTATGTGTATGTTTGGTGTATGGGTTTTTTTAAAGGAAATCAATCAAACTTATTACACATTTGTTACATGTGAATAACTTACATTCATTCCTCTAACGTAACTCTAACGTAACGTAAGCCATACGTAATTCATATTAAAAAAAAATAATAATAATAAAACAACATAGAAAACTTATAATTCTTGATTTGTATGAATTAATTTTATAAAGCAAAACAATTCCCAAACATCTGAAAAATGTTACTCGATTTTAAAATATTTTTGCTTAATTGAATTTTGTTCAATTGCATAAATAAGAAAATGTCTCCTTTTATGTTTTCGAACCGAAGGTTTTTTCGAATTTAAAACCGTGAAACTTTTCATTAACGTAACGGAAGGAAAAACAAACCCCTTGAAATCTTCATCCTTAAAATATGCAACAATATTGAATCTTTGCTTCGTTTTACTTTACAATGTTTTTTCCTTTTATCTTCTATGAAAGAGAAAAAAGTTCGCAAATAAACTCTAAAAACAGTTCAAATTCTCAATTAAATTTAAATAAAAAAAGAGTTAATAAATTTTAGTTGTTTATTCAATTTTAATTCTAATAAATAAATACTAATGAATGAAAGGTATTTGAAAATATTTGAGAGTGAAATAAATGGAATAATTTAAAAAATCAAATAAAAATTAATAATAAATTCAATTAAAAATAATATAATAAATAAGATAAATATTAAAGATCTTTAAAACAAATATTTTATAATTTAACTGAATTGGGAAGAAATGAACACTTCAGTTGACTTGAGCTGAGTTATGTTATGGGTTAAGAATTGAGTTGAGTTAAGAATTGAGTTCAGTTGAGAATTGAGTTGAGTTGAGAATTGTGTTGAGTTGAGAATTGAGTTGAGTTAAGTTAAGAATTGAGTTAAGTTGAGAATTGAGTTCAGTTGAGAATTGAGTTGAGTTTAGTTAAGAATTGAGTTAAGTTGAGAATTGAGTTCAGTTGAGAATTGAGTTGAGTTGAGTTAAGAATTGAGTTAAGTTGAGAATTGAGCTGAGTTGAGAATTGAGTTGAGTTGAGAATTGAGTTGAGTTGAGTTAAGAATTGAGTTAAGTTGAGAATTGAGTTCAGTTGAGAATTGAGTTGAGTTGAGTTAAGAATTGAGTTAAGTTGAGAATTGAGCTGAGTTGAGAATTGAGTTGAGTTGAGTTAAGTATTGAGTTCAATTGAGAATTGAGCTGAGTTGAGAATTGAGTTCAGTTGAGAATTGAGTTCAGTTGAGAATTGAGCTGAGTTGAGTTGAGTTAAGAATTGAGTTAAGTTAAGAATTGAGTTCAGTTGAGAATTGAGTTCAGTTGAGAATTGAGTTGAGTTGAGTTAAGAATTGAGTTAAGTTGAGAATTGAGTTCAGTTGAGAATTGAGTTGAGTTGAGTTAAGAATTGAGTTAAGTTGAGAATCGAGCTGAGTTGAGAATTGAGTTGAGTTGAGTTAAGTATTGAGTTCAATTGAGAATTGAGCTGAGTTGAGAATTGAGTTCAGTTGAGAATTGAGTTGAGTTGAGAATTGAGTTGAGTTGAGTTAAGAATTGAGTTAAGTTAAGAATTGAGTTCAGTTGAGAATTGAGTTGAGTTGAGTTAAGAATTGAGTTCAGTTGAGAATTGAGCTGAGTTGAGAATTGAGTTGAGTTGAGTTAAGAATTGAGTTAAGTTGAGAGTTGAGCTTAGTTAAGAATTGAGTTCAGTTGAGAATTGAGTTGAGTTGAGAATTGAGTAGACTTGAGAATTGAGTGGACTTGAGCTTAGAATTGAGTTGCGTTAAACTGAGTTATGTTGAGTTAAGAATTGACTAAGACTTAAAAATACTTGTGTTTTTTATACTCCGTCTTTAGTTTTTTTAAAAAAGACTAAACAGTTTTTTCCTTTTCCTGATGTGTCAAATATTCGATACATGAATTCGTTTTTTTTTCACCAGTTGATATTGAAGTCACTTTTTATTTTATTTAGAAATTTAAACGAATTTTAAAAATTTGTCGTCGAATTTCGAGTATTGGATTTTTGATTTTTTCAAGTTTAATTTTTACCCCACACCCTCACCCCCCATCGTTAAACTAAAATTCGCTTAGTAGAAGAAGGGATGAAGAAGTCCAATTAAAATTTGAATTTCCATGTGAATATTAATTAAATTTATTGTTTTGACGAAGAAGAAGAGAAGAGAAGTGAAACGTTTTTCCAAGTTTTCTAAAGTTTCTGCAAGTGGATGCGAAAACATTTGGCACAACAACAACAGCAACAACAACAACGACAAGTGGTTTACGTCATCAGAAGCAACATTATTGAATTCATTCAGTATTTAGTTGAATTTTGATGAATGTTGTGTGCCCAAAAAATTTACTGAAATTGTTATCGTGGTTCGCGCATCAAATCATTTGCATTAATTCGAAAGTTTAAGAGATTTGAAGGAACCAAATTTTGACGAGTACAAGGAGAGGAATATAAGAAGAAGAAGAAGAAGCAGAAGCAGAATTAGGAAGAACAAGAAGACAAATCGACGAGCTCAGTCATTGAGAATTTGATTCATTTGAGGTAAAATTGATTAAAAGTGATTAATTTCAGGTAAAATTGATTAAAACTTGAAGAAAATTGAACATAAAAAATATAAACTTGTATAAAAACTGTAAATGATGTCATTCAGATTGAGACTGGACCGTGGACTGGTCTCAGGACTGGACACGACTCTAGTCTGTTAGCTGAACAAGACTCTGGACTGGTCTCTTGACTGGTCTTTGGACTGGTCTCTGGACTGGTCTCTTGACTGGTGTCTTGACTGCACCCCGGACTGTTCTCTGGATTATTTTGGATGTTTTATTATAATATTATTACATTATTACTAATTATTGTCGTCATTAAAATAACGTTTAATAATATGATTGCAACTTCTATTAAGATACAAGATTTATGATATAGCAGCTGCTTTTGAATCTCTGAACGTTTTAATTGTGCTTTGATCGCTGTGTGATATACTCGAAGTTGCATGCAAGAAAACTTGTCACGTGACAATAAAAATAACAACAGTAACAACAGTAACAACAACAACAACAACAACAACAACAACAACTTCAACTACAGCAAGCATTACGTATGAAAGCCTCGATTAACCTACGCTTTTGCGCACACGCAACGCCTTATAAATGAAGTAAAACTTCTTCCTTCCACAATTTGGATGGTTTTGTCTCTCGCTCTCTCTCTCTCACTCTTTCTTGAACTCTGTTTCTCGAAGCTATCTTTGGCATTCTGTCTGCTGCTTGTCTGCAGCTTGTCCGCAGCTTGCAGCAGCATGCTTTTTGCAGCATGCCTCTGAATGGACTCCTTCGTTGTTGCTCTGTCTCCCTTGCAGTCTGTAACTCGGTCCCTCTGCAACTCTTAGTGCTTGTCTGTATCTCTGTCAGACTGTCTCTCTCCCTCTTCCTCCCCGTTGTACCTAAGTTTGTCCCTGTGTCTCATTCTGTATCTTTGAGTATCGATCTCTGTTGGTCTGTCTTTATTTTTGTCTCTCTCTCCCTCTCTCTCTCTCTCCCTCTCTCTCTCTCTCTCTCTCCCTCTCTCTTAGTCTCTATCTCTTTTATTTTATTTTATTATTTGTTTATATACCGTTTTTCCCGTACCTCTTGAGTTCACGTTGTTGCGTTGGTGCTACTTTTTAAATGACAAAAAAGCGATTTAGTTGTTGTTGCTAAAAGTTACTAAAGTTGTTTGTTTTTGTCCTAGCCTTCATTCGGACCAAGCCTGCTTTTTATGGGATTTGTTTTCATTTCGATGCGATGATTGATTACAAGAGCGAGGAGAGTACACCGCGCACAGAGTTGACTTAATTAACCATGGAAAATTACGCCCAAAAGTCTTCGTTCGTTTAACTTGGCTCTATATATAGACATTGCTTTTTTTCACTCTCTTTTACTGTCTGCCTCTGTTTGGCTCCGTTTATTGGCATCTGTCTGTGCCTATCTACTGTCTATCCGGCCATCTGACTGACCTTTAAATGTGGCTGTCAGATTTGTTGATTTTAATCTTTGCTTCAAACAAAATAATTCATTTTTCATCGTACACACATCGCGTGGTAACACAACACAATGCTTTTATGTAACAAATTTTCATGGTAGTAACAACAAATTTGTTAATAAATCATTCAAATCAAGTGAAATATTTTTTTTTCTTTTCATCCATTTAAATAGACTTCGAATAATCTCTCTTCAAAGTATGTCACAATCAGGTTGAAGTGTAAAAATATTGCAATAGAAAAATATTCTGATGTAATCAAAGACAGAGATTCAGAGGATGATAAGCCGAGGCAAAATGGGTTATTTAATGATATACAATCATTGTTTCAACACTTCAATTTAATCAGCTAAAAATGAAAAAAAAAATCATAAAGAAACTTATAAAGCGAATCATTTCTGGAGTCTCTTTTAGGAAAGTCTTCCATAGGAAACACTTGAGTGGCACCCATGAACCGATGGACCGAACGGTCTCTGTTCTGTCTGGTCCACCAAAGATATGAGATGTTTTGCCCTCCTTTTCATGATCAGATATTTTTTGGGGTACTTATAAGCACTGTATAGTCAAATCTCCATGACTCATTACTCACTTTCTCACAATCAGAAAGCTATTCGTTGATTCAATGGAATATTTTAAAGTGATATGTACTCTACTTTTCTCCGAACCATCTTATAGATCGATGTGGTAACTTATACTTTTGTTTATACACATACATTGATTGTAATTCGAGTATAATCACGATGAGAATATAATAAGTTCAATTTCAAGTTAACGGAAAACTTTAAAAAACAGCATCTGTTTCTGCTATTCTGGAGAAATATTCGTCGAATTAAAAGAAACTAAAGGGAAACAGATGCATATCGCATTAAGTTAGACTTTAAGCAACCCCGAATCCGAATATCGAATAAAACGAATTCATGAGAATGAGACTAGATACTTACTTCTAATTTAAAAATTCAAATGAATACAATCACTTCGAAGGAATATCAATGATATGATATCGTGGCTATAAACAGAAGTGAAAACAAGCTAAATTCCAATATATTATTCCAAATTCGCTATAATTAGTTTCAGTATTATTATTATTTTATTATAAACTCGAACTACAGGGAAAACCGAAGCTGAATTTATTGACTTTTTTATATCTTCTTTTGAAGAGTTTCTTTAATTATTTTTTATTCTACTTCTTTATTATGTGTACTTAATTTTTTTACTAAATTTCTTTCTCTCTCTCAGTTGAGAGCTTTATTAATTTATTATTTAATTAAATGTTTTCTCTATTTTCAGGTAAGTTTTCATTACTTGTGATAAACCCCAATTTATTGCTAATTTTTAGGTAAGTCAAAATTTTCATGGTGACTTGTATTAATCTAGAATTTGAACATTGGATTCAGATTAAAAAAAAACATATTGGAAATCTGTGCATAGGTGTGTTCAGTGGAGGTCTCAATAGGTGTGGATCGACAGGCTTGTATGGAGATTTTTTTGAAAGATTCACTAAAAAAGATGTCCCAAAATTCACGCAAGAAGTAATTTTGAGAGAAACCTCAGGTTTTTAATTAAAAATAGTGAATTCTTTCATTTATTCATAAAGTATATAGTATAGTGTTATGCATGGAATAGGATATCCATAGGTCCATATGGCTAAATGGTAAATGGCCTCCATGGCTTTGCGGTAGTCACTCTAACGCACTCTTTTGATGAACTTTTCCATGACCATTTTGCATAAATTTGGCTGAATTTCGTTGATACTTCGCTCAAGACTTCCTGCTTCAAGGAGTGGGTGGTTGTTGGCATAAACCTTGGACTTCAAAGAACCCCACAAAAAAAGGACAGCTGCGTTAAATGCCACGATCTGGGCGGCCAATTTTTTTCACCAAATCGGAAAATTACACGACCGGGAAATTACTGATCTAGTTACTGGGTTGTTTCTCGGGCTGTATTGCATGTGGCACGTCTTGTTGGAACGCTTGTCGCCCACATTCCTTTTTCTGCATTGGCAACACTTTATCTGTACTGTAATGGCGCAAAATTCAAATCTTGCGTGAATTTTCGGACATATTTTTTAGTGAATCTGCTAAAAAATCTCCATACAAACCTATCGAGACCCCCACTGAACACATCGATGCACAGATTTTCACAGATAATTGAATCATTAAATAAGGCATGATAATCAATTAAAAAAAAAAAGAATTAATTAAATTTTTTAAATTTATATTTTTAAATATTTATCGAAATGCTCTATTTAAAATTTTTAAATTGAATTATTTATGGCTCTTAATTCTTCCCCCGCAATTGATTTTATTGGCTAATTAAAATAAAAACTCCAAAAAATGCAGAAGACAGAAAAAAACAATAAAAAAACTGTAAAATAGTAAACAAAATGGTGTAAAAAAAAAAAATATATACACGAGGTGAAACTTTAAACAAAATCATGGGGAAAAAATGATGCAAAAAATTTCCAAACTGCGGAAAGCTAAAAAGTTTTACGAACTCATAAAAAAGGAGTCCATACAACAAATCGATTGGCTTTTTTTTATTAGGTTTTTTTCTGCTTTAATAAAGTTGTATTGACATTGGTAATGATCAGTGACCAAAAGGAATGCGGCATGCAGCATGCAGCATGCAGCATGAGACATGAGGTATGAAACATGCTGCTTCTCTTTCAATTATATTTAAAGTCTCGTTTCTGTTTTTTTATGGTCTTCTTTGTGTTCTTTTTGGCGTGATTTACTTTGGTTAAATCTGGTTGGCGTCGTGATTGTTTTAAGTGGAAATATTGTTGTTGTTGTTGTTGTTGTGTTTGTTATTCCTTTTCTGTTCTGTCGCTTTGTTGATCTGCGATGATTGCAGTTTCTATTCAAGTTTTCCCCGTTTTTGCCTTTTTCAGGATGTGAGTAACGGGTTTCTATTCAGCGACCGCATCCATTTATTCGTGTTGCTGTGTTGTGTTGTCTCTGTCTGTCTGTCAGTCTGTCTGTTGGTCTCTGTCTCCGATTGTCTACTGTCTTCATGGTCTTTCCATGGTTACAGGTACCCATTCAGCCGTTAATCAACCGTTATAACCGTTATAAGCAAATACTTTGTTGTTGTATTTGTTAGTGTTGTTATATTTTTTTTTTGCTTACGTTGTTGTTGCTTTTGTTAGTATAGTCGTTGTTTTACCGTATTTGCTCTTTTTGGTTTTCGCCAATATTGTTGTTGTTCTTCTCTACCTCTTCTTCTTCTTGTTTTTGTTGCTGTATTCCATCTTGAACAAACTAGTTCTAACAGACATTTCAACGACCAACATTCATATCAAAATAACTTAATTAAGATGTTTCTTCGTCTCTTTCGTTTCCTTTCGTTTTGTTTCGTTTCGCTTCTCTGTTTATTTATTTATTTATTTTTTTTTTTTTTTTTTATTTGTCCCATTGTTTGATTTCTTCTTCATAATGCTTTTATGATTTTTGTGTCATCAAAGTATAGTATCTTAAAAATATTAGATTTTTTGTTTGCTTCCCCTTCCCGTTTCTCTTTCCCCTGGTTCTTGTTCTTCTTATTATTCTCCTTCTTGGTCTTCTTTATCTTTCCTCTTTTTTTTTTTGTTTTTTCTTCTTTATCTTTCGATCTTATCATAGATATTCTTTAATGACTCGTCTATTTTTATACATTCGTTTTTTAAACTTCTTTTTTCTTCACAACCTTTTCTCTAAGGGGAAAAAAATCAAAATAAAGTTATCAACAAAAGTTTTTTTTCTTATCTTTTGAAATTCTTTCGGTTGCAAAAAATATTCGTCATGCATATTTTAGGCGTTTCGGAAGAAAAGTCATTGAAGTGAGAGAGAAGGAGATAGTGTAGCGTCTTTATTCATAGCCTTTGCTTCTGAGTCTGTAGTCTTTAATTTGATCATTCATTAATTCAAGTCATTAAATTATTTATTATAAATTTATTTTGAATTACAAATAGAATCACTAAATTCCAAAAGAAGGCGAAAATTAGTCTTCGGCTGAAACCAGCAGTAAAATCAATCATTACCAGAAAATTCATAATTAAAATCAATTGATCGTCAAAATGTTCAATGACTCTTTATTTCTAGAATAATTAACAAATCGAATTACCAATACATATATACTTGTCTATATAGTATACTCCTATATATAAACTATACACTATATATATAAATATTAACTGTTAAAAACAATTTCATTAAAAATAGATCTCATTAATCTGAATGGCCTCTGAACGGTCGAATAGCTAGTTCAGTGTAAAAGTATACATATTTGTACCAATATGCGTTTTGCCTCTGATGTCTGTGCGTATGTGTGACAGATGATCGATCACTTACCTTATCAATATATGAGTAATTTGAAGCATGGGCTTCGACTTCTTGTAAGCTTCTCCCAAGTCTCTTTCTGGTCTTAAACCGGGCCATCTCTCGATCATCTCTTCCTCTCACTTGTGTTCGTCTTTTTCAACATCCGCTCTCGCTCTCTCCACACTCACTTTATGTTATGTCCCCCTCTCTCTCTCTCTCTCTTTTTATCTCTTTTTCTCACTCTCTTTCTTTACTGATCTGCTTTAATTTCTATTTCATTCATGCATACATATCATAATACAACTCAACACTCTCTCAAAACTTGTCTCTATGAAACTCTCTCTAAAACTTGTCTTGTCTCACTTCATGATTCTCTCTTCAAACCGCTCTTTTATTAAATTATTTAAAAATCTTATTATTAAAAAGAAAAAAAAATCTTCTTTCACATGTTGTTTTAAAGTTTTTCCTGTTTTAAAATTTAAACTCAGCTTGAATTAAATTTATTAACTCTTCCTTGCTATTAAATTAAAGTTGCGTTGTTGTTTTTTTTTTGTAGATATTTTCTTGGGTCTCTCTCTGAAACTGACTCTCTCTCTCTTTTTCTGATATAACTTTGAAAATTGTACTTTGATTTGAATTCGGTGTCAGTTAAGATTTTGTTACTCATTCGAACAGTTTGTTTGACGGAGAAGCGGAGTCATTTTATAAAAAAATCAAAGAAACAACAAAAAACAAAAATAAAACACAAAACGGTTGGTGTTGTGACGGTTATTTTGTTGTTGTTGTTATTGTTGTTTTTTTAAATAATCGTTGCTGTTATATTATTAATAATAATGTTAATTTAATATTATTTAAAACTTGAACATTTCCTAGATTCATACATGTGTATGCAAATAAAGTGATGTGTTTTCTTTTATTATTCAATTCTTATTTTATTAATGAGTTCATAAATAAATCATTAATTCATTTTTTATGCAAATGTTTTTTATGCAAATGTTTTTGTATTTATGTAAAAATTCCTTAAAGAATTAAAACACAAAGAAAAAATTAAGTTCATTAAAAAATCAATTTAAAAACTTCAGTGTAGAATATTTAATAGAATAAAATATTGTAGATTTTAAAGTACAATAAAGTAACAATGAAGTGTTATTTTTAAAACTAAAATTATTACGAAGAAAAAAATAAAATAATAATAATAATAATATAATAATAATTGTAACATAATAATAATAATAATAATAATTATAATGCAAAACTAACAATTATAAAATAATAATAATTATTAAAAAAAAAGCTAGGAATTTAGAAAGCCAGAAAAGAAAAACAACAAATTATAAGAAAGAAATACGATATACATATAAAGTGAAACACAAACAGAGAACGAACTCATAAAAGAGGAGTAATTTTAAAATAAAAAAAAAAACAATATAAAAAAAAAAGAATTTCTTTAGAAAGACAGAAGCTTGTGTCTTTCTCTCTGCCTCTGACCCGTCCTTCTGGTCATTCGCTCTCCCTCTCCGTGATGCTTATTTGTCTCTTTCTCCATCGTTAACATTACAATTGGATTTTCATTATGCGGTATTTTTTGCTTCATATCTCCCTCTCATTCTTCTGTGACTTTCTTCTCCTTCTTCCTTGCATCCGTCTTTCTCTGCACAAAAATATATAAGAAGTTAAAAAAGAATTCCACGAATTCAAGAATCCTGAAAAACTAAAGAATTCAAACCGAGAGAAAGGAACACAAAAAACAACGTTTTTTGATGTGATTTCGAAATTGAATTCATCACAGAGGTTAACAGAAATTTACCGGTATTCGTTGATGTTGTGGTACGTGCTGTTGTTGTAGTTTTGTTATTTTTTCTCGTTTCGTTCATCTCATCAGCGAATTGTTTGACGGCAGCTTTTGTTCTTTGCTCTGTTTCTCTATCTCTCTCACGCACACGCCTTCACGCTCTCCCTCCCGCCGTCCCATCAAACAGTCTGTCTCTCTCTTTCTCCTGTCTACTTCCTTCTCTCTCTTTCTCTTCTCTTTCATTTTAAGCATTTCAGGTTTCTTGTCAAAATTTTTAACCCTTTCAAACTTGTTTGAGTTGTCTAAACTCGCCTCCTCGTTCCTCTTCAACACCTTTCTTTCAGACTTCTTGTCCTGCTTCCCCTCTCCTTCTTCTTTATAACTGATGTGTTTGCTTTCAATTTAAAATCGGCTTCTCATCGTCTTTTTCTGCCTTCGCCTCAAGCAAGAACTCGATGAAGTACATATTGTAAAAAAAATCAGTTCAGTTCGAAGGTTAAAGTTGTGGTGAGGTTCTTCTTCATCTCCGTCTTTCCTACTCATTGTTTTCACACTCGCATTTAAACTCGGTTTTTAACTTAGCCACGACTTTCCTCAATATTTATCATTTACTTGTTTGTTGGTTGTTTTTGTTCTTCATTATTATAAAATTTTCCATCACGTTTTTAATGAATGATTTCTTGTTTTTCGTTTTAGATTTTTTGTTTTATATTCTTTATATTAATTATTTTTTATTGTGTGTGTGTGTGTAATCAATAAATATCTAGATTTTTTATATCGTTTTGTTAACCATTTCATTATTATTATTATTTTTTTTTATCGTGTTGTTTTTGCACTTTTTATGAACTCTTATATTTTTTTTTATAGAATATTCAAGATCTTGCAGATTCTATGGCATTTTCTTGGGGTTTTAATTTATGTTCAACTCTTTTAAAAAACTTGATGATATTTAAAGGAACTCAAATAATTCAAAGATCAAAAGAACTAAAATTCTGTAATTCTGCGTAAATAAGCTGAGAAAACTCTTCGGCCAAATTTTACTATAGATTTTATGTACTTTTCAAACGGTTTTATTTTAGTTATAATTTCATTCAATTTACTTCACTCAATTTTCTATTCTAAAATATTCAAAGAGATTGATCATTGAATAAAATTCGGAAACATTAAGTAACTCACATCAAGAACTACAGGTGTGTGTCCCCCACCTCCCCCTATCAGCGAGGTGGAGGAGGCGGGATTACAGCTCTTTTGTTATCAAAGAGTGTTCGTAGCTCCTGTTAATCGATGATGACGTCGTTTTAATGACCTTCGATTTTGAGATAGAAAAGATACCAAAAGAAGATCATATATAGTCTGAAAGTTCGAATGTTTGAATAGAAAAACGACACCGAGAGAGAGGGATGGAGAAGGAAGCAAGGAGAGGGAGGGAGAAGTAAGCAGAGACAGAGACAGAAACCTTATAAAAACAACAACAAAAGCTCTAACAAAGATTTCAACCAAATCTAAAAAATTACGAATAAAAAATGAAATCAACAACAACAAATAGCAATCCAACAATAAAAAGGCAAAACCAAAAACAACATATCCGAAATTTTAAACAAAAAGAAACAACAAATAACACTAATAACAGTAATAATAATAATAGTAATAATAATAATAATAATAGAAAAAAAATAATCCGAGGTTTCAAACAGAAGTAAACAACAAATAATAATAATACTAATAAAAATAAATATAAAGCCACAAACAATATGAGTACATGTACAATAATATATGAGTTAGGAATATAGTCATTAATTTGTTGTTGTTGTTGTTGATCTCAGTTTTAATCACTTTGATTTATCAATAAAAATAACAACAACTGAAAAAAGCCATCTTTTGAATAATCGTATTTTTCAAGCTACATTTTTAACCGCGTCTTTTTTATTTATCTCCCAACTCCTCCCCTTGTCCTGCCCCCGCCCCCGCCTCCCGGCTATTTTTGCAATACTCTAAATATAATTAATTATAAAATTAATAATCAAATAAAAAGTAAAAAAATAATAAAAATTTTGAAAATTTTGTGTGAAAATATTTTTTGCAGTCTCGTCAGTGTTTTTTTTTTGTTTGTGTGTCTTTTCTGTGTTGTATTTACCGAATCCATCGGCCCCTTCTGTCGCCACGCCTCCTCTCTGTCGTGCTACCTGACTGGAACGAATTACAAAATCTGCGGCTGCCACAAAAAATATTTTATTATTGCAGCCACCAGATACCACAATTTAATTGCGCAGGTGTTGCGACTGTCGTAAGTTGTTTCTGTATATTTTTACTTTTATTTTTATTTATTATTAATATTTTTTTCATGTTTTTACTCGCTTTTATTAATGAGTTTATTTTTATTGTTGTTACTTTTATTATTATTGTTTTTCAGTCTTTAATAATATTCATTAAGTTTTTTATTACTATCAACTAATTGATGTGATAAAAGCTTAGAAAAACACCAACAGCAAAAGCAACAATAAAAAGGAATGCTATTTAAATAAGAGACGGTGATTAAAAGGGTTAAAAATTAGGTTAAGAATGGAGTTCAATTATTTATGTATTCCACTAATTATTTAATTTGAATTTCTGTTTATGATCTCACTAAACTTTCAAATTCTTCGTATTGTTAAAGCAAAATACATGAATTATTCCACAGTGTTCTTACAATATAATCTCCAGGAATATTCTAAAACTGTTTTAATATTTTCTATAATAATAAAAGCAGATCCCAGAACAAAAAACCGATTCTCAATATCACAAAGATTAACTTAAATTAAAGACAATTATGCAACTTTATAGAATCTATAAACAACTCTTGTTGTAACCTTGTGCTCACCTGTAATCTATCTGAACCGTACTGCCTTGAAATGTACCATACCCTTTGGTTGGCAATAAATAATTGCTCTGTACTGTCCTTGTCTAAGGCTTGTCCTGTCCTGTAGTGTCCCTGAATTATACTTACTGTCCTTACTATGCGATGCCCTCAATTTGCTCTGTCCTTACTCTCTCCTGACTCCGACCCTGACCTGTTGAGCTTTCACATTTAATCGATTTAAGGTCACAAAGCACACGTTGCAACATACATTCAACAGCCTCCGCTCTGCTTTTATGTAAAAAAAACTACTATGGCTGGGATAGATTGTTGTTTCGTCACTACCAGAAGTGTCAATGGAGTTTTTTTAAAATAATGCTCTGTACTCACAGACCCCGGACGAAAATGGTTTGTCTGCGAGAGTGCCGATCGGGACGAAAGTGTTAAGTATTTAAACCTATATTGTCACACATGTAAATGCCCGGGTTCGATTCCCAGCAAAGAATTGTTTTTTAATTTAAATGAATAATTTATAAAAGAATATACATACATATGTATGTAAATACAGTTAATTGGTCCCATGTTATTCGAAAGGTGTAGAAATTTTTAGCCCTACTATTCGCGACTTGCAATTTTAGTACCGTGCAATTCGACTACCCTGCGATTCGATTACCATGCAATTCGAGGGAAATCAGAAGTATTTCATTTAAAGATTTATGCTGTAAACACATAGAATGTAGCTCAGCTACAACAGTCTCAGCAAATTGTCAAAAATCTGCGCTGCTGAGACGCCGCAGAGAACAGAGGGTTTAATTTTTACAAAATCAAATCTGCAAAATCTATTCTAAAATAAAAACTAATAGATAAATAAAGCTTAATTTAATATAATTATCATATAAAAACTCACACAGTACGATTTTGCCTCAAAATATTAAGTCAAATGTTAAATACCATGTAAACAATCATAAAGAGAAGGAGAACAAGAGCAGCGACAACGACAAAATTGGAAAATTTTCCAAAATTGTCGCCGTCATTGGCAGAGGCAGCGGCTACCTTTTATTTTTTTCTCGTTTTCCATAAGAGCCTGTGTAATTTTGACAAGATGCAGCTACATTGTCGCTGAGCTACATTCTATGTGTTTACAGCATAAATGTTGACGTTTCAACTGACGTAAATAAAAATGGAATTTTCTTTATATGGAAGTATTTAGATCTAAACGGTGTATAGATAAACTGAGTCTTCTATAGATCTGTGAATCTTCTACAGATCTATTATTGTCAATGTCTATTATATGTTTATTTCCGAAGAAGGTTCAGTTTCGTATACAGGAGTCTGTACAAACGAAATTCCTATCAGTAGCTTAAAGAAACAATCCTATTTGGCCAGCTCATTTCCACTCTGGGTTCGACTTTATGGTTGACGTTGACTCTGACGCTGATGAGTTTTTATTATAATTTTTTTTGGTTTTTTTTTGTTTAATTTCATGCTTTGATAAAGCGTAGACTTTTAATTTGCAATGCAGGAAATGAAAACAAAAAGTAGCCTTATACACCTTCTCTGATTGATACAGCGCGCAGGATGTGCAATTTTTAAGCTAGAAACAGACCCAGTCTAGGTTGTTTTATTATTCTCTGTGACGTCAGAGTTACTAGTAATTTCAACATATTAAACCAAAAATAGAAAAACCTGGCTTGGTGACAGTGGGCCGGACCGAGGAACAGACAGACGGGGAGACTGATAAATAGACAGATAGTGATGCAAATGGAAGAACAAACAGATGGACAGACATGCTGATAGAAGGACAAACTGATGCATGGACAGACTCACAGTCGGTCAGGTAGGGTACATATATTGCCAAGTAGGCACGTCGGTTGCTAGAGAAGTTCGTAGAGTTGCCCTGGCTTTTATTCTATCGCCGCCGGCTGACGAGAGTTTTGTGTAGTAGACATGACATTCATCACGTTAGCTGGTGCTGTAAGAACAAAGCATGGAATTTATCACATTCGTGAGTGAGTCAGTCATGAAGCATGAATAAATAAAGAAACAGCAAAAGTAAAGCAAACGAATATATTTTGCATGTCAAAAATCGAAGCACGGAAATAAAATGGATAACGTTAAATGCAACAAAAGACAACAACAAGAGCAAACACGCACACTTTCCATCTCACATCTTTTCTCACTCTCTTCTAATTGCTTGAAGGTGGGAAAGTTTGTTGAAATGATGAATGATTAATTCAGGTTTTGCAATAAAATATTCTTTTTTGATTAAACTATTTCTTAATTTGATTTTTCTTTATTTTTTTTTAAATAGAAAGACATATTTTTTAGAAATATGTTTGCGAACTCGTGTGTCGAATTTTTTCTAAGAAACCTTTTTAAGGGAAGGGAACCTCCTTAAGAAATCTATAAGCAAACTTTTTCCCTAAGATTTTCCAGAGGTTCTGAAATCGTTTAAAGCCTCTGAATTAATTAATGAAGATCGTTTTGCTTTATTAATTGTGGCTTTCTTATAATTATTGATTGAAATTATAAAATTATGGTATTTCTATGTGATCACTCACGAGATTAAGTTTAAAAGATAATTTTTTCATAATCATAATGCTTTGTTTCATAATCGATAATTTCTACAACTATTTTTCCTACTACTATTCTCCCTACTACTATTTTTCACTACTATTTGTACTACTATTTCCCATGTTTTTTCATTCATAATAAAGGTGTTCAAATTTGTACTTTCTCCTTGCTAAAATTTAATATATCTGTCCTAAATTTTCTTTGTTCTTGTTGTTAATATGATTATTCTTATTGCTTCGTGGGATGAAACGAGTTGCTGTTGTTGTGCGACGAGTACTCTTGGCACTTGTCCAGTTTGGAGTCATGTTGCCACCAGCACCAGTTTTTGGACAGAATAAAACAACTCATTTTATAACCTGCAGCGTGACGTGGCTCTGCCTCAAGCTTAACAAAAAAAAAAGAGAGTAACAATAAAAAAGGGTAACAATAAAAAAGAGTAACAAAAAAAAATAACAAAAAAAGGAGTTAAAAAAATTGTTAGAGAAAAAAGAGTGCAAACAAAAAAGAGAAAAACGGCTGCACAAAAGGAGAGTACCAACAAAACTTAACAATCTCAGCAAAAACCTAGTTACCCAGTTTTTTTTTGTTCTTTGGTGCATTTGGTGTTGCCAATTTTCTTGCCTGCTTCTTCTAGCTTAGCCAAAGTTTATAATATAAGCATTTCCATCCCCCCCCCCCCCCCTCATTTCCCCCTTCGTTACCCTGGTCTGTTTCTGGTCTTGTCCGATATTATTACTTGTTGTTAATTTGGCAGCACTTTTCGAAGCTATCAGCATTTCACTTCAAGAAACCGGTTCGCTTTTTTTTCATACAATTTTTCTTCTCACGTTTTTAATACCGGTAGATTTTCCTTGCTTCAGTAAAAGAAAAGAGTTTTCCATGCATTATTTGAATGTGTGTATTCTTTTTTTTTAGTATTTTTGTGTTTGTTCCTTTCGTTAATTTGTGTACAGTTAGTTGCGGTTTTAAGGTCGTTGCGGTCAAGTGGAATGATTGTACGCTAACATGTTGAATTTCAATGAAAACTGTTGGTTTTTCCATTCGATCTTCTTCACTCCCCCTCCCTACCTCCCTCCTTCGGTTACTAATCATATGAATTTTGTTGCTGTTTGTTTTTTAAAGATAATTTTTTTGGAATTATTGTAGCTTTAGAAGTTTGTTTGGCTCTTAATAGTAAATTTTTTTTTGTTATCGATTATGATTCCTATAATTATCACAGAATATTATAGTCTGTATTTAGAGGTAAAATATACTCCGTTAGTTCCCTAGATACTCTCTAGATAGAGACCACTGGTTTCTTAATGTTTATTTTCGTTTTCATTCGGATTAAACAAATATTTAGATCGTCCTCGTAAATTAAATGTCACTCATACGTGGTGTGTTGTGAACACTTTTATATGAAAAGAGCACATCTTCTTTATGCACAAATAAAACAAGACTCGATTTACTTCAATTTCGAAATATTAATATTTTTCTACTATAAATAAAAATGATAAAAATTATACGTTAAAAATTAAGGAAATGTCAAGCGAAACATTTGACATCATCATTCGATTCCTGTAAAGATTTTGATTCTGCGATTCGATTTCGATATTATTAATATTCTTGCTTATTAATATTTATTATTATTAACTTATTATTATTAATATTCCTCCTGTAATATTCTTCTTTTGATATTCTCTCTCTCTCTCGAAATGTTTTCTAAGCGTTTCAATGGACCTTGATGACTATAAAGCGTAGTCTTATTATGAGTGTAATAAGATTATATAGATTAGACAATAGAAATAGGAACCTAAAATCGATGAACCAGATTATTTTAATTTATTTCTTGATTGAATGAATTTTCTTTCAATTTTTTCGGCAGTTGAAGTTTGTTTTCTTTGAGTAAATTTCAATTCAATTTCATTAAAATTTCTCATTAAAACTTCCCAAAATTAAATTTCAATTAAATATTTTAATAATTAATGACTTCTCTGTTCAAACTCAACACTTGCTCAAGGCTTAGTGACCACTGGATTTAAATAAATGCTGAATGTTGGCTGAACGTGAGGTGAATGCTATCTGAATACTGGCTGAATGCTGGCTGAATGCTAGCTGAATGCTAACTGAATGCTAGGTGAATGCTAGCTGAATGCTAGCTGAATGCTAGGTGAATGCTAGCTGAATGCTGGCTGAATGCTGGCTGAATGCTAGCTGAATGCTTGCTGAATGCTGGCTGAATGCTAGCTGAATGCTTGCTGAATGCTAGCTAAATACTAGCTGAATGCTAGCTGAATGCTAGCTGAATGCTAGCTGAATGCTAGCTGAATGCTTGCTGAATGCTTGCTGAATGCTAGCTGAATGCTTGCTGAATGCTTGCTGAATGCTAGCTAAATACTAGCTGAATGCTGATTAATCAAACATTTATAAAGCATCTTGTATGTATGTGTACGAGTATATATGAATATATATGTCGCTGTTTATATGGGTGTGGTCGTGGGTCTGTAGCATGAACTCACTCAACCATTACGTGAAAACAGAAAATCGACGTGCAAAAAGTTGCTGCGTTTTCTATTCTTCCTCTTTGAAATTTTTGTTTACCTTTTATAACATTTTTGCTATTACTTTTAAAGTGAAAGGTTTTGTTTTCCTTATTAAAAGTTTTCATTTCATTTTTTTTTCTTTTTGAATAAAATAAAAGAATAAATATTTTGCATTATTTTTTGCGGTCTTCACAAAGAAAATAATAATTTCTATTTATTCAAATTTTATTCATTATTTTTTGTTGTTGTATTATAGTTTTTCTGTTCGCATGAAATAAATGATTTTAAATGAATACCAGAGAAAACAAATTAAGAATAGCTTTTAAACGGAGAAGGATGAATGATTTTTCTGATTAAACTAATAATAAATATTATTAATAATAACTAATAATATTCGGTTATAACGACTTCGATATTAATGACGGAATTTCTTTAGATTCAAAATCCCTTTAATACAATTCTTAGTTTTATTTCCGATCTACTTTTATGGCATTGTATTGTATTTGGTTACACTTCACTGTACTAAATAATGACTTTATAATGACGAATTCCGTTATAAGGACTGATATTGAAGCAATGAGCAAATCATTTCACTTACAGCGTCCTCAAAGAATTGAAAATTTTTAACTTAAGAAATCTAAAGGTGAAAAAAGATATTTTTTGTGATCATAAGGACATTCGGATATAGCGACCAAATCTTGTGTAGTCAACTAAGCGCCGTTATAACCGAATGTCGTTGTGGTTGATTTTTAATCTTTATATAATCCTTTTAATTGTTTAAATTATTTAAATATTACTTATTTAAGCTACCGTAATCAGTTTTACAGTGTTTTACTGTATTTTTTGTGCTCTAATTCGTTTTTTATGTAAGCATTTTAAATTCGGTGTCAAAAAATTCTTGTGACCTCGTAAAACGCTCCCTCGCTTTTCGGACGACTGACAGTCAGCGTATGTGTTTTTGTTGTTGTCCCTGATTGCGTTGGTGGTACTCGTTTACGGTGCTCATGGAGGAGAAAACTGGATAAAAGGAGAAAAAGTAAAAAAAAATTAGATGCAATAAAAAACGGGGGGGAAAATCAAATAAAAAGCAAGAAAATGAAATAATAAAAAGCGCACAAAATTAAGAAGCAAAACTTGTCAAAAAACGACTTTATTTCGTTGGCTCGTTTAATTGAGTTGAAGTTTCCTGCATCGAGAGTCATTTATTCAGGAGTCGGGAGCAACAACCACACAAGCAACAACAACAACGAACTGATGCTCGAATTAAGGTCAAGTTTAATTTTCGACTTTTTGCATGCACTCGCCATCAAACAACAACAACAACAACAAGACCAACAACATGCATGCAAATACGAATGCTAGCAAGAAAAAAGAAATTTTAAATTTCGAAAGGAAAAATGAAAAAATTTCCACGAAAAAAAAAATTTTTAAATGCATTTTGCAAAAAATGGTAAAATTTGAATTTTTTTACTTTTACAGCTGAAGAGCTTCAAGCGCCAAAAATGAATTGAAAGCAAATAATAAGGACGCTTTTAATTTTGATACGAAAAATTGAATGTAACTATAAATATTATAAACAGCTTTAAAGAAACAAACAGACAGACAGACAGACAGAAAAGCAGACCGAAAGACAGACAGACTGCTTGATCTGATCACCATCAAAAAAGCGTTGGTTGCATTTGTGTTTAGGTGGAAAGCAGACACAACAACAACAACGGCGAAACCAACAACTACATAGCAGTACAACAACAACAGCAACATTATTATAAATACTCGTCTGAAACCTCTTAAACTACAACAACATCGTGTTGTTGGATGTTGCACGAAAACACGTTATGAACTCAATTAAAATCGCCTTGATAAGTGTTGCAGTTAATGTTGTTGCTGTTGTTGTTGTTGTTTTTGTTGTTGTTGTTGTTTTTGTTTTTGTTGTTGTTGCTGCTCCTCTCAATGCTGCTGCTGTTGCTGTCGTTGGCGATGTTGTTGCCGCTAGTGATGTTGTTTGTCTAATGTTGATACTGTTTTTTGTCACTGCTGTTTATGCGCCTGTCTACACATGAAAAGCTGGTTAATGTTGTTGTTCTTATTATGGTTATGTTGCTGTTTTCGTTGTTGTTGTTCTGCAACCCACTCCGAACACTACCCGTTCGTACAAAAGTAGCAACACGCAAAATGCAACGCATGCAGACGACGCAGTGTAACTGTAACCATGAGTGCGTGTGTGTGCGTGTGTGTGTGTGTAAAATATAAGGTTTGTGCTTGAGTGTGTGTGGTTTTTTCTGCCTTTTCCAAGTGGCCCGAAAGTAGGTTGTTGTTGTTGCTTCAATGCTAATAAGCAAATTTTATTAAATGCGCTTTTTTCACCTTTTTTCGCAACACTAGTTTATCCGACTTTGTTGCTTCTTGCATTTGCATTTGCTTTTGGCTTTTCTTTTATTTCTTTTTTATTTTAAATTCTTTTTAAAAAAACGGGGTTTCCTCTTTTTCATTCTTTTTTCCAACGCATTCAAGCAGAAAAACGTGTGCAACATTGTTTGTTGTGGTTTTCATTTCGTTGTTTTTGTTATTTTCTCAGTTAATCCACTTTTCTGCCGCATTGTTGTTGTAATTGTGTGGAACAATTGTTAATAAAACATGTCAATGTTTTAGTTGTAAAAAAGGCTGTTCTGTGTTTTCTTCTTTTATATATATTCTTTTATAAATATATTTCATTCCAGAAATATGAAAACATTTCAAAAAAAGATATCTTTTTCGTGACTTCTTGAAGATTCAGGTTACGATTGGTTTTAACAGCTTTTATTTTTTACTACACACTTAAGAGTTCTTATTTTTACTTCCCATCGACATCCACAAGTTTTAATGCTTGTTATAAAGTTTATATTTTTTTTTATAACTTGACGGCTTTTTATAACGGCTGCTTTTTTGCGGCCAACGTTTGCGTAAAGCTACGTTTTACTGTGGCATACTTTCGAACGCCCCGCTCCCCTTCTTTTCGCACCCCCCCCTCATCGCGGTACCACGTCGGCACTTCCGTCATTCGCCGGTCTCAGTCATCATTTTGTTCTTTCTTTTTACGACTGAGTCTATTGCAAAAATACTGCATGTTATTCAAGGTCACAGTGGATCTACTCACATCTTCTGTACACCATCTTTGCCTTATTTTTCTTTACGATAAATGCAAGGTACAAGTTTCTAGATACTAGTATCTTCGCACAAGTTCATTGCTTTAAATCATTTGATCCACTTGTAGATACTCTCTAGCAATTTATGGCCGCTGTGTACTTTTTCGTCGCTGTAACGTTATCAGCTTCTTCAGACTCTTCCAAGTGATTACGCTTTTCACTAAAAAGTTACAAAAATAAACTAAGAGTGACTACTGAGTAGACTGATTAAAGAGTTTATCTACTTAGTTTAGTTTTCATTCCATTTCATGAACTATTTATTTATTATCTCGGTTTATGTATCTTAATTCGTATTGAATAATGTTTTTTTTTTTGCATAAACTATATGCGAATTATATCGGTTGATCTACCCTAAAACACAAAAATTTCAATTCATTTCATTTCATTATATTTTAGGAATTTTTGCGGATTGCTTTTAGTTTGATACATAAACTGCTTGTGAATTATAACTCTTGATGTGTGTAGCACAGATTATAAACAGTTAATTTTTTTGCATAAACCGTTTGCGAATTATATCGCTTGATGTACTTGAAAGTACAGTTAATTTGTTCTAATTTTGGTTTAACTTATTGCATAAACTCTGCGAATTATGTCGCTTGATGTATCTGAAAGTACATTTAATTTTTACTAATGTTTCATTAATTTTTGGCATAAACTGTTTGCGAATTATAACTCGTAATTCTTGTTAATTTTTAGTTCTTTTGTTTAAACTAAACTCATTGTGAATTATAACTTGTTTTGTTTATTATCAACTTGCTTATGTTGATTTTATTACTTGAAGCTTTTGAGAGTGGTTTCGTTTCTCGCTGAGAAAAATGTAAATTAAGACCTTATACAGACTTTGTCCTTCCTTCAGCTTTATATACAATATTATAATATAATTTAATTGTTTTTTAACTTTATTAAATAAATTCAATATTTAAGTTTAACTCATCTCTAAACTTTATTATTATTACAAGGATTGTGTACGTTTTTCCTTATATATTAAAGAGCTTTTTTCTCTCTCTTCCCTTTCTAGGTAATGCATGTAGTAAACGCTTGAATTAAATGCATTCTTTAAGCTTGAAATGTGATTGTTATTGGTAAGCATTTAATTTAGGTTAATTTATTCATAACTTAATCAATGTATTAAAGTGAAAAACTCTGATCTGCCTCATTTGTGTGTCCGCTGAGTTCAAGAACACGCTGCTGCACGTTGATGGTAAATTCAAATAATTTTGCACTTAATTTTCCGCCAACAACATTTTTGAATACGTTTCCTTTCGCATTCATTTCCGGTTCGAGTCAATAAACCGACAACTGATGAGGTGATGAGAATCGTAAATTCATTTTAATTGATGAAAGAAAAACGTTTTGCAATCAGCTCAGAAAATAAATTTAAATACGGTTTAAATACAAACACGATGCATTCAAAGCTGTTTGTGTTTGTATTGCTTTTGCCTGTTTTGTTGTTGCTTATCATGTTGATTTACACTCTGGAGATGAGCTGATGATCATGCGATTGAATTACGATTGAACGCCAACCAACCGGCAAAAATTTTATCTACGTACTCAGATCTGATCTCCCAGTCGATGTGATGATCGCCTGGTGTCGATTTGTTTTTTAATATGCATTCCAGAAGACAATTAATTACATTAAAGAGGAAAAACAAGCAAAAATCAGCACTAGAAACCATATAATAATACGATGTACATGTATTATTGATGAATATAAACATCATCAAATGTTATCGTGTACGGAAATGAATATTTCACTTCCTCGAATCTGAAATGAAGGAAATATCACAGAAGTCGTTAAAAATATTAATTATGTTCGTTAAAACGTCAAAATTATAGAAAAGAAAACCAAAGAAATGTTTTTCTTGTACTTTCATATGCAAAAATATCTAATTACTTATTGAAAAAGAAAAAAAAACAAAAAACAACCACACCGATCTGTGGATGACTCAGACACGGAAGTGAGGAAGTATTTAATAAAAGTTTACATTACTATCCAACAACGTTAAATTATGCATTAAAAGAAATCTATTAAGTATCTTACAAAATCTTGTATGTATTTGCATTTGTAGATTATTTTATGCACATATATTGACTTAAAGAAATTTATTCTGATCCACTGTACAGACGATATATGTATATGTAAATATATTCCTTGTCTGCCTTTAGTTGTCATAGCTGTCATAAAATCTTTCTACTTGTCTAGAAGATTGTTTTATTTATTTATACCTTAATTAGTCTCCAGACTCATGCTCAGGGCCGCATTTTAACGGAACGAAACAGACTGAGGTCCGAATTACTTCATTATTATTATCATTCATAGCCACTGGATGTCTGTTAGTCTGATGTATAAACCTATCATATCTCACCGAATCGCCTCTCAAGGAATGTCTAACGATTTGTTTAACCAGGGCCTTTGTGACAATCTATTGAATTTCACTATATTTGAAGTCGGTCCTAACCAAGCCGGTGATTACATACACCCAACGGACCTCGACAGAAGTCGTGTTGTTGAAACAGAACATTGAGACATCAATCGACAAACCTACTTTCTATCGGGCTTCACTACATTTTAGTCCGACTTTAGTATAGATTATTCGGGTCTAAGGACAATAGGCCGCCGACACACAGCAGTCGGCGCGCACCGCCCGCAGAGCCCGTGCCGGTATTGCATCCGCTCCTGGTCTCGCTGGTAGTCTATTCTTCTCCGTGTCCGTCTGGCGAGGCTGGTCGTCTTCATAACTGTCTGAATTTGCTTTTAAATGTCTGTCGCGTTGTCTATTGTGATTTCCTTTAAATTTCTTTCTTCTTTTCTACGTCTTTTCTTCTTCACTAGAGCTCTCTGCTGTCTCTCATTTCTTTTGTGTTCGAAATCGCACCGGCTTCAGCTGGATGATTGTTTGTAGCTGCTGATTTAAGCAGCTCTTCATTTTTACATTTGCACTTCTACATGGCTATCTACAGCAATAGTTATCTGTGTCTATCTATCGTATTTGTTTACTTAAATGATCGTTTGCATCCATGAGATAAATTATCGTAGTTGTTGCCGTAGTTTTACGTGTACGTGATTTGCGCGTATTCATATCTGAGATTTTTTTATTCCGTTTGTTTTTTTTTATTACCCACGCGTTTTGTTGTTGCCGGTTTTGCCGTTGTTGTTGTTGTTGTTCATGTCATTTTTACACTTTATTAAGTGTGATTATTTGCATCACATGTTTGCATTGAGACGGTTGCTGTTGTTGTTGTTGTTGTTGGTATTGCTATTGTTACTATTATTAGCTTTGTGCAGTTGTTGTTGTTGTTGCAGTCGGAATTATATGGTCAGTGGGTGGATATAAATTTATTCTACATTCGTACCCCAATCCTTTTTTTTTTTTTAATATACATAGTTTAACTTTCAATAGATTTTCTTTCCTTATTTTAGCGAAAAAACTTAAAAATTTTGATTTTTCCTGTTTTGTTTCTTCTTAATTAATTTGTAGGCGGTGAACAACAACATCAAAGTATCGTTGATTATTTTTAATTTAAGGAAATGAAAATGTTTTTCTTGTTCTTTTGTTATTTTATAAAATTTTTACTCCGATCTGAATTTTAATTTATTTATTTCTTTAGTATAAACCGTTTATCATCATGCTTAATGATTCATATTATTCAGGAAATGAAAAATGTGACAATAAAAATGTGCAGAGAAAAATTCAATAAAAAGGAGGATTCTGTAAAAAAATATCTCCTCAGGAAGTCAACAGGAAATGTTGTTGTTTGTCAAGTGGACGATACAAGATATTTTAATTCGTTTTATCATAATCTTTGTTTCTTATCAACCATATGATCTTCATCTCCTCTGATCTTCTTCGTCTCCATCCTCATTTATATCTTTATATACGTCTCCAACTCATATCCTTACTTATTTAATTACTTACTTACTTACTTACTTATTTAATTAAAAAACCTTTTTTTTAAATTCATTTAAATGCTTGTATCTCAGTAGGGTGGCAACTCTTAACGAGTGTCATGTCACGCAGTGTCTGCATCTGATTAACACGCCTTTAATTCTTATTCTTGCTCTCGTTTCTTCTTTTTTTTTCTTTCTTTTAATTTCTTCTGCAGATCGGAAAGAATTTTGTTTGGGTTCGAAATTTCTATTTAATTCGTTTTTGTTTATTTTAATTTTCTAATGTTTTTCTGTGGTTTTGTTTTGACATTTCGTAGCCTTTCACACTCTTCTCTAATTTTCTCCCCTCTCCGCCTTCTGAGCTGCACATCACTTACTCTTCTCCTCGCTCTTTTTGCTCTTTCTTCAATCCTTCCGTCTCATCCTTCGCTCTCTTCTCTTTCTGCCCCTCTCTGCGCCCTGGCTACACGCTACTCGCTCTTCTTATCACAGGCTCTCTTCGTTTATAGTCTTTGCTAAGATTTATTTTATTATTACGTTGTTGTTTTCGTTTGTGATTTGTGATTTTTATAATCCTCTTGCGCTCGGTATTTCAATGATTTTTATAAAGCATTAAAATATCTAGAGATACTTTTAGAAGAAGTGAGCAAGCGCTAGAATATGTATCAGCCGCTCATCAGATGCCGATGTGCGCGAGAATTTTTAAGGCTGCCACAAACATGAAGAAGCGTCACCACAATCGTGCATCCCTCCTGCTTTCCCACCCTCGCTCCTCCGTCCCTCCATCCCACTCTGCATCCGTACGTGAGTCCACGAATGTTGGGTTCACTTGCAGTCGGTCGACAAATTTTTCGTAATCAGTTGATGACTGCGCGTGTATCGTGTTGAACGCGTCGGTGTTGTGCATCTAAAAAGATAGTCGTAGAGAGTAAACGAAGAAGAAGAAGAAGAAGAAGAAAGAAAGACGTCGTTCCGAATGCATGCATTCACGCTTTGTTCACGTTGCCTTCGTTGAGCTCATCAGAAATTCAAAAAAAAAACTTCCAAAAGAAAAACAATTTCAATATATTAATTAAATAAATTAAAAAAAAAAATGCAGAAAACTAAACAAAGCATGAAATAAAATCAAATCAAAAAAAAGTAAATATAAAAAACTTTGATTATTTGAAAAGTTATTAAAATAAACAAAAATTACACAAAAACTATATGGAAACTGATAAAAAAATTAATAGAACACTAAGTAAAGAAATTAAAAAAGGAATGCAAATTAATGAAGGAATTTATTCAAACTGAATTAATTAAAAATACAAAACTTATTGATACATTTAAATGAAATGAATAAAAATTAAATGAAATAAAATTGAAATTCGCAAAAAATTAAAATAAAAACAAAATTAAAGTTAAAATATAATAAAAAGAATTGAATTGCAAAAAATTATTTAAAAAGCTATAAAAAATAAAGCAAAAATATTGTCTGCTAAAAAAAACTAAAAGTGTGCATAAATTGGAGATGCCAATTTGTGCCTTATTAAATTATTAAAGCATTTGGATAGATACGAATTTAATAGCTTTTTTGGTCGATTGTCTGCTGAAATGCTTGCCATTAAAGAGTGTTTAATGCGTGAAGGTGTGTTTAATAATCACTACCAAAACAATAACAATAACAATAACAATAACAATATCACAAATAATAACTACAACAACATCACAAACAACAACAACAACGAATTTAGAAATCGTTATGACTTTAAATTTAAATTACAACGGAGTGGCTCAAACATGGATCTGTTGCAACATCAAAGTTTGTACAACGTTTTTTTTGTTGTTGTTAAAATTTAAGAATTGTAAAAACTGTTCCTTTAATTTTGTAAAATTTATTATTTTTTTCTTTTGTTTTCTTTAATATACATATATAATACATAATTAATCATTTAAGTTTTCTTTTTGAATCCATTTTTTATGATCATTTTATTATATAAAATAATCCAAGGGAGGACGAGAGAGACAGAGAGAGAGAGAAGGCAGAGAGAGGGAGAGAGAGGGAGAGATTTCTGTCGTCATAATTTAAGGGATCTCATTTATAATCCTTGAAATGTAAAATTTGGAATACTTTTCTACCTGAACAGTTGTAAAATATTGTAAATTCTTTAGATTAAAGTATTCCAAATTATCTTGTCTTCGCTTCTCTTCACTCGACTCTTCTTTTAGTCTAAAGACCAAACCTTTCAAGCGGAGTGAAAGAGAGAGAGTTTCGTCATGGACATGATCGCAATGAATCATTATTTTTTTATATCCATTCAATGTTCAAATTCTTTTAAGAAAACAAAAAAGAACGAAAAGAAAAGAACGAGAAGCGAATAGAGTGGTGAGAGAGGGAGAGAGAGAGAGAGAGATAGAGCGAGGCTTCATGTGCATTATTCAAAGCAAATCCCTCTTTTATTTCTTTTTAAATTCCTTTTTCTGTACGCATTCCTATCTAATGACTTGTTTTTGTTGAAAAATTGAACCAGGATTCCAAAAATGTCAAGGAAGCAGAAGAAGAGTTTTATATTCTGCCAACTCCATCCATTGTTAGCTGAGGGATTTGTTTTTCTTTTAAATATGGGAGTTTCTAAGACAAGATCAAGATCGAACGAAGATCAAGACCAACAAAAAATAAGACCTAGAGTAAGATCAGGCCAAGATCAAGACCAAAACCGAAGCAAGACTAAGATCAGTCGTGGAAATATTGATAGCTGTCAGCTTGACAGGTTTGTCGAATCCTACCAAATCCCAGACTGGATGCCTTCACTGCACTTTTCACTATCATTTGTTAAGTTTCAGTAAAGTAAGATTCTGAAGTGACGTTTGACTCATTTATTAAATAATTGTACAACCTCATCCATCGTCACCCTCCCCCCCTTCACCCACCCCTCTACGGTTTTGTTTGCTTCACCTCTGTTGACGCTTTGCAACACTTGCCATCATTTCGAGGTGTTCGAAGGTGTTTCGGTTTTTTGTTCTCCCTCGCATTAGAATTGAACTTTGCTCGATTTTTCTAAGGTTTCGTCGCTGTCGGTTTTTATGAGGTTTTATCGTTTTTTGCGTATCTTTTGGTTTTGTTTTGTTTTCTTTCTGTTTGTCTTAATTTTATTATTCCTTTTCCATGTCATTGAATTAATAATAAAAATAATAATATTTGCACATATTTTGTTGCTGTTGTTCTTTGTTCTTTTTACATAAACGTTATTATATTATTATTGTTTCCTAAGACAAATGAACGACGTAATAAATGAACGTCGCAAAGCGTGCCGAATGAATAACGTTCAAGAATGTTCACTCTTAACCATAAGAATACTTGGGCTTAAATTGGTTTAAATTTTTATATAAATACATCAGTTTGTCCAACGTGATCGTAAAAGAAGCGAAACGTTCTTAAATTGAATATTAAAATTAAAATTCAATTAAAAAACATGCATTAATTCAATTAAAAAAGAATATACGTTAAATAACGGAGAAAACAATCTTTCCTAATAAACTTTAACAAATGGCTTATATCATCACCATAATGGAATCATCTCAGCATCGTTGGTCATAATTATTGGCCAAAAGAATTGAGATTTCCTTTTAATAATAATTTAACTTAACTTAAAAAAATATGGCTTTTCTCACGAATGTCAGCATAAATTTAAGCTTTAAATTAAGCTAAAGCGCAAATATTTACAGCAACCAAGAGAGAAATAAATCTTAATTTTTATTATTTTGAAATTAAAAAAAAATTTCTTCTCTTTTGGTTGAATTTAAATTAAATCTCGTTCGTTGTCTTTAAACGTTGTCGCTGCTGTTGTCGTCGCCGGTGTTGTTGTTTTTGTTCTTGTCGTTGCTGTTGTCGTGTTGTTGTTGTTGTGTTGTTGCTTGGCAAATGTTCAAAAAATTCTCTGCAGTTGCATTTCATCAACTCAGCAACAAGTTTTTATTTTAGGCCTAAATTTAGGAACTTTATTAAGAAAAACAAAATTATTTAAAATTAAATTTGATTTCGAAACAATTTGCTTTTTTATTTTTTAAATTTAGAAAATTATTTTTACTCATAAATTTAATCAGTTTCTTTTAAAATCGCATAAAATTATCAAGGAAACTTCATTCTTGTTAATTATAAAAATTAAATGAAGTTGATTAGATTATTTGATTTAATTAATTTTCAAAATAAGCTCCATGGAAAACCTTTGGTAAATCAATAAATGAACCATAAATAAAAAATTAATAAATTAAATTAAAACAAAAAAAATTTAAAAAAAAACTAAAAGCAAAAAAATTAAAGAAAAACTTGAAAAAGTTAAATATAAAGGAAGAAATCCTTTTTATTGTATTGCATCACTTTTTGTTTTTTTTAACTCTTTTTAATATTGTTTTATGTTTTTTGTTTTTGGTTTTTTCTTATATACTACATGCTTTAGTCAATGCACAGTTCAACAACAACAATAATACAGCAAAAATACCCCAAAAAAAAAACACTGATTTCAATTTCAATGTAAAAGAAAATATTTGCTTTCACTTCAAACTAATTCAATTAAAAAATATGCCATACAACTGAGTTGCAAATTCAATGCGATGCATTGTCGATGACATTTCAATAGAATCGAATTCAACAATCGAAAAAACCCCACAAAAGTTTTTCTCTCAAAATACAAAACAAAAGAGTGTTAATAAAGTTGTTTATTATTGAGTAAAATCAGAAGGTCTGAAGTGCTGTCATTGGCCTGGCCGATGCTTAAGCACCCTACACCCTCATTGTTTTTATGGTTATTGAAGAGAGGGGCAACTACACCGACATATGTTCGAATGAGTATATGTACAATATTGAGTATCCTAGATGTGAATATATTCAACTATTGTACGTAATTCACTGCTAAAGGATATCCGAAAATCTTTTATAAAGGGAAGTAAAATCAGCTGATATCTTAAATTAATTGATAATAAATTGAAATGATTCAAATTTGAGTGATTTATATTTCAATTTGATTGATTTTAATTAAATAAGTAATGAAAAAGTAAAAATATTGTATTTATAAAAGTTCCTTAATATTTTATTTATCACTGATTTGTGTTTAGAGAAGGAAAGCAAGAATCTTTATCTATACTTTAAAAATTTTTAAAAAAAGCAGCACTCAACAATGAATGAATGCAGGTTCAATGAAATATTAATAAAAGCCAACTTGTTGATTTCCGTGCCATTAACACGGTGCCGACAACATGATCAGAATATAACATTAACAAAAGATGGGAACAAATCCCCTAAAATTCAGATTTGAAGACCAGATTTTTCTTGGCACAAAATCTATAAATAACAACTTTTCTCTTGAGAATTTAGGAAAAAAAAAACCGACAAAAAACCCAATCAACTTACCAATCAATTCCAAGAAAGTTCAATTTTTCAATTTCAAGTCGATTTTCAGTTTTTCAAATAAAGTTCAATATTTTTGATTTTTTCTACGTTTTTTGATTTACGAAGAATGTTCGTTTGGAAATATTTTGAAACTCTGATTGGCGCGTGTAGACTTTCAAAACTATTGAATTTTCGTTCGATGTGTGGTTTTAGATTTGTGCTAATTTTAAAAACATTTTCATCGTGATTGAATTTTCGATTTTGTTTTTTTTTTCATTGCTTTTTTCGTTTCCTAATCTTCGAATATTTTATCGACTATGATGACGATTAAAAGCACACGTTCCACTTAAATTTCCGGGATTTCCTAATAAAAATGCATGAAATTCTTTCTTGTCAATCTTGATTTACGTTTCATTATGTTTAAATTCCAATTAATTAAATTATTAAATTAAAATTAAGATTAAACTATAATAAAAGCGTTTGTTTTATTATTATTAAATTAGATTAGATTTTCACCAAATTATGACTCACTAAAGATAGTCTATGACTAGACTATGATTGTGATACGTATAACGGCATGTTTGAATTTTAAATTTCATTTCTTTAAATGAGAACTAATATTTTATTCATATGTAAATTTAGAAAACATCTAAAGATTTGTGAAGGCAACAGAAAATTCAGCAGCATCGAAAAATTTTGAATTCTTTATGCGAAATTCAGATCTCTTTTGATCGAAGAAACGCTGCTGACATTTTTGTGGGTGTGGGTGAAGAGTGAATTAAAATGTTAAGTTTTTTCTTCTAGCTAACTTTAAATATTTCTCCGAATTTTTATATATTATAGTATATGAAAATTCATTTGAATTTTACGAAAAAAAAAAAGAATCAAAGAGGAATCGAAGAAGAATCGATGCGGTGGGAGGATGTCAGTGGAGGGAAGAGTATTTATTTTTAGACTATCGAGGAAACCCACTTTTCAGCAAAAGGGATCGAAAATTTGGAGCCATCACATGTCGATCGAAGCCTTGCATTGTATCAGTTTATCTTTATACATCACTTTCGATACTTATACAGTTCCCCTTATATTTCTATTCGTATTCTTGCCTGATTTAAATAAGCTGCTAAATTATTTCTAAATCTTAATCTAATCTCTACCTTGACATCTATTAGCTGCATATCCATCTACATACATACATTGCTGTCTCGCTGCCCGGTTGGCTGGTTGAATTGCCAAGACTATTTTTGCGCCAGTTCTTTTAGTTTTCTTCTTCTTTGTTTATACACCCACAGGGTAGGTCTACATATAAACCGACCTTTTTCTTACCTTTGTATTCCGCAGAAAGAGGCGTGAAAGATATAGCAAAGTATATCCATATGCGAATACATACTTCTATCCTCTTACTTGTTCATTTCATGACCTATAAAGAACTTTCCTTGAATATATTTTTGATCTTGATGGGTGTGATCCGCCTACATAATTGCTGATGTTGTAGCTCCTTCAATATGTTGCAACATCGATAGGCGTGGCTTGCCTACTTAAACATCATTCAGAGTATACGAGTGAATTTCCTTCTTTTTTTGAAGGAAATGGCTAGAAAATACGTACAGTATATCTCTCCATAAGACATCATGGGAGTGTAGAGTATCAAGATATTCAGATTCGAAGATAGTATTTTTTTTGGTTTTGTAATTATTTTTCTTTTTAATTTGATTCGGTTGTTGGCTTTGTGTTGAATTTCGTAAATGATTAAATGATGTTTTTACGGTTTTTCTTGTTGGTTTTGTTGTTGTTTTTTTCTGCTGTTGTTGTTGTTTTGGTTTAGAAGTACCATTGCAAATGTAGCAGCTGCATTTATACGCCTATATTTCGGTTTTATTTTAGCATTTCTCTGATACTTAATTTTTTATAAATATATTTAATGTTAGTTGTTGTTGTTGTTAATTTATTAGTCTTACTGTTGTTGTTATTATTACTGTTTTATATGCGGGTACTGCCATCTGGTCTTAATTTGGGCCATTAACAATAATAAAAAAACATTTTATTTCATGCCTACAGCAAAATATGTAAAAAAAATGAAAAAGTTTTCAAAAAAACATGTTTTGTTGTTTATTGCCTGGTTGCATTTAGTTGTTTTTGCATTACGAACAGCAGCAGTTCGTGATTTTATATGTGAATATTTAGATACATAAGCAGCTATAGATATATAGCGATATAGTGATATAAAGATATAGAGGTATAGAGTATATATACATAGAGTATAGAGCTATAGAGGTGTAGAGATATGGAAACATAGAACACATATAGAGTATATAGGAATATATATTATTTAGGAATAGATAAGAGTATGTATTAGAATATGGATGAATATACTACTCTATACTCTTTATTTCGACTTCTTTCATAAACGGATCCATCACCTTCCTACCTTTTATTGCTCTCACCTCACGTACGCGAGAATCACGACGGCAAATCTTCTTTGTCAGGTTTGACATTAATCCGATGACTGCTGTCAACCGATATTTGACCCGTGTATCTTCTTCTGTTCGTTCGTCATTAATTAACTCGTGTAAAAAAGTTCTTGGTATTTTCTTAGGTACCCTTTTCTAAATGAGCCCATTGTCGCTGCTTCTGAAGTGCAGTGAACAACAAAAAGAACAACAACAACCACAATCTGCATTGTAAAGCCAAGCTACCAAGCAATCAACGCTGCCACATGTTGTTGTTCAGCTGTGGGGTTGGTAACCTTTTGGAACACCCCCTTGAAAATAATACCTGCTGTTATCAGAGCTTAATTAAGTTTGCGGTATCGTTGGTGTAGTTGTTCACGTTGAGGTTGTTGTGGTTTCTGAATTTTGATATCATTGAAGTTGACCTCAATTGTCAAAAGGTTACTCGAATCTAGAGCAGAAGGAATTTCAGAGGAACAGAGGTTCCCTGGCTCAAAATAGGTCAGGGTCTTTCAGGTATACTCTCATATTTAAGATGATTGTAAATTACTTTTTGTTGCCTGTCTTGAGTCAGAATTGGATTTCAAAAACTGATATCCTTCGATCTTCCTTCTTCCTTAATCTTCATTCGGGAGATACACGATTTTTACAATTTTTTGTTGCTGAGCAGATTATCTTAAAGTATTTATGGAAATTAATTATTAATTATTCATCAATACCGCAATTTCAAGTATTTGATTCCACTTCTTTCAACTCCTTTCAGAATCCGTCGCATCCTCCAGCAACGTGTCCTCAACACCTGCCACTGCCAAATCCAGCTGCCAGCAACAACCACAACCAGAATCACAACAACAACAACTGTCTACTAATACCTCTAAGACCAGATCGAGTGCAAGCTATACCGGATACCATCCGCACTTCCGTCATCACACCGCCCCCGCTTACTACACCGACGTTGATTTGCGCATCCATACACCGGACGCAGCCGATGTTGCCGCCCTGAACGAGAACTATCGCAGCGTCTATAGCACATCCTCTAATTTAATAGCTGGCGAGCACTTCTTTCCCAAGACAACCATAGCGACCGTCGTACCGCCGCCCATCGGCAGCGCTAACGGAACAACCGCAAGCTCCCCGAAGACTCCGACACAGCGACCGCCAGCAGCATTTTTTCGTGGCGCCTCTGCTGCAAACGAACGCGAACAGCGACGAAAAAGTGTAGAACTCTACGCGAGATCATCAGCGTCGTCTGTGAGCCCTACAAAAGGTGATTTGAATATATTTAGCCAGTACGCAAACCCCGAGGGTGGCGTTCTTTTGGCGCGCATTAATTTTAAGCCGACACTAGCCAGCACAGCAACCGCACCTGGTAGTTTAGATTCCGCCGCCGTGGGTTGCACGGAATCCACTGCTGGGCCCTCGCCCCATCATAGTCGCAGTTCGCATCGTTTCAGCCAACGCAGTAGCAAGCGTGTCGTGCGGGTGCGTAGTGAATCGCGTCCCATCAGCGCTCTCTACGACATAATATGCAAGGAGAAGGGGCTGGACAACGGCGCCTCCACAACAACCAGCGACGAAGATTCTTCCCCGATAACCCAGAATAGTTCCGACAACAACAACAAACTTGACGAAGACAGCGACAAGAAGTTCAAAGACAAGGACGATAGATACAAATCGAGAAAAAAGAAGCACAATAAAAGTCGAGTCATGAGTGTGAATAGAATCGAGAGTCCTCCAAGTTTGATTGGGCCCAAAACCAAAAACATTCTGTCCTCTCCCTCTAGGAACAACAATAACAATAACAATCACCAGCATCACGACCACTCAAAGCCGCGATCACCGCACATAGTAAAAAAACGTCACTCGATCGAGAACAACATCTCGCCGATTATACATGATCTCAACACCGGCGACAATGTTGATGACAAGCAGAAAAGCAATGCTTCTGCAAACGTCGTCCCTAAACCGAGAAAGCGCGGCGGCAGCAGCGGGGGCGGAGGCAGTAAATCTAGTCATCCCAAAGCCTCCTCTCTGCCGCCTTATAAGTTAGCCTCCGAAATGATGAATCAGTATCATCTTCAGCAGCACCAACAGCAGCGACACCAACAGCAGTATGCTAGAAACGATCATACACCTCATAATCACGCATCACATTATTCGCTTCCTTCGAACCATACCCTGGGTCACTGCAACAGTCCATCACCATCACAACCCGAAGCCACAACTCCTCCGATTGCCGCCAGTAGCAGCATTGATTCGTACAGAGGCTCGCGCGATCTGTACTCAAAATATAGGCCACTTTATGTCGAACCGGTGAAGCTGCCCCAGTCCCAGGAGGATTCAGCGGCTCACGGGCAGACACGTCCCGAACGTGTGACGTTGCGCACGACTGCCACACCGCGCCGCCCTCTCGGTGAACAACGTCGCAATACAGATGGAGGTGTCAGCATGATACCGACTGCTATTGGCGCAAAGAGTCCTGCCGGGGGCTACCGCAGCAGCGATGGCGAGCAAAACTCTGCCAGTCATGCTGACAGTTTAAGTGGTGGTGGTGGATTGAGTCAAAGTAGCAGTGGTACTCGCAGGTAAGTCCTATTATCATGCAGTAGATGCAAGTTCCGTTAGATACTGTAAACGGTGGTTTTTTTCTTAGTTCCTTTTTGAAATGCCTGCTTTTTTGGATTTTCACCTATGACGTCATTGCGGCCATTATTATAATGAGTTCAGGTCATTTAATTACCATAGTTACCGTCTGTTCACTATTCGCTTAAATACTAAAATTGCTTTCATATCATTTCACTTTTTTGTCGACTATTTTCACATAAGAGAAAAAAGGACATTACAAATTTTGCTCTTAATATTATCATATCAAGATATTGGATCTTGAGATAAGCAAAATAGAGTCATAAAAGTATTTTAAAATATGGCTTCGATTATTTCATTCCTTTTCTTCTTTCTGTCGTTTATAGTGTGTTTGTTTTTCTAAGTAATAATTAAAGTAGAAAAGTAATTCTTCCCTATAAAATCCTTTATTTCAAGCTCACGTCCCCAATTGTTAGACTTCATAGACCCAAAGCTTTATCTGAGGCAGATGAATTTGAAATCCTACATCTTAAATCATATAATGAAAACTTAAATTGTATATTTTCGATCCTAAATATTAAATCGTAATTCTTAGTTCCTAAATCCTCAATTGTAGACCTCTCAGATCTTAACGTTAGTGGTTCATTAAATGAATGAAATGAAATAACTTTTGTGGTCATTTCCCTCCACGCAAAAACCTTGCATTAATATTAACCGTTCGATTACCTGAACTACTGCTTTCTTCGTCTACTCTGTAACACCTTCCTTCCCCCTTCCTAATATTTTTTTTTCTTCTTCTTTTTTTCGTTTCTTTTGCTAAACTGATTTAATGATTAAACAATTTAAGCTACTTTGCATTGTTCTCATATTTGAATATTGTATATTGTATGTGTGTATACTGTATCTTATACTGATTTATCAAGTGATTCGAAGCTTCGTGAAATTTATAACTTTCCCTTTTTTGTTAAAATTTGCATTTCAATGGGGTAAATTGGGCTGCGGTTCCGTTTTTCCGCAGACATTTCTTTAAAGTAGCTTTTCGGTTGTCTCTGTGTTTAATTTTTTTAGTGTGATTTTTTATATAAGTATATCAGTGTTGTTTTAATTATATTTTCTTTCTGAAGCTGTTGAATATGATAATGATTATATTGATCATCACGATGATTATTTGCTGCGGATGATAATACTAACTTTTGCACTTCTTTTGTTAAAATCATTATTTTAATGAGTTCTTTAACGATTCTTTGAAAGTTAATTAAAATTATCAACTTTCTATACTTAAGGGTATTTTATTTAAACAGCTGACTCTACGAAGTTCGTAAATATACGCTTTTGCACGGAGGTTTAAATGAGCGTACCTAAGGAATAATTTTCATATATGAATGTGTGCAAATCCATCAGCTGTTGTGCTTCTCATTGTGACAAACTTGAAATGCTAAAAGTTCAAATAGCTAGAGAAGTCAATTAAAAGTTTTAAAAGTTCATTAAAAATGCAACGAAAAAGTGAGAAACGAAAATGCATCAAACCTTCGTTTTTTGGATGTATCGCAGTTGATTAATTATTTCATATTTAAGTAGTTTAAGAGTTTACTATACTATACTATACTCTATATTCTATACTCTATACTCTATAGTCTATATATAGAGTGTACACTATAGTATAGAGTATATACTCCATAGTCTA
This sequence comes from Myopa testacea, assembly GCA_949629155.1. Classification (NCBI taxonomy): domain Eukaryota; kingdom Metazoa; phylum Arthropoda; class Insecta; order Diptera; family Conopidae; genus Myopa; species Myopa testacea. The sequence goes on from OX451348.1 coordinate 30,176,626, forward strand.
TAGTCTATACTTTATACTCTATAGTCTATAGTCTATACTTTATACTCTATACTATACTATACTATACTAATAAGATACTATAAAACATCATGGTATTCGAATTGCACGAAGTGGCGAATAGCACGGCTTAGTTACCACGATATTCGAATAACAAGAAAATCGAGTTACACATGACAGGGCTATCAACTTTTCAGATTTGTGGAATTCCAGGACTTGACAACTGTGGAGCGTTACTGTCCAAAATTAACTCGATCACGCAGTAAATCTCTATTTACATAAATATATCGTCGGCTTGCAAGGAAAACTGACAGCCTGTAGTATGTAATAATAACGCAATAGTTAGTTATTTTATCCATGTCATAGCATATATTTCAAGCCTGAAATAACGCGCAGCCAATTAATCGTATTGTTCGAGAGATGCCTGTAATAATGATGTCAGTGCAATAGAGAGATACGCATAAAAGTTCAAAAAAACAAAAACAGTAACAACAAAAGCTTTAAAAACGGAGTAACTAACAAAAAACAAAACAAAATCTACAACAACAACAAAAGCCTTAAAAAATTGAGTAACAATGAATGCTCATGAATATAAAAAAAATTATGAATTACGAGTAGCTGAGAGATTGCATACCTGTAATTGGCCGGTGTCAGACGTAACGTCACGATGCGTGCATCACTCACATTGATTGTGTGCACATGCCACAAATCAACCCATCGCGGTGCATCGGCGTGAATGATGCACACATCGTGATCATACGTCTGACACCGGCCATTGTAGGTTTATATCGTTCGTGTAGTTGTTGTTGTTGTTTCTTTATTCGGTTTGTTGTTACTTTGGTTATCATATTTGCTGTTGTTGTTATTGATGCCTGTTTATGTTAATGTTAATGGTACTATTATTACAATTATTCTACTGTTTGCTGTTCCTTTTATTGATCTATGTATGTATGCCTCTGTAAAGTCATATTTCGTTATTACCGTTGTTGTTTTTGCTGTTATTGTGATCTAATACCTTTTGCTACTATGCAGTACTATAGCATATAAATAATAACAATGACAACAATAACAATAACAACCAATATGAAAACAATAAAAGAACAATAACACCAACTACAATAATACCAACAACTGTTATATACAACAGCTTCAACCTTAACCACATTCACCAAAGCAACAAGTTTACTTACTCGTACTTACATACGTACATATTTTATGCTTGACTTTACTCTTACGAGTTGCCAACTCTGTTGTGTAGCTTTATGTATCTCACAAACACCGGTGGAAAACGAGCTCAAAATAAACATTCTTTCCTTTTTCTACTTTTTCTTCCTCGTCCTTCTGCTCATCGTACCGCCCTCTATTACTCATACTCTTCCTCTTCGTTTTGAGTCATTCTTTGATTTTAAAATTGGAGTGAGTATCGCAGCTCAGATGTCTGTTTGTAGTGCTGATGAAAAGCGAACCCACCAGAATCTGTTTTGAGCCACTAGCTTCAGTATGGTTCATGTGTGTGTGTGTGTGTGTGTGCACCATATGTTTTTGTTTGTGCAAAAGAACAGATGATACTCGTTCATAGATACCCCGAGTTTATTTTTTCTTCATTACTCAGTTACTTGTTTGGAGTTAACTTAAGAGCATATGGTAAAAGTTGTTTCTGCTGCGATCAGTTGTTGAGTTCATTCTGCGGCGTTTGGGAAAAGATCGGCTAAGAAATCAACGCACGATTTTGCGCGGTTTTTAAACGGTTTTCAAACGAAAACGGTTGTTGCTTAGATACAGGATTTTCCATTGTATTATTTTGACAGTAAGTTGTTCCTGTGCGAAATTTAGTAGAGTTGAGATCAGATAATATCTAAAATAACACAAGACAACATTTCTAAAATCTTCTTCTTTCTCTCAACGTAAACTTTAAACGATTAAAGATCTTTCTGTTTTTTTTCATTTATTTGTGTGTTTTTTTGGAAACACCTAACGATTTCTGTGCATTCTTCGTCTTCTATACGCTATTCATAGTTCTTTGTTTTTTTTTTTTTCTCCTCTCCTTCCTCTTTACCGGCCATTCTGCTATCGTCTTCTTCTTAAACAGCTGCCACAGCTGTTTTTTGCCATTGCTTGTGGCTATTTTTGTCTCTTCGTTCAAATGGTTTGTTCAGAGTCTATTAATTCTTCTGAGTGCATTTTCTTTATCTTTGATTTGGTTAATTTAATTTGTCACACTGTTTTTACTCTATTCCCTTTCTCTAGATTTATAACTCGTCCCAATCGCACGTCATCGCGTGGACGCAGCAGCTTAAACGGCGGCATTCCGTCTCCTAAACGTAGCGCTTCTTCCTCTCCTTCACCGCCAGTATATCGCGATACTAGAACTACAACCGAAACAACAACAACAACAACATCGACAGCAACAACAACGGCAACGGAAAACTCATCAACAGTTGTTTCAATAGAAACAGATCCATGTGCCAATGCAGATACAGATACGATTTCTTTTAGACCCGGCTTAAAGATCACAAATGGTAAAAACATGTGTATTGCTTTGTTTCCTTCCATTGCTTTTCTGCTATCTACTGAGTAACTTTTCTTCATTCGAACTAACGTTCTAAGTAATGTTTTAACTACGATTCACAACAGTTTTAGACACCGTGATGACCAACTCGTCGGCTTCCAGTACTGCTGCTGCTGCTCCTGCCGCAGATCCAGCCAACTCCTTGTCAAGTGCTGCTGCCTCAGCGATGGACAACAACGCCATCGAAGAACCAACGCCAGGTAAGTTGTTATCCTTGTTTCCTTGTTTTCCTTGTGCTTCCTCTTCGATTTACTGCTGTTCGTTCCTTTTCAAAGACTTCTTGGTTGTTTTTTGTTATTTTATAAAAATTGTTCAATTCTTTTAATTTTCTTTTTCTTTCCTCTTGCACTATTTTTTGTTTGACAATTTTTTATATTTGTTTTGCTGTTATTGTTGTTGTGTTAATGTAACGCTATCCTGTAGGATCTACAATAGTAATAGTAAAATAGTAAATATCTAGTAATATTTTGTAAAAGTATCATAATACATCCGAGTTCTTGTCTTGTTCTACTTTGTAAGCTTTTAAATCCTTGTGAAAACGTGATAAAGTGTTACTAAAGTCCATTGAAATTGTGAAAAGTCATAAAGTGTTAATAAAGCCCATCAAAATTTAATTTGTTTGTCTAAAAGTAAAGGAAAAGCCTTTTGTAAGGATTTAAAAACCTTTGATCGTTAGCATAAACATCTTGAATCAATGTAACCGAGTATAAACATCGATCTACCACAAAATCGTTTACTACAATATTTTAGTATCATCGTCATCATCTCAACAGAAGTAGTTAAGACCTTAAATCGTCCCATTAATCAAACCTTATCTGAAGTTTAAAGTTGTATACGTTCTTATATCTTTTCGTACACATTTAAATCAGAAAACAGCAAGAGCAGTTTTAAAGTGTAGTTTTTACTGGTTAAATTTATGCAGAAATTTAGTTAAACTCATTAAAATTTGACAGCATTTATTATTATTCAAATTATTTTCCGTTTTATTCGTAACCAGTTCTTCATCAGGTTCTTTTGAGCAATTCTTCCCCCCAACCCTCTCCCACCCTCTCATATTAAACAGTTAGTTTTTGGACTTCTCTCAAATGATTTATGATCTGTTTGATATTGCTTTTCATTTTACCTTTTTAACCTTAGTTCGGTTATTATGACTGTTTTTTTGACGTTCTGATTCATGACTTTTTCAAATTAAAAATAAAAGAAGTTAAAGAAGAAGTTTACTACAACCCAAAACACGTTGACGTACGCCGCGATTTAGAATAGATTTAAGTTTATTGAAACCAGTCGAAAATTTGACGGAGATCCTGTGAAGGAGCAGTTGATGTTTGTTGGAGACCAGTGGACGTTTATATTAGATAGGTTGCTTTTAGCGAAGTACCAGTTGAGGCTCATCGAAGGTCAGTTGAAGTTCATCCACAATGGATCGATGTTTTTCGACGATAGCTTTATATTTATTCACAGTCGCTGATGCAGAGACAACACAACAGTCGTTGCTTCTTCTGAATAACGAGGTTTTTATGAGTGTATTTATGGATTTGGCTTATTTATGAGCTCTCTCGGGACCAATAAAAAAAGTTAGCTGGGCTCTGTTGAGGCCTGCTATATGTTTACCAACGGTTAGGGTACTTTTAAGAGGCTAATTTAAGTATATCGATGTAATTCTACAAACATATAATTTGAGATCGAATTGGTAGCTTAATATACTTCTGAGTGTGTAGATAGTATCTCATGGATGTGCAGATATCCTCTAGAATTCTTCAAATCCACAGAAAATTTGTCACTAAAGTAGAATAGATCAAAATGAGGTCTCATTACGTCACAAATTTCACATCATTTCGCTTATTATAACTTTACTCACTTCCATCATTAAGGAAACTTTAACGAAATGGACTTTAAAGAATTTTTCTGGAATCTAGTATCGAATCGAGTAGAATCTATGAAATGGATTTTGGATTTTGACCCCGACTTTTAGCAGCTGTTTCCTTACTTGATCGTCATTTGCGAAAACAAACATATGAGTTGCAACTTATTTACTTTCATTACACATCTGTTTTTTATAGAATATTAAAGCTGCGTTTAAAAGCTTACAGTATTAATTTACACTGCAAAAAAAAATCACTGTTCATGAACTTTAATTTTCCCCATCAAACAACAGCAACATGAAAGCGATTTCATTAACATAGCGACAGTAATACTTGTTATATTCTACTTTTTAAACTATTTTGCGCCCACTTTGCACGCCTTTTTGCCTTTTTTCTAAAATTTTACTCTTGCAATAAACAAACAAAACAATTGAACAACAACAACAACAACAATAATATTCGCAATTGAATTGCAACAGCAGCATGTGCATCACCGACACAAAAACAACTACAACTACAACAACAACATCAAAGCAAACGTGATCATAAGCTTAATCAATGCATTCATAATAATATTATTAATAACAACAACATACATAATAATAATAATACTAATAATGATAATACTATAAATAATATTATTAATAATAACTGTGCCACGCCTACCAACATCATTACTACCACAACAACTACCACCACAATGTTTAAAGCCACAGCATCATCATCAGCAGCAACGACAACAACTGCAAAGCTTAGAAAAATTCCTCCCTCACCGCTTATTATAACACAACTTCACCACGATCACTACGATCACCATCAGCAAAGTCAGTATCATCACCAACAACAGCACCTTCACCATTACCACAAACAACAACAACAACAGCAGCACCAGCACCAGCACTTTCAACAGAATGTGCAGACGCAGCAACACTTGCAACAAGAATTTAGCCCACTTTTGGGTCCACCAAACTCACCACATTCACCATCAGTGCATTTTGTGCGTACAACAAAAACTTCACGTTTGCGCGCCGCCGCACTGGGTGAGTAGCAGCCAAAGTTAATGAGTGATGGGAGGGTAAAAGGGAGGGCAGAAGATATTTTCAAATATTATTAATTCCACGGCATTTTAATTCCAAATTAATACATTTTTTAATCCATTTTAATTCCACGAACATGTTTTCCAAAACAATCACGATCACGGAAACCAATAAAAAAAAAATAAATGAAATAACTTTTACTTTCCAAAAAATGTACTAAACATGTACTAAAACAAATGACTACCTTAATCTCTGTGGCTGTGTGTGAGTCAATTAATCGCATCGTACTTAAAATATCAGTCTAACTTTTAGAAATCCTAACAAAACGGGATAGAAACTGGTTCCGATTTAAGTAAAACAACTTATTTTATCAACACACTTTATCTTTCTTCCCTGGTCTCTCACTCCCGCTCTCTGTTTCTCTCTCTAACTCTTTAACTCTTCGTCTTAATCGTTATCTAATAATGACCTCTTATTATGCTAATTCTCTTAGAACTTTCGCTCTTTATAAACTATTTGCATGCTTCTCCATTTATAAACAAGAAAACCAAACGAAGCTAACATAGTATAACTAACCCCATTTTGCTTTGTTTTCCCCCTCTTCCTGTACCCACACCTTAACTCAAACAGATAAGAAAAGGGACGAAGAGCAACAACAACAACGTTACTCCACTCCATCTTCACCACGTCACCATCACAGTCAACCTTCATCACATCAACCGGCTGCCGTAAAAAAATCACCACGTCGTCACTCCAGCTCCTCGGATAATCAGCCAACCAATCGGTCGCCAATCGGTACCTCCTCGGAATCTGAGTATAAAAACGGTGCTTCCTCTGCGCCATCAAATCGAAGCCATCGTCCTTCGGGTGGTGCTGAATCATCGTCGATTCCCACAAAGAAACTAATACCAACCATGTCGGTGTCAATGAAACAAAATCTCGATGAACTGCATTTCAACGGAGGCACTGGAATTCCCATGAGTCCAAAGAGAAGACCTCCTCCATCACCAAAGTCACTTAGACAGAGTCTTCCAGTGGGAGACAATACGGTGAATGTGATGGGATCACCAAAAAGAATGAATGAACCGCCATCGAATGAAGCACCGCTGTTCGAGGAGGATGACGCTACGTCACTTCGGCCACGCTGCTCAACCATGCATTCAGAGCAAAATCGCAGCAGCTCTCAGCAAACGGCGAGTGATGTCAGCAAGGATGACACCTTGGAATTGAGTCCTGTACAAAAAATTGGAACTGTAAGTTGACCCGTGCTCCTTCTTCGATCTGAAGATGGTATATTTTCTTCTATATACTCTCTATATATATTCTTGTTGCTCTTCTTCTCTTTTTCTTTTCCTCCCCTCTAGCCTGAGGTAACGCCGCCACGTGTTCTGGAGGATCGTGATAAATCATCGAAACGAAAGTCAAATCTGAATCGTTCATTGAACGTGCAAGCCACTCGAAATAGTGGTAAGTTCGGAAAAAAGGGAAGATGATTTACAAGATGATGTACTACAGTGAAAATTTAATAGGAAAGAAAGGCGTTCGTATAGCTTTCTGGATAAGTATAGATTATATCTATAATAATATCTTGATTTTTGCCCAACTACTCGGGGAAGATAACACAAGTTATTTGATGACTTATTTAGATGGGTTGAAGCTTTTGCTCGCTTTCCAATCACTTTTCGGTTTCCAAGTCTTTACGTCAGACAAACAATCCTTTGTTGGAGTCTCGAAAAAGTTATTCTCTGTGAACTCTTCCATTATAGATGTCACGAAGCTGATCTTACGAAGTGAGGATTATCCATAATAATATCTTCCAGTTTATATCTGTAATCATCGCCGATCGCTCGATTTCTTTTCATTTCGCTCTTCTGTTCAGATTTCTTTATTAGAATTTGTCGAAGTTCACCTTGGAATTAAAGAATTAGTTTTTCTTTAAAAGAAATGGAAAATTAAATAAGAATTTGTTTTGTACAAATATGGAACGTCCAAAATAAGCATTCTTTAGTGACTGCACCCACCACCATTTAAGGCGTATCCACATCGCATTAAGACGTCGAATACTGTCAGATTTTCTTTATTAGGGAAATCACCAAATAAGCTTGACTTTTTTTTACTACAAAAACTCATTTAATCTCGACGACGCCACGCAACGAGAGACTTTCAATAACTTTAGAAAATGTTTCTATTATTTATCATTCACCATAAAAGAAAAGAGTTCTACTCTTCCTATCAAGGGATTCCCTTCCATAATTTAACTCCACTACGATCAGTTGATCACTAACAACAACAATGACACTCAACTCCTCTTCATCCAGACACACAGATATGATTGCATAACATTGTTGCATGTAAGATGATTAACCATTGTTCAGTGTTGCCAACTTTGCTGATGTACATACTATAAATGTGATTATTGTTGTTTTCCCTTCCGCTGTGTTTCCCCTTTTATTTCCGATGAGTTCTCTGAAGAGACAATCATATTGTATTACAGAAATTATTGATTGTTTCATTTTTCCAGATGAAGTCGCTGCATTGCGTCGTCGTCGCCGTCGTGAGATCGGAATGACACGTCAGCTCATCCCGCCGGATGATCTGGCACTTCGTGAATTGATGTCGCGCCAAAAGAATGCCTCCGGCAACAGCGTCACCAGTCCGAAAACCAATCATCGCAATGATTTGGCATATCATATGGAGAACGCACGACGCGGTCTTGATTTGGTGAATTCCTCAGCGGTGGCAGCAACGCCAGCAGCTGCGTTTGGGGTCGAATGTCGTCGCGCACAGACCACAAGTCCAAAAGCTTTGGATTCATTGCGTTCTACTGCCTTAAAGTCGGAGACAAGGTTGAACAGTTCGCCACACAACAATCGCCGCATCGATATGCAACAGAGCGGCTACGGTGGTGAGCCGCGTAGATTCCGCTGCAACGATGTAAATCGCAAACTCAACGAGCGCACCAAAATCGATTTAGCGGAAATCAGGAAAATCGCAGAAATGGCCAACGCCGTACACCAGCCGTTGGTGGAAGTTGCGGCACCAGCTGCACCGACACCACCAAATGCCGCAGAACTCGTTTGCGACCTGGAGTCGCCACAGAACAGCAACAAAGCTTTCATGGATCTAACGGCGTCCATGAGGCGCATTGGCGCCAGTCACGAGCGGGAGCTGCCACCAGAGCCGGCTGCAACGGAAGCCGAGCGTGAGCTACAACAGAAGTCGCCAATGAAGTTAGGCACGCCTATCTGCTATGCAAGCGAAGAAGTTACGCCTGCTTTAGCAGAGTTCGTCACGTTTAATGACGGGCCGGTGCTGCCTTTGTCCCCTGACAGCAGCAACAGTCTGCATCGCCAACGCGTTCTGAAAACACGCAGCGTCGAACGCGATGAAAATCTCAGAATATCACCCGTACTGCGTCGCAAGAGTATCGCAGATGAATCCTTCGGCGCCATGGCGCTGACCCCCTCGACCTCGTCCATCCCGGCCACCACTTCGGCTCACAACCACATCGTTTCGATATTGAAAAAGAATTCAGGCGAATCGAGTTCTGCCTCCAGCAATGCGTCGCCTGTGACATTCTCCGCCAGCGTCTTGGACACGCCTACCAGACAAAAGCGTGCCGGCATACTTAAGAAGCGTTCCAGTTTAGACGAGTCGCGTTACTACAGCCGCTCACACTCGCCCGACGAGCGCAGCATACTCATCAAGTCGGCGCGTCGCAACTCACTAGAAGAAATCGCCGCTGCCAGTGGAGCCTCTTCCGGCCAGCATCATGGCATCCTCAAGCAAAGCAGCTACGACAGCTCCAAGAGCGATGGCTGTCCCTCGGCAACGGAACTGCAGCCGCACGGCATACTCAAGAAGAAAGATTCCACATCCACTCCCTCTGACGGAGGCTCCCATACATCCAAACATGTTTCCATCTCGCAGGCGGTTATCTTGGCCGCCGCGGAGCTGTGCAAGGATTCACCCGGTGACGTGGCTCAAGGCGAATATGACGAGAGTGCCGGTTCCTACACACCGGGCACTGAAGATTACGATTTGCGACCCATTCTTAAGCTCGAAAGTACGCCCAATGACGAAGCTATGCGACAACCGAAGCCGATACTGAAGAAGAAATCCTCGTCGGGTGACTCGGATGAACCCGAAATACGTCCCATTTTGAAGACATCTCGCAAGAGCAGTCGTGAAGAGTTCGACATGGGCGACGACGATTTGCGTCAACTGGGAAGCGAGACAAGTATGCGTCGCATACTCAAGATTGAATCGACTTCGAAGCGTCGCTCGCTGGGCAGCAGCGAAATCGAGAATACGTCGATCAACAATCAACTGAGTTTGCTGCAGCGCCGCGCACGTTCTCTGGAGCGTCAAGGCGACTCGCAAACTGGGTTGATTGCATCGCCGATCATTGATTTAGCTGCTGCACTCAATGCCATCGGACCGCAGTGTACATCTTCGCCGCTGGAATTCGTGGCGAGATCGTCATCGGTGTCGGTAGCGGATCGCATCAGAAACATGGAAAGGTTTCTGAAAACGGCGAAGAGCACCCTAAATTCTGACGATACGCGTGACGAGTCCATCTCGACGGTTGACATGAGCTGGGAGTCGCCGCTGCACTCGGGTGCGGTGCCGAAGATATATCGGCCGAGTGCCATCAAACGAGAGTTTTATCGTGATCGCTACAACACGCAGCCGGTGACCAGCGAAGAAAAGAAAATGTAAGTTCTACTGAATTAAATAAACTCTTGATTAATACTATAGTATTATTTCATAATATAATTACAATACATATTTAATATTATAATAAGATAATCGTTCAACGGGACATGACCTATCTGGGTCCAAGTATATCTGAGTCCAAGTTCTAGTTGGACTATGTATATGAAAATTATCGGATTATCATTAAAGAACCTTTTAAAAGTCTTTTCCATACATGGGATGTTCCAATAACCGCGTCTGTAAAAGATTCGACTTTAATATTTTTGACACCTCTGATTTTAGATATGACAACAAAATTAAATACTTGTGTCTGTATACACATTAAGCAGAAGTATCTATACACCAATAATGGGTGTGGTCAGCCCAGTTTTGCATTAGTACACCAGTATTACACGTTTTTAGTCATGGAAATGTCATGTTTAATATTAGAACATATATTTTTTAAATAAATAACATTGCTTTGAGAAATCTGAAGAACTTTCTTCGAAATGTTCGGAGTTTGACTATCTGCATATGAACTTTGTTCAGGCCAAATATTGCACTCTCTCTTTCTCTCTCTCTCTCTCTCACTCTCTGCTTTGAACTAAACGTGAAGACTTTTATAAAAGCTAAATCTAAAAGCAAACACATTTCTTTTAATTGTTTCTTTTTTAAATAACATAAAACGAGGAACCAGAAATAAATTCTCTTGTCTTCTTCCTAGATCCATTCAACTAAATTACAAATTATAAGCTATTTTTAACTAAACACTTCTCTCACCATCACTCTTTGACTATCTCTGTCACTCTCTCTTGTTCTCTTAAGTAAATTGAAAGAGAAAAGCGAGTATAAATTCCGAAAAATCCAGAGATTATCTACTTTTGCATGTGCTCAAATGCATTTGGAAAAATTTTCCCACAACCAAAATGAAAAATAAAACAAAACAAACCAAACAAAAAATAAATAAATGAAATGAAACAAATGTCTAAAAGCTATTTTTAGAGATAGCCTTAAAAAAAGAAAGTAATTTTTGGCCAAAGGCCAGAGAACTTTTTGTGAACGCAACTTCTCAGAGAATAGATGATGATGATAATCATTATAAAGGTCATGAAGACGTTGATGATGATGGTGATCATGATGGCCATTATCAAGTAGTTACTCTATGATTGAAGTGCTTAATTCTTATCAATCCCGTTAGTTGATTCCTTGATTTGACTATCAATTTGAATTCAAGTACAGAATGTTGTATTTATTATCAAAATTCAAATAAAATTGTTAAAAAACATGTGGTTGTCAATAAAGCGAAAATAAAAGATGTACTGCGTATATAATACACTAAAAATAAACTAAACTATTTTTAAATAAAATATTTTTGAACATACAAATTATGGTGGAAAAAGCAAATGAAATAATTTGCCTGGATTTGAAATAATTTGATTTCCCATTCTCATGTGATTCACTCTATAGTATATTAACATTAAAAAATAACAACAACAACAACCTTTTTGTTGTGTTTTTTATGAACTTTTCACTTGTTCCCTTCTGATGAACGCTTGACTGATTTTCATTGTTCATTGTTTATTATTCTTGGTGCAATTCTTATTGTAGTTCGGCATTCCATCAAAATATATAAAATTACAAAACTATAATAATAAATAATATGAGTAAATAATTCTAAAAATAAATTTAATCATTAGAATATGTTTATTTTTACAGTGTTTTTATCTATCAGAATAGAAGAGTATTGAAAAATTTACAAAATAATGATATCGGATGATAAAAAGTTCATTATAATAATAAACTATGAAACGAAAAGAAAGAAATCAATAGAAAAGAACTGAAAAAAATCAATAGAAATGTTTTAACTATTAGTTTCGTTAAAAATTGAAGAAGCTCCCTCTTTTTTGCTTAAGCAGCTTATTATTATTATTTATTCCTCTATTCTACATTCATTGTACTCTACAGTCGATCTTATTTTGGAATTTTTTATAGTGTATTGTTAGTGTACATTTGTGTAGTGTACATTTCTCTCTCTTTCTCTCCTCTTTTCTTTCATCCTTGTCGATAATAATGATTGTGAAGAAAAGTAATACAAATATTCCAATTGTAGGGTGTACAAATGGTAGGCGGTTTCATTTTAATTTCATTGAATTCTCTTTGAGCCATTTTATTAATTGCACAGAGCTCAAAGCTCATTAAAAAAAAAAAAACAAAAAAAAAACAAAAAAAATAAAACAAACAACGATAACAACAACAAAAACAAAATATGACAAAATTAACCTGAAACTAGAAACAAAGAAAGAAAGATAAACACAAAAATAATAAAAACACAATTGAATTGAAAGAAATGAAAGAATGAATTAAAATGCGACAAAAAATTAATGAAAAAAAGCAAAGAAACCATGAAAAAAATATATAAAAAAAAATAGGCGCGTGGAGGGGGGTTACCAATATTCGAATAGCATTGTTAACAACATGCCAGCAACATTTTGTAAACAACCAACACTGGCAACATTTTTGTTCTCTTTTTTGCGTTTTCTTTTCATAATGAATTCCAGCTCGTTTCTATCATATTTCCGTTAGTTGAGCTGCGTTTCACTTCGGGGGTGGTTCGTGTGTGTTCACTCGTGCGAGTTTCTAAGGCGAGATTTTTTCAAATTTCGTGCAAAAAGTTTACAAAATCTTTAAAACTAAGAATTTCAATTAACCAACACAGAATTAAAATTATTGTACAATTTATACAAAAATATTGATGATATTTATTGTGGATGGATGAATGAATTTGATGGATTATCACCAACTCTGTAATTGCCCATGTCATATACAACAAGTTATCACTCTGCACTCCTTATTGATCACTCGAGACCTCGATCTACTCCCCGAAATTTGAGAGATACGATAACTGAGAAATTTTTAGAAAGTAGTCCATTCGGATGGAAGTCCTTTTGGACCTACTTTTACTCAACACATCCCAAAGTATTACTTTCCACTTGATTATAAAAATTGGTAGAGTGTCTAGAAGAGTAATTGGAGTATGTATTTAGAAAATAGAGTATTTGGAAAAATACTAAAGAAAAGCCTTGAATTCTCCTTTGACTCTCTTTAATCAGGGATATTTGGAATGCGATCTTTTATCTTCCATGATCTGGATCATGCCCATCAACGGATTACGAGTGAGAAACATAAAGTTACCCACTTCCCTATTAAAGGACATCCTGACTGTAGTGAAGCCATTATCCACTTCATTCTCGCATCGCAATAAATGTCACTACTTTATAATTACAGCTGTCAAAAATATTGTATCTGTCAGCTGATCATCTTTGATAAAATCAAAGTAGTGTTGTATTTGTGATTATAACATCCGAATGATGTAGGTTACAATAGTCCAAGGTTACTTTTTCCGTATCTGTTTGTCTGCTTATTTCTGGCTTTCATAGAATTGTACACGATATACATATTATTTTTTTACATTTCTTAGTATCAACCGATTCAATAATAATTCCATAATAATAAATGCTTCAATACTAAATTTCATTCTTATCTTTTGATTATAAATTTTATTAACTGAAGAGATGATTAGATAACTAATACAGACACTCTTTGGTCACTTGTTTCGCTTTCAAAAGTCTATGATAATGGAATATAATCAGTTAAAATCAAATGAGATCGAAGGGAAATGAAAAGAATCGAGGAAAATACAATCAAAACTCGCATATAAACGAATAGAATAGAATTCAGTATACGAGTGAGCCATCATAACCGATGGGGATTCATCAGAGTTAACTATAGAATCAATAAGAATCAATCACATTCCAATCAGAATCAAGAGCTGATCATAATCAATCAGATTCTAATCAGAATCAATCACACTCTAATCACAATCAATCAAATTTGATCACAATCAATCAAAATCAATCAAACCTCGTATGAATCAATTACAAGCAATCAGAATCTATTAGAATCAATCAAACTTTATCACAGTTGAACAGAAACTCTCAGAGTTGATTAGAATCGATCAGAACCCAATAGAATAGAATAGAATGCAATAAATTCGAATATAATTAACATAATTGAGTAGAATCGAGTATAAGAAATGAAAAATAAAAGTGAAAAACTATGAAAGAATAAAAAATAGAAAATAATCGTCATCAAAATAATTCTTTCAATTTTATCGTATATCCACGAAACTCTCTCTTTCTCTCTCTCTCTCTCTCTCTCTCTCTCTCTTTCTCTCTCTGTTTCTTTCTCTCACTCTCTCTCTCTCTTCCTTTCTCTTTCTTTCTCCCATTTTCTTTCTCCCTCTTTATTCTTTTGTGTTCATTTATTATATTTTCTCCTAGAGAAGCTCTTCGCTTCGTATTTATCGTATTTATTAATATACACGGATTCTCTCGCGTGGATATATTTTTAACTTCTTCTTCAAAATTTGTTGGCACGAATTTCGCGATCAGTTCGAAACGATCGCCTTTTGAATTTTCACGGTTTTCATAACAGAGATTTTCGGAAAATTTATTTGTGCTTTTTCTTTTGAAGTATTTATTTATTACTTATATTGTTTTTGTTGTTGTTATTACTATTGCGTACAAAGATATATGTACATATATTTATTTGTATATACGTATATATATACTCTTGTATATAATAATGTATAAATTGATAAATTGTTATCGCAACTTTTATCTTATCGCTTTTGGTGAACTATTTCATTCGATTTTATTCTTTACGATGTTAATTCGATTTTTTTCAATTGCGACGCGTTGAATTCTGACCCGTTTTTTTAAAAAAAAAAATTACGTTTCTGTGTTTTTTTCGGATCTCAACTTTAATCAGCAAACGAATCCAGCCAACGTCAGTCGTAGTTCCGGGGTGATTTTTAAAATTTATAAAGAATATTTTTCCATTCAACGTGTTTTACATTTGAAAAAGTATTCAATTAAATTTGTGGAACTTGCCGTGGAAATCAAATATTTTAATAAAAGAAAAATCTGTGCCAATGTGTAAAGAAATCCATCATCGATTCATTTCTCATAATAAGTAAATAGAAAAGAGAGTTTTTAAAAAGAAAAAAATTTAAATTTGAAAGAAAATCAAAAGTAATTTCGAAAAAATACAAACGTGGAAATAAAAACACAAGTTCATAAAAAAATTCCATAAGTTTTCAGTGATTAGAAAATTTGTTCAGCTTCGTGATGTTGTATTGTTTTTTTCTAGTTGTGTCGCTCACTCCATGTCTATCTCGCTCTCTCTCTCTCTCTGTCTCTCTTTTCGCGTTTCGGTTACTAAAAATATAAATATATATGTGAAAACGTGTTAAACAGAAAAATTAATTGAACGTTTTAGAATAATATTGAAATTTCCACAAACTTCTTCAAGAATCTTCAAGAAACAACAACAAAAGTAAATACATTGTTTTTTCCATGAACTCAGCGCATTTAAGTACATAATAAGTTTTGTTAAAAACCAACATTAATTGAAATTAATAGAAAATGTAATTTAAATTAGTATTCAAATGGAATTAAAATTAGTATTAAAATGGAATTCAAATTAGTCATTAAAATTAACTAAAGTATATAATAATTTATTAATAAAAATTAAAATAAATAAGAAACTAAAATTATGCAAATTAATCTGTAAAATGAATTAATTAATGTATATATAATCCTCTTCTCAACTAAAAATGACGCAATTTTGTGTCCAATAAAAGACTTGTTTAACCGTTATCTGAATTGTTATTATTTCTGAAATGATTCCAAAATAAGAAGCCAGCAAAAAGCGTGCGGTTTCTAAACTAGAAATTGGCACATCTTTTGGTACCATTTCACCAACTGGTGTTTAACCTGTTTTCATCAAAAAGTACGACTATTAAAAAATGGTAAAAGAAACAAAATAAAACCCAAAAAGAAAACCAAAACAAGCCAAAATAATAGTACACATACATAATTAACATTTAAATAATAAACACTTTAAACATTAGACAGAACTTTTTCAAACCAACCATGAAAAAACAACAACAAAAAACAACCATTCAACCATTTATTATAATTATTCTTTGTTGTTGCCTCTTTTTTACAGTTTAAAGAACACTTTATTACGTTTCGACACCAACAACGACCACGTAACATCAACCGGGAGCGCGATTGACAGCTTAACATCATCATTGTCACCGCCGCCACCACCACCGCCGCCACTGCCACAACCGGCATCCGCTTTCAAGCCGGCCAAATCATCGGTCGCATTCAACTACGGCGCAACGTACGCAAGCAAAAGTTCCGTACCGCCAACACCGCCGCCCCGCCCCAGAGCAGCGTCCGCGAGCGGCTTTCGTTGCGTTACAACAGAGCCAACGACAGCGATCAACAGTCAAGCGACAGCAGCAAATCGCTTTGGTTCTGGGGCTTCAGTTGAAGCGGATCTGCCGTCACGCCCCA
Organism: Myopa testacea; assembly: GCA_949629155.1. NCBI lineage: Eukaryota > Metazoa > Arthropoda > Insecta > Diptera > Conopidae > Myopa > Myopa testacea. The sequence continues at coordinate 30,193,217 of OX451348.1, forward strand.
TCCCCATAAACACGCCATATCGCAGTTGTGTCCAAAGTAGCAGCAACAACATCGCCAATAACAGCAGCATTAAGAGAGATCTTTCCGATCAATCGCCGATCTCAGGTGGCAACGACAGTGAATTGATCTTCGAAATGTCCCGAGTCGGTGGCGAAGAAGAGGATGAGTCCACCTCGATGATGCCGGATGATACGCCTCTGGTGGCGAGGGCTGGTGACACGCCTTCATCGACAACAACAACAACAACAACAACATCGGTTGAGCGAAAAAATAGCGTACGAGCGAGAGCGAATATGTTTGCGCAGCTGCAGGAGAAGAACAAGAGTAGCGGTGGCGGATCGGCGACAATCAACCGCGAGGATCAACCATCGCCAAGGAGAGGTGAGCTTAGAATGCAAATTAAAAATCTATCGTAAATTAAATAATAATTAAAGGATCAACATTGCTTTTCTTAAATTTAAAATCAATCGAATTTCAATTCGATTAAATGTTCAATTCTCTCAAATTTCAATTCGATTAAATGTTCAGTTCGGTCAAATTCGATTTCATTTAAATTCTAGATATTTTTTGTGCTCCTCTTTTAATTTGTCTCTTCTTCTTTTGTATTTTTCATTAGTTGTTCATCGTATCTCTCCATCTTCTTTTGCCACGCCCAATTATGATGATTTGAACACGTCGGGCTATCAACCTATGAATCCAGATGAAGAATTCGGTAAGTGTTGCCAACTGTTTCCGAATATTCTATAATATTTATTTACATTTATCTAAACTATTCGTGAATGCAATTTTTGTTGTTGTTGTTGTGATTTTTTTAACCCATACGATTTACATAATTTTTTTTTTCTTATTTACTTTTAATTTTTCAAAATTTATCAATTAACAGTTTTCATGTCTAATAAAATGCGCGAGTGTGTTATTGTTTTTTTTTTTTAATATCATTTTTACTTGGAATGTTTTCGATGTTTTTCGATGTTTTTGTTATTATTACTGTTGTGTCATTTTTTAACATTATTAATTTTAATGTCATGAAGCATGAAGTTTTTGAATGAAAATTCTATAAAACATAAAAAAGAACCCTTGTTTTTCTTCCATTTTATTAAGTTTTACTAATAAATTAATGAAATTTGTCTGTTTTTTTTTCTATTAATTTTTTACTGGAATGTTTTTCTTCTCAATTTAATATACATATGTACAGAATTTCGAAAGCATGTTCGAAAAGCATGATAATTTTTGTCTTTTTCATTTTTAGTGGCAATGCTTTAATGATGTTTTATCTCTTATGAATTATATTGTTCATTGAAAAGAAATTTTCACTTTCTCATGTCCAAATATTCAGTCAATATGCGATGTTCAGCGGTTTGTTAAAACGTCTATAATGTCTGCCAACTCGAGCAATTTAACTCGACGGTCATCATAAGAGCTTTCAGGAGTTTTGATTTTCAGATGAACAATATGTATGTTGGTGTATTTAATCGAAAGATGTACACTTAGAAGCCTCCGAGCCATGAACTTCTCACGATTGTATAATATTGAACTAAAGATTCCTTGAAGATCCATACATCTAGAATCTTTGACATGGAGATGGATTGATATCGAAAAGGTCTAACATTGTAGGTGTTAAACTCAAACTTTTCCGAAGAACTTTAGTCGATCTACGAATAAACGGGAAAATCTTTACGAATTAACGAGAAATCTCCCAGTTGAAATCTTTAGTCCGTGTTCAAAGGAATTCGAATAGATTTTATGTCGATATTTTCACAACGATCTCTTCAAGTTCAATTTCTTCCGACTTTCGTCTATAAACTTATATTTTACTCTAGAGATCTTGGGCCTATAATACTTGTACTTCTTCTTTGAAATTTCAAATTCACACCTAAAAGTGGGGTCCCGTTGGGTCTCTTTAATGATGTGGGACTTTATTTCGACTGCTATAAGTCCTTCTAAGGAGTCCTTCTAAGCTCCTGTGAAAGAAGAAGGAGTTAGAAGAGACTATATCCATCCGTTAGTTAAACTGTATTGAGATAATTATTGCCTGTTAATTATTCTTAGTATTTTTGTTAACTCTCATGTTATCTGATTTAATATGACAATATCATTGTTATAATTCCGGCTAGCTTACTCTATGCGATTTTTTCTTACAATTCCCGGTAAGAACGATATAATTAAATGAGCTCGATTTATTTCGATTGCAGTTCATTCGTTCCTAATGAATGGATTTCGGTTTATATTGGATTCAAAATAAATTCTGTATGAGGTAATATTTAAATCTTTTCTTTTTTTATTGCCACCGATGAAATCTTTAACTTTAAATTTAAATGACAAACGATCAAACCTCTGAAATTAAAACTACAATTAAATTAACACGAAGTTCGAGGTTCGTTTTTTCTTCCAGTGTTATGAATGAAGTTTGTCGATTGTGATAAAAAAAATGCATTTAGAGAAAACGAGGAATTTTTATCACTCGGTGAGGTGCGGCGACCTTCAGAGCACAACCAGAGGTCACAGAGCTGTAATCACCAAGCCACATGTTTTTTTTACACAAAATAACATTCCAAGTAAAATAATAGTTAGAAACATCGTAGAAGGGTTTAAAAAAATACAACAAAAACAATGAAAAAATAAAAACAAGATCAAAACAATAACAACAAAAGTTGCATCCAGAAGAGTCTAGATAAGTAAACGTAAGATTTGCCGATCAGCATCTCTGCACCTGCCACTGCCCCCGTCGCCCTTCGTCATCATTCATTAACGCTTCACTTGCAGAGCCCTCCTCGTTGCCCCTCTCGGAACGCTTGCGTTTCTTCAGCAACCTCAGCGACAGCGGTCGCAACAGCTTCAACCACTTCAACACGACGCGCGGCAGCCCCCCGCAGCTGCACTCGTACAGCAGCAGCATCGAGCGCTGCGCCAGTGCGAGCGGCTACACATCGTATTTCACACCGCGCAGCAGCATCAGCAACAACAGCGGAAGCAGCGCCAGCGTAACGCCGACGCCGATGGATTGCTCTCTGGGCGCCACGGACATCGAGGAAGACGGCGTTGGTCCGCGCGACCCTCGCGACGACGAAAATCGTGACGACAGAAACACTAACCCCAGCTCCAACTCCACCACCACCGTCACCAACACCTCGATTGGTTTCGGCGGCACCGATGGCGGCGATTCATCTCAGAAAAACTCAAAACTCGTGGCGCTCAAGAAATCCGCGTCGCAGAACCAAGTTTCAACGCTCGCTGTCGCTCAGGCCAATGCGACCATCGCGGCGCTCACACCCACCGCCAAGCGCATCAAATTGAAAACCATCGGCAAATTGATGTTGCCAGAGACATTCCTTAATATCAACAATCGCAACAACAACAACAACAACAATAGTACGCGCAGCATCTCTAACGACGCATCTCATCACAACAACAGCAGCGATGCTCTCGAAAAACCGCCTGTCAAAACCATCGGAAAGATCAAGTCGCCATTCATCGAGAACTGTCAACAGTTGCAACAGAAACAGCAGCAGCAACAACAGCAAAATTCGAAATTCATGAAATACGATGCGAATCAACGTTCGCCCAGCTACGCGAACTACAAAAACGCCTGCGCGGAGAGCGACAGCAAACCGAACGGCGATCCCAATCACGACGACGACCTGGGCAAAGAAAATATCGACAACAGCAGCACATCGTCGCCGCTGCAGCAGCAGCAGCAGCAACAGCAGGAGCAAAAACAACAACAGCAACAGCTTCCGGCGATCGTTGAAATGCGCAAGAAATTCACACGCATCATGAGCGGCTGCAACATCAGCAACGCAACTGCGTCGGTAATGCGACTTCAACAGCCGACGATGACGTCGCAGCGGCACACCTACAACGGCACTTCGCACTTGATTGACGAACGCTATGCCAAGTATTTTGGGATCCCATCAAAGTGCGGCGACAACGAGTCGCCGCCGCTGGAAGGACAAAGAATCGCAACGCTGAATCGCAGCTCGTTGCAGACGTATGATCGCGTGAAGGTTTCGCCACCAGCAACGCAACGTCATCTCGATTTCGATGCGTTCATGCCTGATGTTGTTCAGTCACCAACGGCGACAATCGCGGCGGCTGTGAATCCAGACGTGCGTCTGCCGAACCACAGGACGCCAATACAGCAGCAAGTCGCGCCGACACCAAAGCGACGCGACATCGTTAAACGTGGTCGTGCTTTGACAGCAGTCGTAAGTGGAACGCCGCCCAGCTCGATGGGACGCTCGCCGGCAAGTGCGGACTCTGGCAGTGGCTCAACCGGGCGCGGGGTTCGACCCGGGCGATCGTTCACGATTACGCATGGCGTCCCGTACAATCAGCTGGTGCCCGAGGTGCAAAAATTCGAGGATATCACGGTGACGAAGGAGGAATTCCTCCTAGCTTCCAAAGAGTTTGAACGCATCTTCATGGGCATTGCTTAGGAGAGCGAACGAGTAAGAGAGAGAGAGAGGGAGAAAGAGAGATAGAGAGGGAGACAGAGAGCGGAAGAGAAAAGGAGAAATCACAGCGAAAGAAAATTATCAAAGAGAAAGAAAGTGATCAAAGAGAAAGGAAGAGATCGAAGCGAAAGGAAGAGAGGCAGGTAGAAAGAAGGAAGATCAAAGAAGAAGATTAGGCAGTTAAGAGAGGGAGTTAAAAGAGAAAAACCGTTATAAGGGAAAGAGACTAAGAGACTAAGAAATTCGTAGATAGAGCGAGTTAAAGAGAGAATACGCTTTGCTGTGCAAAGAGAAAAAGAAACCTCTATCCTCGAACGGAGAAAATGAACAGAAGATGACTGAAAAAGAAATCTGAGAGAAAACCGCACAAGAAGCGGAAGAAGAAGAAGTTTCCAGTGTTGCCACTCTAGCGAAAGGAGAAAAATCTTGAATGAGATTTAGAATAAAAAACAAACGAATCTTAACGAAAAACTACACGAAAAATTTGAAATTGAAAAAAAAAGATTCTTCAGTGATCATTCTCAAAAACAAAAATCTACGTTTAAAAAAGTTTTTAATTCACTACTCTTTCAGGCTCTTTAAATTCAAACAGAGAAGTTGTGAAAAGAATCTGTAAAAACGTTGTGCAAAATTCATTGTTCTTTACTACTGACTTAATTCTGATTGATTTGATTCCTTCCAGAAAAACCCCAACCATCTCTGATTTACACGAAGAAAACTTTCGAAAAATATATCATTTCAAACAAATTTATTATTATTGCAATTAAAATTACAAATGTTATTCTATAACTTTTTTGGCCTTGAGAAAAATTGTTTTTGTATTTTATTTTATTTTATTTTTTAATGTTTCTAAATTTTTATTTGTTTTTTGTGTAAAAATTCAAAATTAAATCTTCGCATAAAATTCAAATAAATTACAATATATATATATATATGCAAATATTTAAAATTCATGTAAACAACTTTTTTTAAATACTAAACATATACTATAATAATAATAATAGCAAAAATATACAATAATAATAATAATAATAATGATTATATTGATATAAAAAATAATAATAATAATGACTATATTTGTATTAAAAAATAATAATAACACTGATTCAAGTAATATTACAAATAACAATGATTATATTACTATTAATAATAAATATTGTCAATGTAATGATTTTGTTTTTCAATCAATTTGTTTTTCCTTGTATATTTAAAAAAGCAATCCAAGATTTTCTGTTACTGTTCGGTTGAAAAGCAAAAAAAAAAGCACTAAGCTCAATTAATAAAATGTTAAATTATTGTATAAATAAATTATAAAAACAGATTCATTTTAAAACGTATATCATAAAAGATAAATTAAATAAAATATATACAAAATATAATAAAATAAAAATTAAAATATAAAGTGTAAAAAATAAAATCGATAAAGTATAAAAAATACAACAAATCAAATAAACAAAATATAAGAAGTAAAATAAATAAAATGTAAAGAATGCAACAAATAAAATATACGAAATATAAAAACTAAAACAATAAAATAACAATATAAAGCTGTAAAATAATAAAATAATGATAATAATAAATTAAATAAAAAAGGTGTGTTTAAGTATAAATGCATTTCCACCCACCGCCCCATCTCCCCGCCCCCCCCCCCCCCCCCTTCCTTTACTATATTATAATAAATTACATATGAAGTGCATTTCTAATATGAAAAAATCCACACAATGCTTTGAAAGTTAAAAATAATCTTGTAATAAATCTGCAATGTATTTTGGCAACATCTGATAGCTTTTAAATCGCCGGAACCGAACCGTCTTTCAATAAAACCGTAATGAAACATTTATTAAGGAAACTTCAGTATATGCTGATGTATTTTGTAGATGAACAGATGATGATGATGAAGCACCACTTCGCATATTTATACTATATATTTTTTTAAATGTGTCATTTTTAATTGCATACAATACACCGTCACCCCTTCTGTCCCCCCTCCTCCACACGCATGCACACTCACACACATAAAGCATTTGTAAAGCTTATAAAATGAATGTACTTTAAATTGATACATCTTTTTATTTAAATATTCACCTTATTATATGTTTAACCAGTTCACATGTTTATTGATTATTATACAGAAAAAACTGTATTGAAAAAATATTTACTCCATGTTTAAATAAAACTAGCAACAGAATATCTTATGTAAATGTATATTAAATTTTATTCAACATCGTTTTAAACTATTCCAATGTCAAGTTATACAATACAACAACCACAACAGCAACAATACGACAACATGGTAATAATTAAGCAACAACAACAATATTAGTAAAGCACTGTTATTAGTTATTGAATAAACAAATTTAAAAGAAACAATCACCATAGCATGAAATTGCTTTTTTATTTATTGCATGATGCATGATATACTGTAGTAATCATTGAGAAAAGTTGCTTGCTTTTGAAAAAGTCACCACTTCTGAAAATAGTGATGGTGAATTGTGGTGAATTGCAATTGTGAAAATTGTGGTGATTTGAAATTTCTTGTTGATTTTCGATTTTGTACTTATTTTTTTCCACTTTCAACAGAGTCCACAACAACAAAACATACCATCGGACCCAACAAATCCACATCAGCTGCTGTACTCTCCCTCCCCTCCGCCCCGCCGCCGGAGCCTATCCGCGGCATACTGAAATCGAAATCCGGTTGCGTCGGTTTCATGCCCATGGATTTGAATTCGGAGCTGAAGAATCGCCTCAGGAGATCAACGCATGCGACGGTGACGAACCTAAGTGATGAAACAACAACAACAACACCACCACCGCCAAGAAAAACTACAACAACAACAACAACATCCGAATTGGAATCGGATTCAACAACAAATTTGGCCAAAAGATTGCGTGATGTTTCTTTAAATGAAGCCACGCTCAGATTACAAAAGCAACCGCCAGGCACGCCCTCTAAAGGAACGCACACCATCTCAATGGCAGAGCGTCACGATGATGCGGTGAGTCTGGTGAGAAACCTTTCAACACTCGGCAGGCCGGCAGGATCTCTGCGTCCGTTCCACGCGGCTGATGGGGAGCCACAACAGCAGTCGACAGCGACGACTGCTTCCACGGGGTCGGAGGGTGAGAGTTCGGGTGGGCGTGAAATCTCGGAGATCATCAAGAATAGTGCGGTGGCACGTCGCCGCAAACTCAACGATGGGTGAGTTACAAACTCGATGTCGCGTTGCAATTCGCTGGTTCGATTCGCCGAAGTTATTTAGGGCGAATTATGGGGCAGGGGGGGAGGGAGGGGGCGTGTTCAAGAATGAGCCAGCATTTTCGTTCTAATTCATTCATCATAATAATCATAGTCATAGAAGCAAAGTTATTAATGAAAAAGAAGAGAGAAAGAAGGAAAAAATACGGAAGAGAAGAAGGAACAAAGAAGGAAATAGAACAAGACCAAGAAGAAGAAGAATACTAAAGAACACTGAACGAAATAAAAAACAATTTTTTACTAATTACTACTGTACTAATTACTAATTACAAACTAAAGTGTCACTAATACAGCCTGAAAGTATGCTATGCATTTTTTAATGAAATAATACAGCTTTCATTTAATGAATAGTAACTAAAAAACAAGTTAATATGCATTTCTAACTAATAAATCATAAACATAAATCTTTATTAATACAAATTTATTTATTTATAATAATATAAACACTTAAGTACAGGAATTAAGTATACACTTAAGTAAGTGTACTCTAAACAAATGTGAATGTTAAGTTTTAAACTGAAAAAAGGAATGAAAATAAAAATTCGAATAAAAAACTAAAATTAAGGAATAAAAAACTAAATCATAAACATTCATTAAATCATTTGAAAACATTTTTAAGAACATAAAATTTTGAACACTTTATATTTTCATTACACTCTGAATATGAATGAAATAATTCAGATATAAAAACGAATCTAAATTAAGTACTAAATAAATATTAAATCCTGAGATTTGTAGACATTTTTTAAATATTTTTTGCACCATTTTTTCTCTTCAATGGAGAGAATCTTCAACGTAATCTAAAAAATATGATTATTATTAAAGCATGAAATAAAGTCTAAAAGAAAAAAAACTAATGAATGTAAATAATTTTTTTAATAAAATATTATTGTATATTAACAACAACCGAGCGAAGAACATGAAGAATTATTAAAAACGAAAAAAATAAAAAACCTCAACTAAACTTTAAATTGTACTTGACACTGAAAAATGTTGTTGTTTTACATCTACAGCTTTAAAGCAAAATCGAAACCACCTCCACAGCCAACAACAACAGCAACTATTATAACAACAACAACAACGACTACTACAACTACAACTACTACAACAATAGTAACAAGCCCAGCAACAACAACAGCCACATCCACTGCAAAATTTTGGCATCAATCATTGAAAAATGCTACGAAAAATATTTTGAATGATATTAAAATGAAATCTTAGCATATTATTTTGGCTAAAAAATAAAAGATTATAGAAAACTTTCAACAATTCAAAAATGCAAACTTGATTTTAATAAACGAAAAGAGAAGAAAGCTCGGGTTATTACTATAAATTGTAATCCGCCATTTTATGTTTTTTTTTTGTTCTTAGACGCTTTTATAAAACCTGTTCTTTTTTTGGTGGTTTTGATTCTATTCAACCACGCCCCATTTTTAACATAGCTTTTATAATTTCCTATGCTTCTCCAAAAAATGCAAATAATTATAAATAAGGCGAATGTATTTTTAATAAATTAAAAAAAAACCAACCACAACGAGTTCGATTTTCTTATTATTTAGTTTGGGGATATTTTGATCGAAATTGTTCTTTATTTTTGTAATGTAACCTTTACTAAAGTTTTGTTAACTAATAATTTTTATTAAGCTGCTATGATAACCGCAAGATAACCGAATCAATTACAATCCAAAACTAAGTTTACACAGCGCGGGATTAACTCTAGACTAACGCCATCCAAGAGATTATCCCTTGCCGATTAACATCGATGATTTCGCGTACAATAATCAATCTCTTCACTGGCTAGATTATAATTCAATCGGGTCAGTAATCTTTCCAGAATTCGTGTGCAACGCTGGGAGGTTGGTGTGAGGTTTCCTTAGATGTGACTTATATGACTCGAGTGTAACATGTTTCATGATACGGAAATCCTTTCATCCTCTTCACGTTGACATATTTGTTTGTTTGTGTATATGTTTTGTGTAGATTTTTTTTACTAAAATCTCTGCAAATCCCTTCAATTGTTGTTGCCAACCGCATCCGAGTTAATTGCAACATTTTTAAATGAATTCCTTCAAAAATTCACCTTCAATTCATCACAAAATTGTATAATTTAAAAGAGAGTAAGAATGCAGTTATTCTAATTATAGTTATTCTTAATCTTTACTTAAAATGACGCTCTTCAGTAGTACAAAAAAATATTAGATTGACAACACTGTTTTTAACAATGGTTGCATTCAAGCATGATAGAATACAAGATTACGCATTCCGGTATGTCTTGTGTACCGTCATTATGACGTCACTCTCGGGATGTCGTTACTCTCACATTTTAAGTATCGGAATATTTGATTGCTTGCACAAAACTGGTAGCGATACATGCGGTAACTAACTCGGTCTCGTGACTGCAACCATGAATTCACAGGAACGCCTAAAAATAGTCTTCACAATGGTATTTCTTTTTTTTTCTGAACACACCAAATTCACAGACGCGATCAATAGAAACGAATAAGAATCAGAAAAGAAAAACCAATAAATGTCAGAGTAAAAACAAGACTGGGAAAAACCTCTTTAGTACGACGAAAGGGAGTCACAAAACAACGCAACTGACGTAAAAGAGGGCAAACAAGTACCAAAACAAAGAGTAAAATTAAAACAAACGTCAGACAGCAACAACAACAACAGTTCCGAAAAGCAGCAACAACAACATCAGACAAAACTGCTTTCTGCAGCTTGTTGTTTGTTGACAAGTTGTTGTTGTTTTTTTTCTATATACATACAACTTTAAAAGGTACCAACAAAACTCAACTCAACTCAGCTCAACTTAACAAAACACCAAAGACCCAACGAAGAAAAACAAAAACAAAGGAACAACAAATTTTGTTGATTTCAGCATCAACTTGAAAACAAAGCCTTGTGTTGTTGTGTGTGTTGTGTTTTGTTGTGTTGCGTCTTCACTGACAGCCAATAGCCAGTCGCCGTCGAGCCGACGAAAATTATTTTGAATGTCAGAAAAGTTTTAACCGTTGTCGGCGAAGGTTGTACTTCGTTCGAGTGCGTGTGTGTTTTTGTAGTGTTCTTTTATTTACAAGAGACAAATCGAAATATAATAAAAACAAATCGAAATAGTTTCCTTTTTTACATAAAAATTTATATTAAGCTAAAAATATTGTTCTTTTGCATCTCACATGTGAGTAACATACCTACAATTGATAAATCGGTTTATTTTTGTTCTGTTTTTCTCTCTTTTGTTGTGTTTTTTCTTTGTTCATGCAAAAACACTACTGAATTGCAGTTGTTGTTTGTTTTTTTTCGTCGTCTTCGCCGTTGAAATTGCACTTCATATAATATGAAGCAGAAAGTGTTAACATTTGTTTGAAAGGGACAAAGGGAGAGAGCGAGAGGAGGTGTGCGTGTGTGTGTGCCTGAGTGATACCATGTAATACCATTGAACTAATGTTTTAATATATTAAAAAATAAATGTTTTTATAAGTTTTCTTCTATGTTTTAGGCTGTGTTTTTCAATAGGAAAATAAAATAAAAACATAACAAATCAATTTTCTCTCATTCCCTCAACACAGATTAGCTATACAACAATAACAAAAAAAACTACAACAATAACTTCATTAGCAACACATGTTTGATTGCACTTTTTATTTGCTACACGTTTTTAAATTTTGATAAAAATTTTAAATAAATTTGTAATCAATTAAAAAAAGGTTTGTATTTTTGCTAAAATTTGCATTTTTTTAAGTGATAAAAAAACATAATTTGATAAGTGATTTGAACATTTACCAAAAATGTTACTAGAAAAAACATCACTTGAACATCACATCATGAAGTTTAGATAAGAAAACAAACAGAAAAAAGAAAATTATTAGTAAATAAATAATAATAAATTAATTAATTAATTTATTAAAAAGCATTTCCTTGATTTCTTCCTACACAGTTTTTATAATTCGCTCTGCTCCCTCTTCTTAACTTATGTGTCTCACTCTGTTTCCACTTCTTCCTAACTTATGTGTCTCATGTGCTTCGTTTTTTGTTATAATTTTGTTGTGGTTGTTGTTGCTATTACGGTTGTTAACCTTAAAGTTTTCTGTGAACTCTTTGAATCATTTGGGGTTTTTTTTCTACGTTTCTTAGGTACCCATATTTTAAAAGTTTTGTTTTGTTTTCTTTTATTCGTGTTTCTCTTTTAGTAGCTATAAAATTTATATTAAAATATATTCTTTGAATTTGGACGAATTGTTAATTTTAAGCACCCTTTTTTGACGATTTGAAAAGTTCAATTGTAATTCAATGTAAACCGCGATCTCGATTTTTGAATTTTTCTAATATAATATGGGTGGGCCATCGGCTGATTTCTTTTTAAAAGTGCTCTAACAAAGGCAACGATTAAAGCTTTTCAAGTTTTAATGTTTATCGAAAAGAGTAAACCTTCCGATTAATGATGGAATATAATTTCATTGAAATGGCTGCTTCTGGTTACTTTGCATTTGCGCATCCTGGCAACCCGATTTTGAAGAGCATTTTCGATGGTTTGAGGTGAAATAACGCATGGTTTTTACTATAGTTTCGGTTATATGAACTTTTCGATTATGTGAATTGACAATTGAAATCGAAGTCTGTGGTGAATACAGGTAATTAGAGGTGAAGAATGGTGAATATTTACTCTTAATTAAAATACAATGTAAATATATAAGAAAATGTACATATGTATATCTATGGCCCATATCCTTCAAACACAAATCCTCGGCCCTCCCCAAACCCTCCCCTCCTTCAACATCTCCTCATTCCAACATCGCTTTATTCACCATTGATTTCTGTTCTTGTTTTTGACGTTCCTTTCACTTTCACTTCACTTTTTTCTGCATCTTATCTGAAGAATCGTTAAAAATAGAATCCACTGATTGAAGAGAAATTAAAACCAGTAAAAAAGCTATATTCGGCCTGGCCGAATCTTAGATACCCTACACCTAAAAGTTTTGAAAAAAATGTAAAAGGGGGGCGTAGTAAGGGGGGCGGGCGTGGCGGTCCACTCTGGGCGGCACGATGTCGGGGGTGGCAGTTGTGGAATTCAAGTAGTGACTTATTGAATTCTAGGAATTTTTGGGGCTGCAAGTTGATTGACCGTCGCGGGCTCCATGAGACCTAGCTACGCCTCTGTATAAATAGTAGGCGTGGTCATTACCTTTTTCAAAACAAAATAACTAGTTTAGTTATTTTATTATTGTGTTCAAATTTAAACTTTATTTCCGGGGTAATAAACTTGTTTTCATGAGCTATTCTGTATACATAAGTAGTGTAAAAGTGGGCGGACCGCACCCAGTTTTGATGTAATAATGTTTTTTTGGTAAACAAGTTGTTATCTAAAGTTTTATTCAGGAAGTTCATATATTTAACAATATAACCCTCTTTTGCCTGTGTAACCTAAAAGTGGGCGGATCACGCCCATATTTGGGGTATTAACGGATAATGCTACTCTATACTCAGGAATGAAATTTTGTTGTCATAACTCAAAAACGAACGCTGATATCACATTTTTACTAAAAAATAGGCGTGGTCGTGGACCGATTTTGCCCATTTTCAATACCAACCTGCACACCACAAGAAACAATATTTCTGCAAAATTTCATTACGATATCTTTACCGGTTCTCCTGTGATCGTGATTTCAACAGACAGACAGACAGACAGACAGACAGACAGACAGACAGACAGACAGACAGACGGGCGGACATGGCTAAATCGACTCAGGAGGTCACGCTGATCAAGAATATATATACTTTTCTATACCTATCGTCTCTATTTCTATGCGTTACACATTTCGTGACAAAGTGAATATACCCTTAACCTTAAGGTGTAGGGTATAAAAATTGACCAGAGAATATTGAGAAATAATGAAATCAGTAAAAAGCCGAAGATTCAGAAGATGTCGATGAGGATGAAAACTGAAAACCTGATGAACCACTTTTTTAAACGCCCAAAAAGTGGTTTGATTTCTTCGAAAAGCATTTTTATTTTATTTATTTATTTATTTTGGTTTTACTTTACTGTGTTTTGTTTGGTTTTGATTGTTTCTTTGTCATTTGCTGTACTTTTTGCACATGCCACTGAAAAGAATTGAAATTGAAATGAGAATTTCAAAAATGCAAATTGTTTATTTTCTTTAAAACAAAATAAAGAAAAATAAAAGTGTTAAAGAAATGACTTAAGATTGATGGACGGATTTTGTGATAAAAAATAATTTGAAGAAACACGAACATTTAAAGCAATACAGCATTTAAAGCTTCATGCAACTTCTGTAAAAATATTTTGTCATCAAAATCGTATATACTATATTACAATATAAATATAAAGCATCTACAATTCTCAAAATTTCTTTATCGAAGAATTTCCAGAAATAATGAGTCACTAACTATATTAGATTTGTTAACAAAACAAAACAAAAACAAACAAATATAAATGCAGATTATTATATGTATTAAAATGCGTGCTCGTTCAGTGATGCTATTTATTCGTCTGAAATCGAGATTCTTTTCTCCGTTTTCTTTTAAAATATCATCTTTAATTAAGCATGAAGTTCATTAATTAACTTTCGATAAGTTTAACGAGCTTGTCACACGTTCACACGTTATTGTTTGGGATCTATTTTTATAACCTTCTTAATTATGTAGTTAATCAATTTTTTTTAATAAAATTTATGCAATTTATCATGCAAAAGATTAACAAATACAAGCATAAAAAACTCTAAAAGCCCAAAACTTAAATATTATTACGAAGAAACAAACAAATAATTAATTTAAATGGAATTTTGTCCAAATCATAGCTAAAAATATACCAACTAAAGAAACTCCGAAGGAAACCCGAAAAATATTATAAAATGTGGACAATTAAAAAATACTTTAATAATTTATTAAATAAAATAAACTAAATTTAATAAAAAATAATCAAATTCTATTCAATGGGTACTCGTATATGGCGCCATACGGGAACTTGTGAATTGAATTTCGGAGACTATAATATCATAAGTTAACTCTTTTGAGAAGGAATGATTTCAATTGATCATCAGGTCATCGATTAGGTGATTTCTTTGTATTGGTTTTGTTGTTATTGTTGTTGTACCAACATAATTGCATTTCAAAAAGTTTCTTTAAAGGGAAATGAAAGTGTTAACATCAAAAAATAAAGAGAACCACACAACATCAACAACAATACCACCACCAACAACAACAACAACAACTATCTCCATCGTACCTCCATTTGAAGTGGCAACACTTTAGAGTCCCTTCACTCTAAATCAGTGAAGCGTGCAATTAAAATGGAGAAGTTTTACTAAACTATTAAATAATCCAGGTTTTCTACGGACTGAAGGCAGTTCAACAGCACACAATATATATTTTCTTTGTTGTTTAAAACCGTACGTTTTCAATTTTGGTTGCTTTGATGACCTAAAATATCGCGTTTAGCTTTCAGCGTTTCTTTTCTGCTTCGTTTAAATGAAAGAGTACACCTCAGCTGGTCACCTCAGCGACATTTTGCAGAACTGTTATTTATTATTAAGCACACGTTGCATTCACCAGTGAATGAATACGATTCACTACTTACACTGGGCGGAGTACTTCAGTGTACTTCATAAATATTCTATGATGATCGCTTTCGAACATGTCAGATAATTAATTCGTATCTGTAGAAACGTAACGTGACGAGGGTGAGAACTATTTTGTGTCTATCTTTAATGATTTTTCTTTTCTATATGTGACGTAGAATAAACCCATTTTGCTCAAAATATTATCATATTATTTCTTCATAACGTAAAAAGCATTGTAATCAATAATCTTCTTTTTATCTACATTTCTTCATAAGATGTCAGCCCTAAAATCGGCTTCAGGCTACATTATAACATAAAAATTTTACTATATTCGATCTTGTAAACTCACAACAGAATAAATAATCAAGTGACTCGAAAGTTAATCGAAAAGTGACCAGATATGTCAAGACCCTTTATAACACCATCCATGTGTCTATATAGTATAGTATAGTAGTTGTCTGTTATATTCTCACTATAACTCTGTCAGCTAATCTATAAAACAGTAATAGTCTCTTATATTCTCTTCTATTATCTTTATAACTCTATAGTATAGTTATATTCAATCTGTCTATAGTATAATGTCTATAGTATATACGCTGTTATCTGTTATATTCAATTCTACTCGATTCTATTCTATTTTTGTATCACAGCATCCTATATTATTATTATAAGGTCTAGATTTTTCTTCTAACTCATATTTTTTCTCTTAGTTATTATTATTTTCATACTTTTTTCCTTTCTTTCTTTATAAATGACTTTTCTCCCCTCGTCTCATTCTTTAATAGATTCTACTTTACGAGTATTAATAGATAATCTTATCTATCATGCTTTTTAATGAATTGTATTTTTTTTTCTATTGTATTTTGTTTATTGTTGTTTCTGGGTGTTGAACTGTTGTTGCTGCTAACAGTATCGATGTAGAGTAACGGACCCATCTAAATCTGAGGTCAATCTGAGGTCTTAATTGTAAGAGAGAAAGCATCTGCCCATCTGTCTGTCTGTCTGTCTGTCTAGACTCTAGACCTTTTTTGCCTACTTATGTATTTTATTACAAAAAAATACTCCAATTTAAGTAGCTTAAGTTTACTAAGAGGAATATTTAAGAAGCGCTTTCCTTCTTATAGATTGGCTCGATATTTAATGCATTTTAAAATCTTTGAGAAAATCGGGCTCTAAGTGCTTATTTTTAAAAGCTTAACATTTTTCAATAGACTCTTTCAGGTTTTTAATTGATTACTAGAAAGCTAATTCCGGAATTGAATTAAAAAAATTAAACCTTAAAAAATACCTACAATTGCATATTTTAATATATGTATCTTCTTATATGTTTTCAAAGATAAACTTACTCATTTTACTTTTAAATGAGCAATTGTAAAAATAAAATATTATTTATATTCTGTCTTTCATACTTATTATGTAATGTTTTTTCTTTTATTATTTATTTTCTTTATTATCTAATGTTCAATTAAAATTTTATAACAAATAATTTTCTTAAAAAAGATTTATTTTTGGTTGACTTTTGTGTCATAGTAAAACATAGCGACATAACATGAAATGCGATAAAATTTATTAGACTATTTGTTTTAATATACACAGGTTTCTTTTTTACTTAATAAAAAATGGTTGTTATATCTTTGTTGGACCCTTACATTGGACATTAATATGTCAAAGACAAAAAAGCACGAAAAGCTTGTTTTTTCATTATTCTTTTTAATTCCCTCGTTTGATTGCAGTAAAAGTTCAGACTGTTTATCGTACTCAGAAATCAAAAAAAGGTATTTCCACAAGAATAATACCGTTAACAACATCAACCACAATAACAACAATACAAGTGACAGAAAAAAAATTATCGCTTAACCCGAAAAACTTGTAATTTTTATTATTTACACACTACCTTTTTATTTTTACTGTCCAGAGCCATTTACAAGTTACATGTTCATATGAATGTTATGGGTTTTCTCACTAATGACTTCACCAACCGACTTACGATAAACTGACTGACTGACTGACTGACAGACTGACAGGCGAGGTAACACTTACTTTGACACACATTCTTATGAATATTTAATAATGTTTATTCCAACTGCGATATGGTTAATAATCTTGATTTATACAAGTTACAATTAAAAGAAATTCTAAAAATAGTACTCTTCATATTCAAATTTTAAGTGCATATAGTTCTGTAGTATGTTTAGAAATGGAAGGGTGGAGAGGGGGTTGAGTGCGGTGGGTAAGTTTCAAGTGGATTTGTGTTTTTTTAAACAACCTCCCAGTTAATAGCCACAATTTATTTTCGTATCTCTACTAAAGAAGTTCAATTAGAGAAGAATTGCTATCATTCACAAATTGAAGCCGTAATTTAAGTGACTGCAATTGAATCACTATAAACCTCCTCCGGCTATAAGCTATATAATAAATATCTGGATATACTATACGAGTATTGCACCTGTAAATGAATCACCATTCCTCAGCCGATATTGAAATGGTTTATTATTTAAATTCAGGGAAATTAAACTTATCCAAGAGTTCTGTCATAAGATTAGATTAAGATAATATTCATCTAAGATAATCTTAACAGTTTTAAAGTAAAGAAGTAGCTGGTTTGATAGAAAGTAAATCTCAATAATATTCCAAGCGCGCCTTGAGACTTTTTCCACTCATTTACGGATATCATAGATGTCAAGGTAGGACATCTGAAGAACTTCGCCCAAATGAACTTCGGGTTCCACATGAAACCCTGAACGAGTACAGGTGAGGCGAGGTAGACCATATTACAGTCCATGAAGTGGTATCACAACGGGATGTGCTTGGGCTAAGTGAGCTGGTTAACCAGACTGTCTGTTATACCTAACGTATCTCTTGAAATTGAGGGTCTTAATTCCTATCTTTAGACACAGAAAATGTTACAATATATAGACACAAAATGGAATTGAAAACACCAACGAACTAACTAAAGACTTTACTAAAGAGTTCTCTGTTGGAGAGTATCGTATCTCAGAAGATAAAATATTACCATATTTTCAATTTTTGTAAACAAATAATAAAAATAGTTGCTTATTTCTATATTCAACATTTATTCCAATCGGTATATCGTCACGTCGTCGTGTTCGTCTGCGTTTACTTTGATCATTCTGCCTACTGATCAAATAAAGAGAACCACACCGCCAACGACATGTGCCATTCAGTCATTCGGACAGAGTTGCCATCTATGGCTTGTGTCACTTTTATTCCTAAAACGTATCTACAGTTAAAAAAGCAAAAATTAAACGTCACACTTCAATTGAATTCGAACTTTTATTAGCATTCTTTTCGTGACTAAAGAACCAGTTTATAAACTTCATTATTTTGCTAAGTTTTAGTAAACTTCATATAGTTTAGAATTTAAAAAAAAGTTTAAAAGTTATAAATTTCCGTAAGAAACTAAATTTTCCACAAACCTTATAAAGCAATAAAAATATTCTTGCTCGTGCCGTAATGCTAAATGTTCTGTGAAATGTAACCGCGATTTATACTATATCAGTCTAGACATTTAACAGCTCTATACTTAAAAGGAAGTGTGTATTACAAACGTCATTGTGAAGAACCGACGACGAGTTTGCGTTTTCCTCCTTTGAAATGATTCACATTTTCCAAGCACATGATGATGATAATGAATCGACTTGTTATTTTGGTTAAAACATAAAAAAAATACTCATACAGAAATGGTCTCAGTCGGCAGAAAAGACAGACAAACGGCAGACAGCAATAAAAGGAAATGTCGTCTACTGTTTTTTCATATAAACATACGTGGAATTCTGCAGACAGATTTCACTGGTTGTCAGTTTCACTCTGTTGAAATGAAATCCCATATATGGCGAGCATTGAACTTCGTGAAGAACTTCGAGATGGATTTCCAAGGATTCATACCTATATTTTTATTTATTTAGAAATTGTGAAGTAATTTAATTACTATACAAATATTTATAGACAGTACTAGCAACAAAGTTCTTCGTCCTGATAAGATGCGGTAGAGAGAGAAATTTTAAACAATCACAATTTAAAAGTCCATAAGCAATGGAGGATATGGACCCACGTCCTCAGCGCCAACGAGGACCGCGTACTTCGCTTATATATTGACCGATCTTTTATGTTCTCTGTTTCTACATGAGAATTCAATCCGTCCACATTTCTTATGGATTCAATTCATCAATATTTTATCGGAATTCTTCCGTTTAGTAGCCATCTCACATTATTCTATAATCTACGTTATGATCCCACTATCCCATCTCATCTCAAATCGTATTTGGGGAGAATACTCTTTTAATCAAAGCCTTTTATAAATATTTAACGGGTGTAATACTGTATTATACCGACTGCACTGTTATAATTTACGACATAAATAAATGAGATATCGTTGATTCAAACATAACTATATTTAATACCAAATCAATGTTAAATATGTTTATATAACCACAAATTAATCAATAAAATTGAATATTTATATATCATTTACAAAATTCAAGTTAAAGTATTTAAATTGTATGAATAATAACAATACTACTATATATTAATATTTAAGAATGCATAGTATTCGAGATACATAATATAAATAATACTTTTGGCTCAACAGCCGTACTTTCGGTGGATCAACGTTTTTCTACATTACTTGCTCAACTCTAGATGCCGAATTGCTTCTAACTACAAGCTGATTTATTTTCGGTTAGTAGTCGTTTTTTTTCTTTAATTTTGATGACATACTTTCTTATTAAGTACTTAATCCCTTCGATTCTCTGTAAGCTTTCCCAAATTACAGAATTTTCCTCAGCTTCTTTCTGTGAATTCTCAATACGTTCAAGTTCTTCCAACTGATTTATTTGGCATAATTTTTTTATATGATTGAGTACGAGTGCATCCGTTAACAGGGTTTTAGTTTTCTTTCGACACATTTTCCTTCCTGGTTTTCTACGTCGAATCGCTTGGCGATGGAGAAACATATAGTAACCAATTTTTCGATGATGTTTTTTTGTAGAATTCGACATTTTTGTCTTTAATGGTTTGTCTTTAATAGCAACTGTGGACATGACTTCACTGAATTTTATGTAATGATTACCCAAAAGAGAGTGTTAACTTTGCGAGGTTGATATTATTTTTTACACTTTTCTGTCATTTCTGAAAACAGAACGCACAATACATTAATAGATTTATACTTGTAATTCTAGGCCTACCTAAATATTCAAATTTTGCCACCTGAAGTAAAGTGTCAATTCACTAGATGGTGCCAATTAGTAAATTTGAGCTCAATTTATGTATTACCTGCTTATAACATTTAATTTCCAGAATAAATAAATAATAATGAATTCTTAAAATGTCATTTCCTGAAAAAATTTAGTAGGAAATTATGGAATTCTTCATTATAAAGGGTTTTCCAATAAGAGGTGTAATTTTGATATTCAAAGAAAAATGCCATTTTTTGAGATAAATTATCGCATGTTTATTTCGTAATAAAGAGGAAGGTATGCCGTTAATAATGAAAAACAACATCGTTCATAGAGTAGCCCATTGTGAGTGCCTTCATTTGAGATTCCGTTCTGGATGAATTACATTTATTCCTGGATGAATTATAATTATAATGGGAATTATA
Source organism: Myopa testacea (assembly GCA_949629155.1). Taxonomy (NCBI): domain Eukaryota; kingdom Metazoa; phylum Arthropoda; class Insecta; order Diptera; family Conopidae; genus Myopa; species Myopa testacea. The sequence continues at coordinate 30,214,133 of OX451348.1, forward strand.
ATTTATACCTGAATTATTTATTTGTGAATTATACGTTTTATAAAGCTCAGTACAGTCGTATTTTTCGCTAAATATATACTCGTAAATAAAAAATTGCTATTTCAGTGAAATTAAAAACCTTTGAGAAATAATAATAACAACAAGAAGAAACGAAAAGCCAACGTTACAGAGTAACCACAAAAAAACCTCAATTAATGAGTGGGAACTCCCCGTGAAAGACAGAAAGAGAGAGAGAGAGAGATGGAGAGAGAGAGAGAATAACTATTTATCAGATATTCATATCTTCAAATAAGACGGCAACAACAACCAACGAGAAATAATTACAAAAACTGCAACCTCAGAAACAACAACAACAACAACAACAACAACTGCTAATGGTCAGCAATTGGCAACAACAACACAAAAGAAATAAAAAATATAGAATGTATCTGCTGTTCGTTATTTTTTAGCCGTCGTTTGCTAAATAAATGCAAGGCATTCATAAGATTTCCATTGCATCCACTTTGTGATGCATCTTATATGTAGCTCTGAAGTATCTACTGCAATACATACATAGATATTTGTATACATACATACATACATACAGATGTACATGGCTTTTTAATGACAAAAACAACAAGAACAACAGTAAGAATAACATCTCTTCAGATGTACAGGAAACTTTGTGGACTGGAATTTATGCTAGCTTCTAAACTTGTTGGAAGTACGTACATATATCGCAGACAGATAGACAGACATACAGTCACCAAGGCAGCAATGGAAATTGAAACTGAAACTGCGAATTTTGGCTGGGAATTTTTTGCCTCTTTTCCTATAGAAACTTCTCAGTTCCAAAATAATAGGACGCTCCTCTGTCTTTTAGTAAAAAATGTTCCTTGGTTCTTATCTGTGCGACATGTTATGATGGCTTCCAATGGTTCTTAGAAGTGGAATTAAAATATTCCAATCCAGACCAGGAGATCATCGCCTGATCCGAGTATCTTATATCAAATAATGATTTGTATAAAGCAGTTATCATCAAAAAAGAAAACAGAAAACCAGCCTTCCTCCCTTCCGCCATCCCTGGCCAAGAGAGTTACATAATCGGTTAATCATACGACTCTGTAAGAAGCTTTTTGCTTTTCTTTGGAAACAGGAAAGTTCAATTATCTTCACTCATCACAACTAGTTTTAGAAAACTAGGAAAATGTGTTACTAAAACGTGAGATCCGAACTGTGGTGTAGTTATATTAGCTTAGCAGTATTATACTACTAAATGGGCCATAATTAATAATAAGAAGATGAAGAAAAGAAAATAATTGAACATGCTAAATACCCAAGTAACATCAACAGAGTGAGGAAAACATGGAAAATCAAGTTTCAATACAATGACAATGGCAACACCTGCCGCTTAACGGACGCAGCCACATCCACAACCGCAACCACAGACACAGACACAGACACAGCTGCTTACATATCGTACAGGGTGTTGTTCAAGCGTTAAATTATTTCCTCGAAGAAATTGTTTTCATGTGGAACCTGTAACTCTTGACTCAGTACAACTGCAAAATGATGTTAAACATGTTTACCCTCAAGGTGAAAACTTGTGAAAAACAACATGAAAACAACAACTCTGATTGGCGATAAGTCAGCGATGCCTACTATCCATTAGTTCATCCATTCATCCATCCATCCATTCTTCCACCCATCCATCCATCCATCCATTCATCCATCACCCATTCATCCATTCATCCATCCATCCATCCATCCATCTTGCTGTACGTTCGTTCAGTCATCATTCAAAACCTATAAATTCACATTCACACGAGGAAACTTTTGTGCAAATTACAACAACGGAAGGAGTTGCCGACGGTGTTGTTCCACGTTGTTGTTGGTCAAAAATTTAGGTCACAAAATATTCACATTAAAATCGATGCCAGTGTGCGATGTTGCACATGCGCAATCTTTACTGTTGTTGGTTGGATGGCTTTTAATATTGGTTAAATTAGTTGCTTATCAATGTTGTTTTTGTTGCTGTTGTTATTATTATTGTGGCTCCTTGTAATGTTATTACTTGGCTGTTTGTCGATCGTTGTTGTTGTGTTGTTCGTTCGTTGGTTCTGTTACATGATCATTGGTTGTATTGCTAGTGTTAATGCTGTTTTTAGTGAAACGATACGATGAAGTGATTGACTCTGATGCCAAACATAATTTGCGACCGTTCGTTTTTCTTTCTTCGTGTCTTCACTTATCATTTAAAGTCATTAATAATCGATTTAGCAGCGTCTGCCGACGGTATTTTCTCATTCATTGATGTCTTGAGTGGCTCTCGAGCAAGTGGCTCTTCCTCTTTTCAAATGTTTCCAAGTGAGCCGGTACGCGGCTGTTACATTACCTAACCTAACCTAACCTAACCTAACCTATCCTAGTCTAACCTCTGAATTTGCTGTCTACTGCTGTCAAATGTCCTCTGCTCTGCAATGGTTATGTTTTTATCATCCTTTGTTTTATTTTTTTAGTATAAGTTCTATGAAGTTTAGTACTAGTAGATAAAATGTGCTGTAGATATTTAGGAAAGGAAAATATTTTAAAATAGATATGTATTTAGATAGATATTTAGGGACAACTCAAAAACAATGACAACACACAAAATCAGACAAGAACTAATGTCAATTAAATTTCATGAAATATGCGTTTTACCTTATAATCTTGCTCATCTGTTATATAATTATTATAACTATAATTTTGTTGTTGTTATTCGATCCAATGAGCACTTAATCGGATATTATTTTTTGTGAAAATATCAAATATTTGGAAAGTTTTCTGTCTTTTTTTCTGAAAATTTCAATTATTTCATTAGACAAACTTTTGACAACAATGACAATGATATCAATACTTCTAAAAAATTTAATTTGCCAGTGGCATCATTGGTCTTAGTAGCAGTATATCGTAAATGTGAACCTAGAATCCTTTGGGGTCAATTGTTGTTTTACATACAAATGTTTAATAGTGTCTTTCGAAAGTAACACTGCTATTTTTTTCGGAAAATAGCAAAAGTATTTATTTATTTTTAATTTACAAAAGTAAATACATATATCTGTGTATATGTATCTATTATATTATATATACATGTATAGTTTCTCGTATACATCACAACAAAAGTCTTCCGGAGAGGTTTTCTTTAAACTCACTTTCAACACTTGTTACGTGGCAGTTGTGATCTTTTCTTGAAAGAAAAGAGGAAAAGTAAAAGAAATACAAATACATACATATACACAACTCTATAAATGGTTTATTTTTTCATATCAGTCTATTTTTCATATTTTTTTAAAAAACTATTTCTAAACATGTCTTTATATGGTTAAAAAAAATAAGGAAAAAGATTATATTTTACCCGGTATCTTGAAAATGTATTTTGAAGTTCAGACATGAAATCTATTCGTAGTTGAGTAGTGTTATTATTATTATTATTATTGTTGTTGTTGTTGTTGATGTTCTTATTATTATTATTATTGTTGTAATTTTAATTGTTTGCTTTACTTCTACACACTGAACTACGTTAGCAGAGCTTGTATATACTATAGATAACTTCTTTCAACTTAATTGAGTTTTTTCAAAAGCAATACGATATTATTGACTGTTTGAAGTTGTTATTGTTGTAGTTTATTATATTGTTGGTGCTGTTGCTGTTGTTGTTGCTGTTTTCTTACAACCTTCTACTAGTTATAAGCAACTATCAGTTGAATGCTTTTATTGATTTTATCCAGTCATTAATTTTTTGTTATCGCTTTTGTTCATGTTAAAAGTTCGTAATGATCTTGACATGGCTTTGAAATTCTGAACTGTACTATATATACTTATTATTAGTAATAAATGGAGAAAATGACGATAATTTCATTTAAGATAATTTTTTTAATATCTTTTTATATCCTACACTCGAAGTTAAAAGATTATAAGTATATTAAGTTTGTCAAAATGTTTGTAACGCACAAATAGAGGCGTGGCAGGTACATGTACGTTTATACTAAGAGTGAAAGAAGAACCAGCCGCCGATTCCAGAAAATATGGGCGTGGCCCACTATAACACAACATAGTATTCTACGGTGATTTCCGTCTCATGGTTGGAGCAGGCTAAAAAGACAAACAATTTCAACAATTTATGTTTCTATCTGAGGAGGGAATCTCCTCCTCCTATCTTTGTCAAAGAACTGCTAATAAGATCACAATTGCCCAGAATCGGCCTTCCAGGATATTTAAATTGTCAAGAATGCTACAATTAATTAATTAAACCTATTGAAAATTGTCACAATAAACATCAGTTAGGATTGGAGTGCCAGAGCATTGTCTGGCCCTGGTTATTGTCAATAAACTATAACATAATAATTAAAACAAACCAATATGAGGCTCTCATATGCCATGAATCTATGGTATAGTTATGACTCATTATAATCTAGTATATAAAAAGGCTTTTTTAGTCTCTAAAAATTTCTTAAACATACAACAAGGGTTCATTTTTTAAAGGTTGTTTTTTCGCATTCAGTTTAAGTAAATCTGAGTGGGCGTGTGGCCTCTGTGACTTAAATTTCATGTTATGGGCTGATTTTCATGTTATTGCGACATTTAAACAAAAATATTTGCGAATAATTTGTACTCAACATCCTTTGTGTTGAGGTTTTGGGTTAGGGTTGCAGGAAGATTTTAGATCAGGGTTGTTTTTGCTTCTGTTGGGCTGGGGGGAAATTTACCAAGCTAAACGATTGTTTTCATTACTCTAAAAATTTCCTAATTGTGGTTGCTCGCCTTTATTTTAAAGTTTTTTTTAATTTATTAAAATGCAAAATGAGCTCCTCAAGTTATTCGACTTCTGGGCTTGACGTCAGTCCTTCCATTTCAGTTGTGGAAACCTCTGCGTCCGAATTGATGATGGCACTATTTGTCGACGTATTTATAGCTGTGGATAACTCCGGCTGAAGTCTTCCATCCAAACAGTTTTGCAGCCAACCGTAGTTGATTGCAGTGCGATGAACAAATACGCGTTCAGCGACGCTGAAGCATTTCTCCTCGGCTAAACCAACGTCTCTGTAGCGCTCCTGCAGAAGCGTGACATAATCCGAAGTATTGGATGAAACGCTGTAGCTGACTTTGATGATATTAGTACCCTATAATTCAAAGCTTATAAACTATTTTCATCGGATAAATCAATCATCTCGACCTCAGGTTCTCATCTTGCATACTTACCGCTTCCGCATGACAATTAAAGAGTTCCAGGCTGTTGTTCAACTTGTTACAGCGTTGGACCATAGTGCACATGCATTCCGTTGCACTCACAATGGCCCGTTGTTCCTCCACCGCCTCCTGGTCGACCAGATTGCGTTGTCGCATCGACTGCTCCGAACATCGACTGTAATCCTTCCTGTAATTGTCACTGTTTCTATTAAAGTTCTCGACGTAGTCGACAAAACAGTCCTCCGCTAAGCGTTGCTGATCCTGCGTTTTACTGCGTTCAGGAAAAAGGAGGCGTGTCAGACCCGAATTGCTAGGAGAATAACGCATTGCCAGCGCCATATTCTCCAGCATGAAGCTAAAAATTGCTATCCTTAAAATTATGCCCATTTCTGTTGTTGCGGAACACTGAACATTCCACCTCCACTGATCCCAACTACGCCACGCAACTGAGGATCTGGCAGCCAAGTGTTGATCTATTTATAGCTGCAATAATCTGATGCGAAAATTGCTGATGTGATTCTGATAGATAAAGGCTATCAAATGGAATTCGTCTCTCATGGTTTTCTGCACGATTATAAATAAAACCAACAACTCGACCAAAGAAGTTTTATTTTAATAGATAGAGTACTCCTTTATAGAATATGTACATATATAATCTTTCAGAGATTTGATTTATATGAAGAGCCACTTTACGACTATGCTTCGAAGGAAGCTGATAGCTTATAAATCTTCTGCGATTAGTTTCTTTAGACTTTGTTTTTCTACTGTAACAATATATATAGTGATCTATACTGTACAGTGTACTTCCTTTGTTCTGGTATATTTGATAATATTTTATTTTTATTTACATAGTTCTGAGTGATTATATCTCCGGCAAAGCAGAAGATGAATTCATTTTCTTGTCATCATACAGTGTTTTTAATACTATTTTACTTTAAATCGGAACTAGTTTCAAAAATCGTTAGTTTAGGGAATTAATAAGATATAAAATTAATGGCTACCTTCAATCATTTAACGTGGGTAATTTACTGACTCCATTTTTGCCAAAGTGAATAACTTTGATACTCACAGATATCACAGATATAAAACTTCGTGTCACACCGTGAACAATCTGCTTAAAAAACGTTCATAGCTCACTCCGATATCTTCTATGAACATCCTCCCCTCCCCATTAGTAATTAGTTATATCCCGGTGGGCTGATACTGATAATAGAAGTATGTATAGTATACTATGTTAAACAAGGCTCTTGTAATTTTATATAACAAGTGGTTGTTGCTTTATACCGATTTTCCCATTGCGATACCAATCTGCTCTACATGAAAAAGAATATGTGTGCAAAACTTATACAGATATCTCACGTTCACGGGCAGACCGATAGACTCATGGATATGTCAACTTTTATATATACCCTATTAATGGAAGCTTAATTAGAATTAAAAAATAGTTGACAGACGTCATATTATAAAATAACTCAGATCTATATAATTCAATTAACTCTGGGTCGCAGACCAAGATTAGCTCCAGTCGCCGAGCGTAGTATAAAATTCGCCATAGGATGCACAGGTGATCCGAAGGGCAACAACTCGTAGTTAAGTAAAATTTTACTGATCATAATTTTCATCTCCAAAAGAGCAAACTTTTGTCCAATACAATTCTTGGGTCCAGCACTGAAGGGTATATAAGCAAATGGATTACGTTTCTCATCCTCAGAGTTCCAGTTCTGGAAACGCTCTGGTTTAAAAGCTTCAGGATCCGGAAAGATATCAGGATCACGATGGGCCAGGAATACAACCAGATATATACTAGTTTGAGCGGGGATCGTAAGACCGTCTTTTCAATGAAATTCTTTTAATAAAATCGCTCTCAATTCGCAACTATTTTATCCAATATTTACCCAATTTTACATCTGTTTTTGTTTTTCGTCCGTAAGTGGGCACCGGCGGGTACAAGCGCAGCACTTCCTTGATTACACACTCCATATATTTGAGTTCTTGCAGCTGCTGCATCGTTAAAGCTGCATTTTTTTCCTTGCCTATGACAGCATGGACTTCGTCGAGTAGCTTTTGTTGCACCTCGGAATGTCGAGAAATACAGTGAAGAGCATACGAAATACCACTAGTTGTAGTATCGTCACCCTCAAACATAAATGTGTCCACCTCCTCACGGATGTCTTCGTTGTTCAACGACTTGCCGTCGATGGTGGATTGCAAAAGAATATCCAGCAAGGCCATCTTTCTTTTGCTTCCTGGAATATCCCCTTCGGAAGTGTCTGACGTAAAAAAAAGAAGATCAGTTCAGGCAAGCCAGAATCTAACACCTGAATTACTCATTGAATTCTGAGAGCCCTTAGTCCTTGACTTCTGCAGTTCTTCACGCCGCTTCTCAATAACATCGATAGTAAAGTCATGCATGGTACGGATTCCGTTGATCATCTTGCGATATTCACTGGGTGCTGTTAACCAGAACATCCAGTCGTTGCGCTTATTTAGCTTAATCATGCGGTTGGCCTGTATGTAGACAACACTGCATCGGTGGAATCATATAATTAATCCTCAAATGCAGTGACCACGTTATTACCTTTTCAACGCTTGTACATAGGGGAAATCAGGATTCAGTTGCGCCTGCACTTTTACGCCCATGGCGGTCTCTGAAATGAATTAATCAATGATCATCAATGAACAGAACAGATAATTAGGCTATGCTTTAAGGTCATCTTGTACCATACCGACCTGTGATCACATCGAGGGCCGCCAGACTAATCAAAGAAAATGCATCAAACGTTGTCTTCGCATCGGCGTATAGCTTCAACCGCTGCACTAGAATATCGCTCTGCTCATTGAAGACATGGAGGAATTGATCGAGCATCTGAAAATGGAATGCGGGCGTGAAGACCTTCCGTCGTTGGCGCCATTTGCGGCCTACGCTCATCAGCAAGCCGTCCGCCAGCCAGGGACGTAACATGTCGTAGTGCTCACCCTTCTCCAGCAATGTCGGGGATGTTAAAATGGCCTCGAAGTGCCGCACATCAGTAGTATAGATCTGAGCATCGTTGAGGATCCACAGACGGAAGGTTTTCCCAAACTGCTCATGGCATTTCCTAGCATACTCGAGTATGTCTGTCGAGGGTATTTAGGACTTGGTTTTCAGTACATAGTATTTGTAACGTTTAAAATGATTGATAACTTACTCTCCGATTTCACTGATAAGGCATCAAGAGTAGAACCCAGGAGGGGCAGCGAGAGTGGCCCAGTTATACCATACCTGGCAAAAGTGTTGACTCGATGACGTTTCCGAAAATAGTCCCAAGAAAAAAGCAGAGTAAAAATAACTGCTATTAAGGACACCAGGATCATTGTCGGCAAGTGAAATTTAAAACTAAAGCTGTTGTTCTTAATAGACACTACACAAATAAAAGCAAACGCAAGACCCAAGCTCTGAGATGTATTTAAATTGCGTTTCAGAAACGGCTAAACTTGTTGCGTTCAGAAAAATGTCATTGCATTTTGAACTAATGAATGCTTTATAATCTTGGAAAACAAGCTATTAACAACACTTACTATTGAAAACAAATACACTTTAAGAAACTATAATCGATACACTGTAGTTAGTAGACGCTTAGGTTCGGATTATAGATTTATCAAATAGTTCAAGATTCAATAATAGTTACATAAATCAAGATTTCAGAACCATAATTCAGAATCAGAATTGTTTTAAAACCAAATATATTATATAGATCCAAAACATACACTCAACACTACATTATATATAATGTCATATATTCCTAAAAATCAGATCGTGAAACAATTGAGAGGTTGAGTATCATTAGTAGTGAGGTTTTTAGTTCGACTCTTATCGGTGACCAACATACCGTTATCAACTAGAAAAACTTCAGTGTATTTATTATTATTACAATAATCTACAAAAGTTGTGACGTTCGCTTGTTCGATTAACAGAGACAGATAAACCACAATCTCTATATTGTAACTTTGCTCACAAAGTGATACATTCAAGTACAACTGGTCGACTGTAATTATATAAACAAAACACTTTTACGTAACATAGGTTATTACAATCCGATTAAGTCAAATCTCGAGTAATATTAAAATATTAAAATCAAGCAATAAACACTTTTACTTTAATTAAAATCAGCTCATCTGCAAAATATTACGATGAAATTACGGATGTCTATAGTGTCCGGTTGTTAGTCTATCATCTTTGTAATTGAAGTCGCTAATTATGAAATGTTGTTAAAAAATGCCAGCCAAAAGAATTAATGTCATGTGCTAAAAATTTTCAATACCTTTTTAAACCAAAAACATTAAAAACAGACCCAAGGCCACTATATTCCACCCACTGTTCACCAAAACTCATTAAGAAGCGAGAACAAAAGAAAAATTGGTAAATGAAAATGGAAGCACATACATAATACGTGAAACTCATCTTAATTCGGAATATAAAAGTAATGAGAGGAAATGGTTGAGGTCGATGTAATGGAGACATGAGACCCATGAATTCATCAGAAAATAAACTTGTATACGACATGTCCTGAAAAACCGACATAAATAACAACAACAATAACACAGTCTGCAAAGCCACCATCAAGGAAGGAAAAACGTTTTTGTTTTGACGGTTGTGCAGGTCGATAAGCCGACAACCGGCAAAAGCGGCTTTTTTCTGAGCATGCCCCATCCAGACAGAAGATAGACAAAACACAAGCACAGCATAAGAAGTCACGTGGTTTCAAAATATGTTGAGGGTTGATAATGAACTGCAAGGGTTGTTTTCCACACTGCATATAGGATAAAGGAACTGATGCGAAGAGTGTGAGAGAGAGTGTTTGTTCGTAAAGAAAAAAATATTATAAGCAGGTTTCCAAGCTTAGTATTTTTTTCATAAAATACTTCCTTGGATGTTAACACGTTCACTGACGATACTTGTAGCCTCTTCGAAAGTCGCATAGTCAGATCAACGCCCAATCTTTTATAGATACGATATATTTCATCACCTATAACCATTGCTTTCCACCATTTCCACAATAGGACAAGAAATTGTTATTGTTAAAGTAAGGAAGGAAATAAAATTAAACCGTCAAACAACATTTCGGTGTATATTAATATATGTATAAACTTATCTCTAAGTTTGGAGACCAAGATAGCTCAGAGGAGAAAACACACGAGGTTTTCAAATTAAATATATGTTAAAAAAAAAAAATTTTAGACAAAGTTTCTTAATAAGTTGTGTGTGCCAACTGTCGAAAAAAAGTAGGACTTCAGAGAAAGTCGTTTCGTTATCTTGTTACTATTATAATGATTATTATTATTATTGTTGTTATTTTTTATCATTGTTGATCTTGTCGTCATGAGTAAGTGTACCTCAACATTAGGTCCACCTACATTAGGTCCAACATTAGGTACCAACTACAAGCTGCACCTGACTTTAATTTAAAATGTAATTTAAAGCACATTTCTGTACAAATGTATAAAAATTCGTTTACCACTGAAAACCTGAAATTGTTGCTTTTTTATAATATATCGATACTATTATTAATTCTCTTATTTTGTTTTTTATTTTATCAATTGAATTTAATGATGCAGCTACCAACAAAAGTTCAATAATAATTTCAATTGAATTTAATGATTGAAAAATTAACTACAAATACACATTAAAATAAAGCAACATAAACAACAACAGAGCTACAGCAAGGTTTTGTGTGTATAGCAATAGTTTAGTTTGTTTTTATTGTTCCGTTCAATGTTTTATTTAGATTTTATATCGTTATCGTTGCTTTTTTATTAATATTGTAGTTTCAGTTTTTATTAATAATTAATTATCTGCTGGCTGTAAATATGAATTACCAACCATTATGTTTTTTTTTTTTGTTTTTTGATTAATTTCTTGATCCATAGCAACCTGTGGTTTCTTCATATAATTGATTTTAAGAGAAGATATAAAGCCTCGATATTAGATAGGTTTTTTTGTGAGTTCTTTGAATTATTTTAAGTTTACGATGGTATTTTTATGTTTTGTCTGTTTTTAAATTAACTTCAATCTTTACATAATATGCAATATTATTATTATAAGCTTTTAAGGAAGCTCAATTTGCCAAGCGGGTTTAACTCTTCGAGTTCTTCGCTTTCTAGGCGAATGAGAGCCCAAATGCTCCATCCTTCTCCGAGCAACAACCACGCATTCATAGAGCAGATGATTTGGCGTCTCATGGACGTTTTCGCAGAAGCAACAATGTATATATACGAATATGTGTTTCCACGTAACCATGAATCAAAAATGCTGTTCCTCCTGTGCAAAAAATATTGTGGAATTATTTACATTATGAGTCTAATATCCACTGGACAATATTTAATGGATAATGTATTAATTTTCAATGCAATATATAATATTTAATGAAAAAATTTTTGTATCTGCTTATAAGAAGAACAGAAAATTTGGATTGGTCAAAAGAAATGGTCAGAGCTCGGAACCATATGTATGTATAATATTGATCAACGACACCTGCACATCCTGTATGTCTGTCTGTGAAAATCACGATTCAGAGGAAACAAATAATGACATCTAAATGAAATTTAGCACACATATGCGCTGTGACTGATTGAAAATGGGTGAAATTGGAGTGTCAGAGGAATGGCTCGCCCCACTTATAATCAATAAATACTAACATAATAATTTAAAGAAGGAAATCTTGAATTCTATTGCCAAATTCTTTCGTTATATGATGGTCTCATATTCCATTAATCTGTGGTATAGTTATGACTCATTATAATCTTCTCTAGCATCAAAAAAGGCTTTTTTAGGGTGCATTTTTTAAAGTGGATTTTTCGCATTCAGTTTAAATAAATCTGAGTGGGCGTGTGGCCTCTGTGACTTAAATTGGAAGGGCTGATTTTCATGTTATTGCAATATGTAAACAAAAATATTTGCGAATAATTTGTACTCAACATCCTTTGTGTTGAGGTTTTGATTTAGGGTTGCAGGAAGATTTTAGATCAGGGTTGTTTTTGCTTCGGGTGAGCTGGGGGAAAATTTACCAAGCTAAACGATTGTTTACATTACTCTAAAATAGTCAAAAAATTAAGAACCATTTTAAGGATTTAATTAAAAATTTGCTAATTGTGGTTGGCTCGCCTTTATTTTAGAGTTTTTTTTTAAATTTATTAAAATGCAAAATGAGCTCCTCACTTCAACAAATTATTCGACTTCTGGGGTATTTCGTGGGCTTGACGTCAGTCCTTCCATTTCAGTTGTGGAAACCTCTGCGTCCGAATTGATGATGGCACTATTTGTCGACGTATTTATAGCTGTGGATAACTCCGGCTGAAGTCTTCCATCCAAACAGTTTTGCAGCCAACCGTAGTTGATTGCAGTGCGATGAACAAATACGCGTTCAGCGACGCTGAAGCATTTCTCCTCGGCTAAACCAACGTCTCTGTAGCGCTCCTGCAGATGCGTGACATAATCCGAAGTATTGGATGAAACGCTGTAGCTGACTTTGATGATATTAGTACCCTATAATTCAAAGCTTATAATTGCGATTCGAGGGCCGTATTCCAAACTATTTTCATCGGATAAATCAATCATCTCGACCTCAGGTTCTCATCTTGCATACTTACCGCTTCCGCATGACAATTAAAGAGTTCCAGGCTGTTGTTCAACTTGTTACAGCGTTGGACCATAGTGCACATGCGTTCCGTTGCACTCACAATGGCCCGTTGTTCCTCCACCGCCTCCTGGTCGACCAGATTGCGTTGTCGCATCGACTGCTCCGAACATCGACTGTAATCCTTCCTGTAATTGTCACTGTTTCTATTAAAGTTCTCGACGTAGTCGACAAAACAGTCCTCCGCTAAGCGTTGCTGATCCTGCGTTTTACTGCGTTCAGGAAAAAGGAGGCGTGTCAGACCCGAATTGCTAGGAGAATAACGCATTGCCAGCGCCATATTCTCCAGCATGAAGCTAAAAATTGCTATCCTTAAAATTATGCCCATTTCTGTTGTTGCGGAACACTGAACATTCCACCTCCACTGATCCCAACTACGCCACGCAATTGAGGATCTGACAGCCAAGTGTTGATCTATTTATAGCTGCAAAAATCTGATGCGAAAATTGCTGATGTGATTCTGATAGATAAAGGCTATCAAATGGAATTCGTCTCTCATGGTTTTCTGCACGATTATAAATAAAACCAACAACTCGAGCAAAGAAGTTTTATTTTAATAAATAGAGTACTCGTTTATAGAATATGTATAATTCTTACATTATAGAATATGTAATCTTTCAGAGATTTGATTTATATGAAGAGCCACTTTACGACTATGCTCCGAAGGAAGCTGATAGCTTATAAATCTTCTGCGATTAGTTTCTTTAAACCTTGTTTTAATACTGTAACAATATATACAGTGATCTATACTGTACAGTGTACTTCTTTTGTTCTGGTATATTTGATAATATTTTATTTTTATTTACATAGTTCTGAGTGATTATATCTCCGGCAAAGCAGAAGATGATTTCATTTTCATGTCATCATACAGTGTTTTTAATACTATTTTAGTTTAAATCGGAACTAGTTTCAAAAATCGTTAGTTTAGGGAATTAATAAGATATAAAATTAATGGCTACCTTCAATCATTTAACGTGGGTAATTTTCTGATTCCATTTTTGCCAAAGTGAATAACCTTGATACTCACAGATATAAAACTTCGTGGCACACCGTGAACAATCTGTTTAAAAAACGTTCATAGCTCACTCCGATATCTTCTATGAACATCCTCCCCTCCCCATTGGTAATTAGTTATATCCCGGGGGGCTGATACTGATAATAGAAGTATGTATAGTATACTATGTTAAACAAGGCTCCTGTAATTTTTATATACCAAGTGGTTGTTGCTTTAGACCGATTTTCCCATTGCGATACCAACCTGCTCTACATGAAAAAGAATATGTGTGCAAAACTTATACAGATATCTCACGTTCACGGGCAGACCGACAGACCCATGAATAGATAGGAATGATTGGACTCAAGGGTTACGATATACATAGATAAAGATTTCTAATTTTTTCTCATATTTCACCCCCTTTAAATATGTAAACTTTTATATATGCCCTAATAGAAGCTTAATTAGAAATGAAAAATAGTTGACAGACGTAATGTTATAAAATAAGTCAGATCTAAATTTACTAACACAGTTATGTAATCAAGTCGTCTACGGTCAAAGATAATTAAAGTAGTATTATTATCAGTATGTGATGAATTTATCGAACATAATCAAATCGAGATTGGATAGGATCGCATAGGATCGAATCGGATAGAATAACGAATAAAGAATAACAAATATAGCTATCTTAATTCCCGATTACCCAATTCCGAGGAAGGACGGGTGAAGGGAAGATTGATTCGAGTGGAACGAATACCCGGACCAGTTCTTGATGTCATCACAGATTCGAAAGAACTGTGGGACTTTTCTACATGGAACTCTATAGTATCTCGGTTATCACAACAACAAATTTCATCATCTTTAAGCATCATTATTTGGCTTAACCGGTACAATTTTGTGTTGTTGTTGTTGCTTTTGATATTATTGTCGAGCTTGTAGTTGACAATGACTAAACAATGTTGTTGTCACATTATAAGTAGTTTTTTAAATAGCAAAGCAACAACAACAATTACCAGGCTATACTGCTTGTTACAGAGATGCTCTTCAACGACCAGAAGACATGCAAGCACACAAGAAAAATACGTGGACGAATGGACAGACAGACCGACAGATAGATAGATAGACAATGAACCTTTAGTTCCAGTTCTGCAACTCTACATACTTTTAAAACCTTCTTTTTTTGTACAAAGAGAACCTAGAGTTTTCATTATTTTCCACAACCGTCTCATAATTATTTATTACTCCCCTTGTGGGTTTTGTATTTATTCGTTATCTTATTGTTACTGTTATAATCATTATTATTATTATTATTGTTGTTATTTATTATCATTGTTGTTCTTGTTGTCATGAGTTAGTCTACCTCAACAATGGGTCCACCAATTCATTAACTACAACGAAAGATGCAACAAAAACAAATAAGTTGCATAGTCTAAGAGAGTCTAGACTTTGAAAGTACATACATACATATGTATATACATTCAATTTTGAAGTACTTTAGTTTATAGAGATGTGGAAATGGGGCAGAAATAACTTTAGTTTTTTTTTAAATTAAGTGCTTATAATAACTGCTTAAGAAATGATCTGAAAGTAACAGAGAAGCCTGAAAGCGATAAAGAGCGGGGGAGATAAAGAGGTTCATGGTGAGGTTCATCGCATAATTATTAAGCTTTCTTCCATTATAAAAACAATTTTTTAACATTTCTCAGTTTTTTCTATTTTTGTTTTGTTTATAATATAAATCGAATTATATACTTTTCAAGAACTCATTTAGTCCTAGGTTAGGTTAAAAAAGTCAGTAGCCACGGAGTTTCATCTAACTCTCATTTAGTATGTCATTTAAGGCACATTTCTATTCATAGACATATATATAAACATCTGTTTACCACTGTAATCGAGTCCATGCACCATCAAGCCCCAAATCCCCTGGAGAAATTTATGAATCAATGTACTCATGCATTGGTTTTTCAATAATTTATTTCCTATCTGAAATTGTAGCTTTTTTTATATTATGTCGATACTTTACTTTATCATTTGGTGAGTGCTTTCTTTCTTTTAAAATCTTCTTTAAATCGTTATTATTATTAATTTTCGTTTTTTGTTTTTTATTTTTTTTTTTTTTTTGCTAGGTAACTGAATTATCAATTGAATTTAATGATGCAGCTACCAACAAAGGTTCAATAATAATTTCAATTGAATTTAATGATTGAAAAAGTAACTACGAATACACATTAAAATAAAGCAACATAAACAACAACAGAGCTACAGCAAGGTTTTGTGTGTATAGCAATAGTTTAGTTTGTTTTTATTGTTACGTTCAATGTTTTATTTAAATTTTAAATCGTTATCGTTGCTTTTTTATTAATATTGTAGTTTCAGTTTTTATTAATAACTAATTATCTGCTGGCAGTAAATATGAATTACCAACCATTATGCTTTTTTTTTTTGTTTTTTGATTAATTTCTTGATCCATAGCAACCTGTGGTTTCTTCATATAATTGATTTAAAGAGAAGTTATAAAGCCACGATATTAGATAGGTTTTTTGTGAGTTTATTGAACCCTAGCTTATTTTAAATTTACTATAGCTTTTTTATGTTTTTTCTATTTTTATATTACTATGTCGCTATAATCAACAGCCGTTATTTTTTTAATTACAAAGAGTTTACGTTATCAAGTTTATTAAAGTTTATATCGAAGTGATGTTTCTTTTATGATCCATAAGATTTTTACAAACATCGTGTAGTCAAAAACTAAAGGATTAAAATCAACAGGTCAACATTTTTCCTCATAAACAACAGATAGAAAAAAATTTTTCAATTATACTTTAAGGAGTGGTTTACTGAATAGATTGCTAGTTGGTGTGATTTACGAATACATTGAAATTTTTCCTAGTTTTATTTTTATATGGCATGTTCTTTAAACGATATACTATCCTGAGTAGATACCTGATCGTTGGAAGCTCGATCTACGGCTAAGGTTTCTCGTGATAAAGTGGGTCTTTACCTTCCCTTTTTCACATTACTATAAATAAAGGACTTTTAGTTACTTTATCCATTGATACCGGCAAATGGGTGTATCCCCAACTCTAAGAGGTCAGGAGATAGGAGCACATCGCTAGCAGGATTGGAAATCTTGCAGCATCTCCTGACTCCTATTAGATCTATTCATCCTATGCTCTGCTGTGGAAAAGCCTACTCGGGCACCAAGAGGTCAGTCTGTGCAAAGAAAAGTCTCTGTCAAAAGTTAAATTCTTAAAATTTTTTAAGCTTACGTTAAATGTTATTGTAAATTGTTACGTTTTGAAAAAGGAGAATAAATCTAAAGCCTTTTCTTTTAAAGAAAACTCACTGCCCAGACCTTCCTTTAGCAGAGATTGTGAGGCAGTCTCTTTCTCTCTCTTTTTCTTTTTCTCTGTCTTTTTTTTCCTCTTTGCCTTGAAAATCAAGTAAATAACTAAATAATAATAAATAATCACAAATAAAAACTACCAAATTGTGGTTGACATTGTGTTGATTTGTACACCATCCATCATCAGCAAGAGATGGATGTCGGCAGTGAGTCGCAATAACACTTGGATCAAAAATAGATACTTACCAGATAATGTATAATACTTTATTTACACCAAGGTAAACCAGAATACCACAAACATAAAATGCTTGTATTACTCTTGTAGATCTACGAAAGAGAAAAAGAATATGAAAAAAGATCCAAAGACCAAGAAAAATCAAAGGAGAAGTTAGTTACTATACAGTAGCTACATGTACATATAACAACGAGTAAATCATGTGTGCACCGCAAGATATCCACTAAAGGTCAAGTGAAAAACCACCTCAGCCATTCAGCCATCACAAATAGTCGTCTATCAATTTTGTTGTAATACAACTAGAAAAACTACAACATTTGGAACATCTGTTCCGTGTTTCTTCATCGTTTTCTTCATTTAGTCCCCATATATGTACTTCTTCATCTACTCTTCTGTATGCTGAAGTATGAATGAGTTGCAAAAATAATTGATTTAATGGTACAATTTAGTCTTCTGCAGAAACCTCACGTGATGTTGCGTGTCTCCGTATTGACTACTGTATTCAGATATCCGAGACTCGTGTTGACTCACACTTGTGGCCTTCACATTGATTTGCTTCTCTTTGGAGTATCTTTTTCAATTCGTTGTGTGTTTCGTGGTAGAATACATGTAACTATACTTTTTCCTTTACCTCGTATTTTATCATTTTATGGTTTTCATTATTACAATAAAATTAGTGATTTAATGCAATTATTATATCTACATCAATCTATACAAGATATGCAATTTTATTATTATTATATGTTTTCACGTAACCATGAACCAAAAATCCTGTTCCTCCTGTGGAAATAACATTGTGGAATTATTTACAAATATCAGTCTAAAATACCTTGGACAATATTTAATGGATAATGTATTAGTTTTCAATGCAACATATAATATTTAATGGAAAAATCGTTCCTGAAGGCATCCTTTTTATCTGCCCATAACAACGGAACTTATTCAAAACCATAAAAATAAGCAATAAGCTAGGATTGTAGCTTAAACAGACGGACAGACCAACAGACATCAAGACGAAGGTCGTCATAAAATAATTTAAAATTGAACACGTGTTCGATTTATTTTAAGAAGAAATATGTAAGTAACTAAGAAATGAAGATTTGTGTGTCTTTATTGAATATATGAATGCATATAAAATATTATTGAAAACGTGTTATTATCTTAGTATTAATCTTAAGTATCTTAATCTTAAGTATTCATTACTTTCCTAAGCTTTTAACTAAGCTAAGCTATTAACTGGAAGGAAAAGATTTTTGTGGCAAGGACAACTTAATCTAAATTCTTGATTTTACGCGATTTTTAAAACGCGTTCCTTTCTAATAACGAAATCTGAAGTATTGATTCGTTATATTCCTCAAATCTTAAGATTCTACTGAGACCATTTTAACTTTTATAGTAACTTTTATATATGATGATATTGCAAAAGTTGCTTTAATGGAGAGCGAAATCAAAGTTTCGTTTCGTTAACCTTTAACTCCAATATTTAGATAAAAATCATAACTAATGGCATTCACATTGATTTTGAATAGTTATACTAGGAATGTACAATACAATTATTCTTTACAAGGAATGGAGAGTGGAATATAATAAGGCGTGGTTAATCAAAGAAGGTATCCAATAAACATTATCAAATAATTAACAATTAGTATAAAATGAAACGAAAAAATAACTACAACAGGAAGACTTTTCTTCACAAGCATTTGTTTAATAACACTTTTAAATCTGTCAGATTCGTCAGTCTAATTATATGTCTGTCTGTCCGTCTGTCTGTTTAAAAAAACCTATATTTAAGTCTCGCTAAAAGCAAGAAATATTTTGTTTTTGCTAATTTAGCAAATTATTTGTTTTTGACACGAATGCATGCAATCGCCGGTGACGACGAGTTACGGGTTTTTTATTAACACATTACATAAGCTGCTTTAAAGCTCTGCTATTTATATTGCGCCATCTGATCAACTTGTTGTGGATGAGCTATTTTTTGCAAATTAATTTTTAAATCTACAGCAATAAAGTGCAAAACCTCGCGCTCAGCCGAGTGCAACGAGTGTTTAAAGACAAGAGTTGGCGAAGTTGTTGTTGTTGTTGTTGTTGTTGGTGTAGAGTGGAAAATCGCCACAACCAACGACTGGTCAAGGATTAGTTATTAAGACAGGTGCTGACTATGACTGGCCATAAGCTAGCTAAGTACGTTATTTTGAGAAAGCTAAAAGCAATGAAAAATTGTCGATTAATTAAAATTTAGTAGCTTTTTAGCGAAAGCTGTAAATTACATTCGATATTATTTCTGGTTTGTTTATTTTTCTTTTTATTAATATAGTTTTTTTTAAAAAAGCTTTCCATCCTATTTTAAGGAGCGTCTAGTAGGAAGTCCGCTACCTCCGCCTTCGATGACTCAAAGTTTCTTCATACAAATTAATGGCAATGCTTCTTCTTCCACTTCCTCCTTTCACTCTGTCCTTTATCTGTCTATACCGTTAAATAAAATACCGTTCGTCCGTTTCACGAATATAAACGTAAGGTTAAGCGCTTTGTTGTCTTAGCACCGGATGGACCAACCCTCTTTTGTACTATACAATAGTTTGAAAGCGTCTTCATCATCCGAACGCAGTTTACTTTATGTTTATTGATCTTTGACCTATAAGTACATGACATTTAATCTGAGTTTGTTAGGTTACGTGTCCGTTACAATTTGTATCTCTTCAAATGTGATTTATATCTATCAATTATTTTTGTTTTTGCTTTCTAGTCCGTCCCGATTTACCAAAAACTGTTTACTTTTACTTTATTATTATTTATCTAATTGTTGTTCTAATTCTATACTTATTTTAGTATACCGATGATGATCATCATTCTCATGGTAATGATGATGATGGATCGTGTTTAATACGAGATCATGTCAGTTTCATTTATTTTGTTCTCAACTTTTTGTTGTTGTGTTCACTTGTGTCGCTCATTTGAATGGCCTAAATATTCATTTTCGAACGCATTCGCGCATGCAATCGTTTTCCGTTTCACTCGTACGATTTTCACTTTTTTTTTCTCTTTTTGCTTGTTTTTATATATGTACATACATACATATTTCGTAATTATACTCGTATCATTCTTTTATCTGTTGGCATCTGTTCTACTCTACTCTATTCTATTCTATGCCACCCGTTCTTCATCCGTTCCACTGACTGATAATCAGGCCCCATTGCAGCAGCTCTAAACAAGTTCTACTGCTACTTTTTTTACTACCGATTTTATTACATAATTTGTAGAATTTTCGAGATTCAGAAAATTCATAGTAGACGAGGGACGAGATGTGTAGGTTTTACTGTAGTACGTTGTTCACTTGGCGTGTAGGCGAAGTGTCACAAAACACGTATTAACACGCACACTCGCGCACTCATTCTACGAGACTCACGAACCCCAAAGAGTTGAATTCTGAATTTTAGGCAAGAGGAAAATTGATTCGATTCAATTAAATTTTCGGGGAAAAAACAGGTTCCACCAACTCAGATTAATTTTTGATTCATTAGGTAAAAATTGGATATTAAAATAATATAAAAACTAATCTTTTATTAAAAATGTTTGGAAGTTTCGAAAAAATCCATAGCTAAAACATTCTGAATCATAAATAAAGTGATTCTATCGATTTGATTTCATGTTACAACAATGTAAACAGAAACCTGTTTAGAGAACATGTTGCTTAATTCATTACAAATCCATAAAAATCAACATAAAAGTAAATAAAACAGAAAAAATACTCCTTTGATTGCCATCCAAGTCTGTGTATCGATTATGGAAACCGTTTAAAAAAAAAGCCAATCACTCTTGTTCAATCAAAGGCTTTCTGAGTTCCTTGGATATTAAAAAGCAGAAGAAGAAACTCTTCTGATGGTACTGAAATTAGTTCTGACGTTGCGGACTGACGGCTGGCTAGATATTTGATCAGTCTTCCTTGCGACTGTTATTACAAACGACCTCAAGAACTTGATACCTGTAGCAAGAGATGCAAGTCTAATATCAACAACAACTAGATTTATTGCTGTAATATTGCTTTGAAATAGTAATTAAAGTAACTTGTATGCACCATCCAAGGTACTCCAACCAATTACATGCATCAACAACTCGGTAGTTTCGAGGTTTGATCGATGTTGTTATGACAAGAAAATAAGCGGTGTTATTACATTTGAACTGAGAATTATATAGAGTAAATATGATGTAAAGTATGTATAAAAATACAGTTCAAAATATAGTCCAAAACATAGTTCAAAGTCAGCTAAAATGATAGCTCAGTTTTAGTTAGAAAGATAATTATAAATACAATTCAAAATATAGTCCAAAATATGGTAAAAACTATAATCCAAAATGTAGTTAAAAACATAGTTAACGTATAGTTGCAAATATACATAGTTCTCTATATTTGGTATTAAGTCCAAAATATAATTCTCAAAATTTAAATTGATGCCTGAAAAATACGTCAAAATGCTCATCAAGGTTTCCTAATATTAGGCTATCAGGAAGCAGAACAAATTCTGTGTTAAAGGTCTTAATTTACAAAAACATCTGTGAATAAATAAAGGTGACAAGACGTAAACTTTGTAGTTACTACTCAGGTCAAAATTTTCAATTTGAGAATTTTATCATTCTTAATAAGGTACAAATTCATGTGGATATATGATTATCCAAAGATTTTTCCTGTTTTGTTTTTATTTATTCTATGTATTTATTTTTATGAATGTACTGTTTTACTATTCACTATCATTTCTATATACTGAAAGAGATTTCTAGTTTTCTCCCAAGGTGCTAAATATCTGGACAAATGTCACTTTGAGATCCATCCTTCCATTTGTATGAAAATTCGTGTTTTCTTTACCTACCTGCAGGTACTCTATCACTCCATCTGTACTCATTCGTACTCAGGTATGCTTCTCGACAGCAGAATCTTTCTTTCCTAACTTTTAGTTGCTGTTAGTTCAGCTGTTAGTTTATGTTACTTCTTCATAGGGGTCACATGTATTGTGTTTTTTGTGAATGTTGTGTTGTGTTGTGTTTTCAGTGCCTGAACAAAACTCTTTATCTGTTAACTATTAAAAATGCACATAGTATCGTGTTAACTATGAATAGAAGTGGATACAATACACTATAATAAGTTGACATTTAAAATAGCAAAAAAGTAATCTTATACTAAGTAAGTATTCACATTTTTGTGTCTAAAGGAATTTTCTGCAATTGTGCATGTCGAAATCAATTGTTTAAGAAAATTGGTCAAATGTCTATCTATAATATATACAAGGAGATATATCCATCTACAAAAGTTCTTTGGCGAGAATACGCCGTCATTTCTAAACTCCTGAAGAGAAACACATTCAAATTACCTTTTATCGACTTTAACAATCTCATTTCTAAACGTACTATCGAGAGCAATGGAATGAATTGGCGAAGAATTCGTTGCCTAAATAAGTTCTAGTCGCTTGTTCTTTTATTCTCGATACTTATTACATGTACATAATACGAGTATGTACAAATCTAGGTTTAATGCTGAGACACGATCCTATCCACACATTGGAACCAGAAGATACAAGATTCAAAATACAAGAAGATGCAAGATGGTTAAATTCAAATGAAGACATTTCAAATGCCAGGCCCCAGTTCATTCCGACAAGTTAAGCTCTTCAAAACTACAGAGAAAGTTTGAAGACTAAATCTCATGGTTCTTTTATGATCACGAACATTCTATTGTAATGATTCACGATGAAAAAAAAACAAAACAAAACAATAAAGGAGTTTTAACCAAAAGTACAATAGCTAATGTTAAGGTTGTCTAACCTGAGTACTTTGGTTAGTCTGACCTTTGATTAGCTAGACTTTTGACTGACTTGAGTTTTGTTTGGCCTGACTTTTGCGCAATTGTTTGTTAACCCTTTTTCAATAACTTTTGATCAGTTATTTTTTAACCTGTGATGAAGAATCATGCAACATATCTCAATTTTAGTTTCCACGAAGTTCCACATGCAATACATCGTTTATCAACTAAAAAGTACGTGGGTATCTTTTTAAAATGGCTTTTAACTCGAACGTGCATCTTCCATAATTATGATTATGACGATGCTGATGCTCTTCATTACAATAACAACATTCTTATACTAACAACAGCGATAACGAACACTTCAAACAATGCTCACGTAACTGACGCAGGCGTAACTAAGAGATCTCCAGTGAGAGATTAAAAATGTTATTTTTGAGTCGTGCTGTTTTATTATTTAATCATAGATACAATGTATAGTTGTGCGTGATGATATTCTCTTATATACTAATAGATATACGATTCTTAAGAGCTCAACTCTTAAGATCTCAGTCTTTAGATATTATGAGATCTCAGTCTTTAGATCTTATGAGATCTCAGCCATTAGATTTCATGTGATCTCAGACTTTAAGGTCTTAAAAGCCATTTTGTCGTTTAATCGTTTAAAGAAATTGATTAAAATGTGTTTTCCTTCATTCTTTTTTACTATGTTGATTCTTTCTTTTGCAGAAATCTTATCGCCAAGAGTAAAAGTCACTCATCACTACCGCCTGGTGTTCCCAAAGGGGTACTTGGACCACAGTTACCACCTCTGAGCAGCGGTGGCGGCTTCGTCAAATTGCGGCATGTTGGCGGCATCGTAGACAGAGAAATCAATTTAAATATCAACGATCAGAACCCAACGAAGAACACTGAAGAGAAGATCAAACAGCAAGCGACGAAGACGCTGTTAGACGGGGGAGAGGGTGAATTCGAAGAGGTGCAATTAAGAAATCCAACTGCATTACCGACATTCTTACAAGGCGGCCTCAGACGTTGTACCACACAGGTGAGAATATCCAAACATGTACTATAGCAAAATTATAATATATGAAAGGAAGGAAAACGAGACATGAACGAAGTATAAAAGATCAATTATAAACTTCTAGATATCTTGAAAAAGAACATTTAAAATAGACGTATATTGACTTAGGGCCAGATTTTCAATGAACGATCGACGTGATTCTCCGTGACTCTGCTTTGTTATTTTCTCGTTGTCGATATCTCTACTATGTGTTTGTTGTTTTTTTCGTAATAATAACAAAACAAAGTCACGGAGAATCACGTCGATCGTTCATTGAAAATCTGGCCCTTAAGCTCTGACTTATTAATAGACAATATTATTGTCCAATATATATACCATTCTTATGTATTGTAGCTAACTATGACCTCCTTAGTTAATTCGTAAATAACATTTATAAATCATTTTTAACAATTTTGTCAATCTTCAAGGTCATGGGACCGGATCAGCGCACAATAACCATATCAAAGACTGGCTCGATTGCAGATCGTTTGGCTGCACTGCAAAAAAGCGGCGAAGATGATTGGAAGAAACGCATCTCAAAGAAGGACGAAGTCGATGAGATACGCCGTGAGAACCTCGTTAATGTGAGTAGTTTATTTAATTTTAATTAAAATTTACAAAATCCACAAAAATTAAAAAACAAGTAAAATAAAAAAAATATACTCTATATTTGTAAATGTTAGTTTAGTACTTTCGTATCTCGCAGATGCGTTTACATGAAAGTGCAAGTTTTGCGGTCAGAAGTTGATACTCTGCTGCTGTTCCTCCATCAACGCCTCCACTTTCTGCACCCTTTTCGCGTCTCCCCTTTCCTCTGCTCCCCTCTTCCTCCACACTTCCGATCGTACAAATGATCTGATCTCACTATTTTCTCACACTCTCAAAGCAAAATACATACCTACATTGTTTTTTAGTTTTTAGTTTTTATTTTTATGCTTTTGTTGTGCTATCGTATCATGTTACGCAGACGTAACGAAGCGAAAAACTTACAATGTAGGCAAAGTAGTACACAATTGATTTATGTAACGGTAACGGTAATGCTTTTCGCACACACACAAACAGTAACCAGTCGACATAACCGTGAAAAAACTATCTTCACCTGGAAAGTGTTTCCTTCTTGTTACTTAATAGTCATTTGATTTATGATCTGAATTAAAGTTGCTGTTATTGTTGCTGTTGTAGTTGTTGTAGCTGAAGAAAGCAAAAGTGTGAGCAACACACTTGAGTGACCATCATCACTTGCAACCGAAAAAAACGTTGATGAGTGCTGTTAGATTGCTTTTGTATCGTTGTTCGATGACTATACTGATGATTACATTGTTTCATTAGAAAACCAGAGAAAGGAAGCCTCAAATTTTTAATGTTGTATTGAACTTTTACATCTTTGAAAGTTTTTAAAGATTTAACAAGAAAAGGCAAAAACTTGGTGAAAACAATCTGGAACTGAAATTTGATAGTTACTCCGAGACAAAGTATCAAAGATCTTCTAGGATAGAAAAGATAACATCATAAAAAGGCTCACTATCAATCTACTAACGATAGACTAGTATGGAAAAACCTTTTCCACAGAGAATATCTCCAATTGAAGCATTAAATTGTACTTAAGATTGTAAAAATTTGTTCGACTTCCGTCTTTCTATTTTCGATGGTATTTCAATGACTTCACACTTCCTAACTTCAAATCCAACAAGAAAACGAAAACTCGTTGTTTAACTTATTAAATTATATTGAAATTTGAAATTATTTTATTGGAAGTTCTGGAAGAAGTGCCTCCTCTTTCAATAGAATTCAATTGTATCGATATTATTTTCTTTTATGAAAAGTATTTATTATTATAACTTTATTTCTATAAAGCAGAGTTCTGCTAAAAGCATTGTGCAATTTTGATGTTTTAAAGAAATTCAGGCTTTTTTCATTTCATTTCATTTCGACTGCAAAAACGACAACTATTCTTGGCGATTCTCATGTACCACGTCAGTTTTTTGAGAATTTGGAGAAAGACGATCGGAGGAATAAATAGTTTTTTCTTTCACTGTCCGCAGCGACGCGGCGGAGCGTATCTCTGTTGATGTCATCGTCGTTTTTCACAGAGTATTCCGATGCAGTTCTCATCAAAATTCATGGTATAATTTTAGGCGTCCCTTTCAAATCAAACCTTTGTTGCGTACTCTCTCAGTTTCGATAATTTCTCAGTATCGATTGCCTACAACCTGGCGGTCCTCAAAAAACTGACGTGGTGCATCATTTCTCTGCGTGTTGCAATGCTTGTTGGCATACTTTTAGGCATCATTTAGATAAAGTATTAAGTACATAATGATTATTTATTAATGTAGTTTTAAATTTTTTTATTTTCAATAAAGCACTCAATAAAGAACACAAAATAAAATCAAATCAACAATGAATTTAAGTTGTTTGTTGTTCCGAATTCCAAAACATTTCACATGTAAACAGATATTCGCACATTTTATTTGTTTTTGGTTACGTTTCCTTTTGTATAGAAGAGTTAACACACGCATGCCCATATGTGTATGTGTGTATACGAGTGCATTTGCATGATTTTGAAAGCGAAATTATTGTTATCAACTCCTAATATAGTTTGATAGCCCGAGACATAAAATAAACTACGGCGCTGGCAGAAATGCCACTCAGGTTAGATAAACAGTAAGAAAGCCAACAATTTACAGTTAAATATTTATTAATAGATAATGAAAGAGAGTTTGTTACCTTTAAATTGAATTCTTCAGACGATGAAATTGAATAGAAAAACTTCAGATTTGCTTTAAATATCGAATTACTATACTTATTTTAGAGTTTCTTTAGTTTCGTTAAAGAAACTTTCGTTAAATTTTCATTTCTCATAAACTTAATTTTTTCAATTTTCGTTATTCCGAAACTCTTTTTTTCAGTGTTTTTTCACCGTTTAAAGTACTTCAAAGTGATACAAGAGTTAATCACGCGTTAATCCATTGTAATAAATAATTTTTTCAATTGAAGTTTATTGAGCTCATCCTTTATTTATACATCTCGAGCGTGGACTCAAACTTTGGCATAAAACTCCAAGTTTTTTACGCATACGTATTAATTACATAGAATTCTTGATTAATAGAAGTTTCGATGACTTGAGGTTGAGCTGAGGTTGTAAATGTTTGTTGTTGTTGTAATTCAAGAAATTAATCACAAGCTTGTTAAATAGTTGTTCGAATTCGATTTATTGTAAATGTTTCTTTGGAATGTTTTTACATACAAAAGTTACATAAAAACGTTAGTCGAATTGTGGGGCCCACAGAACTTGTGGGGCGCCAAAATGCCTAGATACGGCCCTGTTTTGTTCGGGTTTGTTTTGATATTCTTCTTATACTGTTGTTGTTGGTGTTGTTGCTGTAAATGATCTTGTAATCGACTTTTTGTAAGCATTAATTTAACTTCAATTTATTCATGTTTCTTGTGTTTTCCATGGATTTCTTCTATTCATTGTTACTCTGTCGAATTGTTCATTAATAAGAACATCATAAGAAACATAATGGTGTATTTTTTATACTAATCATCAATCATCGGAAGCTTTCGTTTGGTTACTTTTTACTTCCCCTCAAAATTTAAGATGAAATCAATTGCGTCTTTTATGCTAATTGATTATAATACGTATGTATGTATGTTAGTATGTTTATTAGTATATACATATATTAGTATGTATGTTAATATGTATGTTAAATTAATCATAATCAACTGAGATAGAAGCAACGAAGATTTTCTAGCCGGTGACTTTTTTGTACTCTCTGCTCTTAAAGAGAAGAGAAAAAGAAGAGAAGAGAAAAACCACAAACAACAACAATGAAATTAGAAACTGTTCAACACTACTTAATTGTGAATAAAGAGCACTTTATTAAGTGGAATTAATAAGACGATTAACAGCAACAAGAACAAGTGGAACAACTAGAATTTATATTATAATACATATGAAATAATATAAAGCAACAACAACATCAGAAACAAGAAAACCAACAACAACAACAACAACAACTTCTTCTTACTCATGGCTCATGGCTCATGGCTCAAAGAAGTGTGCCACTTTTTGTGGTGTTGTTTTTATTCATTGTAAATCGTCGTGAAGTGTCACTTGTTGCTGTCTAGCGTAGACGTTGTTGTTGTTGCCTTTATTTTTGTTGTTGTTGTTGTGTCTTCCCGGCCCTTTTTAAGCTCTGGGGCAGAAAAACAAACTAAAACTAAAAACTATCAAGTTCTCGATGAAGGTGAATAAAATAATGAAATAAAAGAATACAAATTATAAGAAAAGACAAAAAATAACAACAAGAAAAAGAAGAATAATAAAGGAATAAAAATACAATAAAACAGAAGTAAAAGAATAAACATAAAAAGAAGAAAAATATAAAGAAACTCATTAAAATAATAAGAATAAAAGACTAAAAATAAAATAATAATAACGTAATAAAAAAAGAATAAAAACAAACATGACGATGACGTCATAAATTCTTAATTATTAAAATTACTTATTTTCAAATCAGAAAATTAGCTCAATTTTTGTGATTTTTTATTTATTTTTTTTATTTTTTTTTTTATTTTTTTTTTTTGCTACTCGTGGGTGTCAAAACTGTGTGACATACTTTTTTTTACAACAACAACACTTATTAATCATTATCTTTTACTCGTATGTTTTTCTTATTTTTTTCCTTTTTCTTTTTTCTCGAGATTTGATGGAAAATTTCTAAAAACAAAAATTCATACTATAAAATTTTGTTAGTTTCTTGACCGATATTTTAAATAAAAATAAATTTAAAGAAGACGAAAAAAAATAATAAAATAAAATTGTTTCTGTTTTTATTCGAAATTTTTAATAATATAATAATTTTTTCGAAAATTGCGTAGTGCTTGAGTTTTTTTAAATTCTGAATTTCTTGGAATTCTGAATCATTCGAGAAATTAAACTGTTTGTAGACTTTTTTTATTTATTATTTCTTCGTTGATTTATTAAATTTATTCCGATTTTAGCCGGAAAGTACGATGCATCGAATCATAAAAAACCATTTAAAAATAAACCAAAAAAAAAAAAAACTCACCCAAAATAACATCGAAAACCACAACAAAATTTAAATAATTTGCCAAAAAAAATATCCACTTACAGAATACTGTAGAAAAAAAGTAAACAAAATTTTAAACAAAAATGAGTCATTATAAAAATTAACCCATAAATAAAAATAAAAATAAAACGTGTCTCCGATGAAAAAAAAAAAAATTATTTTGGCATCAACAACGACTACGGCGATGTTCCCAATTTTTTTGTTTCACTCAAGAGTCGATCGTCGTGAGTAGTTTGTTGATGTGGCCTTTTTTATATGTTTAAAAATGGTAATTAACACAACCAGCATCGTCGTCAATAGAATCGTCAAGATACTGTAATTTGTACAACAAAAACAACCAAAACCAATAACACGTTGCAACAAATTACATGATTCATTTACAACATCATCAACGAAGCAACGTCGTCAACGAAGGCAACATCGTCATCATCAACGCAGGCAACATCGTCATCATCAACGCAGGCAACATCGTCATCATGAACTTATAACAAGAGCCATTTTAAACAACGCGGCAGAAACCCCGCTTTTAAAAGTGATCAAAATATCACATGAACGTCATCATCATGATCACCATCATCGTCATCAGCTGCTGCTGCTGCAAAATCATCGAAGAACACGTGCAAAATAAATTTAAATTCAAAAAAAAATGCAAAAAAAAAAACAAGACAACACCACAAAACATGCAAAATCAACATGAAAAGTAAAAAACAGAAAATTGATGATGCTTTAGAAATCCAACGAAAGCATAACTTCAACTTTAGTGCATCCTCTTCTTACAATCCTTCCAACTCGTTCCCTCTCTCGCATCCTCATCCTCCCGCCCTTCTTTCTTCTTCCTCATCCCTCCATCGATCCTTTTCTTGATTCTTTCCTCTACTCATATACTATATATAATGCTTTAAATCTGTTTATTCTTAACTCTGCCTCGTTACATCGCGTTCAGTTGAAAAAGCGTCTCGAAGTTCGGAGGAATTCGAAGAGTTCACTTGGACTCCTGGCATAAATTATGGACTCTTGCTTTTGCAACATGGAGTAGTTACTCTGCCATTGAGTCCAATACAAACGTCCTCGTTGCATTTTTATACAATAGTTGTATATTTGTTCTTTTTACTCCTTCTCGCTCTTCTCCTTCTTTAGCCATGTTACTTTTCATTTCATGGTTCATGAATAATGCGATAATGTTTCCATATCGTCAATCATTAAATATTGCAGATACATTATAACACGACGAATTCTACGAATTCATGGTTTATTCGACTTTATGTACATACTGTAAAAGAAAATTCAAGCAAAAGAAAATTAAATATAGACTGTATAACTCTTAAACATAAGATATTTAATCTTTATATCTATAAAGGGAAGTTCAAAAAGTCTTCCGCGTTCACGTCGTATATATTATGATTTTGGAGCAATTTCTTGGTTGAATTCTTGGGCTTATTTCACGAACCAGTAACCAGTTTGCATCATCGACTATTTGGTGGTAATAATATTATTAATTGACCTGCTGTGTGCGTCATATCGTCCCCCCCCACTTCCCCATTCTTCAGATACATTCTTCTTTATATGTAAGTCTATTAAATCCTTAGATGTAATTCTATTAAAACTATGCTCAAGTTATTTTCTTACTTGAATATAATGATTATACTGAAGATGATGATTATATCGAAGCTGATGATTCTACTGTAGATCATGATTGTAGTATTGATCACGATTATATTGTAGATGATGATTATATTGAAGATGTCTATATTGAATATGATAATCATAATGAAGATGGTGATTTGCCATCACAAGATGATGCTTGTGCTTGCGATGCTGATGATTATACTGAAGATGGTGATTCTGCTGAAGATGATGATTATAATGATGATGAAGTATGCTTCATCATGAACACTTCTTTGATTTCAAATGCTAGACTCTGTATTTACAAACTTTTATTACAGTTTGAATTCATTTAACCCTGAAGTTAACCTTGATTAAAAGTACAAACAAGACAACACGTAATGTGAGTTATGATCTTCGATTTCTCCGTTCTGATTTCTCATTTCTCTTCAAATTCAAGTTCACAGATACTCGGACTCGTGTCTGTGAAATGCACTCGTTTATCTTCAGAGACCATGAAGGAATTCTGAGTACCTTCCACTCATTACAGTGCTTCATAATTCCGAGTAACTGCGATTAACTACGTATGCAAGTAACGATAAAATAGTATGAAGTCAAGAAAAGTTGTTCAGTTGCTGGACTTCTGACTCACAGCAGACTCGCAGATGTGTTCAACGCGGGTATCGAATTCAAAATCAACAACAGCCGCCAGCCGCTTTGGAAAAAAGTGGACTTGGGATTTACAACAAGACGATTCGATTAACCATGCACGGTGAAGTAACTCATGATTCATCATCTTGAGAGAAAAAAAAAATAAAACAAAGCAAACAAAATTCTTAACCAAGACGGTTTCTTGGTTATGCTTCTTCTTTTTTTTTTTTTTTGTTTTATTATGTTTGACAGCAAACAACCGACTCATCGTCCACGGTTGCCGCCATCAGGGTTCTGTTGCATCTCCTTCTCCTTCATCTTTTGGCTCTGCATCTTCGTGTCTTCTTCCTCATCTTCTTCTTATACTTTTTTATTTCCTAACACACAAACATGATCACTTTACAGCCTCAACGCGTTGTCGCTGTAACCCCAAAGAAACTCGGCCTTTTATTGAGCCTAAGATTCATTTTCATTACACAAGCCAGCCAGCCAGCGAGCGAGCAGGCGATCGCGCGAGCCACTCACTGTAGTGCTCTGCAAGCTGTCTGTCGCAAGCTGTAGAGACGCGTTTTTATGGCTTGTTAGCTGGTCAGCTCCTCAGAGACCATTCGCCAGCCTCACAGATTTTATTGCTTGGCTACTTTGATTAACAAAGTGATCGTAAAGATCGCTCGCTGGATCGCTGGCTGGGTGCACCCGACTTTTTTTATTTTAGTGCTACGCTGACGACGCTTAATTGTAGTTTGTTGCGCTTTGTTGTTCTCTCCATCGTCATTATTATCATTCTGTGTTGATTTCTCCCCTCGTCCTCCTCCATCTCCTCCTCCTCTTCTTCTTCTTCGTCTTCTTCTTCCTCGATTGTAGTGACAGCCAGCCTCTGACCAGTCACTGTGGCCGGCTAACCAGCCCATGATTGAGTTTTATTACTTCAGTCCATCGCGTTTCCTCAAGCTGACGATGACAGGGAGCCGGTTCGCGTGCGTGTAATCGATCACTCGTACTTGTAATTACTTTCATAGATTTCAGCTCGTCTCTCTCTCTCTCTCTCTCTCTCTCTTTTCGTCTACGTCTCCGTCCCTTTCGCTCTGAATTTGCCGCCAATCTACTGATAAGAAATAAATAAACACAAATAAACGCAATCGTTGTTCAACATTCATTTCAACTGGAAACACAAAACCAACGAAATAAAAAACTTGACGAAGAGAAGCTGGAGATCTGTCTGTCTGTCTGTCCGACTGTTTGGCGATCCTAATCCATAGGAGTGCATTGAAATGTCAGTGACATGAAACCAAATAAAAATTATAAATCGTGAAATGCAACAGTTTTTATCGCTTCTGGTGCAACAGACGGCCGGACGTTAAAATCATCGCACTAAACGTCAGTCACTCGCCTCAAAATTACACGGAAATTACAACTGTAAGCGTATAGCAAAAAGCAGACGAAATAAATTGGCCTAATTTGGATTTCATTTACAGTTTATTGTGATTCAAAAGATTACGTACACGAAAAACCAAAAACAAAAAACAGTACGAGTATGAAACTTAACGAAACTTTTGAAGTGCAAATATTTATTACATTGATTTTGAAGTTATGGCGAACAATCAAGAGCGGGTTCTTTTTTAATAGACACTCGATGATATACGAGTGACTTAACGAAACTAAGTACAACAAAAAATCGTAACGAACAAAGTTGTGATCGAACGAAAGATTATAGACTGTTTATTCTTGTAAATTTGAAAACTAAACTTTAAAGATTACTTAACGAAATTAAAGAAAAAACAAACAAAAAAACGAAAAACAAAACGAAACTTTATATTGATCGATGTTTGTTTTTTTTTCTATTTTAACGACCACTTGTTTTCTAATTACAAACAATAATTTTAATGCCATTGCTCGTATATATCGAAAGTAGGCATATAAAACCACTTAACGAAAGTTGTAAAATGTAATGAACCATTTTAAGAACCTTTAAATTAAGCATTTAGCTTATATTAAACGAACAAAAAGAAGTTTAATGCAAAAATATCATTAATCGTCCAAGTAAACGACTTAACGAAACTTGTAAAGGCATCTAGATACTTCCAATTTAATAATTTTACCAATCAGTCTACTTTTCCCACGCGTATTTCAAAAATGAGGTAGAAAAGCGATTAAAGATTTGTTTAAGATTTAGCAAACACTTAACGAACATTCAAAATATCGGATTTTATTAGTTTTTGAATTTTTTTGTGTAAATTCTTTTGGCAAATTAAATGTTTAGATTCAAATTTTAAGTAATTCGTTTTGTAAAAAACTTAACGAAACTTTAAAATGCGTCTAATACAGCTAGTTTATTGAAGAAGCAACTTTTCGACAAAAGTGTTTCCTTAATAAACTAAAAAAGGGCTTAGAAATGAACTTAACGAAAAGGTTAAAAACTTAACGAATGTGCAAAATACTTTAATTATTGTTCTTTATATTAAAAAATACATTTTCAAGTCAAAATTTTAATAACAATCTTTAGAATCGTACTCAACGGAAACATAAGAATCTTAACGAAACTTTTAAAATCATTAATTATTAAAGTACTATTATATGTACTTCCAAAAATTTTCTTTTCATTACTTTTTGATTACCTTTACATGTGTAGAGATCCATGATACACCTGAAATTATTTCAAATTTTAATGGTGTCACGAAAAACTTATTATGACACAATTAAAATGCCACGAAAAGATGCCGCAAAAACATAAAGACATAAAAAAAACTTGCGCTCTACTTTTTATACGCACCTCATTCATCTAATAATTAAAAAAACTACTGAAAAACACACACTCATATTTTCTTTCGTTAAGTGCTATTTAAATACGTGTATATGCTAAAAGTGACACACAACACACAACAACAACAATTGAAATCTCCACAAAACATAAGACCAAGACCAACAACAACAACAACAACAACAACAATATAGTGCTCCTTCGTGCACCTTCAACGAAATTCATTTTATTTAATAAAATGTCAACAATTTGCGTCAAATAATAATTACAGCGGGGCAGGGAAAAAAAACTATTTTTATTAATTGTTGTATGACAAGTGCTGCTACAATAACAACAACAATAACAACAACTACGACTGCCACTACTACCAACAACAACAACAACAACAACGACTACCCAAGAAAGAACAAAGTCTCTGAGTATTCATTCCGTTCACTTATTTTTAAAGTCATGTTTTTTTTTGTTGTGCACTGTCAACTACTCAACTATGATGACGGTCAACGAATTGCATCCGCAATCAGAGTTGCCAATTAATGAAGATAGGAACATTTAACGAATCTGCGTACTTTTCAAACTCTATTCAATGTTAGTGATTTAGTGACATGGTGATCATGATGATGAGGACCCTTTATTTGTAAACATTTCGTCGAATTCGAGGACGACTCATGATGCTCTGAATTTTAAAGAGATCGTGATGATGATGAGCTTTGACATGATTTCTGAGAGATCAAACACTGTATATAGAACCATAAACTGGTGCAAAGAGTCTCATTTGTCACTTTCTTGTATTTGGAATCTGATCCCTGTCGCTTATGATTTCCTTTTCTGATTCCACTTCAATCTTGGATTCATGAACTTTTGGATTGCTTTCAAATGTCAACGGTTGATCACAATCGAAGTCCATTCATAGACTTTATCAAATGATGACTTCTTACACACGAGTTCCTTTTTATTACTTTCACTCAATTTTTACACCATTTCTACTCCTTTGTGAGTCAAGCCTAAATCAGTACCTGTTCGGTGAAATTTACCCCTTTATTTACCCTGATTTGTTTGATTTATATTAAAGCCTGTTTTAGACGACATTTTTTCCGATAAAAAAAAATACATAAAAAAACAATAACGGCAGCAACAATCAAACGTCTGTTCTTTTGGAATTTTTGCCAATTTATTTTTACTTTTATTTTCTTTTTTTTAATTGTTTACAAATAAAAATAAACACATGACAAACATATCTCACTCTCTCTTCGTAAATATCACTCCCATGTTTTATCATTTGTCTCTCTCATAACCTCTCGCTCTGTGTTCGTCTCAATTAGAATCTCTCGTTCAATTTCATAATCGTAGCTTGCAATTTTACATATGTAGCCAGTGTTGCCGTGAACATAAAATTAAAAGCTTCCTATGATTCGTTAAAATAATTCAATTTAGGAATAAATGTATCCATATATAGAAACAAATGTTCATAAAAGAAGATTATTTTATTCACAAGGAGCATTTATTACAATGAACATAAAGTCACGGAAAGACAAGTTTTTCAATTCATTGCATATTCAAAATAATACAAAATAACAGAACAACTTAAACTAATCTCCGAAAAAATCATTCAATTTACATAAATATTTAAATAATATACAAAGTTTTTAAAATATTTAAACTCGAACTTGAAAAACATATATTGTATGTTACGCTGGGAATGAAAGGGTTAAAGAGCTCTCCAAATGGACACATATGTGTCCAAACGGCAACACACAGTGTGTATGTAGCGCAAAACGAATTTTATTGAGCCACTGTTTCACGATTACGAGCGAGAGTAATCGAGTGATTGAGTAATCGAGTGATTGAGTGAATGAGATCGAGCCAAACAGAGAGGGAGAGAGCTAGAGCGAGAGTTATCATCAAATAGCATCTTGCCGTGTTGTCAGTCAGTCAACGCAACCACATCGACCGATAACGACGACCGCAGCGCGACGGCTGAAATCGTGTGTTACACTTGAATGCGAAATTTCCAAACAAAACTTAACGAAAGCGGAAATAAGCAGCGAAATGATGTGGTTCTAAGTGTAGTTAAATATATAATAAGCGGGTTTTTTTTCAAATTACAAGGTGACAAAATTACAATCATGCATCAAGTTCACAAAATGTCTGATGACAATCAGAGAGTTATTTTTAAATTCGAATTTTCTATTGTTAATCAAAATGAAAGGGAAACTAATCAATGAAACAAAACGAAAGAAATCAATTACGAAATTAAAGTATCCAAACGTGGACATTACAAAATTGATCTGAATCTAACGATGTCTCATTAAAGACTTCAATCTGATTATTATTTAGCAGGTGATCATTAAACCAGATCAGATCAGATCAGATGTCATTCTTAGATGCTACCTTATAGTATGAGGACTTTATTTCATCCTTCTGATGACTTTGATAATAAAATTTCACTACTTCGTTCAGTCGTTTAGTATTCCACTTCAGTGAACTTCACTTTTCGTTGGAGTTTTTAAATATTTTTCATCAAGATTTTCCCATTTAAATTAGATTTGAATATTCTGAGAATTAAAAACTCAACGTTTCTTTAATCGGCCCTTTAAGAAAGCTTTTACTATGGATTCATTAGTGATGGATTCTCAAAAACCTAAAACATCGAACTTACACTCAAAGTTTATCTCTTCACTGGAACTGAAATAATTCTTAAATTATTAATTCTTATTATTAACAAAAGATCTGCCCGTAGTTGATCTACAATAGCTATGAACGCCCCCAACATTTCGTGATTCATGATAATCTTGATTCAATTTAAATTCGTTCAAAAACTTAAACACGTTTCTTAAATATCGTTAGTTGTTATTAGTTAATAACTCTTTTTTTAATATCGTATAAAAAAAAATCATGATTTAAAATCATTATAAAACATGATTGTTATAAAAAAAAAAATTAAGTTTCGTTAAGTTTCGAATAATTAAAATAATAGAACTCGTTCAAAGATTTATACTTGTTTAGTCAGAAAAAAAACTCAATAAAAATACTTTCATAAATTTTATTTGAATTATGCAACAACAAAATGGACAAACTAAGTTTCGTTAAGTTTCCAAAGATAACAGCTACGATAAGAGGACATTAAAAATGATAACATTTGTAATTTCAAATAAAATTGAATTCCTATTGCATCCTTTAAAGAAATCCAAAAACTGCACGAAACTCAACTGAGTGATATTTTAGCGAAATCTCTTTTCAACAAATAATTATTTCCGATTAAAGGTCGTGTGAAACGTGAAAATAGTATCGAAATAAAATTGAATACGTGACATTAAAAGAAATAATAAAATAAATAGAAATTTAAAAGCTAAGCTTAATCAGGGAGGGAAAACAACCCATAAAAATATATTATTATAAAAAAAAATACGCAAGCTCGTTAAAAGTGAAAAACATCACGATTGATAAAAAAACAACCTAAAAATTAACCTAAAAAATAACTTAAAAGACAACCTAAAAGTCAACCTAAAAGTTAAGTTAGAAGATAACCTAAAAGTCAATCTAAAAATCAACTATAAAGAATCAATAAAGAAGATTAAGAAGAAGAACCGATACAGATCGAGGCTGCTTTATTACGAATCGCCATACTTTAAGATGGACATCGATATTTTGATCGCTTATTTGCAAACGACCTGGGCGTACTTCCCCTACCTCTTCTACACCTTCGTCCTCCTCACGTTCCTTCCGAAATCGCTGAGCAACATCAAAGCCTTCGCCGATGCCGACTACGAAGCGAATCGCCATAAATACCATCGATGCTATGGCCCGGACACCTGCTGCCACACGCTCCTCGGCCAGACGGTGTCGAAGCCGAAACAGCGCAAGTCTGTAACGCGCGTGTATCCCAAGCGACAGTCGCCGAGCACCGACCAAGATGCGCCGAGCATCATTAAACGCCCAGCCGCTGCCAGCATCCTGTCCGCGAATCATGTCAACGAAATGGCCAAAATGTTCGAGAGCGGAGCGACGTCGAGAAGCCGTCAAATTAATCGTGTGCCACCCACGATTTCGCCTGAAGTACGCATGAGTCGAAACTTTGGTTTCGCCTCAGATGATCACATGACTTGTAATAGTAACAACAATAGCAGCATCAGCAACAACAACATCAGCAAGATCAACAATAACAAGAGCAACAAAATTAGCAGTATCTATAGCAACGGTATTAGTAAAAAGTATCAGGCTCCTCAGTTGGAGGAGAATCTGGAGAACATTGAAAATGCTGCGAACCTTCTAAATCATGTGACACCTGCTGAGCTGGATGCGAATTGGCGCAGTGAACCGATTGTGGTGCCGCGACAACAGCGCCAACAGCGGCCTTCTACGTTGTCCTTCTCCGACGGTACATCGGCGACATCCTCCTCCGGTTCGCCCACCACTTGGGTGGAGTCGTCACCAACACGTTCCATGGACGCAGACTCGCCCGGCTTGCGACGCATGTCGCTCAACCTGAAAGCCAGCCTGGAGGACATCTTCGCCGCAATCGCACGCAACGCAGAGAGTAACATTGGCAGCGAATGCGGCCTCAAGTTCGCCGGCTGCAACTCGCTTTCGCCTGTCACCTCAATCGATGACATCCTCTCGCAACGACGTCTCTCACGGCCCCTGTCCGCGTACTCCATCAGTGACCTGCTCAACGACGAGAGCAGCGAATCGTGCGTCGAAGGAGTATTTGTGGAGACCGTTTTGAGGTCCCTCAATAAAACTTAAACCGAAGCTGAGAGCGAAGTCCAGGGAAGCGAGAGCGCAGTGAGAACAGCAGAAGTCAAGTAGAGTCAAGTGAAGTGAAGTGAAGGTTATGAAAGGATTATGAAGCCAAAAAGCAAAAAGCTGGACAGAAGTGCCATTTGTACTCCGAAGAACATCGCAAAACTAATCACCGCTACTCTCTTTACCGCGTGCGATGATGTAGCACAGCCATTAGCCAAAAACCGCTTAACTGCAAGTGTTGCAAATCGCACAGTCAACAGGCAGAGAAGAGAACTGAACTAATATTTGCCGCCAGCAGCTGCAACAGCTGTAAACTTGTAGCCAGTGCAATTTATTTTAATTCTTTTAATGTGCAACAATCACAGAGATGAAAGAAATATCATCATCTTAGAGAGATACGAAAAAGTTTGCACTTTTAATAATTATAAGATTCCGCGCAGGAAAACGTATTATTGTTTTTTTTTTAAATTTTATTTGTAGAATAATAAAAGCACCATCTATATTTATGTGTTTTTAAAATATGCTCTCACTTGTATTTAAATGAATACATCTGAATAGTTTTTCATTAAACAGCGCCAAAAAATATGAATTTAATGGATGATCAAATATTCGAAGAAGTCAATTAAAGTCAGCTGTTGTGTCTACTTCATATTTTTAGTACTTATTTTTTAAAAAATATTGTTTTTGTTCCAATGTATTGAACTATCATAGTTAAATTAAATGAATACAATTACGATTTGATTAAAACATCCATATTGCAATTAAAGGTGTGTAAATAGTATAGAAGTATTGTATAGAAGATTTAAAAGAAATCATTAATTTCAATTGTATCTCAAAAATAATATGGATAAACTTTTGATGTTTGTTCAGTTTTAATTTTAGTTTCCTTCTCATGACGCATGAAGAAAGAAAGTTTTTATAATTGAAAAGAATGTAGTCAATAAATAAAGAAAAAGTCAATAAAAATAAATGTGATGCGAAGATTGTGTTGGTTTTTTAAATTTTAGGTTGGACTCTATCACTCTCACTCTCACTCTCCTTCTTGCTTTCAGTTTTCTTCTATGTTCTTTTCTTTTACTTAATCAACAACTATTCTAATCTTATCTACTTAACACAACTCAATTATATACAACAACAATTGCTCAAACTCACAAATGAATTTCGAGTTCAATTGAATTATGTTTGAATCGGAAAAAGTATAGAAAATGATTTCAAGTAGCTCTTTAATTCAGACAAAAGACTCACTTCATCATCGGGCATACAATTTAATTTGCAGGTAATTTAATAATATTTTAACACTCAGTTGAAATAAACATTGGATAAAAGAAACTAAGATTTCCCCCTTGAATTTGTTTAGATGCATTTTTTCATGAACTAATCAAGAAAATCGTATAATTGACCGAAAGCATTTAAAAGTATTAAAAAAGTGACCATTTTGCATACACGACGCAATCAAATAACGTACTCGTACGTATAAAAAAGATGAGGACGAAGAAGAAGGAGAAGAAGACGAAGACGAAGAAGAAGAAGAAGTCATGAAGTAATAACAGGTTCTTCGCAAAAAAAAAAACCCTCTGAATGCTTGCATTAAAAAAACACACTGACAGCTTATTTTTAATTCGATGCGTACAAAACATCAAACATGCAGAAAAACTGTTGATGATTATCTATGCATTTTTTATTCTGGTTGTTGTTGTTGCTAATTTCTTTTTTATTTTTATTTTTTTTGTTTTTGTTTTTGTTTTTTTGCACCGTCATATCTGACAAACTACAGTTTTGTGGTTCGACTTTGGTCAGCTCATGCAGTTAAAAAAGACGACACACGCATGAATTCCAACAACAACAACAACAACAAGCTAATGCCAATTATGTTTAATGAGCTGTTCATCGGCATGCATGAAAAAAGGGGGGCGTTGAACTTTGAATGAAGTTGAGTTTATGGATGTAGGGAGGGAGCATTCTTTTCAACTGAAGTCTTCATCCACTTCATCCACTGAGGAGCACTCATCAGTTGGGTGGTTTTTTTCTTCTTCCATTCATGCGAAAATCTTTCAAATGTCGTAAATCTCATAGCAATTGGATAAATAAAAGTAACAAATAATAATGTAGCACTTTTATTTATTACTTACTCATATCCTTATCATCATCAAATCAATAATTTAGTATCTATGCATATTAATATTCATTATCATTCATACATCAAATCAGTATATACGATATCAGTCAATATATGTATGTACACAATATTAGTATATATTGTATAATATACTATGTATGTAGCTTTGTATCTAGAGACGAAGACGTAAGATACAAATTGTTGAGCCAGTTTTTGAGGCAGGCCCCTCTTTTGGTTCAACAGTTGGCGAAAAAGATGGTAATCACTCATCGGCGGATGCTGAAGAACCTCCCATTCTCCCTCCCGAGTTCTTGGAGGGCGGCTTTAACCATTTCTGCACCGTGGGTCCTGGCGTTGTCGTGAAACGGTGTGATTTGGCCCTGTCGGTTGGGTCTTCTCAGCAGAATGGCCCCTTTCACGCGGTGCAGTTGGGCAATACAGAGGTCCTTGTTGACCGTCAGACTCCTTGTAATAAATTTAACGAATTTGTCGTTTGCTACATTTTTACACAATCTCTTAAACTGCAAAACAGCACAGTTGGCAATACCGATTGACCTGCACTAAACAGTGTATTGATTGTCCTCTTTAATATTTCGAACTTCTAACTAAATTTGCATAAGAAATCGCTTATGAAACCACTGTCTGAGTGTAAAACTTTAGCAAATGTATTCGATGATTGTTTAAAGTGAATAACAGCCTCAATCAAACATTTGACACAATCGGCCCGCAGCTTAACTTATAAAAGAAATCATGTCAAAGTTCCGATTAATTTGTATGGAGATTTTTTCACCAGATTTATTCACTTTGTATTGGATATCATAGAACAGTATGAAGATATTTCAATCGATACTTGGTTTTAGATAGTACAGATCTAAATAAATAACTAAAAATGCAATAATCTAAATACTAATAAAATTATTAATTAAATAAGATAAAACATAATCTTTTTAACTGGAACTTCATAATTATAGTATATCGAACGATGAGCAAACGTTAGAATAACATTCAATACAACATCTGTTTTGTATGCGATGTTTTCAATAAATACCAATAATAATTAATATCCGTAGTTTTTAATTTTGTAAATTGATACAGACACATTTACGAGTATACACATCCATATGTTCCTATAAAATAAAGTCTGTTTCCTTTTATCAACAATGAAAGAACGATGGAATTCAATCATGAATCATCGTCTTCCATAATTAACACTTCTCCGAAAAGGTTTGAGATAAAACAGGTAATAAAAACAAGCAATTAAAAAAAATAGATAATAAAAAGCAGGTTCAAAAAAGAATCTTCACTCTCGAAACTATTATTGAGTTTTGAACAAATGTTGAAAGGTTGTGTTTTGTTTATTGTACTCGTATATTATATACTCACATCGTCAAAGGTTTCTCTAACAACAGGGAGCGATTTATCGGTGATATAAAAAAGTAATGGAGGTTCTCTAAAAATACATCCTCTTAGTATATACTAATATTTTTATTATAAATACCAAGTTTATCTTATCAGCTGTTTCATTTCTTTAATGATAACAATATCTAAACATGATTTTTATCCCTATTGCGTTGTTACGTACTCTTTTTTAGTATCTCTCTTTCTCGATTTTGTTATTGTAACTATCTCTATATTTGAATAAAGGTTCTCTCTCTCTCTCGCCATCTCTGTCTGTCTCTGTTTCTCTCCCTGTCTCTCCTGTATGTTTTCAGCAATTTCCTTACGTCTTCGTTGTTGTTTTTTTAACCAGCAATTTTATTATATTTCGTGAATTTTAAAAGTATTTCTATGGAGGTTTAAATTTCGAACCTGATGTCTACGATTATTTCGGAACTCAGTCGTACTTTACGTCGTGTTAAATCCGCTCTAACTGTTCACTACCTACAATTTAGCTGCTGATTGTTAACAATTAATTGAATTGATTAGCTTTTTTAGCTAACGTACACATTTCGTAGTTCTCATTTAAGTTTGTGTTATTATTATTTTCTTTTTTTTTGTTTTCCTGCTGGTTACTTTTTGTATTGCTGTTTTGCGATTTTATTAAAACAGACACTTCAAAGGTGTGTCATTGATTCGATCGATCTTTATTTGGATAGATGTTTTCTTCATATTATATATTTATTATATTTTATCTGTTTTCTAAGTGAAATACTTTAATATCAGAAAATGTGTGCTTAACACTTGATTAAATACACTTTAAAAAGCTTGGATTATGGATAAAGTGAATCGGGTAAAGTCTTTGCTTATACAATTTATATACAACAACATAAACTGCATTATCAACAATTGAAATACCATAAGAAACGTCTGAACTTTGAGTATATGATAACGAAGACCAGAAGACCAGAACGAAACCAGATAGATTGAGCTGGCCATCACAGATCATTCAGATATACTCCTCTATATACATAATAATAACAATTCTACTTTTACTCACTTCACTCTTACCCTTTCTTTACAATAATTTTAAGAGTTACTATACTAGGTACTCCCAGTAGTACCCGACCTATTTGCAAAGTTTGCGAATCGGACACTGATATCGGATTGATATCATAATATAATATTCTATATTAAATATACACTTGGAGTAGTTACTATGTATTTACCATACACATATATAATGATCTTACTTGTCGTATATGCTGTATTTGGTATGATTCATTTGTTTATAAGATTTGAATTTTAATTACAGTATTATAATTAACACATATAAAGTTTTATATTTTTGCCATAAATTCAAATATTCGATTTAGCTGAAGATCAATAATTAAGTCAACCCACACCTGTTTGAATAATAATTTTGAATTAACTTTTAAAAGCACATTATTAACTTTATATACTATAGACATATGATACCCGTAGACTTTCATGTCTTAACGCTCATCATCTTTCATCGTTTCATGTCTTCCCATAAGAGTTGTATTTGTAGAACTTCTAATATATACATAATACTAATGAAATTATCGAAATTTTCAAGAGAAGATGACTCAGATATGTACATATATTGATACAGTATATGATGGTTAAATAGTATGAAGATCTTCATCATTTATGAAGCCCTTAAAAATGGTGCTATTGTTCGTGCTCTACGTATCTATAGCTCTATACTATCTATACTCTATACAATTCTACTATTCTATAGTACAACATTCTATAATAACTTATTCTTCAGTATAATTTTCTCTAATAACTTATTCTATAGTATCATATTCTATAAAAAGTAATTCTATAACCTATTTGGTATTTGATCTTTTTTTCAGGAATCCCTTTCACTTGCACATT
Organism: Myopa testacea; assembly: GCA_949629155.1. Classification (NCBI taxonomy): domain Eukaryota; kingdom Metazoa; phylum Arthropoda; class Insecta; order Diptera; family Conopidae; genus Myopa; species Myopa testacea. The sequence goes on from OX451348.1 coordinate 30,258,685, forward strand.
CGTTCTCCGATAAATCATTACCAGAGTCAGCGGTTATTCCCACCAGTCTGGAGGGTGGCAAAGTTTCCGAACGTTTGGGCAAATTAAAAACCTCCTCCGAAAGCTGGAAGAATCGCATTGGTATAACATTTAAAATACAAGAATTTCAATCTCATTGCATCGCGTAATTATCTCTGTCTCTTTCAATGTGAGTAGAACAATCGGATGCCTCTCAGTTTACAGTCGCTGGACGACTACAGAAGAAGGCTCTGTCTTCCGTTGAGTTGCAATTCAAACGTTCTGCATCCAAAAAATGTCCCGTAGCCATCATACGCAGCGCCAATCAACCACAATTAGGACTCGCAAAGAGTCCTTCTATGACGGTCACTTCATCCACAGTGCATGGAGAACAAAAGACCTCCGCCAAGATTCACACTTTCCAGCGCAGTTTAAGTGTCAATGCAGAAGTTCCGAGTAGCGGTGGTTCGTCCGTTTCCGATTCCGACTCAGATGGACGCGCCACCGAAAAGGAGAATAAAAATAAAGCCAATAAAAAGAGTGTCGCCGCTGCTGCGATCTCGACCGGTACTCGTGTAGTGGTACCGCGTCCGGATGATGATGAATCCTTTGAGACGTTCTTTGCATCAAATAAGAATGCCGTGGAAAAGCCCGCGAAGGCGGTTCTGGATGATGAACGGGTCGAGATCACCGATTTTGATAGTATCAAAGCTTCGGAACGGTAAGATTCGAAGATTTGGAGAGGAAAGAGAAGAGTTTTGCTTAGTGGCGAGTGCCTCTCGCTATCCTCAAAGTCCTTCTCTTCCTCCTTTGTTCTTAACGTACTATACTGTGCACTTTACTGATAAACTACTGTACATTTTATGATACAATAATGTACTGAACACTTTATGTTACTTTTTGATCAATTTCAGTTTGATTAAGCTTTCAACCGAAAATATTTTGAGTTCATTATTTTTTAAACGTTGAATATTTTGAATTAAATTTTTCTGCTTTCAAAATTTACGAACAAAAAAGCCTTTATTTGACGAAAATTTATATTTTTGACTATTTAGACTCGTTACGAAACGCAGTATTCAGGGTCCAAAGGGTCGACGCGCCGCACGCAATCCACCAAAAAGTTTAGCCGCTCGCAGAGACATCTGCACCGAATACACTGAGGTTAAGACCGGAATAGCTGAGAGGGAATTACGACGCATCAAACTGGAGTCATGTAAGCGAAGATCCACTCAATTATCTCAATCTCGGTCCATGTCATTTCCATGCCATTTTCTTAACTTTTACTCACGCTTTGCAGACGGGCATCGGGGCAACATGGCTGCTGAGGCCATTGCGGGGCTCGAATCCGTTGAGGATTTCAAAGCACTCAATCTGAAGTCATCTTCCATGCCGCTGGTCCAAATGTGGGTGCCTTACAAGTCGCTAATGTTAGTACACGTCAAGGGGCGAACACACGTACAAGTACGCCTCGTAGAGCCCACCTACAGTTCTCTAAATCGCGGCGATTGCTTCATTCTAATCGCCGGTATTCATCTCTACCGTTACGTGGGAACGTTCGCCAACATCATCGAGATGGCGGTCAGCAAGAAGATATGCGACAGCATCGTCAAGAACAAAGACCTCGGTTGCATTGCCAATGAGGAGGTCATTCTCACCGACGGGCGTTACTTGAAGGAGCACCACTGGCACAAGTTCTGGAAACTGTTGGGGAAGCCGGAGAACTATCAGATTCCCAACTGCGGCCATGTCGACGAGGACGAGCTCTTCGAGACCTCGTTGATTGAGTCAAACAAGTTCTACGAGTTTAAGGACGACTCTTTGATGCCAATCTTGAAATACTGGGGCAGCATGCCCAGAGTCGAGATGCTGGACTCGCGCAAAATACTCATATTCGATTTCGGTAGCGAGCTGTACATCTGGAATGGCAAGAATGCCGTAGGAGCTGCCAGACGCGCTGCCCTGAAGTTGGCAGAAGAATATTTTGAGATGGGCAACGTCGATTTCTCCGATTGCTACGTAAATCCGCTGAACTACGCTTCGGTGGTGGGCAGCCGGCAATCGTACGCGTTTCTGAAGAACACCGGACACCGAGGTGCTTGGTGCATCCTGGGCAAAGTTATCCAAAACATGGAAACTGTTCTGTTCAAGGAGAAGTTCGCCGACTGGCCCGAAATGGAACGCGAGGATCTGGAGAAGGACTACCTCGCTAATAGCGTACATGCAGTGAAGGCCATCGACGGTGCGGCTCTCTACAGAGGCGATCCGTATATAGAGCCAAACCTGGTGTTGGAGCACGCGTACCTGGGACGTGGCCACTTCTACTACGACCAGGATACCATGCGTCACTTCGACATCATCACAAAATCCATCTCCAAATGGCGCATAAACGAGTTCAACTTCGACCAAGCCGAGTTCGAGAGCTACAACCAATTCTACTCCGCCGAGAGCTACATCGTGCGCTGGATTTACCAGATCTCGGTGACAGTACGCGAGCTCAGCGGCAAGATCTCCAACCGCAGCACAGTCGGCCGCGATCGCTGCGTCTACTTCTGCTGGCAGGGCAACGATTCCAGCGCCAATGAGAAGGGTGCCGCGGCTCTGCTCACGGTGGAGCTGGACAAGGAGAAGGGTTCGCAGATGCGCGTGGCTCAGGGCGACGAGTCCACCGCCTTCGTGCGACTATTCAGCGTAATGTGCGTACACAAGGGACGCAAAGAGGAGTGCAAAGAGCGCCGCATGTCGTGGCGTCTCTATCATGTCACGGGCAACATGGTGAACGAGATTCTGATCAAAGAGGTTGACTGCAATGCGAAGCAGCTACGGTCGGCTGCTTCCATGTTGGTCGTACATGGCGCGGAGATGCGCATCTGCATTTGGCATGGTTGCAAGTCAGCGCTTCATACGCGACAGCAAGCAGAGCGAGCGGCACTGACTCTGCGCGAACAAAAGACTGAAGATCTCTTCGAGCCAATCGCCGTTGCCGCCGCCGTCGCCGCCGATGTCGACATAGAAGTGGAGGTGGTCGAAGAAGGCGCGGAATCTTCGCGATTCAGAACAGCTATGAACGGTCCGATAGACCGCAGCAGTTACGGCAGCTTGTTGACAGCGACTGATGTCGACAAAGAGTTCGACTATACGCCGCGGCTCTTCCATTTCTCCAGCACTCATGGCGTCCTCAACGCTACGGAGCTTCTATACCCGCTCCGCTGCAGGGATCTGCACAGCCCGTATCCATTCACTCAGGCACAACTGTACTCGGCCCGCCAGCCGGCGATTTTCATGATGGACGACGCCGACATGCTGTGGCTGTGGATGGGCTGGTGGCCCCAGGAGAATATCGAAAGTAAGTTGAGTTGATCGCAAGCAAGATGTGATGTATTTTGGCTCTTGTTTACTTCAATAACAAGTTATTTTCCCAATATTCAATAGAGCCGGAAGAGCGCAGCAGTCCCACGACTGAGAATCGCGCTGGCGTCAATCGTTGGATCTCGGAGCGACGGGCCGCTTTAGAAACTGCGGTGTCTTATTGGTGCTCTAAATTCGGTAGATATACCTTACATATTTGCAAGGACTTCAGTTTTGTCCAACAGTTGATATTCATATGCTTCATAAATTTCTTTAGGAGAAAATCCCGCAGCTGATTTCCATGGCATCCAGGGCAACGTGGTGTGGGCGGGTTTGGAGCCACAGGCTTTTAGATCTCTCTTCCCCGAATGGACAGAACGCGATGATGTACGAGAAATCAACATGCAGGTGGGAAAATGGTTTAGTTTTCAGAATTCACAGATTTCATTATTGCGATTTACGTCCACAGGATGGTCGCACTGCTGAAGCCACGCCTATTGTCGATGTGCTCTTCCAGCTGAGTAAGTCGAAGTACCCTCTGGAGGTGCTCAAGCAGCGTCCGCTACCAGAAGGTGTCGATCCGACGCGCCTCGAGCTCTACTTAAACGACAACGAGTTCCAAGCGGCTTTGGGCGTAGAACGCGAGGAATTCGAGCAGCTGCCGCTATGGAAGCAAACCAACTTGAAAAAGGAACGCGGCTTATTTTAATGGCGGCCCGTTCTAAGAGTAGTTGAAGCGGAGAGCGCGAAACCCCAAATAAACAAAAAGAATTCATAAAACAGCAGTTGAACGTAAGGAGAGTAGAAGAAGAGTGAGGATGTGCTTATTTCTTCACATCTACACACAAACACACACATCGCTGTATTGTGTATGTATTTAAATCCTGCTTCATATTTTAAAATTATCTGGAAAAACAGAAAATCAATCAAAAAACGTAATTTGTACCTTTTTGGTGCCCTTTTTTAAACTGCAAACAGTGTAATACCAAAAAGCATATTTACTAATGATATATACATACATATGTCTTGAAGCATATATCCATCTCGTATATAATGTTCACATAAATATACCATTCATAAACATAATCACGTGTAATCATCAGCAAAAATCATGATTCTTAAACATGTCGGGAAAACATAATAACAGAAAAACATTTTGAAGCTTAAATAAACAACTGAATAAACACTTAGAACTCAAAACACAGAAAATATGAAATGCTTAACTTAAAAACTTAATCTCATGAGTCACACGGCAAAAAACATGATAAATTTTTCACTTACAATACAAAAAAAAGCCAAAAAAGGTAATTAAAATACATTTTTAGTGTGCTGTGAGATGAGGTACTGAAAATGTCCAAAAAAACAATATATTATACATTTTTCACTTTTAATATGAAAAACAGAATACAAAAACAACAAAAAAAAAATTAAAATTGTGTGTGAGATGAGATGCTAAAAATTTATATTTTATAAAATAGTTTAAATTTAAATAACGTATGTATATTTTTCGATAATAACTTTATTCAAAATTAGTTTTATAGCTTTGTACAAACGAGTCGGTTGTTTTATGTTATATATTCTATTATTATTTTACACGTATTACTATAATGGAATAATACAAATAATAATAATTACTTTTTTTATTATCTTATCTATATTATAATTCGTTCTAAAAAAAACCTATGAGAAAGCGTTTATTACACTACATGCTGCAGCATGTGTTTAAATTTATGTATAAATCAAAATTAATTCAAATTATTAAGTATCCGTGTTTGTAACTGTTATTGTTTAGCGAATATTATTTTTCATATTACTTTTAAATGTAATGTAACAAAATTTGTGTCGTCGTCGTAAAATTTTTATTGTGTAATTTTAAAATTGTATGTGTTATAACGGTCGCCCATCTATTTGTGCTTATTTTAAAAAACATTCGAAACAAAAATAAATCGCTTATTCAAAATTCAAACCAGGTGTCACTGATTTCATTATCGTACAAGTAAGATTCGGAGTCACTGAGAAAAGGTGTGATTTTGATAGAAATTAAATAACTTCATACAAAAATATCCCAAGAGTATGCTACCAGTTAATTCAATGATTTAGAGTTGCAGTAATCGTCGTGATTGCCTGCTTTTAGGATACTTTTTAATAAACCAGTCAGAGTCGCTGCGACTGAAATGCAAACGACTACATTAAAAGCACTTCTCAGCCTTCTGAAGGAACTGCGGAGTTAATTCTCGATATTCGATCGAACTTTGAACTATTTACATATTTACGTACATACATACGTACAATTTAGGTTTATTGTTTAGTCTATTTGGCTATTAAGATTTACCTTTAAAGTGGACGATAATGATGACTATAAATATGAAGATTATGATGATATTGGATACTGCTGATTATTAAGAATATAAAACAAACACTACAAATCTATACTCATTGATTTCTATAGGAATTCACACTCGTTAATGTTGAAAGCAGTAATTATGAGCGCCTGTTTTTGCAAATTCACTAGAAACTAAAGAATACTTTTCACCGGGCAGACTTCTGGTCTCTTTCTTGCTTTGCTTTGTATAGTTTGTTGTTACAAATTATGAGTGCCTGGTGGATGGTGGACTAAGCTGCAATATTGAGGAATAACACTGAATTTTTCGTTGTAGTTTTTACTTCGTTTGATGTTTCGTTTATGAAAAAACGACTCTTGTCTTGACTGCTGCATGTATAGGGAATTATATGGCACTACATATAATCTATATCTCACCGGATCTATCTAATCTATCTCGCCGAAGAGACTACTGGTCTCTTACTAGCTTTGCTTTGTACAGCTTGTTGCTACAAATTATGAGTGCCTGGTGGATGGTGGACTAAGCTGCGATATTGAGGAATAACACTGAATTTTTCGTTTGTTGCTACAAATTATGAGTGCCTGGTGGATGGTGGACTAAGCTGCAATATTGAGGAATAACACTGAATTTTTCGTTTGTTGCTACAAATTATGAGTGCCTGGTGGATGGTGGACTAAGCTGCAATATTGAGGAATAACGCTGAATTTTTCGTTTGTTGCTACAAATTATGAGTGCCTGGTGGATGGTGGACAGCTGCGTTATTGAGGAATAACGCTGAATTTTTCGTTTGTTGCTACAAATTATGAGTGCCTGGTGGATGGTGGACAGCTGCGTTATTGAGGAATAACGCTGAATTTTTCGTTTGTTGCTACAAATTATGAGTGCCTGGTGGATGGTGGACTAAGCTGCGATATTGAGGAATAACGCTGAATTTTTCGTTTGTTGCTACAAATTATGAGTGCCTGGTGGATGGTGGACAGCTGCGTTATTGAGGAATAACGCTGAATTTTTCGTTTGTTGCTACAAATTATGAGTGCCTGGTGGATGGTGGACTAAGCTGCGATATTGAGGAATAACGCTGAATTTTTCGTTTGTTGCTACAAATTATGAGTGCCTGGTGGATGGTGGACAGCTGCGTTATTGAGGAATAACGCTGAATTTTTCGTTTGTTGCTACAAATTATGAGTGCCTGGTGGATGGTGGACAGCTGCGTTATTGAGGAATAACGCTGAATTTTTCGTTTGTTGCTACAAATTATGAGTGCCTGGTGGATGGTGGACAGCTGCGTTGTTGAGGAATAACGCTGAATTTTTCGTTTGTTGCTACAAATTATGAGTGCCTGGTGGATGGTGGACAGCTGCGTTATTGAGGAATAACGCTGAATTTTTCGTTTGTTGCTACAAATTATGAGTGCCTGGTGGATGGTGGACAGCTGCGTTATTGAGGAATAACGCTGAATTTTTCGTTTGTTGCTACAAATTATGAGTGCCTGGTGGATGGTGGACAGCTGCGTTGTTGAGGAATAACGCTGAATTTTTCGTTTGTTGCTACAAATTATGAGTGCCTGGTGGATGGTGGACTAAGCTGCGATATTGAGGAATAACGCTGGATTTTTCGTTGTAGTTTTTACTTCGTTTGATGTTTCGTTTATGAAAAAACGACTCTTGTCTTGACTGCTGCATTTATAGGGAATTTTATGGCACTACATATAATCTATACATGTATAAGAGCTGCATTTAAGTGTGTTGCTTGTAAATAGAAGCTTATTATTAAAATAACTTCGATGGGATTTTCCTGTTGACTTTCCCTTGAATTGGAATGAAATCAGAACTGAAGAATAAAATCATATACATACATAGACATATGTATATGATCGTTTTTATTAAGAAATAAAGTTTTATTTATTTTTTTCCTTTGTATTTCCATTACAAATGGTATTTCGTATAATAATTAATAATTTCGATCAAACACAGGGTGTTTATAATTTCGCAATAGCGATTTTATTAGATTAGATAGTGAAGTAACATGCAAAAGTTAAACGTAGAAGTGCATAAATAAGTATAGTGTTCAAATGAACAACATAAAATAACATAAACGGAAACTAAGAACTCTAGAGAATCGATGATTAGTAAAAATCCCTCTGAATGACATGTATGTATGTGGACAGACATTATAAATAGCGTTAAGTGGACACATCATTAATGACATACATATATATTATGTTTTTGCAAGAAATGTGACTCTCTTCTCCTTTCATTTGACCTCATTTCTCGCCCCTTGATGATCCACGTGTCTTCAATCGATCCTTCCTTCCTTCCTTCAGTTGTAGTTGCCATTTCTCTTTTGGCAATGGTTGTTGTTGGATATCTCCAGAGCGATCTCTTTCACCACGCGACACATCAGCTCACCGCAGATATTCTGCCGCGATTTGCCCACCATGACGACCTCCTCATGATTAGCCTCATCCTCGCTGCCATCGTACTCGAGCGCACATTTATTCGTAATCAAACTGAAGGCAAACACGGTCATGTCGCAGTGACGCGCCGTAATGACCTCATGCACCGTCGACATGCCGACCGCATCCACGCCCATGATGCGCAACATCTTCAACTCGGCCACCGTCTCGTAGTTGGGACCGCCGAGGCACGTGTACACGCCTTCATGGATATCATTCTCGATGCCCATCTCCTTGGCGACCTTCTTGGCTTTGTGTATGAGGTGGGCGTTGTAGGCGTTCGTCATGGGCGGAAAACGAGGTCCGAAACGTGCGTCATTGGGTCCCTGCAGCGGTGAGTTGCCCGCAAAACCCATGATGTTGATGTGATCGCGCATGATCATGATGTCGCCCACTTTGTATCTGGGATTGAGGCCACCCGCCGCATTGGTCGCCATCAGATACTGAATGCCGACCAGCTTCATAACGCGCACCGGCATCGAGCACTTGGCCAGCGGATAGCCTTCGTAGTAGTGGAATCGCCCCTGCATCGCCATCACCGGCAGCCCTTCCAAGTAACCAAACACCATGCGACCCATGTGACCCTCAACCGTGGAGATGGGGAAATTGGGGATGTCCTCGTATTCGAATGATTGTGTGTTGGTGAGACAATCGGCCATCGAATTGAGACCCGATCCGCAAATGATGCCAATTTTTGGGCGTATTTCGGTGCGATCCAGAAGATAATCGGCGATTTCTCTAATTACTTCATATGAGTAGCTAATAAAAGTAGTAATTTAGAGAGAGAGAGAGAAAGGAAGCGAAAAGAAAGTTAGTTTTAGATAAACCAGGATTCTATACAAATACAAATAATAAAACAAAAACATTACAAATACAATTACAACAATAAATAGGACATACTAAGTACTACCAAATACACACCGAAATACTACCAAATGCACTACATACTATACTATACTATAGTATATACTATACTATACTATACTATACTATACTATACTATACTATACTATACTATACTATACTATACTATACTATACTATACTATACTATACTATACTGTACTATACTATACACATACTAACTTATACTGTATATACAAACTTTTCTTCATTCAAAAACATCTCGATTTGTTCGGTCGGTGAGATATTTTGGTGGACTGGTGGTGTTGCTGTGGGATATGAGCCCTTATTTGTGCTGTTGTTGTTGTGTGATGCTTGACCGCTGAAATAAGGTTAAAAGAACAGACAAAAAACTCAGCTATCAAGTCCATAATTTGTTTGTTTGTTTATGCTGATGAATGATATCTCAATGGCTATGTGATTTTTTATGAAAGATTTGTTTACAGTAAACGAACGTTTGCAATGAGCTTTGAATACTAGATTCAATTAAGATATATGTGCATGAGTATTTATAATGCAGTTTATATAGGTATATCTTGTGTATTTCTCAATATTTGTACATACATCTTAAGATACATCGAAGAACTTAGTTTTGTAGTTCTTCGTTTTCATCGTGGTTGAATTTTGTCTTTTATTTCAATTTAGTTTTAAGTTTATACCTTTATTTCTAATTCTTACATTGATTTCCATAAAAATTCAGAATCATCGATTTTTCAAGCAAATTTTCAAATAAAATATATTTAAGGCACGCACATTTTGTGGCCTGCTATAATATGTTTTAACTGTTCCAAGGTAATTTTTTAGTGTAGAGTACAAAACAGTGCCATTCTCTAAGAACACGCAAGACTTGGGGATGATCCTAGACAATAGGCTGTCCTCATAATGATCGCCTAATAAACAAGGACTCGTAAGCCTTGTGAGGATGTGGAGCGAATTGGGGGAGAGGAGGGGGGAGGGGGGGGTCAAAGTCAACGCTTTTTTGCCGCTCAAGCTGAAATATTAGCAATAAATGAGTGTGTCCGCTTTCTCATCGGGAAACACACTCGAAAAAAAGATATTCTGATCAACTCTGATAGTCAGACTGCACTTAAACCTCAGGACTCCAGCGTAATAAGGTCAATACTGGGTAACCGTTAATATCCTCTCCGAACTAGCTAAGAAATCTTCATGCTTCATGGATCCCTTCATTGGAGCGAATCCCTGTTCGAAGACGTTATCACAAAATTGGCCCAAACAAAAGGACAGAAATGGACCAAACTGTTTCTACCTAAATACTTTATATCCAGATCTAACCCTCTATTGAAGCCGGGCAAGGGATGTATCAGAACCCTGGTGGGAGTTATTACTGGGCCCTGCAAATGAGACTCTTAGGCCCAATGTTGTTTCTATATGGAGTCTCTAGAGAAATCACTACGCATAATCTCTGAATGGCCAGCTTTCTATAATACCAGGAGCTCTATCTTCGGGAAAGAAATACTGGAGCATACAGAGTTAACTAAACTATACCGTACGCAACTTAAGAAGTTCATAAGTAAGACGGGTGGAACATCTACTCTAATTATATAGGGTCTTGGCACAGTAGGCTATGTCAAGTCGCATTTTATGCTTGGAATTCTCAGACTTCCGATTGACAAGAAAAGTTTGTGATAGTATATTTCAACGAATGATTCCTTAGTTCTTTGCTAACTTTTTCTGGATAGTCCTGGAACCATGACGTTACTCATGGGCAAATTTTCGCTAACCCACTTGTGAGGGTATTCGATTGTCGGGTTGTTACGAATTACTGCAACAACAACTGCGACAATATTTTATTCCATTAGCATTTGTTACGGTCCAATTTGGTTTACGAATGAAGTTCGTGTACTGCGCAATGTTAAAACCAAGTTTTACAAAAGCTTCATCAAACATGGGTCAACTGATTGTTATATAAAATATATTGCTGCGAGAAATAGATACCGCCGAAGTCTTCAATTCTCATATAATATCTATATTTCACGAGTCAAGGCTAACCTGAAGGCCGATCCAAAGTCCTTTTGGACTTTTGTCAATACTAAACGTAAATGTAGTATGATTCCACCTACAATGTATTTGGATGATGAAGAATCTAATGATATTCAGCTCACATGTAATTTGTTTGCAAAATTTTTTAAATCAACGTATCGTGATGTACGACATGACGTAACAAATTATCCGTATTCAGTATCTAATTGTCTTAATATGCAATCTATTACCATTGACCAGAATATTGTTCTGAAAGAACTAATGGATCTAAAATTAAATTACAATCCAGGGCCAGACAATATTCCAGCTTGTATCATGCGTTATTGCGCTAAAGAACTGGCGTACCCAGTAACGTTGATTTTTGATTACTCACTACATTCTGGCTACTTTCCAGCAGTATGGAAAACCTCTTATGTCATTCCCATACACAAAACTGGGAATAGATCAAACATTTCTAATTATCGCGCTATTGCAAAGCTAAGTACGTTGCCTAAACTTTTTGAGAAAATTATCATAACCCAGATTTCCCGTGATGTGTATTCATCCATCTCCGAGATTCAGCATGGATTCCGCCCTGGAAAGTCTACTACAACTAATCTTCTGGAATTCGTTTCTAAGACAATAAATGGCTTTAAACGCGGTATGCAAACAGATGTCATTTATACAGATTTCTCCAAAGCTTTTGATGTTGTTAATCATAACATTCTAATGATGAAATTGAAACTTTTTGGATTTCCCTTGAGCCTATTAAAATGGATTCAATCGTATCTCACTGACCGTACGCAATCTGTTTTACTGCAAAACATGAAATCTGATTCATTCCAAGTTAAGTCTGGTGTCCCACAAGGAAGTCACTTCGGGCCTATTTTATTCCTTATCTTCATTAACGATTTACCTTCGATCTTACAAAATTGCGATGCTTTATTGTTTGCTGATGATTTGAAGATTTTTCTTTCATATAAAAATGGATGTGATGCGTTGCTGCTCCAAACCGACCTAAACAATGTTCTCACATGGTGTGATGTAAACGACATGAGTTTGAACTTGCGCAAATGCAAACAAATGTCGTTTTCGCGATCGACCTCATTCAACTACTCCTACTCTATTGGTGATCATCAATTGGAAACCCTAAATAGCGTTGAGGATCTTGGCGTAGTGTTGGATAGTAAACTGCGTTTCCATGCCCATATTGATCGGATAACCGCCAGATCCCTAAGTCTACTTGGATTTATTAAACGTTGGGCAAAGGAATTTGATGATCCTTACATCAACAAAATTCTTTACACGTCATTAGTTCGACCAATACTAGAATATGCTTCGCCTGTATGGTCGCCTAACTATGGTTGCTACATCTCTAAGATCGAATCGGTTCAAAAACAGTTTCTTTTATTTTGTTTACGGAATCTTCACTGGGATCCTTCAATAAGACTTCCATCGTATACGTCACGACTCAAATTGATCAATTTGCCATCACTTTCCCATCGGAGAATAATGTTAAATTCAGTGTTTATCCTAAACCTTCTCCATGGGGTCACGGACTCTGTTCATCTCTTAAGCAGTATAGGCATCAACATTCCACGCATGTCCTCTAGAGGACACGAATTCCTGCATCTTCAATTCTGCAGGACTACTTATCTCCTGAATGAACCACTCCGCAAGGCTTGTGCTGACCTGAATTCGGTCTCGGCCGTTGTAAATCTAGCGGATTCTATGTTTATCACAAAGGGAAAAATTCTAGAATTTCTTGTTAATAGTAACTTGTAATTTAAATTATTTCAAGCTATAAAGCTTGCTTAGCTTAGTTATTAAATAAATAAATAAATAAATAAATAAAAATTATAAATATTATTTTTGCGGTATTTGAATGTTTTTGTTGTGTATTTATTTTTGCGTTTTTGATTTTTGATCTTTTGTCATTAATTTTATTTACATACATACTAACAAATATAAGTACGAGTATATAAAAAGATTGTTCCTAATATTTTTCTTATACTTATGATTATAATACACAAAAACAAATCAAAAACGAAGTTTAAATCTTTGCTTTAACATTTAATTAATGACTAAGAAAATGTGATGAGTTCATGTTGTTGATCTTCTGTTTTCGAAACAGAACAGAATTCCGAATGAAAGCAATACAAGCAACAATAATAGAAAACATGCGTCAAGATAAGACGATTATCTCCAAGATTCAGCCGTTTTACTAAAAATGATTTCGTCACCTATTTTTACACAATACAAATGCGGAAATATTTTATATAAATAAATAACAAAAATAGTAAATAAGAAAACAAAACTAACAATAAATAAACAACGATTAGAGTAAAAAAAATGACAATAAAAAAAAACAAATTTCAAAAAACAAATAAAACTTGAATTAAGAATAATATAAATATACATATATAAAATTTAATATAATTGAACATTCAAGTTTATTTTGGATATTGTTGAATAACACAAGATATGCTTTTCTACTAAGCTTCAAAATTTTACCGGATACGGATATCGCAGGTCCATCTTATCAACATCAACATGCAGTGGATTTGATTGAATTCATTTACATAATTATAATTATCTCTGTCACTAACCATGTATCACTCAAATTTTTGCTTCTTTATAACCATGTCACTCTATATTGTTGCATACTTAAACTAAACGATTACAAATGCCATCCAACTTCCTTTCATTACATATGGAAAATATTGTATAACCTCCACTTGAAAGAACCTTAACTCCATCTACGAGTTTCAAGTACCTCGGATGTCCGTCCTAACAAAGTTACGCTGCTGCTGCTGCTGCTTCTGCTGTTCTGTGATGAATGGAGCGCTCCATAAATTAAAGCGGCACGCATGCGTCGTCGTAGTGTTGAGCTTGTGATCAAAGCAACAGCTATACAGCAACCATTCAAACAATCTGCAGTTCTTATTTATTAAAGTCATATGAATTTATTAAAATTCACAATTAATTAGTTGCTAATGAATGAAATTATGGAATAATTAGTGAAATTATTTGGACCCGTGTGAGTACGAGTTGTCACACTTACACTAGATACGAACTACCTACACATACTATACACATGTAGAACCTATTTATGCATAACCAATGGAATGCATTCAAGGAGCTGAGAAAACATTATATATACCATTTCTAAAAATTATCATATCCATAAACACTATGAAGTGAATTTTTAAAATTCAATTTTTGCAACAATTTATTCGTTTCGAATTTTTAATTCATTTGAGTTTTAAACTTATTTAAAAATACAAACATTGATCTAGGAATGGAGAGTAGTTTATAATGTTTCTCCTTTCTTGTTTCTATTCTATTTATTAAGCAGGTCTATTATTTAAGCCATATTTATATAAATTAAAACTCGAGTGATACCTAGGCTTTGATTTTTATTCGATTTTTTAATTTCTCTACAATAAATTTATCGCGTTTGTAGTTTATTAAATGTTTGACACAATCTCGGAAAAAACTCAGTTAGTACTCTGCTAAACACTGTTGGCAAAACCAACTGACAAAAAAAGTAGGATTAACTAAACACAGCAGTCCATCAGAACTTTCATCAGTTGAAATCTTTCGTGGGTTTCATAAAAAAAACTATACTGAGGGATAACTAGAGAAGTAACAAAATTATCTCAAAAATATCGATATCCCACAAAGTCGACGATAACTCGAATGTAACTTATAGTTACAGTTATAGTTATAGTGTATAGTGTAGTTATAGTGTAACTTATATAGTCAACTTATGTAACTTATAGTTATATAATAAATACCATATTTATGTAATAAACTAATTTATTGGCTTTATTTTACTTTATTATTGATTAAACTAAATCATAGACTCATTAGCTTATGAATATTCAGTATATGTGTATAAACGTATGTATGTCCATAGGTATTTTTTATTGATTCTGTATAATTTTTCCTTTAATTTCCATAAATTTTTCTAATGACGTTTGAATTCCTTCCGAGGTCAGTCTTTCGTTTGATTTACATGTTCACCCATAAATACAGATATTTACAGACATATACACAAGCAAATGAATTAGCATATCAAGTTACTTGCACACATTAATTATAATATTATTTATTTATTAATTTTTTCTTCGTCGTCTCCAAGTTTTAAATTGGAGTGGACTCGTCTGATTCGGTTAAATTCTTTTGATTGGCAGAGTTTCTTGGAACTGAAATGGTCAAGTAGTCAAAAATCTTGTATTTAATTTCTTAAACAACACCAACATCGTTAACATGAACGGCATTTTAATGAGTTGCATTTAATTCGTTTTCATAATTATCAGACAGCAGAAGGGTGATGATGATAATATTTAACCCTTGCATGAAGACACTTTTTTCACAGACATTTACAACTATTGTCAAATTTATTCAGTGATGTACAGATTTTTGTTAGTTCTTGATTGAGATGAGAAGAAAACCAATCAGTGAAGCAAGGAGAATGATTCACTCGAAGCATTGATATCATAAAACACATATCATTGATTAATATTAATTGATAGACGAAGTGTTGATATTCAATTGTTGGGAGAAATAAAAACAGAGAATGAAAAAATTAATAAATGAGAAATAATAAATCTAGGAAAAGATGTAACAATAAATCAGAATTATTTAGAGAAGAAAACAAAAGAAAAGAAAAGAAAATAAAAGAGAAGAAAAGAAAAGAAGACAAAAGAAAAGAAAAGAAAAGAAAAGAAAAGAAAAGAAAAGAAAAGAAAAGAAAAGAAAAGAAAAGAAAAGAAAAGAAAATAAAAGAAAAGACAAGAAAAGAAAAGAAAAGAAAAGAAAAGAAAAGAAAAGAAAAGAAAAGAAAAGAAAAGAAAAGAAAAGAAAAGAAAAGAAAAGAAAAGAAAATAAAAGAAAAGAAAAGAAAAGAAAAGAAAAGAAAAGAAAAGAAAATAAAAGAGAAGAAAATAAAAGAAAGGAAAAGAAAAGAAAAGAAAAGAAAAGAAAAGAAAAGAAAAGAAAAGAAAAGAAAAGAAAAGAAAAGAAAAGAAAAGAAAAGAAAAGAAAAGAAAAGAAAAGAAAAGAAAATAAAAGAAGGGGAAAGAGAAAAAAAGACCCGCAGCAAATTAAAAGCCCTCAGCGGACTTGCCCTCAGACTTTTACCGGGTTATATTACCGGGAGATGGCGATACAGATACACCGACAGATAAAGCTATTGGTATAGCATCTAGATTGACCCCCTTTTTTGAGGCTATACTTGTGTGTGTCACTCGTAGACGAGTGAATTCAAAGTAGTGAATTTTTGTGTATTTTTTATTGAAGTTATTTTTTTATTTAAGTATTTTTCGTATATGTGTTGTCTATCTGTCGTCATTATAATTTTCACAATAAAAAATAATATTGTTATCATTTATTTTTATACAAACAATAATAATAATTAAACCATTTCTTATCTTATCAATACTTTTCTTGTTGTTTTTATTGTTTTTTGTGCTGTTTTGGTTTTTTCAGCAAGTGCTGTTTTCATCGTTATTATTCTATTAATTAATATTTATTCCTATATACTTATATACATTTGTATGTACTCGTATTTATGTACGATACGTTTATTTGTTTGTTTTTTCTTTTTTAATATGAATTTTTTTTATTTGTATTTATTATTGAGATTTGTTTTGAACATTTTTTGTCAAGGAAACTATTTTAAAATTTTAAATCGAGGTAATTTTTCTGTGTTGTTTGTTCGATTGACCTGAGGTCACTCAAGTCGTCCATTGACGTACTCAACCTTGAGTTTATTATATTGATATGTTTTTCACGTGTCACATAAGAGATAAGAGAGAAAAGAAAAGGAAGGAAACAAGCAAAGAAATTGAGAAATTAAGGAAGGGAGGGAGGGATGGAATGCGGGATGGAATGACGTAGTAAGGAAAGAATGTAGAAAAAAGGAGGCCTGATTTTTATTCTTTTCGACATTGAAGATTTCTGCTCTTATTTTCGTGCCTGCCTCCCTCCCTTCACCCATCCCTCCATCCCACAATGCCACAACCACTCCATCCCTCCTACCCTTTTTCCATCATCATAGACAGACGACTAAGGATCTAAGGAGGAGCCTGGCTGTCACTGTATATGATCATGATCTTAAATGTTCTTTCGAAACATCCTCTTGAGAAATCTTAATGCTTGTAGGATTTCTAATCCCAGTCCCAAAGCGGACCCAGAGCCAGACACCATTTGAACCCCTTTATTGAGATTTAAATCGGGCTTTTACACGATTCATAGTTGGGATATATTGTATATAAGGTTAATCCAGGTCAACATTTGGTCAGGACCTATGACCTTCCTTCGCGAGAGTTACTCTTCCTTCGAGTTACATATATATTGAACATATTATATACTTAAAAATGTTTTCCTGTGATTTTAGATTCTCACGAAAATTCAGCGCAGGGATCAAGAGATTCAACAGAAAAAAAATGGTACACATAATCTAGAGATATTCACCAAAGGAAGGATTCACCAAAGGTATAGCGATTGAGGCCTTAAACGGTCCTGAAGATGGTCTTGAAGATGGTCTTAAAGGATGTCTTTGAAAAGGTTTTTATGGTATTGGGAAGAGTCTTGAATAACCTAATCTAAGGTTTAATGATAATAATATTTATTAATAAATATAATAATAAAAGGTTTTTTGTAGAGGATCTTGTAGAGAGTCTTGTAGAGGATCTCGTAGAGAGTCTTGTAGAGGGTCTCATTAAAAGCCTTAGAAAAAGTCTTGGAAAGAGATCAAGTCTTAGATAGCCTTGAAGAATGTCTTTAAGAAAGTCTTGGGGATGGTCTTGAAGATAGTCTCGGGGACGATCTTAAAGAATGTCCTGGGCTTTCGCCTTACTATAGACGGTTCGACTTGGTAGGACCTTTTCTGTTTGACCGTCTTTTCTTTCTTCCATGACCACTTCAACCTTTCTACCTGTTTTTAACCTGACTGATATTCATCCAGTCTCTGATTAAATGGATTTTATATTCTCTATTTTCTCAAGTTTTCTGTTATCATTTTTAAATATTGTTACTTCTAAATAATCAAAAGCTTACTTTAAAGACTTTTAATTTGTGCCTTTTTTTGTTTGCTTTACAAATTAATTACTTTTGAATAAATTCATATAAATTATTTATTTACTTTCCAATTATTTGTTACTTAAGAAATTAGTTTTTGTTAATAAAAAATATTTACAAATTCGAACTACTTTACTATTTCTACGAAAAGTTAGTATTTATGAAGTTAAAAACTGAAATGAAAATAAAATTTGTTGTTGTTGAGTACTGATTTCGATTGGTAATAATTACATTTTAAAAGATCAATAAAATGGGATTTTAATGAATTGATGCATGAACGGCTCACGTGTAAATTTTTATTTTATATAATAGAAAAATGGTGATTGTTTCTATAGTATATCGAATATCGTAATCAAAGATCTTTAATTACTTTAGTAATTCAATTTTAAATGGAATTTAGTAGATGTTCAAAGATTTATTAACTTCGGTGTGACTATAGATTACGTAATTAGAAGAATCTTTTAAAATGTTGAAATAACTGATCACTTGACTCGTCATTTCAATCAGTTAATCTAGCTTTTTCCATAGTTTTTCTATACTACTTTATTAAACTATTCTTCACATTATTTTCTATACTTTCTATTCAAAATTTGTTACATTTTTCATGTAAAAATAAACACTACAGCATGCAAGTAAAAATTACAAATGAACATGGATTTGTTTCGGTTTTTTTTTTGTTCTTTGCGGTTAGTTTTACTTACGATGAATTTTCCATGGCTGTGTAGTTGTTACGATTGCCATTCGTAGGGTTGCCATTCGCAGTGTTGCCATTTGTAGTGTTGCCATTCGTGGTGTTGCCAGACGTGGTGCTGCCATTCGAAGTGTTGCCATTTATCAAACCGCTTTCGTTAACAGTGAACCCGGTCATTTTTACTTACTAACGTTTCTCTTATTGTTTTTTATTATTTAAAATTTACTTTTAATAATGCAGATAACCAAAAATCACTTCACTACAAAAAGAATAATTTAGCGAAAAACTTTTAAACTGTTTTGTTATTTTTTGAAGTAATTTGACGAGATTCTTCTTGATTATAACACTTGAACTCAGTGAGTTGCTTTAAAAACCTTTAATTAAATCAATTTATGTTTTCCAAAAAATTTGAAATTTTCTTTGTTTTTATTTTCTTTAAAATATTATGATCTTTTATTTATTGAAATATTATAATCAATAAAGTTAAAAAGTATTTAGATTAACAGATTTAATTTTTAAAGTCAAAATTGTTCCGCAATTTAAAATTTCTTTTTAACGAACTTTCAAGAGTTTTTCCTTCAATATTTTTTAAAATGTTTTTGTTTTTTTAAATTATTATTTCTTTATAATATATTTTATTTTTATTAATATATTTATCTTTAATACTTGTTTATTTTAATGTGTTTTCTTTTCTTCTATTTTGATTTGTTGTTTTTTGTTTAAACTTTAAACACGTTTCACCGAAGACCTGCCTTTAGCTTGAGCTCTCGATGGCAACTAATGAATGAGCTCGGCTCTCTCCGGGTATTTATAACGAACGGCTTTGCAGAGGCGGCTTTGGTGTTGTTTTTGTAATTGTAACACTACTCAATACTCGTTACAGTTTCTCACATTTATTAATTATGTCAAATTTTATAAAAAACACTAAAACTTTAATAATGATACCAAATTCGTTTACAGTTCTTAACGCTGCCACTGTTACTATAACGTAGTTTCTTGGTGTTGTTGTTGTTATTATTATTGCTTCGTTGTGTTTTGTTAGTTTCGCAGCATCTACGTAAATCGTATGACGATTATTACTCATCCACCCAGTCGGAAAACGTAATGGAAAGTAATTGAAGTAGTAATGGATAGAAGCTATCCAATGTACACTGTATTCCAGAACAGATTACTTTCTACACAGCGATGTCATTGCAAAGTAAGGCGAGAAGACGAGATACATACAGTCTTATATACATTCCTAAACAATTTATTATGTAACAATGTTCATCGAAGAAGGCGTTGACTGTCAAATAGATGTATTTTGGGTCTTCCCGCTGGGTATAGTCGGATCACACGAACACACACACTCAAATATCACTTAAAAAACACAAATAAACATTTTAAATCAGTGTTTAAAAAAATTTGGTGTCTTAATATTGAAAGAAATTTAGTTGAATTGAATTTAAAAATGCATTTGTTTGTTTGTTTTGCGATTATAATATCATCTTCCTTGAAATACAAAATTCTTAACTCGAAATCATGCCAAATAAATGACGCTTTTGACATCTTTGTGCGTGGTCTTGAATATCAGACTCAAAAAGAAGAACCATCGAAAAGCACTCTAAAATATTTGTTTTTCTTTTTTAAATTCCTTGAAAAATCCCCTTTTGTTGTTCTCCTTGTTGTTTCCATACACAAAAAAAACCAAAATAAATTAATAACGTGTCTGTTGAGGATCAGAGCTCGATTCTTGTGAAAATTTGTATTCGTGGAGAGCGTTTCACCGTTTTTAGGTTAACATAATGTGATCTTCAGACTAAACACAGACTTCTTTAGAAAGAGTGGAGCAAAAGAAGCACAAATCAATCATGTGGTGTACGAGGTCAGATGGGATGAGTTACTCGGTGACAGCGAATCCTTGGTGACAAAGAAACACAACAGCAACAACAACAACATTAACAAGGATATATGGAAAAAGGGACTCTCTTGACCTCTCTTCCTCTTTCATAGTATTATTTATGGTTATCATACCGCTGAACCGATATGAATGCTCGTAACACAGGCTATTCGAATTCTAAGCAAATTTCACCGCTCGAGGGCGCTGCACACATTTTAATATGGCGCTAATGGCGTCGATCTTGAGAACCAGATACCCAAAAGTATCTGCGACGAGTTGTCACCATTTCCTCCAAAATATTTCCTTGTGTAAAAAACTTCTAATCAGAACCTGCAAAATTCACCCATACGAGGCGCGTTTTGACATCTTATAAGGGAAAAAACTACTATAGGACTACTACTATAGGACTCCATTGAATTGAATCCTGATTTGGAACACGATTCCTTTTCTCTATGAACTCTCAATGATCTGTTCTTTTATTTATGTTAGTTTAAATGTATTTGTATTGCTTCCAAAGTCGCTGCTGACCGACCGTAATTTTTTCCTTCTCCTCATAATCATAATGAGATCTTAGTTTATTTTTAGTTGAATTAAGTTCCTGAAATTTTTATTACAATTTCATCACATTTCAGAGTACTGTTTTTGTTGTATTTCTTTTTTGCGTAAAATAAAGAAAAACAATTCTGAGTTTCTTAGTGGATGTGTCCGGTCCAGTCTGGTATTCTTTCAATAAAATCCAGAACTAATGTATTGTAAAATGTCAAATTAAAAACACCAAAAAATACAAATAAATTAATAAAAATGTCAAAAATTTCAATATTATATTCATTGGTTGATAATAAATAAAATCTCTCTGAAACAAAAACCATTTATTTTTTCCTCGATATCCTTCCAGATCGTAATCTTCATCGGAGAACCTCGATTAATAATTCGTCTTCAGCTCTGACGTTTTAACAATCGAGAGAGGGAAGGAGGGAGGAAGGAGGGAGGAATTAGGGATGAGGGATGTTCGATGAGGGATGTTCGATGATGGATATTGGATGATGGAAGAAGGACGGAGACGGGGACTGGACGGTGTATGGTATGGTATTCGGTAAACCACCACGCATTTCATTGACATAATTTTATCTGATTCGATTCTAATCGAAATGACTGTAAAAATACCCAGGAAAATAATGAAATAACAAATGAAACATTATATTCACAGCTGATAAAGAAGTAGAACTCCAAGAAGCAGAGTCTTGTAAGTATATAAGTAGTGTGTGTACTCGTATATGTAGGTCCATGGTATTATTCTTTCCTTGAGATGAACATCTTTGATGTTGATTGATACAATTATTCTTTGTCCTTATCATCATTACCACATCATCATCATTATCAATATCAGCTCTATCATCACCATCATCATCATTGCCTTAAGTATACACAAATACTTAAGTTTACGAATCTCACATGTTATTCTTGTTTGTAGTTGTTGCCGTTGTTATTGTTTTTACTTTAATATGGTCTGCAGTATATAAATATATTTAAATGTAAAATAAATATAAATATATTTAAATTTAAGTACAAGTGTAAAACACACGCACACATACAAATGTGGCTGATAAGAAAATTTCCAAAGATGAGATTTTACGCCAACAAACGTAGAGTTGTTGCATCGAGGAAGTTGTAAACAAAATTTCATTGAGTTCAATTGAAAGTACTTCTGTAGATGAACTTTATAACGCTAAACAGTACAATTTTATAGGGAAACCTAAAAAATGTAATATAAAAATTATAAAATTTACGTCGCACACAAAAACGCTTCCAGCAACGCTAGCGTCTGATCCGTTTATTCAATAGCAATGAACCCATTCGTAGGTATTCTTTGTCTCTACGGCATCAAACAAGAATGGAGACGAGATTTTATCTGCATTAAAAGATACCAGGTATTACGTTCCAGTACATAAACATTGTTTATCAACATAAGTTGCTAAGCACAAAAACGCATCTAAACGCATCTAAACGCAAAATTTTCTTGCTGAGATTTCTCGTGTGCATTCAACTTAATTGAAGGTCATTCTCTAAAATAGTTTACACCATTCTATTAATTCCTTTAATATTTGAGTACTTTTTTGCTATTTTATCTTTTTTATCTACCTTCACCTTTTATCTTTCAACTTTAACTTTAATCTTTCATATTTTCAATTGATTAGCTTTATCTATAAAAGACAGTCGATCGTAATAAAAATACAGTAAAATATTCTTTCGATTACATTTATTTATGTTGAATAATTAATTATTATTAATTATATGTATGTATTTCAATTCACTTACGAGTATATATCCATGTGTTTATGTACGTATCTACTATGTGTGGATGTATCGATGTATGTATATATAAACGATGTATGTCTGTATTTATGTGCTATACATTAAATTTTTCTTATGAATTCTTATATACGATCAATATTTTTCGAAAATATTTCACATACTTTCTTTAATTGTCTTTAATTGTAGTAGATAATAATATTAATTATAGTAATAATGCCAAAAATATTAATAATAATAGTAATAGAAATGACAGTAATAATAATAATTATTAAAATGATTATAATAATAATTCTAATAATAATATTAATAATAATTATATTAATAATCATGATAAATAAAATAGAATATTATTATTAAGAATTCTTACTTTCATTATTAATACTATGCTAGTATCGGAGAACCTTTTCCAAAAGTCTAATTCAATACTATATAAGTACATACTATGTACCGAGTATGTTATACTGTAACTATTTAATAGTTTAACAAATACATACTTTTTTCATGTACTTACATGAAGTTGCATGATACAGATTTTGAGAAGAAAGATTTTCTTAAGAAATATACTCCTTCAAAGATACTCCTTTCAATTTTCTTTTAATTTTCAAACCAACATAAAATGAAACTGAAAGAAGCGTCAACGTCATAACATCGAAATGACTTGCAAAGTAACAGAAACGATGAAGCTTATTCAAAACTTTAGACCATGATTTCATTACTGAGCTAAAAATCTGAATTTTTATGGGAATTTATTTTGAATTCAAAGCTCAAATTTCAAGTTGATGTTTGTATAAAGATAGAAGATGTATTGTTGTTTTGTGTGTGTGTGTGTGTGTGCAATAACATTTTTTATAGAATTTCTACTATATAGAATTTCTAAATTCCTAATTACTAAAAATCAAAAATTATTTTAATGTAGATTTTTAAATATCAAAATATTCTTAATTTCAAAAAGAAATAATATTCAATTTATTTGTAAATTTTATATTTAAGTTTTTCAAGAATGAATTTTTTATTTATTTTTTATTATATATTTTATTTATTTCATTTATTGATTTTATTCGAATTTTTTAAGAAATACATATATTAAAATTTTCACACTTTTACGGTTGAATAAATTTTTATGATTATGTGAAAGATTTGTTATTTATTTTATATAATTTAAAACTGTACTATTTATGTGTGAGTATCTCACAATTTTTTTATAATTCCGTTGCTTTTTAACTTTCTTGAAACTTTAACTGATTTTTTTTAAAAAATGGTTTCAAATATTTCTCAAAAATCTTAAAGATCATCGAAATTCACCGAAGCTCATAGAGAGAATATTTGCAGAAACCCCAAAAAACTCCAGAAAAAAAGACTCAGAATTAAACTCATCGAAATGCAGCTCATAGGAAAACATACCAAAAAATATACGGTTTTGTTGATAACTGATAAAGAAAAAAGGTACATAAAACAATAATTCTTTTCCTTGGTTTTTATTTTTTTTTTTTTTTAATTTTTAAAGTGAAATAATTAAAAATTAAAAAATAATATAATAAATAAAATACTAATAAAATAAAATATAAGAACGTTTAAAACTATTTTCATTTAATTTATTACAAATGCCAAAGTTTTAAATTAACTGAAATAAACTGAAAAGAAATCAATTCAAATACGTGTCTTGAAACATGACGGTGCTTGCCTCCATTCTTTTTTTATGTGTCAAAGTAGTTAAAATCATTTCTCTTCTCATATCTACTCACATCGGAAAGACTCATAAGTATTCAACGGTACTCGCAAGAACCCATATTAAAGACTTTCTAAAGAAGGCGAAGGAGTTAAAGGAGTAAAGAGGGAAGGAGGGAGGGTAAAAAAGGATCGAACATTATTATCCATACATATAATAAAATTTTAGTTATAAATACGAAAATTATATAATATATAAAAAAGGAAATATATTTACTATGCAAATTTTAATTTATTAATTATTATTGTTTATTGAAAAGAAAAAATAATTTATTTCTCTGAAACCTAAAACTGAGAACTACTCTTTAATGATTTTTTGTTAAAAAGGCTTTTAAAGGCAGCTGCTTTCCGAGAACCATCCGCCATATCAACAAACACTTGAACACTTTGCAGGGCTGCCACATTTTTCAGATCTGCCCCGATTTGCCTCGAAAAATGAGCCGAATTTCAATTGAATTCCACCATCTAACAAAACTGGGTCGGTGGGGGTGGCAGGTGCTCGGACGGGGACGGTTCCACTCAATGAAAGGCACGATTGTGTGTGAGCTTTTATTAAAATATTTTTTATCCATAAAAACAGAAAACGTCTTTTTTTTTCTTAACTTATTTTGAGTCGGTTTTTTGTTTTTTTTTTTTGGTTTTTTTTCTTCTTTATGGTTATTTTGTTGTTGTTGTTCTTTTTGTTGCAAATACCATTTCGGTAAATTAATATGTATGTATGTAAAGATTTGAAGATTATTTTGTTGTTGTTGTTGTTGTTATTTTTGGCACAATGTTAGAGAGGCGCGCAAGTCAAAAGCTTCATCTTGATTCTTATATGCGTCGACTTGATCGGAATGCAAGTCCACCTAAGATCCAAGTAAGATTAATGCACTGTTGGTAACTGCCACTGGTTCTGCCACAGGGCAATAGTAGCAACCAGATTGATTTGAGTTACGAAAATAAATGAAAGGGAGGGGTAAAGCGATAAGAATCACAACAAAAAGAATAGAAAATAGAAATGCATAATATATAGATACAAATACAAAGGATTAAGTATCAAATACATAGTATTAAGTATGAATTATTAAAGTATACATACATTAATTACAATATGTATGTATAAATATTATTTTAAATTCCGTTAAATATACATAATATTTTATTTAATATTTTTGGGTTTTTGGGACTTCTTTATTTTGACTATTTTTGTTCTGTTCCATTTCATTCTTTTTCCATTTCTTTTAAGAGTTCTTCAAGGGTTCTTCAAGAGTTTTTCAATGTTTTTTCAAGAGCTTTTCAAGGGTTCTTGAAAAGCTCTTGTTCAAGGGTTCTTCAAGGATTGTTGAAGAGT
The DNA here is from genome assembly GCA_949629155.1 of Myopa testacea. Taxonomy (NCBI): domain Eukaryota; kingdom Metazoa; phylum Arthropoda; class Insecta; order Diptera; family Conopidae; genus Myopa; species Myopa testacea. The sequence goes on from OX451348.1 coordinate 30,284,736, forward strand.
TTTTTAAGAGAATGAGAGGGAAATATTTTCAACTACTTCTTTCCCAGATGAAAAAAGAAATAAAGAATAAATACAGAGAAACAAAAACACACCGAAGAGATTCCTTCATTTTCACAGAATGTGCCAAGTTTTTGCAAAATCCATTGCGTATTTTTAGGCTGTCGTTTAAATGCTTTGCCTTGGAAGACATTCCATCAAGATCACGAAACTAAATACGAAATAAAATTAAATGGGGAACAAACTAAATGGGAAACAACTAAATAAAAACTTCGGCAACCTTTAAATTCCATATAATTTTCATTTTATTTTTGTTTCGTTTTCATTTTTAGTTTCTCTGTTTTATAGTATTTAATTTCCATTAAAATAACAGATGAGCATTCAAATTAAAATAAATTAAAATCTAAGAAATATAAAATAGAAAAACAGAAACTTCAACTATTCGAAAAAAAACAAAACATTTCAAAATTTAATTAAATATTAAAACAAAACTTTACATTAAATTAACATTAACAAAGATTTAAACCTAAAAGAAAAAAGATTTAGTATATAAACGTAAATATTTGTGTATATATTGCAGCATTGTAAATATAATTAGTGATAAATGCGATCGTATATATAAATATGTAAAAACTATACATATGTATAGACATACAATTTTTTTAATTTTGCATTTTCTTTAAAAACTGACGCTTAAAAACTGATGAGTTAAAGTTTAAATGTTAAAAACTAATAAACTAAAATTTAATTATATTTTTATATAATCTAATTGTATATACATATACTAATTATATTTCCGTTCATTGTTTCCTTTAATTTTTAATTAATTTCAAGACTTTTATAAAATAACGGATTAAAAAACTCTCAAAACTTTAAATTGATAATAATAATTATAATAAGCATTCATAGCACAAAAAAAACAACACAAACTAAAAGCGATAATTAAAAAATAAACTAAACTAGTCTGATATAACCCACTAAGCTGGTAACCGACTAAACTGTAACTAAAGTTTTATATAAACGTAATTGTAAACTAATAAAATTTTGAAATAATAATGAAATCAAAATTCAATTCAATTCAAATCTTAAGGGATCGAATTCACTTCATACACACACACACACGCACGCGTATACGTTCATAACGGTTGATCAAACATGGATCCACCACTACATCCAGAATCAAAACAACAGTCAAAACCACGGCTGGGAGCAGGTTCAAGAGCTCCAAAGACAGCAAACCTTGTTGCATCAGCTGCTAAAGTTATCGCGAAATTAAAAAATAATATTTACTGTTTCATGCTTAAGGATAAATCTTAATCCATCATATAAAAAATTACTGCAAATATTTTTAACAAAATTATACAAAACTTTTTAGTATTAATTTTTCTGGGATTTCTTCAATTTCTTTTTCTAAATTCTTTCGAATCTTTCAACGAGAATTTTTGCTTCTTTTAAGAATTTTTAATTTAACAGTTTTTCAAAACGTGTGAACATTTTCAATTAACACCAATTTATTTGAAACCTAAAATTTATATTATTTATTTTTTATAGTGTTTTCTTATTAAATGCAAATATTTTCTTCTCCTTGAATTTCTTCAGTTTTTTATGTTTCTTTTTTTGTGAAAAATTATGTTGTATTCAAAAAAATCTTCTCGATTTTTGTGGCAAAAAAAAAAAATACTTTTTTCGTGTTGAGTTGGTTTTTTTTTTTTTATTTCTTAAGATTTCAAATTTTATGGAATTTTTTAGTGAAATTTTCTGAAATTCTTATATTTTATTATATTATATTATATTCATTTATATTATATTATATACTATATTATATTATATTATAATATATTATAAAATTATATTAAAATAATATAATATAAAAAATTATATTATATTATTATGCAAAAAAATGTATACATATATGTATTTATGATTTGTTTTTAATTTCAAGTGAATAAAAAGAATTGTTCGCGAATGAAAAAAAAAACATATTTTAAAACTTAAACCTTTAAAATAAGATTTATATAAAATTAAAAGAAGAAATCTCTAAATATATTAAATATATATATGTATATACTACACACACACACACGTGGGACGAACGCACACTTAAATGCGGTACGATAGGTCTGTGGTTCCGGTAGTGTTTCTGTAGCTGCCTGTCTGGTGTCCGGTAAACCGTAACACATGAGATTTAAAACACGCACGCACACCGAGATGCAGTACTTATTTACTTATATTTTCGGAGAAAAAAGTGAACAATTGTTTTTAGATTATTCATGTTTTTTAATTAAAAGAATAGTTATAATTTATTAAAAGAAATCCTAACAAAAGGGGCAAATAAATGCGTTGGTGTACCGCCGAATCGTATCATTCCGGTTACCGTAATACCGCTACCGCATACCGTATGCACCGCTGTGAGTTCGGTTGAAGAAAAAACAGTACTGACTTAATTTAAATTTAATTTAAAAGAGGTTCGAGGATTTTTTAATTATGTATGCGATTTTTTCAATATCTGGTCTTTTTTGTCGATTTTTTTTTATATACTGATTTAGATGACGATAAGAATTGGAGCATTTAACCATCTAAACTACGACTACTTCTTTTTGTTCATATGGACAACAACAACAACTGCTATGCTAATCACTATTAAATGAATTTTATGAATGCCAACAAAATATATAAAAATAATATTAAAAAAATAAAAATAAAATAAATAGCAAATTAAAAATTAAAAAGAAATTTCAAACGTACATACATAAAAAACGATCAAACATTTAAAACTCAAAATAAATGGTAAATAAAATCTTAACTATTGTGTTAGCAATTTTTAAAAAGAGCATCTTTTTATTATCCACCAAGAGTAAAAAAAAACTTTTCAATATTTAACATTACTTTTTTTAGTTTATTTAAAAAAACCTTCAAAAAACGTGGCAAAATTTTTTTTCTTAAAATTGCTTAATTTTAGACACAGATTTTTAGATAATTAGTAATTATAAAATTCTTTTGTATTTTCATGCATTCATCTATACACTTTGTGTATATTGTTTGTATTTAATTTAATTTGATGTCATTTTATTTAATGTTATTTTGGTGTATTTTGTTTTAGTTTAATGTTTATTTTATTTTCATTTAACTTCATTTCTTTTTATGTTATTTTCAATTAAATTAATTAAGTGTAATAGTATTTTATTTTATTTATATTTTATGTTTATTTATTTACTATATTATTCTATTTTATTGTATTTTATTTAATTTAATATAACTTTATATATTTTATTTTTATTTTATTAAATTTAATTTAACATTATTTCTATGTATTATTTAAATTAATTTAGTCCAAAATTTTATTTGATTTTAATTTACTTTATTTTAATTTAGTTTTAGCAAAGACAATATAATACTATTGTATTGTATTATATTGTCTTTGGTTTTAGTCTTAATTTCAAAATTTATATTGGAATTTGGATCTTTGACATTTTATTAATTTACTTGACTTGACTATTTTTCCAAATGATTTCATTAATGCTGAGTTTTTATGTTATTAGTTTTTTTCACAATTCTTTATTTATTATTAATAATTGCTTTTAAGATATTTTGTGAAAATTGTTCTTTAATTCGTTTGCTCTTTAATTCGTTTCATGCTCGAAATCTTTTACTTTATTTTTCATTATTTTGTTATAAATATTAATATATTAAATAATTAATTTATTTGTTTGTTTTTGTGTTTTAAACGTAAGTAAGTATAATTAAATCAGTCCATTGTGTTGTTGTTGTTGTTTTTCTATAATCTTCTAAATTTTCATGCTGCATCGATTTTAAATTTCATGCTTTTCATATTTTAAAATATATTTATTTTCACATATTCGTTTCTTTTCTGAACCTTTTTCTGGTCAACACAGTTTGTGTTCTGTTAGTGTTGTAAATTATTCGGTTTTTGTTTTTGTGTTTTAGAAAAATGCAGATGCTAGTTTTCATTCTTAATTACCTCATCTGCTATTAAATGCTTAATTATAACACTACTAAAGTTAGTTTTAGAAATAACTTTTTTGTTGTTTCTTTTCATTTCTTTTCCCAACTATTATTAATAATAATAATAATACAATAATGTTTAATAATAATAATAATAATAAATTACTTATTAATGTACTGTTTCGTACATATGTTAGATTATTTGTATGATTTAAAGAGCATATAGTAGAAGAGATTAATGACTACGCTTTAATAATACGAGTAATAATAAAAATACATTGTGTAATAATTATTTAATCATTAATTTGAAATACTTGAAATCTTCACATTTATTCTCAAGTGAATGAATATTTTTGGTTTCCTTTCTACTCTACTCTACTCTACTCTACTCTATATTCTACGAGTTGAATATTACTTCTTCTCATCAACTTCGTCTCTTTTTCTACTTCTTTTTGGATGCTTTTTTCTCAGCCTTGCGTATTGCTTTCTCTCGTTCGCGCCTTTCGCGTTCCTGATCCTTGCGTTCCTTCTCGATGCTTGCTTTCAGATCCTTCAGACGTCGCTTCAGGCGTTGTTTGTCATCACCACTCACGCCCAGCGTCTTGAGGTCCTTGGAGTCGAGCGTCAGCAGAGCGCCACCCTCGACATTGTGCTCCTTAAAGACGGAGATGTAACGATCCAAGTCGATGCCCATCAGCCAGTGACCAACCTGAAACAGCGTCCCATTGAATAATTGATTAATTCAAGTTCGAAATTGTATAGAATTAAATCAATTGATTCTCAAACCTGTTCCTTGGTCCACTCATGAACAGGTCCACTCTTGTAGTTGTACACCGCCGCCGCTGCTGCCGCTGCTGCTTTACGATCGCTAAAACTTGAACTGGAGCCGGATAAATCCAGACCGCGACTGGGTGAGTATCCGGGCGAGGAGCAGCCAGAAGAGGACATGCTTGTGGGCGAGGGTGGACCCGTATGATGAGTCGTTGGCTGCTGGTGCTGCCAGGGAACTGTGCCGGGCGGAGAGAGGGATTGAGGTACAACGTGTTTTACTATAATTTTTCGTTTGTTTTCGTTTTTTCAATTACACAAAAAATATAAAACAACAAGAATTTGTTAATTGATTGAAAAGTTGTTAGTAGAGAGTATAAGATATTTTTGCAATGTATTAATTAAATCCATTTTGGAGAAGATCAACCAAGCAGCAAGTTAATAAAATATGTACATCAAAACACGTCATCATAACACAAAGAAAGAGAATGGAGTAAAGAAGAAAATGGAGGAGAGAGAGAGAAAGAGAGAGAAAATACAGATAAAATACAAAAGCAAGGTTAGTTTACTAAAGTGTCTCAATATATTAACGAAGAAAAGCATGACAAACAAAACTGCAGGTGAGGTAACAAAGAAAAACAAAAACAAAAACAAATCCACAAATCATTCCAAAATTGCACTTGCGAATTGTAAGTGTGAAAGTGAAAGAGGAGGAAAGAAAAGGAACTCATTACAGCGTGTTGGTTAAATAGAATAATTAATTTGTGCTGTATATAGACACATGAAATTATGAATTACAAATAGAAAATACAAAATACAAAACTATTTTGAATGGGTTTAAATGGGTAATCAGCCAGTAGTTAGTTAGTAGTAGTGCTCTAAACTCTAAATTCTTAATTGTTTAAGATGGGCGGGGGTGAGGAGGGGGCTGTGGGTTGCCGGAGAGGGGTTGACTAAAATTCATTTGTTTGCTAGAGAGAGCTCAGATGATTCCTGTGTTGTGTTCACCTTTGGGTTGTGCCTCGTTCACCGCCTGGCGGATCTCATTGATCAGCGTCTTGCAGTTGATGGCTGCTGCCGCGCTGCTTTGGCTCTTATTGATCTCCGTGTAATCGTCGCTGGAGTGTCGCGAGGAACCGTCACCAAGTCTTCTGCAAAAATCAGAAATTAAATCAGACAGAGAGCAGAACGAAGAAGAGTCGAAATGAATTCGAGTCGATCAGAGACGCGACTCTGCACGCTAAACGACTCGGTACACTTCAATAGAAGGGACAACGAAACAAAAAAGGGGGGAAAATTCTAAAAATTTGCTGTGTGTCACTCACCTCTCTCGATCGGACAGCGCTTGACTGAGCTGTTCCTTGAACGAAGTGGGCGGTATCTTGCCACTGATAATGGCCCCGCCCGGTCCGACACGACGACGACTCGGGTACATCCAGTTCTCCGAAGACGACTGCTCGTTCTCTGACAGTTTATCGTTCGAGCCCAGTATGGAGTCGTACGAACTGCTCAGCTCGCCACGACTGGTGCTGCCAAAAGTGGTCATGCCGCCGCGTCCCACCTCACTCAGGCCCAGGCCGAGACCCATGCTCGCCAAACCGCCACCGTTTCCGCTGCCGTTGTTGCCGCCCATCATCGGCGACAATGACGAAGCATTGGAACCATCGCTGGTGCCCAGATTCTTGAAGATGTTCGGGATGGTCGAGTGCAGCAACGGTTTGTGGTCCTTGTGCACCTGTGCGTACAGCTGACTGAGTTGTTGGTCGCGTACGAATTTCTCCGCCGATGGCGTCGATGCATTTGTATTCGATAAAACGGTTGCCGCCGAAGATATGGACGACGTCGTCGACGAACTGGAGTTGAGGGTGATGGCAGCGGTGGAAGCGGTGGCTGTGGGGTTGCATGGCTGATGCATGAACTGTTGCTGGTGATGATGATGACCGTTGGTGGGAGGGGCGTGGAGATGATTTCCGTTGGCTAACATAACCTCGTGCAACTGCCTCTGAAGCTCTTCGTCTTCGCTGCTGTCGTGAGCAGCGGAGAGTTCGTCATCGTGATTGTGGTCATTGTTATCGTCGTCGTGCAGAGCGCAGTCGAGCGAGCTGCTGTTGCTGAGCGGTTTCTTGTTGTTGGTGCTGCTGGCAGACGCGGAGGCGTTGCTGTTGTTGCTGCTGCCGCTGCTGTTCGACGACGGAAGCTGGCGATTAGCTAAACCACCACGTGATGCTTTAGTGAGATGTTTTTTTTTTGTTTTTGTTTTTGTTTTATTTTGATTATTGGTTGCAGATGAGTTTGATTAACAGTACAGCAGAACAGCAGATCAGCAGCGCAGCGGGCGAAGATTTCGAATTTTCGACAATAGAATTTGATTGTTTTTGGTTGGCAAAAAGCACACATGAACAATAACAACAACAACGAGCGGCAGCACATGACACAAAAAGATCAGATAGAATACGAAACAACGTGAATAACGGAAGTCAAAAGAAAAAACGAAAAGAAAATAAAAGAAAGGAAAGGAATGGAAAAATGAAAGCTGTACAAAAGTGGTAGTGGAAAAGATCTACGAATATCGAAATCAACAGAACCAAGAAGAAGGTGAGCAGTGAGAACCAGTAGAACAGAAGAGAACAAAAGATACATTAATAGAAATGGCAACGAGAGTGAAAACGAGATGCGAAAGAAGGCGAGCGAGTCGAAGAGCAGTTTTTCTTTTTCTTCCAACTCGCTCTACTAAAGTTACATAAAACAAGCTGTTTAAGTTCATTAAAAAAGCGCTCTCAACAAAAAAGCTGGAAACAAAACTGATGAAAAGCTGAATCAGAGAATCTGATCAACACATCAGATCACTGCTCCTTCTCCCAGCAGCTCACTGCTACTCACTCACACTCACCCAAATCGATTTTCGTCTTGTTGGCCGAACTGTCGAGCAACTCGTGTTCTCTCGGCACGGCGGCATCCAGCTCATCCTTGATCGGTACCTTACGCTCCACGGTCGCTGTTTTGACGCCCTCGCCATCGGGCGAGAGATCCGAAATCTCCGTGTCGGAGAGCTCCGTGTCGAGCTTGTGGAAGAGCGGCTTCGGTGGCGCTTTGCGCATCATTTGCGGTGTCAGCTTCAAGGTCGTGCTATCATAGGGCAACACAACCGGGAACCCAGCCTTGCGCTGTGTCTCCTGCAGTTCATGTTCCAAATTGATGACACGATCCTTGAGCTTCTTCACCAGCGCATTGTATTCGGTGTCCTTCTCCTGCAGTAGCTGCTGGTAGAATTCCTCGCGATGCACCATATCAACTTCGCGTTGTTGGTACTCACGCACCAGACGCTTCGCTTTGTTGTACTTCTTGTCCAATGCCATGTATTGTGATTGTGACTGCTGCAGCATATTCTGTAGATTGGAAGCTTCTTTTTTCATGTTGGTCAACTCGCGTTCGGTTTGTCGAAGACGTTCGCTGAGGAGTTCATTCTCATTCCCGGTCGTTTCTAGTTTCACTAGCTGCAAGATCAGTAAAAGAACACAAAAAGAAAGAGAAAAAAGAGGGGAAAAGAGAAAGATAAATAAAGTATAAGATTGAAAAGAAGTCAAGATTAGTGGTTATTTTTAAGTCTCAAGCAAAGCTTAATGATGTATCGATGATGCGTAATGAAGTAATCATGCGGAGATGAAGGATAAAGAGCACAAATTAAGGAGCAACTTAAAAGTTAAAAAGGATTATTTAACAATAGCTTCGGAGCACAGTTGATGCCACCCACCTTTCGTTTAAGGTTTTGTATAATGTCATCTTTTAATATGCAACTGATCTCATTCTAAAATAAAATAAACAAAAAAACGGACACAAATTAAATTATAAAATTAAAATCAAATAAAATGTTGAATTCCTAAAGAACGAATACAAAAGTTATATACAATACATAAGTGAATACGAACCAAAGATCGGGACTAACAGAAGTTTAGGACTAACAGAAGTTCGGGACAAACAGAAATTCGGGACAAACAGAAGTTCGGGACAAACAGAAGTTCGGGACTAGTAAAAGTAAAGAAAAAATCCATTCACACTGATATCCATATGTCTATTCATATAAAGACAACTGCACATACATACATACATTAGAGACTACAGCGTGGAACGAAAAAAACATGAAGTAAACTTGAACTTGAAGCAAGTAAACGAAGGAAACCAAGGATACAAAAGGGGATGCGCGGGAGAAGAAGAAAAGAAAGTAAAACAGAGATTGAAAGGAACTTTCATTTAACAATAACAATAATAACAATAGTAAGAACAATGACAACGACAACAACAACCATAACTATTTTTCCAATTACCGCTTTATGCTGCATGACATTCGATTCGACATTTCGATTCGTAAAAAATCCACGTAAAAATTTTGAAAATTTAGAAAAAAAAACCAGAAAAAATTACACATTAAAAACATTTCAATGTCAAATACACAATAAAAACCATAACAACAAAAGCTTCGTCGGAGCTCAACGTACCTCCTGCAACAGTCTCTTCAGAGACTCCACCTCCTGAGAGTGTGTAGCCTCGACCTCCATCGGATGTTCCACTTGGACCGGACTCGACGGACCTTCGCAGACACTAGAATTGGCCGAAACCGGTTGTGTTGAGTCCTCTGAGTAGTCAAGAGTACGACGTAGATATTCCTCTTGTTGTCTGTTAAAATGAAACGAAAGCGATTAAAAAACTGATATTTACGATATTTAAAACTCTTTTATTTCTCTTTTTTGTTTTCTTTTTCTTTTCTTTTTTTTTGTCTTGTTTCATTTCATTACCTTTTAAGTCTATCCTCTTTCTCTCGATCCGCTTGCAAACTTAAGCGTATTAGCTGAGCAACCTCTGAATTTTCCGGATCACGTTCGCGTCCTATTTGGAACTTGACTAGACCGGAGGTGTTGCGTAGCACTGAGGCAGCATAGGCCTGCGTTACGCCCACTAAACTTTTGCCGTCCACTTCGATGATCTGATCGTTGACCTGAGCAAATTTAAAAGTTTTAAATGTAACGAACTCTCGGTTGAGACCACGTCAATCGGGGCGTCGATTTAAAACTTGAAAATTTCAACTCACCTGAATGCGTCCGTCGCGTGCCGCTGCACCGTTATCCGTAATGGTTTTCACAAAAATACCCAACTTTTCAAGTCCCGCATCGGCGCCAACGCCCATGCCAATTATACTGAGACCCAAACCTTCAGGACCTTTCATCAATTCCACAGGGAAAACGTGCATCTTCTCGACACGTTTCTCCAGCTCGTACTCGGCCGAAGCGGCAACGGGATCAACATCTTCATTGCGGCGATCGTAATCGGTAACGGAGAATGTAGAAAAAACCTGTATGGGTCCAGAGCTAAAACGAATTTTGGTATTCTTCTTGACTGGTATCGGTGGATAACTTAATTCATCATCGTCGAAGTCTAGAAGACCTGAAGAGCGGAGACGGAGCAGAACAGAAGTATAAAAGAGATAACATGAGAGTGGTTAATATATTATGATATATTATCATATCATATCATAGATCAATTCGAATGAATCCATGAAACCATTTTAAAACTAAATGAAAGATCAAACAAATCAGTATACAAAAACTGTACAAATTTATAGGACTTTCAACCTGCTTCGAGTTGAAAGGAAACTCTCAAAATATTTCATTTCCCATTCGGTGTTTGTTCTTCCCGCCCTAGTGACCCTCCTTTCACTCACCTGGTACTTCCATCCAAAAGTTGCCATCTTCAAAATAGTGCACCCCCGATTCCACGTAGACTTCCTTACTGCGTACCGGCGGATATTCTGGTATATAGTATTGTGAATCGTCTAGTAAATCGCCGGATGCGTTGGCAGTTGTTGCTGTCGCGATGCTGTTCTGTTCCACATCCGCGAGTGAGTACGTGGAATTGTGTTTGCTCGAGATGATGCTGTCGTCGATGGTGGTCGTTTGATTTGTCTGCGTCGCATCCGAATGAGTTGTCGATTCGACGGAGACAATCGATTCATGCAGCGACGAGGACTCGTTGTTGATACTGGCGGCGCCGATGCTATCGTGAACAAACGACTGATTGAGCAGCAACGATGAGCCGGTATCCGGTTGCACGAATATAGTGCTGTTGTTCTCCTCGTCGTAGGTGGTTTCAACTTTGGCCGCAGCGACTACGATATCCTCGCAGGATTCTCTGCGTGCGCTGGCGATGGGTTGTTGTTGGTGCTGATGATAATGATTCTGTTGTAGTTGCTGTAGTTGATTACAGCGTGAAATCAACAAATTCTCAAGACTGCGATTCGGTGCTTCGAGTACATCACGCAACCATTCGGGCTCCTCTTCGTCGTCTCGTTGGCCACTAGATCCAGTGACGCAGCGACTGCTACTGATGCCAACTACATCGATGTCTTCATCGTCGTCGTCATCGTCATCATTATCATCATCATCGTACTTATTGTCTCTATTTTCAGCAACTAGATCGTCTTTGATGCGTCCACTTCGGAGTGGATGTGGTGGATGTTGTTGGGTTGCTTTCTTGTCCTCTTGCAAGACGTTTGCATTTATCTCTCGCTGATATTCACCTACTTTGTCGGCAACATCAACGTCTTCGCCGTCATCTTCGGGTGTCGGTGATTCATTTATGTTGTATGTTTGATCGGGGGCACTTGAACCGCCGCTGGATGCCGCTGAGCGAGGAGAATGGGGTGGAGTTGTAGCATCTAAATGCTCCTCCTCTTCCTCCTCCTCCGGCTGTTCTTCGTCCTCCTCCTTCTTCTGCTGCGATTCCCCCTTCGATTCCCACTCAAACGGCACACATTCGTTGCTTCGATGACTTTGTGTGCTTTTTGAGCTTCGCGTGGGACTAACAATCGCTGTAGCTGGGGCAACACCAACAGCAGCAGTTGGAGCAGAAGATAGAATTTGTTCAACTTCCTTGGCTTGTTCGTCCGAAAGAAGCGATTGTTGTCTATATACGGCGAGGTGGCAGGGGAGAGAAAGAGAAGGAAGCAAGGAGGATGAAAAAAGAGAATCGATATAAGAAACTTCAACAGAAATAAAGTAATAATAATAGTAATAATAATAATAATACATAATAATAACAATAATATTAGAAGTAATAATAATCGAGTGTTTGGCGATGCTTCACAGGAATAAAGCCGAGTTTGGCGTCCATTGGTCAATACAATGGTCAATACAATGGATTCAAATTGGAAAACCCGAGTCCAAAGAAGACGAATGCAGTTTCGTTTCTTAACGAGGTCAAGGCGTCAGTATTTCGGGATGCGCGTGGTATAATTTTCATTGATTATATTCAAACAGGAAGAACAATCAACGGAGAACTTATTACTGCAGGATTTAAGAGATGAACCCAAGAAAAACAGCCGCATTTAGCGAAAATGAACATTTTGATACATTAAGAAAATGCACCGGTTCACACGCCGCTATCGCGATGGCCAAAAGCAATGAGTTAGAGTTCACACTGCTTCCTCACGCTATTCGCCAGATTCAGTTCACTCGGATTATTTCCGGTATCCAAGCATGAAGAAGTGGCTCGGTGGAAAGAGATTTGGGTCAAATAATGAAATAATAGCTGAAACAAATGCTTATTTTGTGGAGTTTGTTAAATCATATTTAAAAGAAGACTTAAAGAATCGTGTATCGAGCTGAAAGAAGACTGTGTTGAGAAATAAGTTAATTCTACATAAAATAATGTTACTGTTTCATTCTTAAGACTTATGGACCCACCCTCGTTATATAATATACACATCTACTTGTAGTATAGTATAGTATCTTTATTTATATATTATGTTTTATAGAACTGGAAAATACGAACAAATAATCGACAAAAAATAAAGATTAAAGAATTAAAAATTGTATTACATACATACATAGTAATTTTAATTTCTAAAGTTTGTCAAAACATCTTCTATATAAAAACTAAAATATACAAATGCTATAAATCAAGCAGAAACAACAATAAAAACAGAAAAAGGAAACAATATAATACAATAATAAATAAAAAAGATATACAAGCAAAATATAATTATAAAAAATCAATATATATTAAAAATAAAAAAACAATACAACAATAACAACAACAATATACATATATGGCAGGCCATCGACTGGTTTCTTTTTAAATTAAATAATTTATTTAGAAGTAATTATTTATACGATTTAAATAATACATTTATCTAGAAATAAAGAATTCGAAAAGAAACCAGCTGATGGCCCACCCTCTACAAATTATCGTACACTAAAAACAATAATAAAAAACAAACCTTATTTTGCTTTCCAAAATTCTATGTAAGTAGATGAATGTTGCAATATAAATACAACAACAATAATATAAAAACGACAACAACAACATTGCACGGATGTAGTTCCAACAGTGGCATCGACAGCGACGGCGACAGTGACAGTAACAGTGACAGTGACAGCGCAGCATGCCGAAGAGGTGAAGCAAGACGAACAACGTGAACGTGAAAGAGTAAGTTCAAAAAATATACATGCAAAAAAGTGGTACATCAGGCAAACAATAAAAGAAATACAATAATAAAGGAAAAAAGAAAGAAAGAAACATATAAAGAGACAAAATGTTTATAAATATAAACTAAAACAATACTTTTTTTGAAATTATTAAACAATCACATGATACACAAACAATATAATAATAACATTAATATAAAAACCAAAATTAAACAAAGGCAAATACAAATACATACAAAAATATTGTATATTAACACAAATATACATAAATAGTACAGTATTACAATTAATATTACAAAAAAATAAAAAATAATAAATCATAATTCAATTACGACCTTAAGCAATAAATTTAAATCGACAATCGATTTAAAAAAAACCAATAGCATGAAAAACAACAAAAACAACAATAATAATAGTAATAACAATAACGGTGATTTAAATATTGTACTCGTATTTGTTAAGTTTTTCGAGTTCATAAATAAAAATTAGTGTTCATTTCAATTTGGCCGAAAGTGCAACGTGGTCAACAACACAAAACATGTAAGAGCAGCAGTGGCGAAAACAAGTACAACAACAGCAGCAAAGGTAGTAACAACCAACAACCAACCCAGCCGACCCGGCAGACCGTAAACTGAAGGCTGATGAGCCCAATTAAAGCAGGAGCCTAGAATAGTAGCAATAACAACAACAACAACAACAACAACAACGTTGAAATTCAAGCGAAATCCAACCGAGCAAAAATTCCTGGCGACCATCAGGTGCACTTTGCACATTTATTGACATCATTACGGGGAAAAAATTGACAATAATTGTGCCAGCAGCAGCAGCAGCAGCAAAGGAAGGAAAAGGACAAGCAGCAAGGGAAACAGTTAATGAGAAAAAAAATAACCGGAAGTGAGTGAGAAATCATGTTCGTTGGTACTTAACACTAAAGCGACAAAGTTAAATGTGCCACTCTGACAGAAGCAGAGAATATGGATATGTGTGTAACTGTAACTGTGTAACTGTAAAGGGTATATGTATGTTTGTGTGTACTATATATGTTATGTGTGCATGTGTGTGTGTGTGAGGTGCTTAAATGTGTTCATAATTACTACCTTCAAAATGAATGAAAATTAACTACAAGCATTAGTGTCAGTTGCTTTGCCTCTGAGTCCTGTGACACTCTGACAGAGTTGAGTTGAGTGTCAGTTGAGTGCCAGTTCTTGTGATAATTTGTGCTTCTTTCAATATATGTATCTCTACACGAGTATGTCTGTAGCTGTTTTTGTTTGTGTGTGTGTCTATGTTTTTCGGATTTCACAACCTTGTCACGTCTTGTGTCATAATTGTTATCATTAACATTTTCCTCCAATTCTCATAAAGTACAACGTTTTCAAAAATATTACTTCTGATGGGATATTAGAAAAGGTATCCTCTTATGATATCCTCAATGAAGATTCTTATTATATCCTTAATGAACATTCATATGATATCCTTAATGAATATACATGATATGATATCCTTTCTCATCGGTGAGACCACTACCAACCACTGATCATGATCTTCATTGTCCCTACGAAAGCGAATTTCAGTTCTAAAAGAAGCGAAATTATAAATAAATAAGGTCCAGTGTTTGTAGAAAATTCCGCGCATCGAATACGGACCCTTTTTCGAAGTTCAGTACTGCATTTGTCCCGCTTAACCACATATGGCCAATGCACAACATATTAATTAAGCCATCTCCCTCACCTGCGAACAGAATCTTATCGATATAACGTCAACTATACTCAACTATAGAAGAATGGAATATGTAATCAATGATGATGTGTTGACTGCAATTTAATGCACCAGAGACACAGAACGACCAATGATGGTTCAATAAATGAATTTCTATCCTTCTCAGACTTTTTTTTAATTTTAATTTATAACAATGATATACTTTTCAGTATAAATCTACAAGCGCCTCATCTGAACGATCGTTTATAGCAACCGATATCTGCTTATGGGCTGAGCCTTAGATTCCTTCTTGGTCTTGGGTGTTAAAGCATAATTTAGAGAGATCACTTATAACAATTAAATCAATCTCGATTTATTATCGTTTATATTGTATTGACTTCTTCCTTTGACATTCCCTTACAGCGGCGATATACGTTTCGGTATACAATCGTTCGTTCATTCCATGTTTAAGTATCGTTTTGTTTAAGTATCGTTGTGTTTAAGTATAATCAAAGAAGCCTGATATTTTCATTGACTTGGTATATAGTGATTTTCGTTTATAGCAACGATACTCTCGCCTCCGAACGACGTGTTAATATTATAGACTTTGACGACGTTGGCTTTGAGTGAGTGTGTAAAACATTATAAATGCAATGGAAGGGATTGCAATGTAATGAAATGAAGTAGAATTTAATAAAATTGCAATGATTTAATAACAGTCCATTATAACCAAAAGGCTTTCTTAAACGAGGGCTTTCTTTGCTTTCTGCTTAAACTTTGATTTAAATACAGTTAATAAAAATCACGCTAATGAAACCACACCAGTAAATCACTAGAATAAATCACACGAATAAAGAAATAGAATAAATCACAGGAATAAATCACAAGAATAAATCATCAGAATAAATCATGTGAATAAATCAATCGAATAACTTACTATAGTAATAATATTTTTACTTACTATATATTATATAGTAATTATATTATATATTATATTACTATATATATATGTAATAATATTATATTATTTTTTATATCTATTGAAATTATTTTAGACGAAACTGATACCTCAGGGAAAAAAGGATTTCTAAAATTTCCAATAATAAATCATAATAAACTCCTTCAACTAAGCTGGGTGGGTTTAATTGTTTTTCTCAATTTTTTTAAAATTCATCCATTCATTCCATAAATAAATTCATAAACTAAACTCAGCAATTAAAATGTATTATATTATAAATAAAAATATATTCAAATCGCTTTAGTAAAAACACTGCAAGCTTTGATTAAACAAAAAAAAACAGTTTACCATACAACAAAAAATGGCTTAGACCCACTTCGAAGCTGAATTCAGAAAAAAAATATCCTGACAACGAAGCATAAAAAACACCGTAAAAGAGAAAAATTAAGCAACGAAAAAAAGGCAAAAGCAGGCCAAAGAATAAATAAATATGAACGAAAAACAAGGTCAAAAATAATTGTTTTATAATATATACATATGTACATACATATATGTATATATATATATATGTATATATTCTTAATTAATTTACACACAACAGAGAAGAGAGAGAAGGAGGAAGCACACTGAAAGTAAGGAGTAAAGGACAAGGATAATATTAAAAACAAGAACAGATATAAAAACAAAACAAGAACAGAAAGAGAACAAAAATAAAATCACAACAATGGGAGTTGTTAAAATAAGAAGCTTAACAGACAAGCTGTTGAAAAAAAGGTGGCAGGAAAAAGGAGGAAAGAGAGAGAGAGATAGAGAGAGAGGGAGGAAAGACACTCAACAAAGCTAGAATGAAAATCACTCAACTCTAAAAACACTCTACAAAGACAGAGCGATAGGAATCTCTACCAGAGAACAGAGAAAGAGAGAGAGATAGAGATATGAATGAAATAAAGAGAGAGAAAGTGAGTGAGTCTTTAGATGAGTGCATTTTAACCGCTTTAAAGTTAAACATGCGCATCCTTTTCGACTCACAACTGTGATAGTAACAACAACAAACACATTATCAACAACACCATCGACATTATCACCATCCAACCAAACAGTTTCCATCCAACAACAAAAAAGTATCATCATCATCATCGACACCATCGGATTATTTCAAGTTGACGTCATTGTAGAATTAGTAATAACATTTATTATTGTGCTTGTTGTTTTTGTTCTCTTCATCTCACTTCTCTCTCGCAGCTCATACTGAGTAAGAAAATCAATTCCATGAGAGCGCTTCAAGGATGTCGTGTTAACTGGACATTCAAAGTGCTTATAAATTCCATAGCATATGTGAGCCAAGGCAAACAATGACGTATAAAAGTGGCAAGTGGAAAAAAGTGGCGAAAATAGAAATAAAAAAAACAAAAACTAAATATAACATAACAAAGCAAAAGTTTCAGAGGTTGATTGAGGATCTAAAGCAAAGAAAATTTAATTTCTGAATTTAAAATGAAAATTTAATATTTACAAAAGAGGAATAAGGTGATGATGAGAATAAAGCGATATAAGATGGAAAGCATCATCATCTCTCTCACACAGACACACATTAATTCTCGGTGTTGATTTAAGGCAATAAAATGGACAACTTATTTGTTCTTATGACACACCGCTTCCTTCAATAGATCATCCTTGTATAGAAAAGATAACAATGAGTAACTTTACTGATCGAGATGGTTATTCTAAACGATATTTTCTTAGACTATGCAGTAAGAATGAATTAAAGATTGCCTACTAAAGCGAAAAATCGGTTGCTATAAACGAAAGTCGAAACAAGGAAGTTATTCAGTAGATTTATTACTGCAAATTAATCATATCGTCGTTATAAATGAAACTAAAAACATAAGATTCAGATTTATTTATTGATTCATCATCGATCAGTCGAATATCGCTTATTTGATGAAGCAACTAAAGTAAAGAGACCCTATTTTATCCTACTTTTTTCACTGATCTGAGGCTGTACAACTGACTCGTGTTGTTGTCAAAAAATTGTGTTCAAACCTTCCGATTTCGCTTCTGCTTTTGCAACATTTTCAAATACAATTCAGTGTCAATGGAAGCTGATGGAACCGACACGATTTCTTATTTGTTGTTATTGCTTTCCTTTTCGTTTGCGATGATTTTTATTATATTGTATTATTATTTTTTTTATTTGCAATAAATTCGTGTGTTGCACAAGGTGACGCAAACAACAACAACAACAAAAGCAGCAGGACCAAGCAACATTTAATTGCAAGTCACTCATACGTCACGTTGTATATAAGAAGATTGTGATGTGTGCGTGTGTGTACGAAGAAAATGATGAAGGGAAGAAGAAGAAGAATAAAGAGTTATTGAGTTTATAAACGAGAACAATTTTTTAAAATAAAAAAAAACATCCCAAACATTTTCAATACCAAATAATGTGTCCAGAAGAATTTAATTGGATTCCATTATGAAGAAAATATTTAAAATAAAATTTAAAAAATAATTAAGTGCAAAAAAAGAAAGAGAAAAAAAAATTAATTAATTTGAAATGGATGAAAATAATAACCAAAGAAAAATGCTTCGCAAGGAAGAATAGATTCCATAAAAATCTGCTTTTAACTCAAGCTGATAATAAAATGTTTGCACGTCTTTCGGAATTCTTTATTTCATTCGTAATAAAAAGTAAACGAAACGACGTCGACGAAAAAAAAGCAATCTTTGCAACCAAGAGAAACAAACAAATAAAAATAATAATAATTATAATAAGGAACAAATGAAAATTAGAACAGAAGGAGTAAGAATTTTAAAAAAATAGGAAAAAGAGCCAGAAAGGAAACCTGAAAACAAATGGGAAAAAATGGCCATCAAGACCTCTTTTTTGGTCTCCATGAAACGCAAAAAAAAATGCAACTCAAGCAAACAAAGAAATGGATTAACGTACGAGATGTTTACACGTACTTTAGGTGTATATGTACATACATATGTATATGCCTGTATGTATGTGAGTACATGTGTGTTTGTGTGTGTTTCTGTAATTTTTCTTAGCGATTTCATTTCGTTCATTATTTTTAAGACGTGTTCGCTTTGTGAGCTCAACTCAACACGACTCGACTCAACTCAGCTCAGTTTACTTCAGCTTTTTAATTTGTTGCATGCTTGGTTTAAATGAAGAACTTAATAAAAAGGAGAAGAAAAAAAACAGGCTTCACTACTTCAGGATTGCACATAAAATCGCTCACAAAAAGGAGGGGAAGGAGAGGAAGTCAGGAAGAGGAAGAGAGCCCCACAGAGCCACACAAGCTTCAATTGAACTGATTAGTGTTTTGGCATTGCTGTTGTTGTTGTTACTGTTTTTGATTGTTGTTAGTGTTGCCGTTGTTTCAATTGCTGTCAAGTATTTCCTCTCTGTTCGCCTTCCCGTTTTTCACCACTTGCTTGGCTCTCCCTTCATGAGAGCTCTCTCCGTTCTCCGCTTTACAGCATATCCACCTCTTCAAACCATAGACTTCGACACCAAAAACTCCGATAACAGCCCTCACTTATTCACCACAACCACATGTTGTTTGTTGTACTCTCAATTAACTGATTTCATGGGCCCCCATTTAATTAGTAGCAGTTAAGAAGAAATTTAATTGCTTGATGGCATTACAATGTGATTCCTCCCTTCATCCCTGCCACCATTTCTTCCTCTTTCGTTGACGCCTCCGTCATCGTTCCCTACCATCATTCAATTATTTCATTAAGCAGTAAAACAGTTTGAGGTCCTCATGAATTTCATGAAATTCCGAGCAAATATTTTATTTCAAAATAAATTCGATCTCGAATTCGAGGCCATGGAGCTATTCTGGTATAGTTATTAATCCGGGAATACGATAAAATTACTTAAGATATTAATATTAATCGGATCGTTAGTGTGTAGTTATTAATCATTATTAATCAATTCGTTACTAATTTAACTAATTTAGTTCTTCCAAAAGACTTGAACAAATTAGCTGAAGATTCTATAATTAATTCAACTTAACTCTAAGAATTTTCTTCCAGGAAGGAATTGTTTTTAAATCAACGAATCGCATTTACGACAAACTTTCTAAAAAAAGGGTTCATTAACGGTTCATTAAATGGTTCATTAAAAAGTTAAACTTCAAAATTGAAAAATAGTTTTTCCACCTTTTTTAGACGTTTGATTGGATTTTTTCATTTTAATCACGAATTAAGAACTAGAACAGGTTCGTTAATGTTTTTTGCTGAATTTTTTTTACTGAATCGTCGTAATTCGCCGGCAACAGTTTTTGAACAAAACTAACTTTTTCTCTGTTCAATTTAAAAATTTTGATTTTCCTCCTTTTTTTGGAGTGGGAACATTTTTTCCCCGTGTTTCTTTTGTTTAATTTTATTTGCTTTCCTAATTTTTCCATTGTTGCAAAGAGAGTTTCGCTGATTTTTGTTGTTGTTTAGTACTTTCTTTTTTGATAAAACTTTCTTGCATCACATACATACATATATTGTTATTGCTGTTGTTGTTGTTGTTGTTGTTGTTGTTTTTTTTCAAATGTCGCTGCCGCTTCCGCTACTCTGTCGATTTATACATCGTCGCGTCATCGTCGAATGTGTGGTTTGCTGTGCTGAATCACAATCACAATTGCACAGTAGTTTCTCTCACAGTTGTTATCACCACGCCCCCGCACTCCTCCCCTACCCCACAACAACCGTTTTATTTTACCACCCCTCGCAACGACCCGCGTCGACTAAAGCACAGCCTGAGCTAGAGTCGTGAACCAGAGCTGCAACCGAAGTCGGAGTCGGAGTCGCAGCGGAAACTGAAGGCGAATTCAGAGAACCAACAGAATAACGAGCGAGTGGGTGCACGTCACAGTGCGTTCGTGCGTTCCTACGTCAGTGCGTTCATACGTTGTTTGCTGTTGCGGTTGGCCACCAGTCACCACTTTTGAAGGTTCTCGTTGATGAGCAGATTTCAGTGAACATAGAGAAACATATTATATATGTATGTATATAGACAAACGTACACACATACACATATCTATAGATACACACACATGTATACAGATATACAAGCATTTTTGTTATCCTATTTTTTACGATTACGATTTTTCTTTCCTCTGCTAGCGAACAAAATGAAAACAGAACGGGAAAAACTGTTTTTAAACTGAACATTTTTTTGAACATTTCGCATTTGTAATTTCTTGAAATTGTTGCTGCGTGTTCGTTGATTGAATGAAAGATTTTTGGAGATTTTTGTTTTTTACACGTTTGTAAGAATTTTCAAGAAATTTTTCGAGATTGAATTCAAACAAGTTTTTTTAATGAACTGATGCCTCTTTTGACATCATCTTTGGTGCTTTTATCGAAAACATTTGCTATCAATTTTATTAAAACGTTTCGTAATCTTCTTGGTTGTGTCCTTCGGTTATGTATTTCTTGAATTTTATGCCTATCGATACCTTTTCTGGTGAATTTCCCCTTCTTTATCCACAATAATTTTTGGTGCATTTTTTTTATGACTTTTAGCACCTGATTTGGTGACTTTTTGTGCTTTGTTCAGCATCGTTTTTAGTGTACATATTTGTTTGGTGACTTTTTGGTGCCTTGATGGGCACTTCTTGTCGCTTTCTATACGGTATATTTTGAGTACCCTTTTTTAATCGCCTTTTAACTTTTCCGATGGCTCTCTTGGTGTACTTTTTGTTGAAGTGTCGTCTGCTCTTATGGTGCTAATTTTGTTGAATTTTCGGTACCTTTTTCAGTGACTTTTTTAGTCGTTTAGTCTTCAGCTCATATCGTTAAGTGTTTGTTTACTTGGCTTACGGTTTTACTGTTGCTGTTTCTTGAATTTAAATGCTATAGTATTGTTACATTTTTTCAGAAGTGTTCTCGGTAGCGGTTGCATGCTTTTTAACTCTCCTTCTCATTACTCTTCCCTTGTAACGGGATCACATCATCACTAACTGTTTCCTTTATTTTCACTTTTTTCTGCGCTTTTTTAATACTTATTTTACGCTCCACGATTCATGGTGAATTTTAAAACTTCAGGTGCGCTGCTGCATTTTTATGTGTAATTCTAAAAGTTTACTCTTAGTTGTTCATGTTATGAGTCGTGTTTCTGTATTACTTTGTTATTTCAAACAACAAAAACACTGTTTTTTGGCCTTTTAAAAAGTCTCAACAACACTGAACAACAACTTTCGCGTTTTCAACAAAAAAGTAATGCGAAGGAAACGGAGTGTGGAAGAAAGGAGGGACACTATGGGTCTTGGGCCACTGATTCCAAATAGTTCAAAAAATATCGAGCAAGGAGTGCAATGAAATGGGGGAAAAAGAGGAGCAAAAAAGGAGTGGAAAACCGATCTCCAGATTTCAAATTATTTAAAATTACTAACAAAAAGGATACCCTCTTTCCGGGTCATTGAATAATCAGAATTACTGACTCTGCAATCCTCCTCAAAACAAACAAAATGTGTCTGCTGGTTGAACCCCTGAATTGATCTCCTGAATCTCCGATTTGAGTGTTGATTTCCTCAGCTAGAAGTCAAGACCTCAAGTTGAACTTCCGATTTCCGGATGGGAATGGATCAGAGCAAATCCATTCAACTATATAATCTATCCTAGGAGTGTAGGGTAACGCCTCTTAATTGTTTTATATCATTTTAAATAGGGCCACAATTATTAAACATTTCTATAAACAACTATTTTCAAGTCTTTTTGTTCATATTCTGTTGTTGTTTTCAACGAAAGAAAGCAGACCACAAACAAGAGCCATAAAAAACCAGTGAAAATAAAAAGTAGTCGTAATAAAAAAGAAATAAAAGAAGTTATAAACACCACTCGTAATAAAAAAATAAAAGTTATGTAAAGTGAGAACTAAAGTATAAAGTGAAGCTTCCTAAAAAGTGTAATAAAGTAGTCAAGAGAGGTGCAGCAATAAAGTGTAGCTAGGAAAGAGTGCAATAAAGTAGTTAAGAAAAAGTGCAATAAAGTAGTTAAGAAAAAGGGCAATAAAGCAGTTAAGAAAAAGTGCAATAAAGTAGTGAGTAGCAGGTATGATCCAAGATAAATCGAAGAATTGAGGTTGGAAAATTGGAAGATGAAAAAGAAGAAGAGGATCGAAATGAAGAAGCAGAAGCAGAACAAGAAGAAGAGGAAGAAAAAGGAGAACATGAAGAAGGGGGAGAAGATGAGGGAAAATATATAGAAGAACTAGAAGAAGAAGCTACAACAAGTTTAACAAAGAAATGTCGACAACAAAGTGATTTATTAAGTGCAGGAAATACGAACCACAAATAAGCAATGAAAGAGAACAACAAAACCAATAACAACAACAAAAAGATGACCCAAAACAACAACAGGCAATACTATAACAACAACAACAAGAAGGAAATAACCAGTCGTATGCAGCATGTCAAGGACATATTTTACACCTCTTTGAATGGAGTGAATACAAGAGACAGAGAGAGTGAGAGAGAGAGTGAAAGAGGAAGAAGAGGTAGAGGAGGGGAAAGGGTAAGAAGAAATGCGGAATGAAGAAGGATAAAGAAAGCAGAAACAAAGAGAAAGAAGTTTATACAGAAGTATCTATTGATTGTACAGAGAATAATGGTGGGGAAAATAAAGAAAGAGAGAGAGAGAGAGCGAGAGATAGAGAGAGAAATAAACTGGGTAAAACAAGTAAAAAATAATACTTTAACCATGTTTGAACAGACAAAACAAACCATGTTGAATGTTGAATTTATTGTTGTTACCGAAGGCAAGGATGTCAAGGACATTTGTGCCAGAGAGGAGATAGCGATGAGAACAGGAGCAAGAGAGGGAGAGGGAAGAGGAACAACACAACCCATTAATTAATAAAAGTCAAAAATTCAAAAGTTGCAAGGACAAAAGTTTTTACTTTACGACAGATATTTTAGTTTATGTAAAATTTGCATAAAGATTTTCGAAGAGATTTCGAGAAGTTTTCGAAATCATGCCAGAAGATAAACACTAAAAATAATTTATTACTCCAAATTTTGAATATTCAAAGAAAATGTGAATGTAAAATGTTTCAAGAAGAAGAAGACGAACAGGAAGAAGAACAAGAAGCCAACATAATAATCAAACAGACGTGAAAGCAACATCAACATCACCATTACTAGTACAATCATCAGCAACACTGTAACCATTATAATCATATTCATAACCAACATCATCATCAGCATCACCATCATCATTATTATCATCATAAAAGAAGAACAAAGCTGATGAACGATCGAATACGAATATTCGAATACAAGCTGAAGAAGAACATCAAAAAGAAAGAAACGTAGAAGAAAACGACTAATGACAACAACAACAACAACAACAACAACATTTTAAGCGACACTTAAAAAACAGTGTATAAAGTAGCTAAGTGCACTTTTGCATTATTTCACCACTACATCGTCTTCTTCTTCTACATGTTCTTCGGTCTGTTTGTCTGTTTATTTGTTGTTATTGTAGTTATAGTTTTTAAATTCAGTCTCCCGCATCGACAATTATTCTGGTAGCAACACAAAAGAAAGAGACGAACAAACAAGCTAACAAACAACAACATTGCCACCAGCCACATTCAAGTGGATGTGCGTCTGTGATAAAGCTTTCGTATATATTGTGTGTGTGTGTGTGAACAGCTTCGACAACGTCAGCGATGCCGCGAAGCATGCTATTTAACGTGTTTTGAGTGCAAAACCGTCTTCATTTCAAAAAACAATTTATTGATATTATTACAAAGTAATTTTTCATTATTGTATGTAAACTATGTAAGTTATTATTAACTGGTTAAAATTTATTTAGTTGTTCATATTTTTTTAAATTAATTAAAACAAAAATTCCACCAAACAGAAAATAGTTTCTTAATTTCTTGGATATCATGATGTCAAATGAATTACTGTCACATCATAACAATTTATACATTAAACCAAAAATCAAATCAAATAAAAATTTAAAACTAAAAACAAACAATTTTCTCCTTCTTTGTTTCCTTCTCTCCCTCTCTGTGTGCCTCTCTCTCTCGCTCTCGCTCTCTGAGTATTCAAAATTAAATGTTATTTGATTGAACATGAAAACGAGCCAAAAAATGTAAATAACTCATCAAAATGTGGTTATCAACAACAACAACAACACCAATAACAGTACTAATAACAATAACCACAACACTTCGACACACTAAAAATAAACAACAATTTTTCACATTCATTAAATAGTTAAAATTACACATTAAACACTTTTTTTTCTTGTTGTTGACTGCTGCTGCTTTAACTTTGATAGATGTTTAAATATTACTGTCCAACCACAACGATGCGACGTCGCAATCGATTGCGATGTTCCTATAGAAAAATGGAATGGAACACGTCGTTGAGCTCTCTCACGTCGTCATAAAATTTTCTAATTTTCTGACAACTTCTTCCGATTTTCTCATTTTTTGAAAAACAGTATGCCCTACTTTTCGATGAAATTCTTCAAATTCCCCAAAAAATGTAAATAAATTTGACAAACGAATTGTCAAACAAGGAAATTATTCAAATTATTTTTATTTAAAACAAAATGTAAATAATTTATGACGACAGATGTCACTCATTCGAAGATTTCGAGAGAGAGAAATCGTTATCGTTTGCGACGTCGCATCGTTGCGTTGTGGTTGGACAGTTATAATTAAAGCAAAATTAACGACGATATAAAAGCAGTTAGAAAAGTGATTATAATAAGTTATTTAGATCTAAGCTCATGAAAATTAAAATTAATTATTTACATAGTGAAGAACGAAAAAAAAAACTACACAATGAATATTAATTGCTGAGAATTGGAATGTGAATATTCTTGTTTTTGTTCTGGATTATTTAGTGTTATTAAAACAATGTTCATAATAAATAAGTTTCTTGTTCGATGAATGAATATATTCTTATATTCGTATATTAAATTGTAATTATTATTGTAATAATTATTATTGTCATTAATATTGTACTGAGTAATTAATTAAATTAAATATACTTGAATAAACATATTTATAATATAAATTAATTGATTTATTTTACAAAATAAAAATACAGTGTATTTTTAAATAAATACAATAAATAAATTCATTTCGTACCTGGCTCAGGTCATAAGAACCTTCGAATTTCCACTTGTCTTAAATATTCTTACATCAAACCATCATTCTTTCGTGTCTCGAGCTCTTTTTTGTTTTAGTCTTGTTGTTGGTTTTTGTTTTTTTACCGCCGCACCGTGAAACACGCAACCCGCAATTAACAATACTAATCACAAGCCACGAAACGAACTAATTTCATCAGAATAATTTATAGTACAACATGATGTATGACGAACCTCGTATTCAATTCATTTTCGTTGCTCTTTAAGACATCACAACTTTATTAATATTAATTAACGGAATAGTTTATCACATTAACACGCTCTTAGCTGGTCTTAAACACTTTTATTAATTTAATAAATCGTATTTAAAGTGTTTAAAAAGATTAACACATAATCAACACCAAACAAAACTGCAGCAACAGT
Organism: Myopa testacea; assembly: GCA_949629155.1. Lineage (NCBI taxonomy): Eukaryota > Metazoa > Arthropoda > Insecta > Diptera > Conopidae > Myopa > Myopa testacea. The sequence continues at coordinate 30,311,142 of OX451348.1, forward strand.
CGTTGACAAGAGAGTGGATTGGAACGGATCAAAGCAACCATACACAATGCTATTTTAAGCTAAAGTGAATCATGAATTTGAACAACGCCAGTAAGAAGCAGAGTAACAACAGCAACAACAGCAACAACGGCAGCAACAACAGCAGCAACACAAGCAGTACGCAACAGCAACGAGTGCAACTGCAACAGTCGAGTCGAGTGTGGAAAGCAAGCAATCGTGAGTTTCGAGCGAGAGTTCAGAGCGAAAAGCGGGTTGTAGAAAAGCGAAGGCAAAGTGTAGGCAACTTTTAGGCGAAGGAGTTGAGTGAATGAGTGAATGAAGCTGTATTCAAAATATGAGTGAAATTTGCAACCAAGAGAATCAATGACAAAAATAGTTAAACAGAGCGGCAGAAGGGGAGATGGAGGCCGCGAGAGGGGCGGAAGGAGAGAAAGAGAGAGAGAAAGACCTGCATTTGGAGTAATAAAATGAGAGCAAGCAGATGCATTTGAAACTCAAACTCACGCAAATAAGAATTCACTCATTGAATACTAGGTCAGCAACGAGTTCAAAAGAGAACAAACGTTCTTCAGAGAATCAAAACTTGCAGTGCAATAAAAATAATAGCATAGAAGAAAAAAACAATAAAATTGTATTATAAATCGAGGATTTAAAAGCTAAAGAAAACTTTATACTACGTATAAAAAGTTAGACAGAAGAGAAGAGGATAAAAAAGGGGGAAAAACCTAGAAAAGAAGAATATTAAAATTCAATAAAATCCTCGAAAGGTTTCTAGGTAATTGAGGTGTATATGCCCACTTTAGCGTTATAAGCCCGAAAGAATGATCACTGAATAAGTCGAAGTGAGCTGTGACATACAAAAGTATGTATTTATACATTTAGTATTAATAGAGTATGGTGCTACTGTATACTAGCTCAATAATGGGAGCTACCCACCCACCCAACATAGCCTGCACAATTAAAAGTCGCTATGAGCCCAAGTTCGCGGTTCCTTCTCTCCGTGAACTTTGGAAAATTCGATTCCATGTGGAATAATATAACCCACTTTCTTGCCTTCATAGATCTTAAATCAATCCTGGTCTTTGAAGAATTTAAATCAAGTTTAAATAAGAGGAAAAAACGACTATATTGATATTGATTGATCCATTAAAGTTTTGACAAAAGCTATGATATTAATATTATTCTGAATTATTCTAGCTGCTAGCATAAAGTAGAATATAGTTTCTCATTTCCTTTCTTCGTTTCCTTTTTTCATTTTATATTTTGTTCTTTTTTTCTTGTTTCTTGCTTTTTTTTTTTGTTTAGTTTGATATTTTGTGCTTTTAGTTTGGTTTGAAACTTCGACACAAAGTCAAAGGTGAAAGAAATCAAATAAAAGCGTGTTATTTATAGGGCATGAGAAGAGGCAACACTTGATATACAATACAATACATTTATGGCAAAGTAGAACCGAGCAGAATGGAGTGGAATGGGTACAGTAGAGAGCTCGAACATCGATTTCAATCAATGAATTCGAGGTATGATATGTTTGAAAAACAAAAACAACAATAACAAAAAAGGCTTTAAATTAACACAAAAAACGGAAAAAGAGTAGAAAAGGTAGAAAAATGAAAACGGGGAAGTTAGAACCTGAAAAGGATAAAAATAGTTATGAGCGAAAAATTAAACAAAAAAATGCCAAAGAGAAAAACTTGAAAGGAAACGGAAAACGAAGGAGCAAAAAGTATATAATGATTCTTTCACTTTTGAAATCATCATGATAAGCATACTATACAGAAGCAGAAGGAAGGAGAGAGAGAGAGAGGGAGAGACAGAAATAGAAAAGGGAAATAAAGGTTCCTATTTAAGTTGCTTTTCAGTCTTCCGTCATAATTTTAAACGTTTACAAAACAATATCAAAATCAAACAAAATCTCAGTTCCTTAAAAAAAATAAAAATCCTTTACTTTACGTCAATTCTACGTTAACGTCAAGGGAAAAGCAAACAAATTATTCTTTTCATATGATTCTATGAGACATCGTTATCATCAGCATAATCATCATCATCATCGGCTTATGTTGCACTTCCTGCCTACCTTCGGAATAAAAGAAGTTGAAGTCTTGAATGGTTGAAAAGTGTTGACCGAGCATAAAACATGCGGGACATGAATGACATGAAAAGATTCGCACATACATACGATACATAGACATGTACATATACGTGTACATATGTAGTGAGTCAATAGGCTACTAGGTAACCAGACCTGATCTAGTAATGGATATGATGATAAAAGCTGGAGAGTATACAAAAAGGCCTCCTACAAAAGCATTCAAAGAGCAAGAGAGACAGATACAAAGATTAAGAGAGGGGAAGGGAGAGAAAGAAACAAGAAAGAGGAAGAAAAGAGAGGAAGAGAGAGCAAGGAAAAGTGACTCACATTGATACCCAGTGAAATTCAGGGAAAGGATAAGATCAAATCTTAGAAGGCCTACCCAAAGACTGATCAATTTTTCTATATACTATGGAAGATCTATAGTAAATCTATTTACAACTTTCCTTTCTGAAATCTTTCTTAATGTGAGAACCTGGTTTAAAGGTGGTCAAGTCTTGAATCTAATTTGAGGACTTGATGACGTATTGTTGTTTGTGGGAATATATGTGCTTCAGCATTTTCTATGTACATATATTTTTATACCCTACACTTCTGTGTGTGGAAGTCATGATTGAGAGGAAACGAATGGAGAGATATTTGAATGATATTTAGTACAGATTTAGTTTTACTTCACATCCATCATATGGAATTCATAATAACTTTTCCTTAATTACAATGGTTCTAAAATTTGTTTTCTTAAATTGTTGGAAGGTCATTAAAACTATGTCTAAAGTCGCCTTACACAAGATATGTAGCTTGTCAAGAATGTAGCTTGTCAAATGTAGAAAACATAACAAACCTACTATAGCTCAATTAACATCTAAGATGCGATCCATGTACGATATCCATCTGGAAGATTTTTTAAAATCTAGTCTATAATGGACAATGATTAAAGATCGAGGTGTTCTCTACCTCGAACTCATGAAGGGAAGGAAAGAAATCTCCATGAGGCCACTAATTGTAAGACTATATAAACACTATTATGACCCAAAACATTGATTTTTTTCTTCTTTCTATAATATGATGGAGTAATTCAACGTTCCTGTTCGCTGATCCGATGTGTATGCTATTATATTGAGACCAGTAGAGGACCTGGACCAGTTGAGTTGGGGAATGTGAGATCCTTTGGAAATGTTGCACCAGGCTTTGATCTATATCAACTGTTTCATATAAATTCTTATTAAATATTTGCCAACAATTAAACTCCGTCAACAGCAACTGTTCAAAATTCAATATACATACTATGAACATATAAATCTAGAGTCTCCAGAGGCAAGAGCTCAGATGTTGGAGGCGAAAGATATCAGTTTCTACAGCACTAAACCAAGAAGAACTGCGAACATGCACAGAATATGATAACCAAATACCCAGGAGGGAAAAAGAAAAGAAAGGTGAGAAGAAAGACTGAAGCTGCCGGAATATCGAAGGAATGATGAAGGGGGAACAAGGCGCGGGAGGGGTAGAGAGGTGGGAGTGAAGAAATATGCTTTTAATGAGTTTTGGTGAAAAGTTTTAGTGAGAAAATTTCACACTATAGCAAAGTGATTCAATGGTTTAAAAGAAACAAAAAATTACACACACACACAGAGACCCAAGAAGTCATAATTTCCACTAGCCAATTCATGGGCCAAACAGCTTCACTCATGAATAATAAATAATACAAAGTGGAAAAGTGTGACAGTGTTACAAAGTAACAGACAAGAGTCAATGAACCAGAAGAGTCAAAAGTTAAGATAATGAGAGCTGCATCATACAATTTATGGTAATATATATAATATTAAATGAATACTTTGCTTCTTGTAAAACTCAAAATTATGAGGAAATTTCATTTTGATTTGTTGAAAAGTGGCTTAAAATTTATGTTAAATTTTGCTTTTAAAGTCAATTTTAAATTCTATGAGAAAATAAGCTTTGATAACGTCAAACTAAATTGCAATAAACTATGAAAGCCTAAAAGTATGCAGCATAAAGTAGATGAAGATTATACGAAGTAAGTTAAAGATTCTACTTAGAAGCAAAAATATTAAAAATTTATTTTAATCTGAAAATTGTACTTATACAATACTTTGGAACCAAGATGTGTTAGTGCACACACACACACACACACACAAACTGAAGAAATGAAGCCTCATTATCACAAAAAGAGACAAAGCTAAAGTTTTATAGCAGCAAATTTTGAGTGCGATGAATATTTCAAAGGTTTTTAATCATTAATATTCCAATTATTTTCATATTCATCGGTGTCATCGTCGTCATCTTCTTCTCCCTTTCTTATTTTGTGGCTATATAGTTCTATTTTTAGTTTTTATAACTTTCTTCTCTATTTTTCCAAGAAATTTAGTAACTTTCCAAGTCCAAATTCAGTTAAATTCCAAACGCATTAAATATTAATTAATTATTATTCCATTTTCTGAGAGAGTGGAATAATAGTGTAATGGTTTTTATGCATTAGCATCTATCTTCCTCTCTCTCTCTCTCTCTCTCTCTCTTTCTCTCTGTGTGTGTGTGCTCGAGTGTGAGTTTTAATATTTGCTTTATAATGATGTCAAATATGTTGGTTTTTTTGTCTTACAAACATACCTACATTCGCTTTTACGCTAACCAAACAAACGCAACGCTAACCAAACAAAATGGCGCCTGATGTAACCTAATCTTGGCTTCCGGTCTCTTTATGCAACTTTTCTTTAACATTTTATACGTTTCTCTTTGCTTTTTCTTGTTCTTTTTCGTTTCTTTTTCTTATCTCAAAAACTGTTCCTGAGTGATGAGCTGATGAACTCAGAAACGTAAAAAGTTGAAGGCAACATGTGAGTGCAAGAAATTGAATGTGTTCTTGTGTGTGTGTGTAAGTGAATGAAGATGCGTTTGTAAGTATGTATGTATGTATGTGTGACTGTTTGAATGATTGCACGCATCATGATACATCATCATTTAGACACACGACTTTTTGGCGTTGTTGATTCCTGTCTTCTTTCCTCTTTTCTGTCTGCCTGTCTGTCTTCCTGTCTCTCTTTCTGATGGTTTTAAGTAATAAGTAGAAGAACACAATGCTACCGAGTGATACGCTATATGTATAAACTACTTAATAGTTACAACTTTAAATAACTAAAAGTGAATGTTTTTCTTTGATAACTTAATCATATTTCTACGTATTCTTCTTCTTTCCTTCTGAGAACCACCACCACTTACCTTGAGCTCAACAAACGCTCAGCCTCATCGGCGGTCATGGCATCCGGCAGGCTGCTATACTCTCGTGTCGGCTCTTGTGACTGCATCTTCTGAGACTGAGACTGCGATTGCAACTGCGAATGAGAGTGCAACTTTAGCTGCAACTGCTGCTCTGGTTGCACTTCTTGTACCTCTCGCAACATCTCGGCGGCCACAACATCTACGTCGACCTCGCCCTCAATGGTACGGCGTAGAATTTCAACGTTATCATCATCATCATCATCGTCATATGTTTCATCGTCGCCAGCGTTATTATCGGCGTATTCCAAATCAAGCATATCGAGTGATGTCCTCGGTGGTGGTGGTCGTCGTGGCAATGCTGGCAATCCGGGATTTTCATCGAATTCCTCTTGTGCCTCGAGTGCTGCTATAGGTGCCACGCCCTTGCCTATGTTGCGTATATTAATTGCATTGTTTCCGAGCAACAACGACGGCGACAAAGGGGTTGATTTGAGTTGACTCTGGTCAGACCCACGCCGTCGTATGGGCGACACCACGCCCACTGGAGGTGATGAACTGCTATTAGTAGACAGTTTGGCCGGCGAACCATCCCCTGTACCACCAGTAACAACACCACCACCAACACATCCAACCTTTAACGTCGGCGATTGAATACGTTCCTTCAACTCGGATTTCGTAGTAGCGCCATAGAACATATCTGCCGGCGGTGGTATTTCCGGCTTGATGATCGCGTACACTGTAGAGGTCTCTTGAGCGAATCCGTTGGCGTGTAGTTTCTTATGCAACTCCTCCTTTTTGGCCGTGTCGTAGAGCTCAGACTCGCCGTAGACCTCGCGGGCCTCGCTGCCATCTGGATTGAGACGATAACCTACATCGACGTAGTTCAGACTCGGTGGATCATCAACGGTAACTTTTTTATGTACCGAAGAACGATCGTTGTATTGATCGTGCTGTGTCACTGCGATGGGCGAACATCGTAACAGAGGAGTCTCAAAATCATAAGCTCCTGGTGCTGCTGCTGCTGTTGTTGTTTTACCACCCAACGCTTTGATCTCGGGCGACGGTTCATTGAAACCACCTTCATCAGTATTCAGTGAGGTGGATGAGATGATGCTAGCGGGGCGGGAACCAAGACCGGCAGCAGGTATGTTGACCGAGATGCTGGAGATGATACGCTTTGATGAACTCTGTGGTGATGTAATGGAATGGTTTTGATGGTTATTGTTGTTCGATATAGCATCGGTGACATCGGAAGACCGTTCAGCAGCGGCTTTTTGTGAGCGCCCTAAAAAGGAGAGCGAAAGAAAAAATAGAAGATTACTAAATATGCTTTAATTTCTTTGATAAACAATAAGGAGAGAATAAGAGATACCTATAATGAACCTAAGAAGAGATCTTATTCATTCAATCTATAGATTTAAATACCGACTTTTGTCTTGCGGTCAACGTTCATGTCCGTTCTTCGGCTTTTATTTCAATTTCCTTGATTGCAGTGTACTTCTTCAGTTTTAAAATCTCGCCTAGAACACCAGAATGCTATACTGAATGTTGACCAATCCAGTCCCGGACTCATTCTTCCGAAAGTAGTAAAAGTTTACCAGATCCTCCCCTGTCTTGTCTTCAAATATACGTATCCCTATCACGGCTTCACATATACCCTTCTCCATGATCCCATTACATGTATCCTTAGGGTATGCTGGATCTTTATATATACATACAACATATATACCACTCGAAATTCGTCTATCAGCGGTATGTACCCTCCTCGTGAGCTCATTTCTACACACTATATGAAACATCCACTTTAATTTACCTCATTCAAAATGTGTCTAGTATTCATTTATAAAAAGTAAAAATTCTCAAACGTCAAAACGATAAAAATTTTTCATTAAAAAAATTTTCAAATAAAAAATAAATTCTTGTCGACAATACACGTATTTTTTCACAAAAAAATTCTAAATTGATGTCGGAATTGTTTGCGGCTAAAATATGGATTTAGAATTTCTAGTGACGGAGTACTTCTTGTTTCTCCTCGATTTATGCAAAGATCCTGCCGATGTGTTTCCATGTCGCTCCGCCGAACTCAAACTGGCGCAAGCTTGGCTGGAAAAGCTCTGCCTCCTGGTCTGCGACAACTTGAGTGAACGACGTTTGCGCAACAAATACCTGAGCCAACTATGCGTCTGCCTCAATGACAAAGAGCTGAAGGGACCGTTCTTGACGAATCCCGCATTGGATCCCAAATTGGATCCGAATGTGAACTTCAGGAAAACCGGAGCAGCGAAATTCGATTGCGCTATGGTGCCACCAATTTACGAAAAATGTGGCGTATCAAATGAGGAGGACAAAGCGATGCGAGGATTCATCAACTGTCCGCAGAAGAAGAAGAGCGACGACAAGGACAAAGATAAGGCAGAAGAAGGGGCAAAGGCAAAAGCAAAAGAGGGCGAGAAGGAGAAACCTGCAGAGGAAAGAAGGGCCGAGGCAACAGTCACCGGCTACATGTATAGACAAATACACAATACTCCGGACTATTTTGAACTGTTCGGGGACCCGAAATCTAAGACTTCACCTTCAAAAACCAATATTGATAATTTGCGTGACGATGTGGCCTGCCTGCTGTATGCCATCTCTTGCGAGCTACGAGGAGATCAAGGACCGGGAACCAACGAATATCTGGAATGTGAACTTGTGCGCTACAAAGAATTCATACTGAAGCATTCAGATCTGGCAAGTGTAGTGACTGGCGAAAAGAACACTGCCAAGTTACGATCCTTTTTGTTACTCAATCTACAAAATGACTTGGTTAAATTATTAAATGAAAACGATTCACAAAATTAAAACTAATTTCGAAGATGACAAGAGAGACAAAGAATACAAAACAAATAGCATTTAGGAGAGAGAAAATAACAGACAGATAACTGTTTCGAATATTACGGTTACAAAATTAACATTATAATTACTTTTAATATTCCTTTACGTATATTTCTATATTAAATATTCAATTACCATAGAAATTTGATTTTGTATTTTCAATTCGAAACTGCATGAAAAGGTTTAAAAAACCAGTAAGAAAGCTATATTCGGCCTGGCCGAATCTTAGATACCCTACACCTAAAAGTTTTGAAAAAAATTTAAAAGGGGGGCGTAGTAAGGGGGGCGGGCGTGGCAGTCCACTCTGGGCGGCACGATGTCGGGGGTGGCAGTTGTGGAATTCAAGTGGTGACTAGTACTCAAGTAGTGAATTCTAGGAATTTTTGGGGCTGCAAGTTGATTGACCGTCGCGGGCTCCATGAGACCTAGCTACGCCTCTGTATAAATAGTAGGTGTGGTCATTACCTTTTTCAAAACAAAATAACTAGTTTCGTTATTTTATTATTGTGTTCAAATTTAAACTTTATTTCCGTGGTAATAAACTTGTTTTCATGAGCTATTCTGTATACATAAGTAGTGTAAAAGTGGGCGGACCGCACCCAGTTTTGATGTAATAATGTTTTTTTGGTAAACAAGTTGTTATCTAAAGTTTTATTCAGGAAGTTCATATATTTTACAATATAACCATCTTTTGCCTGTGTAACCTAAAAGTGGGCGGATCACGCCCATATTTGGGTTATTAACGGATAACGCTACTCTATACTCAGGAATGAAATTTTGTTGTCATAACTCAAAAACGAACGCTGATATCACATTTTTACTAAAAAATAGGCGTGGTCGCGGACCGATTTTGCCCATTTTCAATACCAACCTGCACACCACAAGAAACAATATTTCTGCAAAATTTCATTACGATACCTTTACCGGTTCTCCTGTGATCGTGATTTCAACAGACAGACAGACAGACAGACAGACAGACAGACAGACAGACAGACAGACAGACAGACAGACAGACGGACGGACATGGCTAAATCGACTCAGGAGGTCACGCTGATCAAGAATATATATACTTTTCTATACCTATCGTCTCTATTTCTATGCGTTACACATTTCGTGACAAAGTGAATATACCCTTAACCTTAAGGTGTAGGGTATAAAAATAGGTAAGTTTTTCCTCAAATATGTGTTGCGGATGATCAATGAAAAAGATAATCGGAGAGACGGAGATATTTAGCAACTTAGAGTTAATAGAGATATTTTCATTGGATAACATATCATCAAATCGATTAATTATGATACAGATTTATAAAATCGATTTGGTGAGACCTGTACTAAGACATGGAAATGTTCCTGTCCCTGGGCTTGTAGCTGTACCTGTACCTGGTAAGTTCCCAATTCTTTCTAACATGCTTAAGTCCGGATTGACAGAATTGACCTTGCAGGATATCAAGATAATACACCAGAACAACTTCCTCGAAGGATCCAATTGGCTTAAGACCTCGCCAAACCTCGCCGAACCTCGCATTACCCAGCAGGAACAAAACAGGTGGATATATTGATCGTCTATCATCTAGAAGATGGAGATATCTTTACTGTATAAATGATATTTGGCTGTCTTCTTTTTTTGACCACCTCCTCAATCTTTCTCTTCTCTTCTTTAATGACTTCCGAAGTCCGAGTTTGAGCTGGTTGCAAATTGAATGACGTGATGGACATAAAACACTTCTAAATGTTTACCTATTTCAGATCAGGACTCAGAAAAGTATTCCATTCTTTTGAGAGAAGGGAAATATATTATAAAGGTTTTCTCTTCTTAAAAATTCTTCTTATTTCAGGCCCGGGAAACTTCATTTCTACAGATCAACTCAAAGCCAATAATGCTAATTAGATTCTTAAAGCTACAATCCTCTATTACATCGAATATTTTTGGACCTCTCTGAGTACCTCTTCGGTAAACTCTGCATCTCTTAAATTACTCAATCAATCTTAAATTACTCAACAAAGCAATTAATAAACCGATGCTAATAAAGTTAAGGACAGGTAATTGATCTTAAATTCTATTTATAATCAGAGTCTTTTATCACTTTTAAATACTATCCTCTTTCTTGAGTGATATTTTTCCTTATTCATTTATGTATGTTATCATCAATCAATCAATCTTATTAATCTATCTTATTTCTCGATTCTATTTATCCATCTTATTTATATATCTTTTTATTACTCTCAACAAGTAAAGTATAACAATACATTTATTTATAGAGTGATTCAATTAGAGACTAAAATTTAAATTTGAAATTCTAAGAAAATAGTTTTACAGTTTTCCTGTAAATTTCTTTCCTAAAATACACATACTATGTATGTGCATGTATAGATATACATGAACCATATGTACATACATTTATGTATACAACGTGATGATAATGGCTATTTTTGAGAAGACTGGAGCCAGCCAACTACTTAGTTGTTAGAGACAACTACTTGTAAGTAACTCAACACATCAGAATTCGCCATAGAAATGGACCCAAGCAGATAGAAGCTGTCCCAAAGTAAACGACTATGAAGACGACGACGACAACATACAGTAAACGACTATCACAAGTTTCCGCAGCCGAAGTCGTAGCCTTGACGACGGCGAGAAAGACGACGTGACAACGATGCGTATGAAACGCTAACATTTTATATTTAGAATTAAATTCCGCAAAGTTGTCGCATGGTCGTCTATTTCATCTACATTTTCATCTTCGTCTAAACATGTGGAAAATATTTGAAATTCTTTTAGTAGAGGGTAGAGGGCGTCATTCTGCGGACGAGGACAAACTAATTTCAATTGTTTAGGATATCACAGTTTTAAGGAAGCTGAGTGCTAATTAACTTATATTTGTTTGTTTTTTTAAATATTGAAATTTTATAAATACTCCATACTTATTATTACTATTATTACTGTAAAGTTCTTGAAACATTTTTTAAATACAAACCTCTGCAAGATTTACAAAATTTGCGTAAACTGAGACACATTTCGGGTCCTTTGTACCGTTTTATTGCACACTTCTGCTTCAGTTAGTTCCAGTTATCTTACAAATATGAGTATGAGTAGGAGTTTGAGTATGTGTAAGTATACTAGTTGTTGTTGTTGTTAATTATACACATACGAAATCGTAATTAATTTTTAGACTTGATCACAACTTGTTACTTTCTGGTGATTAATTTTATATTATTTAAAAGGTATTTTATTAAATTACAACCGAATCTTAACACCTGAACTTCTTCTTTAAATGATTTCAAAAATAATAATGCAATATTAGCGTCTACTAGAAATTCGAGTGACATTGGAATATTTATTCGATTTTTTAATATCATTGTGATAAATTTATCATGGTTTTATTTTCTTTGTCAGGGCTTAATTAATAATAATATTATTTCTATTAAATTGTTGGGTGGCAGAAAGGAACCCATGAAGCAGAAGACGACAGAAAAAGAGACCGAATGTATGTAAGTAAAAGAGAGAAATCCAAAGAGATCTAATTTTAGAACACTTTTTCTATTGTCTTTGTTTCTGATTCGTTTTCTTTTTAATTTTTCTTCCAGAAACTCCACGCAAACTCGGTGGTGAAGATCAATAAACTAATTAGAATTCCAAAAATCCACAAATAAAACGCACCCTGTAGAATTTCCAAACTTAAAGCTACCTTCCGGGCATTTTCGACGTCCACGTGATCGGCTCGTTCAACATCAATGTCAATATCATTGGACAAACGTTTGTAGAAATTCTCCGCCTCTGCAGAATTACTATGGAGCTTGTGCTGCACCAAGCTTTGTTCATACCAATGAACCAGCAGACCGCTTTCGTGGAACATGTTGAACAACCGCTCGAACTTGTGACGGAACGGTGAGCCCAACGTAACGATGTACGTGCGATGCATCGATCGCATGGGCTGCCGAACAGCATGATAAGTGGGTCGCTGACGCACGTCGCTGTAGGTACGGGCGAGGAATACTTTTGCCAAGTCATCACGCAATATAAATGCAACACGCTTCATGCGTGTGCTCAACGCAACAGCATAATGCGTCGACGAGAAGTTCTGCGGCAAACGCACCACCTTCGCTTGCAGCGCGACCCGTTGATGCGGTGTCAATGTGCCAGCGACCGCGTCAACGAGATTGTTCACCGCATAAATGGGCATGTCGAGTTTATCGAGGTCATCCAATGAATCCAACTCCGCTCCGTAAGTCGGCTGCACGAAGCCACTCTCCAGCTTCGCGAAATAGATGCCGGCCAAAACGTACGAGCAAAACATCCAACTGACGAGCAGCAGGCGCAACGAATCGATGTTAGCGTGTGCGAAGTCAGCATCGGGCACTCCAAGTTGTGTCTTTAGCAGCAGCTCGACGATTTCAAGCCAACGCAAGCGAGTCGACGACAAGCCACTTCTGCGACGGCGAATAGACGCCGACCAGCGTTGCAACGCCGCACAGGCCACACAAACGCATAAGAAATTCAGCAACAGAAGCGCCCACGTGGTGTTGGAGAAGGCCTGCAAGAAGACCAAGTAACCAGGCCGCATCTCGGCTGCGGGCACCACCAGATACAAAGTCCGTCGAACGTACGGATACAACAGCTCGACATCCTGTTCGACGCCGTCGAGTACAAAGCGCGAGTTGAAGCCGACATGTGTGACGCCCGAGATGATGTCCTTGAGGGCGCCTGTATAGCTGCCGTTCTGCCAACCGCCGTAGTATTGCGCATCCGCCGGAAAGATGTAACGAACCGTCGCATTTAGACGCTGAACGACGGTGCGCGCCACCAGGCCGTCAATTGCGCCGTAACCCTCGAGCTCCGGATTGGATTTGGGACGTGCGCGCATTTGATCGGCAAACATGGAGATGCGTAGCTGATAGTGGTGCAAGTTCCGCAGCTTATCATAGAAGCAGTTCGTCAGGCCGACGGGCACCACCTGGAAACCGCCGTGTGGTGTGTAAGGCGCAAAAGTGTAGAAACGAGCGGCACTGACAACAGCCACCACATGCAAGATGTTGCGTTGCCAAATACGTTTAAAGAGCAACTCCAACTGTTGCCGCGTGGCACCGCGCCAAATGATGATGTATTTGTGAAAACTTTTGCAGCGTTGATGTGCGTTGAGCAGCATCATAAGACGATTGAGATACACCACAGACTCGCGCCGACCCTCGGGTATAACAAAGAAGTTGTGACTGTCGTAGAGTCGTATAGGTTCCTGTTCTACGGCATCAATGTCGAGCACATACATGGGCCGTCGTGCTGCACACTTCAAAAGCAGCTCCTCGAGATTTGCAGTGTACGAGTTGCAACATTTGTTGCTAATGTAAACGAAATGTGTTTGTGCTGCATACTTTGAGGCGATTGCACACACTTGCTCTGCCACTAAACGGTCGCAACTGTGTTGCTGTCGCCGCGTCACCTTTAGCGGTTTGGTTTCCAAATTGAATGCGGCGTGGTTGTCGGCGATTAGCACCAACGACAACAACATAACAATTGTTGGTGTAGCGTATGGCTTCGGCTCAGGGTACATTTTATGCGTGGTAGTTTTTAGTGAAAAACTATTTTGGAAAATCGTCCTCGCAGCACTTTTTATAGTTGGCAGCAAGTTGAGCCAAAGCTCGTTAGTTGAACAAATAGACGTAAATTAAACGAGGAAGTTAGAAAGAGAAGAAGAAGAAAAGGAGGGAAATGGCGTTGGTAGAGAAGAGGGAGAAGACGGAGTGGTTTTTTCATCGCTTGTGTGCAATTAAAACCACATAAAACTTAATTAAACAAAAGTGAAATCGGTCCTTGTGGTAACGGAAAGGAAATCGAGGGAGGAGCGGAGGTTAGGGTCAAATAGCAAAGTTTGTAAATTTCTCCAGTCATTAAAGTAAAAACATTTCAATGTTTCGCTCTTGCAGCAGCGAGTTTAAATACAAAAAACTGAGATCCTAAAAGTATGCAACAACTAGATAAAGCAATAATTTATTTATTGCGTGGTTTCTATTTTAAAAGTTTATAGATTCTGATAAGATTCCATGAAAATGAAAATATATGTACAATTCATCAGCAACTGTTAAATATTTATTATTCACAGTAATCTACTATTTGTTTGCCGTTAAATTAACTGTGTTGAAATATTAGCATAGAAGAGAAAAACAATTATTATTATTATTATTATTATTATTTTCTTTTAACGAAAAGCAACGAAGGTCACGTGCGTGAAAGAATCAAAGCAGATTTTAATTTCATTTTCCAATTTAATGTTGAATTCTAATAAATTAATGCAACAACAGGCAAAACCAAAAGAAAGCCCCCAATAAAGCACAAAACAAACACAGAGAATCAATTGAAATTTAATTGCTGATGATGAAGATTTCTGTGTTCTGTGAATTGATGCTCAGTACAAACAAAGAAATAAAACGAGACAAAAAAGTGCTCTCATTGGTTTTAGTTTTCTGTTTTCTAAAGATAAATAATGCAATAATAAATTAAACAACGAAATAAATCGCATTAATATCATCAATTATATTCCATGAGAGATAATTAAACAAAAATCAACGATTCAATTGGAGCAAACATTAAATATATACATACAAATAAATTAATGAATGAATGACTAAATGAATGATTGATTCTTTGAAGAGATGAATGATTGAATGAATGGTAATGGTATTGATTTGGAATTGAATCATCAAAAGAAGTTAATGAAAAATTAATCACGGCTCAGGAGCAAAGAGAACTTAAAAAAACTACGGCAGCACGAATCGATTCAACAATCGGTTCATGTTGTAAAAAATACAATGGGGGAAATACCCCAAATCGAATGCATCCATCAGCAGGTTGCTAATTTAACACAACCTAATGTATCTAATGGATTATCAAATCTGCTAAGAAATTCCTCATACAAACCTATTGGGATCCCTACAGATTTCATCTATGGACCGATTTCCATTAGATTCTATGGAAATTCAAGATATGGACATTTTGTCGGGGTCAAATGGATCAAATTTTTTATTAAGGTAATCAACTATACCATTATACCTATACCTGTTCTTGTCGAATAGAGTGTATTTAGATATCTTGATATATCGAGTTTAATATACTATGATAATACTTTGTAAATATCTGAAGTTGCAATAGCTCGTGATATCTATAGATGAAACATGCTAAAACATCTCCATATAGAGACCTATTGAAACCTCTACTGATTACATTTATAGACCGATTGGCATCATGTTTCTTTTTTATATCAACTTATAGGCAACATTTCTAGGCGATGTGTGTTAAATTTTAACCAACTACAAATCCGATATATAAATATTACAACAAAATTAAAAACAAACAATAAAAATCAAACCGTCTCTCAATTTCGGGTACGGGCGAAATTACTAAATTAAATTAAAGAATGAGGAAGAACAAAGAAATTTCTGAAGGTGAGAAGAAACACCTTCTCATCGTAATGTTTTTTTTTTCTCGGGTGGTTTTTAACTAAACTCAATAAACAATCAATCAACTAATTAAATAAATAAATATCGAGGCAGCTACATTGAAATTAAATTGAAAAAAAAATCATTAAACTCCTTGAAAATACAATAATACATACAAGGATTTTAGCATTAGGTTATTTAAGAATTTAATTAAAGTCGATTAGAAAATAGTAAGCAAACATTATAGTTTTCACCTAAATAATAGATACAAGAAAAAGATGAAAAATAAAACTTTACAGTAGCAATGAAACGATTATTTGTTGCGGTAAATCACACTGAAACAATTGAAATGGAAAGCAAAGATAAGAAATTACATTCTTTCCTTTGGAGGAATGGAGAAGAGCAACAACAATGTTGTACATTTTGGAAATTCGTTGCCGATAAATGTGAATTGAAGAAAATTTTAATTAAGAAAACAAAATAAAAAATACAAAATGTTGCTAAAAATGTTTTCTCAAGATGCTGACAATTAAAGAAGCTGAACGAAAAGAAAAATGATCGAAATGAAGAACGATGAAAATGATGATGTGATGATGAGCTGATGAGATGATGAAAGAGTGATGAGATGAGAGAGATGAGATGATAGGGATGGGATAATGATGACGCTGATATATGTAATGGTGACATCATGATATCATGCTGATGATGGGAGAGGATGGTGATGATGATGGGATGTGATGATGAGGAGAAACAAAGAGAAAGATGTGGTGATGCCGACGTTGATAATGATTGACTTATAGATGTCATGATAATGATGATGAGAGATATGTGACAATGGCAGTAATAAATATAAGATCCATAAGAATGTGATACTGATGGCGATGATGATAATGTTGATAACTTAATGTTAAATAGATGTCACGATAAGCCAATAACAAAAATTATGAAGATCATGATGTCTGGTGATATGCAGATTCATGACGTCAACATGAACAACAATAACAAGTTACTAACTAAAATACTGAACACGCAAATAAAGAAAAATTTAAAAAAACCAATCAGGAACTCAAACAAACTACAAACGAAGAAATCAACTCGAAATAACTTTTAGAACGAATGCAAGAAAAGAAATAAAAGTAAGAAACGAAATGATGTAAGACTGTGTTTGTGTAATCAAAGTGATGACAGCAGACGAGAAGAATCAAGTATCACTAGTAAGAATAAAAAAATCACTACAAAGCAAACAAAAAACACTACAAAGAAAAAATTGCTACAACAGCAAAAAAGTCAATTTTTTTTTAATAGGTAAGGAAATCTTAACAGTCTTAAGTCTTTAAACTTAAATAGAAAAATGTAGCTCAATTGGAGGAGCAGCTACACGAACACAGAATCCGTCAAATTTTGAGTAACTTTGTCGGAAGGGGTTTTCTTCGGTGCGACGTATCCAAGTTATTCTATTATTTTGAATATTCAAATAAATAAAATTAATTTCAATTTTGAAGCAGTAAAAATAAAAACTATTCACGGTAGAGAAATTATAAAGTAAATAAGCTTTTTATACGATAAGTTCAACGTACGCAAAGTATTCTTCATTAATTAAATCAATTATATTTTTGACGCTTACAACCACAACGTCCTTTCCCTCACATCTCTTCAGTCACACTCTTTCCACCCGCTGCCACACCACATTATAACCATCTAATCCTCCCACTCGAGACGTTTTATTTTTTTAATATTTGCTACATATTTTTTATTATAAAATTTATGGTAGAGTATGTATAAGAGTATGAGAGAGTATGTATGAGAGTGAGTATGTAAATTTGTTTGTACAAATGTAGGTATAAAGTCCCCTCTAGACATTAAGTAGTAGGGGTGTATGTATGTAATTCCCAAATGCGTGAAAACGTTGCCACTTTTCGCATACTCATATTAATATATTCGTTGACTGCATACGTAATTCGCACCTCATTTTAATTAATGAAAAATTGTTCTTCTCTTTCTATTCATTAAGCGATGTTGCGGTACTTTTTGTTATATGTACATTTTACATACGAGTACTTATCATTCAAAAACTTTCGTGTGTTCAAAATGGATTAAGGCTTGGATTAATTTTGTTTCTTTAAACTAATCTTGCATACTTTTAGGCTTATAATATCAAGAATGAAGTGTTCATTATTCAATTTGGTGTCTTAAAATTAAATCTTTGAATAAATCTTCCACATTATTATTAATTGAAATTTTGTATTGTTGCATTCTCTCGAAATTATTTCAAAATAGCTGATCAAAATAATCATTAAAGAGCATCTATATAAAGATATTTGTATATCGATCTACTAAGCCTTATAATTTATTTTAGAATTATAGTTATAATAAATCAAGTAGTACATAAGATTAGTCAAACATGAGAAGTTATTGCATACTTCTAGGACTACAGAGCAGTGAGTAAAATGAAATCCCCTAGAGAATAGATTTACAAAGATATTGGATGCAGATAAAGGAGTTTTCCATTTATTTTTTTACTTTTTATACTATTATCATTATTATTTCCAAAAGAATACTTCAAGAAAATCAAATATTTCTGAAATTATGTCTTAAAATTCGGTTGTAGTTTGATTCCTTGTTAAATTGCAAAATATATCTTTCGCAGACTTTCTTCACAGTCCCAGGATTTACCATTCTTATGGTGTTTTTTCTTTTATGCGGTTTCTTTGTTTTCTTTCCAGAATCTTACTCTTTTCCTTCTTTTAATATTTTTTTACAGTCTCAATCACTTTCACACATTCGATCCATATCACATTCGATCACTTTAAAAAATCACTGAACTGTAACAGTGCATTGTTGATGTTTTTGTTGTTTTGAATTTATGAATTGTTTTTAGCAATTTATTTCCCGATTTATTTCCGGATAAAATAAACAAAAACAGAAATCGAACTCGCTAACATAATTAATCGATATTGAAGATGAAGAATTTCTTGTCTTGTTTCTGTATAGATTTCAAAATCTAGCGAATGCAGCGAAATAAAAATATGAAAACGCAACGATATCGAGTCCAAAACAGACCGAACTCAACTGCAGAGCAGTGAAGAAGATGATCGCTACGCTAGCGAACGCCCTAAGAAATGGCAACAATATGGTGCGATCTCTTTTTGGCAAAATGCCCGACAAATGTCTCAGAAGTAACAGCAGCAGCAAGAGGCCACGAGAGGAACGCGGGAGCAACGAGAGGAACGCGGGAGCATCAGAGGGAAGGCGGGAGCAACAAAGGAACGAAGGGGGCCAAAGGCGAATGAACGAGGAAGCAACATCGTCTCATCGTAGACGATGTGTTGAGATCAAGATGATGATGAAGGCAAAAACAACGACGACGCGAAAACCAACATCGACATCGACACCGACATTTATAATGATGATGAAGTTGGGGGACTGAAGTTATAGTAACGCGCGCTGTTTTGAAAGTCTGGACAAAATTGCTCAATAGTTTGAAACAGAACGGAGAGCAAAGTGAGAGATCTTCGTGCTTGGATGCTTTTTCTGTTGCAGTCATAATAATGTTTGAAAATTAAAAATGAAATGGAGTGGGTCGGTCGGTCGATGGAATCGAGAGCGGCACGAGGGAGGGGGAGGAGAATTCTCTCGAGGGTCTCATGTACTATAAATTCTGCGAGGTTTGAGTTCATTCTTAAAAAGAATTGAATTGTATCTAAAACATGGCATGCGTTTAATGTTGCTGTTGTTGCTCTTGGTGTAAGAGCAATATTATTATTGTTATGGTTGTTTTGGTGCTGGTCATGGTGGTGGTAGAGTTGGATACTGTTAAACGCTTGTCGTTAATTAATTAAATGCAACACAGCACAAAATTATTTACTAATTATATAGTTCTGTGTGACAATTTGAACAATGAAATTAAACCATGCAATTTTGACCAGCTTCAGGGTGATTTTGATTTTGGTTATTAAATGTGCTTACAAATTAAGTTAGTTAAGTAATTTCATTTATGTATATTTTAAAATACAAAAAATCCAAATTAATTTCACTTTATTTAAGTAGTAATAATTCATAATATAAAACCATTAGGGATTTCAGAAGTTTGTCAGATGCTGCCAATAATTTGTGTCTTTTCTTTATCTTTTATCTCGGGAATATCTTTAGTGAAGCTTAGAATAATATTTTGGGTAATTATCTTGCATCAGCATAAATTAAGTGGGACAATCAACCGTAAATTTCATGATATGCTTTGTTGTTGTAATATTTCTCTGTACCTCGAACTATGAATTAATCCATCAACTGAGATGAATTGACCCTTTCCAAGTCAATATAGAAATCACCACATCATGTTTGGTTGCTTGAACCATAAAGTTGAGGAACATCTGATGGCCGCGGGATGAGTATCTTTTATAAACGAACTTAAATATAATGTTTGAAAACATCTAAGATTCCAAATGTGATCCTTTCGCCATTTTAACCATTTGATTTTATTTCAAGACTGAACCAAAAGAAAATTAAACAAAATTAAATTAAAAAACACAACGTTAAAACGTTTCAATAAATATATTTATATATAGTATGTTTTACTATATACTTGGACTAAGTGAGAACATCAGATAAATTAAAACAGAGCGTTTGTCATGATTTGAGAAATTATGATGAAGAAAGGGGAGCGATGAAGGAACGAAAACGTCCGATATCGATGATGCTGAGATGGTGTTTATGGGTCTGTTGCCGGTACCATGTGTTCCATCAACAAACGACCCACGCATCAGACAAAAGAACATTTAAAAAATAAACAAATGAAAACAGTAACAAATTAATAAGAAAAAGAATAAATAATAAAATATCCAAAAAAAAAATAAATACAATTCGAAAATTAGGTCAGCGTTCTTCTTCTTTAATATGTTATTAAAATAGAAATCGTTCGTTAGGTTTTATTATTTATATATAGATTTTAATTTTTTTATTTTTTTCGTTTTTACGAGTAATAACAAAAGTTGTGTTTAAATGTCGTTTATCGAAACACCCATCGATTTAGACTACATACTCGTATAATCATATATAATGATATAACCGTTCATTGACAGTGAGACTAAAACTCCGGATAGAATAAATACATTTTGACTTGTCCCTTTTTTACTTTCGATTTTTTAATTTCAATAGATTTAGCTGCAAAACTACTTCTGGCACCAAAAATGCAGCCTCCGTAGTAAAAAGTGACCCAACGTGGTCACACTTGTAAAATCTGCTACAAGCTCCTATTGCCCCATCCCTTGGGACCACTCCGGACATAACTCGGACAACATGAAATTTCACTCTATCATTCATCCATTGATCTTACTTTCCTTCGTCATTTTCTGTTTCTTTTTTACTCCTTACTTATTTAAGATTTGAACTAAAACCTAGAGCGCCGCACACCGGCAATTTTTGTAAACAACGAAGCCCAAAGCCTCAAGTGAAGTGTGAAAAATGTGCGTGTTTCAAGAAGAAAAGCTCCTCGAAAAGCTTTTACGTTTAACAGAATATACGTGTAGCAAAAAAGTCCTTTCTCAATGGAAACTTTAAAAGTATTCCCTCCCGCCAACAAAATCCGCAAATCTAATTGAATGTTGTGAATGCGCCGAAGCAGAGAGAAAAAAGAGAACGAGAGAGAGTCGGTTTCAACATATGGTACAGAAGCAGAGAGAGAGAGAGAGAGAGAGAGAAATATACAGAAACAGAGAGAGAATGAAATATAGATAAGATAGAGATAGAGATACCAAGACCACGTATATATGTAAATATATACATAAATGTACTTCTTCAAGATTTCACGAAAATAATAAATCTCATAAAATATCTGCAAAATCAGTGAATAAACAATTCCTTAAAAAAGGAAGCTAAAATAAATAAAATACCAAAAGAGCTGCAAAATAAAAAGACAAAAATTTTAAAAGAAAAACAAAACGAAAAACAGCGAAAGAGAGCGACTGAGATTGAGAGAGCCGAAAAGAGGTTGCTTTAGAGATTCTACAAAGTCTGCAAAGCAAAAACAAAAACATAACTAAAAACGTGAGCTAATAAAAATTTTAATATATTGTCTCTCATTCATAATTTTTCAGGATTTAAATTAAAAGGATTTTTTCATTAATGATGTTACTCATGGTGGTAAAATTAAATTGAGAAGATCAAAAATGTTGTAGATATTTTAAGTAAGCCGTAACATTAATTATAAAAAAGCCGGTAAAAGTCTACAAAGCTTCGATGAAGACGATGGGGACAGAATTATAGAAAAAGAGAGAGGGAGAGATAATAAATTATCTTTTGATACAGAAAAATGCTCAGTTCTCTCTTTAAATTTCGAATTAAGAAACAAACAAAAATTGACGAAAACAAAATATATGTAAAATTAAGAGGAAGCGGTACGAAAAAAATGGAGGACAGGGGAGGCATAACAGAAATTCCAAAAAGATTTTTTTTAATCCTATTCAGATTCACAAGTCATAAGTGTGTTAATTAGTTTTTATAATTTTAGAAATTTAATTTAATTTTAAAATAAATATAAAGTATTGTTTAAACGAGCATAAATAAAATATATAAGAGAAATAAATTCATTAAATATAAAGTGTGGATATAATTAAATATGTATTTAGTTTGATTAGAAATTTCGTTCACGTTAAAAATTGAAGTTGAAGTGAACTTTAAAAATATTTATAATTATAGAAGTAAGAGTATTAATTGAGAAGAAGATAAAATCGAGAACTTGGAGAATTCCTAAACATGTTTTCTAGAGAAACTAAAATTAATTTATTAATCAATTGTGTGAAATGTAAATCTTCAATGACGAGTTTTTAAAATAGGTCAGCATGCTTTTGATAGTCTTCAAAAGTTTCAAACCGATACATTTTCTATACATCTATGTACATGGATTAAATGTTGAAACGAATACAAAGAAACTATGTATATCTAAAGTACGAGTATCCTGGAAAATAGTAACAGGAAAAGGCGAACTCGAACATAGAAGGAGGAAGGAGGAGGAGCATCACTTCCTAAGCATCAAAGGGAAATCGCCTTTAGTAAATAATGGAGACAGAAAGAGAAAGAGTATGCACGGAAAAATGGGGAACATATCACTAAAAACAAGATGGAAAAAACATGGAAAACTCATTTATAAAAACCATAAATAAACATGAAAAGAATCCGTGAAAAACCACTGAAGATTTATGCAAAAACAAGAACAAAAACGAGAAAACTAAAACGTATGTCCCCATTTCGAACAGAGAATCCACTTATAATAGCAGATGAGATGAAATAGTAGAAAAGTTGCTCACGTTTTCAGCCCCGACATGAACACAGCCAAACGTTCCAAGAGTATACTTCATGTTCTTCCAACAACAAAAATCTTCAAATCCTAGATACAAAATTTGTCTGAATATACACATATAAATAAATGTACTTGTCGTATATATATACATACATACAGCAACAATGCAAATATGGATGAAAAAAATTAATAAAAAAATAAAGATTAAAACAAAAGCATGCACTGAATGACAAAAAAAATAATACAAGTTCTTGCTTTCTCTTCCCTAAATTTTCCCTAAATATTCATTTAGGACTTGAATTAGATTTATAAATGTTTATGGATAGCTATATAGCGAGAGAGAGAGAGAGAGAGACAGAGAGAGAGAAGACTGAAACTGATAAAAGATACAGGCACAAACAGAAGAACACAACAACAACAAAGATCTGAAACAGAAAGTCAAACAGACAGAGTGAAAAGAAACAACCAAAGAGACAAGCAGATATATGAATTAAGATAAAAAAAGAGATAAACAGATATAAAAAACTAGAAGAAAAACCAACAGAATGAAAAGGAAGAAAGACAAATGTTAGATAAAGAAATACATACACAAAAATACAAGAGAGAAAGAGCGAGAGGAAGGAGAAAGAAAGAGGATGGAAAGAGAGAGAGAGAGAGGAGAAAGAAAGCTACAAAGAGAATATATCACACAACTTTAGCAGACAGATAACAAACATCAATCATACATCATGATACAGTCAATGACATCGAGACAAATGCTGACGTTGCCATTTTTTGAAAATTATTAGATCGCGCTATAAAAATATGTAAAAGGATTTCATGCAAAAAAATATACGCGATATGTACATACATATGTATATGTATGGTACAATATTGAGGTACAATATTGAGGTACAATACATAAAGCATACAGAATAAAACATGAGAATGAAGATAAGAATGAGGATGAAAATAAGAATGAGAATGAGGATAAGAATTGGGATGAATGGGAATGAGGACAAATGACAATGAAAATGACATTGAAATAGCGAATATGAATGAATATGAAAAAAATTATAATGCTGTTGATGAAGCGGAGGTTGAGGTTGGGGGGTAAAACACGAAGAATGTTAATGAATTTCAACCATGACATGAATAATGATGATGGGCAATGGGTTTGAAGCAGGATAATAAGAATTTCCACTCAAGAATAATATTATTATCTGTTTCGAGAGGCTTTGCTAACAATAGATTCGAAGAGAATAAAATACAAGTTTTTTTTCTACACAACTCGTGGCTGAAAACTTTTAATGATTATTCCAAAATTAATACTGAATACCTAAAATATATTTAAATTTTTCTCATATTTAATTAAAACTTTTAGTTTAATTGATCTCGTATTTCGAATATTGATCAACTTAGTGACTCACCTTCATGCTCAGTTCTCCGACTCCTGGGCATGCTACTGAAAAACTCCTGCTCCGATTTCTCCGTTGATTCGTTCTCCTGCTTCTCGTCCTCAGTATGTACGGGACTTGAAGGACCTGAAGAGGCGCTTGGCGCAGGCGAAGGTGAAGGTGAAGCAGCACTGCTTACACTACTGACACTACTAACAGAAACACCCCCTCCAACACCTCCTGAAACACTGCCGCTAACGCTTTCGTTAGAGCCACGTTTGGCTGCATATTGATATGCTGTGGCGACCCGATCTTCGTCAATGATATCAACCGACTTCTTACGCGGTGGAACGGGTATGGAATGTTGTGATTGCTGTTGTTGCTGCTGTTGTTGTTGTTGTAAATGAAACTGATGCAATAATTGCTGTTCTTCCAGCGACTTCTGCATGGCAGCAGTAACTGCAGCAGATTTTGCGGGTGGAGGTGGCGGTGGTGGTTCCGAAACTTTGGTCGGGGAACGCATACGTTCTGCATTCAACTTGACCGGACTGATGTTCTTCGGTTTGGTGGCTGGTATGGGCGGAAGTGGTGGCGACTTGACGGGGCTGCCGATTTTATTGCAACTACGAGGTTTTATCTCAGGAGGAGGCCCAACTGAATGACGGATCGGTGGACTGGGTGGGTGTTCTTTAATTATAATGGGTGAGCGCATCTCCACCATATTGGTTTTGTGGTTAGAGGAGATCATTTCACGCTCGCGTTCCCGTTCCCGTTCGCGATCACGTTCTTTTTCTCTTTCTTTTTCTCTTTCTTTCTCTCTTTCCTTCTCTCTTTCTTTCTCTCTTTCTTTTTCTCTCTCACGTTCGCGTTCACGCTCTTTTTCTTTCATTTGTATGACGCTGCCGGGTATGAGCGCTATACCAGGACCGGTGCGTATGATGTCGCATCGGTTTGGATCACTGTGCGAGCGATTAGTCTTTGTTTTCGTAAAGTGTGAAGTCCATTTTTTCTGCTTTTCAATCAATTCGCGTGAATTAAACTTGCGCTCGGGCTTCTCTGGTTTATCAGCAGTGCCAAGTAACGACCCTGCACTGCCGGGCGCAAGCGGCTGCGTCATTCCGTCCTCAGATTTGATGCGAGAGATATTGTGATGCATTTTCGTGACTGGATCCAAAATGAATTTATTGTTACTCAAAGCGATGCCGCCATTCAGCAGCACCCCAGAATTATTGTTGTTGTTGGTCATAGAAGCGGCCACATTGCAGCCGGGTGGAAAAGGCGAACGGCGCTTAGGCGGCGAAGCTGACCGATCAGATGAACGCGATGATGAACGATCCGAGGAACAATTCACTTCGCTACAAATGTTATCCTCGCGAGAGTCGGAACGTGATATTTTCACGCCGATGTTAGAGTTGCTCTCCACGCCGAGTTTCTCGAAGAGAGCGCGTGCATTATTAAAACGTGCCGAATGCGACTCTGTGCGTACAACTGTAACGGGTGGATGTCCACCACTTGAATTGGATGCAGAGGCGGCGGCGGCAGCAGCAGCAGCAGCGGCGGCAGCGCTAATCTGTTCGACGGGCTGAATTTCAATGGGCTTGCGTTGGAAGAGATTCGCAATATGCGAAACTTTACCCACGGGCGTCGGATGCATTGGTTTCTCCATATTGACGTGGCTGCTGAGAAAGACAATGGCAATGATTGTGAATCACGTGAGTAGTCTATAAGAAATACAAAGTGCAGTGCAAAAGAAGAAAAGAGAAGAGAAAAGAGAGTTTTAGTAACGGAAAAACATTTATGAATCTTAAATCTGAAATCTGAAATCTTCTTCGTACTTGTTTATTATAAAACTTATCACTTGTCACAACTCAACAGGAACGTGATTCTTAACTCGGACAAAACAAAGCCGACCGACCTGCGTACAACTGATAAATATAATCAGTGGCGACTATAAAAACTAGATTATTTCAAAAATAACACAGAGAAAAGTTGAAACTTTGAAGTTATATTTACCATTTTGTATAAGATTCAGTTGGTGAAAAGTAAATACAAAATTTTTTAATTAAAAATATCTTCTATAATAATTTCCTTGAGGTATCGAATCATCAACAAAATCTAATCAACGAAAATTACACTAGATACCGAGAATCACAGAAGCGCACAGGTTTTAACCTGTTTTAACCGATTTTAACAGCTTTAAGTCTTAAATCAATTGTTACATAGTATAATAGTATAACATTGCCACTTATCTCTTTACAATCGATACAAATAACTTCAAAAAAAATCTATAGAAAAGAAAATAAAACTCTGCAATTTCTTTCAACAAAGTATCACAATGAACGAAGGAAGGGAGAGACTTCGATCCAAACTCCAGTAAATCAGAAATAAACTATTTGCGGAAAAGTATGGCGTGGCGAGAATAATTATTAAAGAGCTCAAAATTGATTTTCAACGCAATCGAAGAAGCAACAATAACATCAACAAATCAAATGATATGACGATACTGTATTGGAACAGAACAGAATGGAAGAGTAAGTAAACGAAGTAAAAGAAAGAGAGCAAAAGCTAGTATCGGTCTACAATAATAGAATTTACACCCTACAAATGACAAAGTTCTACCCCACACTATGACTACTTCATTATGACTTCATTTGAAACTAAGTTGCAATATCTAACAATGAGTATAGGTTACATGAAATAAATGTATACTCGTTGTAATTATAAAGCTAGTTATGGCAACGAGTATACATTTATGAAAGCAACATGTGTCTCGTGTAATCTATTTATACAAATAGAAAGTAACCGCACTTAAATAATTACAAGGAGCAACGAGTAATTAATGAGTAAGAACAAAAACAAAGTGGAATTGCATCCATTCCTCAGATCTTCCATGAACTCATCAGCCCTTTCACGGTAGGTACAGCAACATAGTGTTGTTGCCAGCAAGATAATTTTTATTATAGTTTTATATATGATTTTATAGTTTAAATTACCTGAAATAATAAACGTCGTCATTCAATTTTGTCACACAGAAGAAAAAACTTAACAACATCGTATTTTAACTTTGCTTATCACAAAACAAATACCAATAATAAAACTGAAGAAATAATGATAGTAAAAGTAAATAAATCAAATAAAACAAAACAAAACAAAACAAAACAAAACAAAATGAAAGAAAAGAAAAGAAAAATTAAACAAACTAGCGAAGAAAAAACCATGAAGAAATACTGAGTAGTAACCATATAATGTCGAAATCATTATTAAAATCATCGTTAATCATAAAAATACCACGAAGAAGTGAAAACAATTCAACTTGTATACACGTTTAACATAAAATATTTAATGAATTGTTTTAGAGACAATAATTATCACCTAATTCTTAATTAATTCTTATCACTTCTACACAAACAAATGATTTTCTTAGACACTTATTACTCAAGCCGATAAACGACAATATGACTTAAAATGAATGAATAAATTAAATTAGTTTAATAGAAATGAAATATGATTAAAACCCTAAAAAAAGAGATAAGAAACATACGTACATGCAGTAGTTAATCTAGTAAGAACGGGTTTTTTTTTTAAAAAAACCCGTTATAGACTAAAGTCTAAACCAGAATTTCCTAAGCTGAACTTTCCTAGAATTTATATGAATCGTCGGATGTACTTCGGATTTTTTGTTTATACATTGGACTTGGACTTTATTATCACTGAAATTGCATACAAATAAAATTCACTGAAAATTACAAATTTACCAATAAATTAAATCGCAATTTAAGTTCTACTTTATTAAGCGTTCAGTCCGAAAATTTCATGTAACACTAAATTAACAGCCTTATAAACGATAAACGCTTTTTCAGTTTAGCACCCGTTTTGTTTTGTGCTTTTCGTAGTTTTTCGTTGTTTTGACAGGCGGAGGATAAACGATGACGAATGGAAATACACCACGCGATAAGAAAGTTTGTTGTTAGTATTTTAACATGCTTTGCAGCTTTTGTCGCGTAGACGGGGTATAAAGGATGTCGAATTTCCAGAGAAAAACATGTTCAGACAGACGCAAGCAAAGAGGCTACCGTTCAGTGTAATTGCGCGTTATTATAATTTGTATTTTGCATACAAAATGAGAAATTATGTATTAAATAGATAAAGTTAAAGGGAAAGTATCGTTTATAAAAGCATTTAAGTTATTAAGAGATAAATGTTTATATGAAAAGTGATTTTATTGTAAAAAAAATGGTGAATGCACGTGTTGCTGCAATATTCTGCTGAATATATTATTTGAATGTTATTATACAATTTTAATTACAGTTCTGTGTAAAAATATAAACGTAATTCATTCACAAATAATTTCCACAATAATAACACAAAAAATATGAGCGTATAAATGCCAGATTGTTGCGACACCGCCACCGCGACTTTTCTCTGTGATTCTCACAAATTCTAACTGAATTCATGAACCAAATCTTTGGATTTTTAAAAATTCCCTAGAAAATTCCCTAAAATATTGTACATATGGCATCACATTTCTGTCTGCAAACAATGGCGCTCTGCAAACTTAGACGTACACGCTAATGTCGGCTCGGAAAGCTTACATTTTACGAGTTTGGCTTTGTTGAGTTAGAGTTTCAGTTTGCGTGTACGTGTACGTGTACGTGTACGTGTCGTTTTAGTTTATAAGGCTGTAAGTATACGATTTGATCAAACAAAGAAGAAAACTAAAACTTATGGAAATAAACTTATAAGAAATGAAAATAAATAAACGCTATGATAAACAACACGTTAAAACAACACCCAAATCTTATCAGAATCAAAAAGTAGATCGACGACGACGATGACTAAGAAAATATTTGCTTAAAATAAGATTAAAATAAGATAAAAGATTTAATTACCCAGATAAGAATACTAAAACAACCGTGATAAGGGAAGAGTTTTGAGTTTTTGAGACTTTAGTTCGAAAAACTAAGAATTGTCGTTTATTAAAATTTACTTAAAAAGCGATGTCGTTTATTATATACGCGATTATTACGTAATAGAATTATGAACTATACGAGTATATATATATATGTATATGTAAGTATATGTAAGTATATGTAT
Source organism: Myopa testacea (assembly GCA_949629155.1). Taxonomy (NCBI): domain Eukaryota; kingdom Metazoa; phylum Arthropoda; class Insecta; order Diptera; family Conopidae; genus Myopa; species Myopa testacea. The sequence continues at coordinate 30,340,525 of OX451348.1, forward strand.
ATGTATTACAGCCTATCATTTTAGTTTGTACCAATTAGCAGTTTTTTTATCCCACCTCTTAATTGGAAAAATAATAAACTATATATAAATAAGCGAATCATGCCCACATTCTGGTGAAGTAGTTAAGAACGAAGCCTATGTACATGAAATCAATTTTGTCTACATAGCTTAGTGTAAAAAGTGGTTGTCTATTGTATATTGTATATTGTATACCGATTTAATTTGGAGTTTCATTTTATTCAGAGATATCTTTATTCGTTTCCTCTCAATCGTGATTTTCTCAGATTAATTATACTACAATTTTTACGCAATCTACAAATGTTTACGCAATAAAATTTTTTAATCCATTTCAATGACAAAAAATGACAGAAAATTAAAATTAGCAACAATTGTGTGAATATTCTCCATTCCTATAACATTTGAATAAAAGATTTCATCACCAACAACGCTAGCCATATATGTATATACAATATGTATATGTAAGTAATCTTGAAATGATGATGGGAAAAAACATAAAAGTTTATTCACATTTAAGACAACTGTCAACAATTAATTGTGGCCACGATTGCGTGCCTCTGCAGAACAATGAGTGTGAAAACAATTAAAAAAATAGGTGTGAAGAAAAAGGGTAAGAAAAGACAGATCCATAAATGTAAAAACTAAATAAAACTTTTACTTAAATATTATTGCAAAAATACTCGTACATAGTCAAATGATAGTAAAGATAATAGTATAGATGATAGTAATAATATATATGATAAAATAAAATACAATTCTCCCTAAGAATCTAGAATTCGAGAATCTGTAATAAACTAATATAGTGTACAACTATAGTGCATAGTTGCAAGGATATTAAAGCCTTTAAATATCCTGTACTAAAAGACAAAAGAATAACACCCATACATATAGTGTATACAATATACCATACACATACTCGTATGTACAAATGTTCTTGTATGATTTTGTAGGTACTAAAAAAGAATGGCCTAAAACGGAGTGGGGGAGTAGAGGGTGGAAAATAAAGTAGCATAGAAAAGAACTGTACAGTGCAGACTAACATTTGGGTGGTCGTTGTTATGAACAACGACTACTTACCACGTTGTAGTGCCACCACCTGCCACTTCACCTAGTTACATAGTTAGGTACCAAAAAAAAAAAACCAAAAACAAACACAGAAAAATAAACATTTGGTCCAAATTTATTCTAATTTTAGCACCAACCCGTTTTAGAGCAATTTGTATGGTTGTCAAAGACGTTAATCATCAGCAAAGCACTGTATTATTATATTTCATATACTTCAATCTCTCACTCTTCCTCGCTCCTTCTCTCTCTATCTATGTACTTCTTTTCAATGCCATCTACTTTTAGAATAACATAACTTTTAGAAGGTTCTTAAAATACCATAAAACTTTTGGATGAATAAAGAGTCAATCCAAGTTAAGAATTCAACAAAAGTAACCAGAATACCAGCTATAACTAGCCTACCTGAAGCTGATATCCATATGAATGCCTATCATGACCTTGGAATATTGCTTCATATATCGAATTTTTATAATTTTCAAGAAAAGAAGAGGAAGAAGATTAGGAAGAGAAGGAGGAGAGAAATATAACTTCGATTCTTTTGATCGAATATAACTGCCTGAGAATCCTAGAGTCTTAGAAGTCGAATCTCAGAAGTGGAATCCTAGAAATCGAATCATAGAAGTTATATCTTATCTTACGTTGAATCATAGACGTCGAATTATAGAAGTCGAACCACAGAAGTCAAATCCTAGAAGTAAATTTAAATTGCGCCTAGCATAACATAAATATAGCTTACCTTTAAGTATTGTTTATAACTAAAAATAACTTACCTCTAAAAATACTGTTTAATACTTTGGAAATATATTTTCCCCAAATATGTTTCCTTTGTCTTTTATTCGCTTAGATTCAGTTGTTGTAATACTCTGGGAATGTTGTTGCTATTGTGGCTGTTGTTGAAACTGATATACTTGCAGTTGTTTTTGTTGTTACTAAAATAGGTTTAATAGTTGCAGTCCATTTTATCAATGATGTAGCGAGTTTTGTTTGCAGCTGTTCACTCAAGCGGTTTTTCCAAGAGATGAAAATGCAAATTTTTTTTGATTTCGTTAAAAGAAACCAATATCTTTTTCTACTCGTAATTCCTCCTCTTTTCGATTCTATTTTTCCGTCTTTGAGTCTGTAAAGAAGTAAAAGAAAGAAGGAATGGATAAATAAGGAAAAGTGTAGATTTAGCATTTCATAAAGAAAAAACGTTGAAACCAGGTTAACAGAAGTACGTAATAAAATGTGTCAAAGCCAAAAAAGATAGAGAGATAGAGAATGGATAAAAAAAATACAAGTTCTACAATCTACCATCGAAAAAATAGTCGCGAAAAAAATCGAACTGTAATAATTGTAGATTCAGCCAAAGCAACGATTGCCAATAATAACAGAAAAAGGAAAACGTTGACTGAATAACTAAGCAACCACCTACAAAGGAGAAATCAAAAGATCGAAATAGATCGAAAGAAGCGAAAGCAAAGAAAATAAATATTTATGAGTTAAACCGTCGAATCGAATGAATTTTGAGTTTTAGAAATCTTAATAATATGAATATTTTAGTGTTATTCATATATGTCACCCAAAACAAACACAACATTAAAACGACAACTTAAGTTGAACTAATTTCCACTTAATGATAATCACCGTTTGTTTTTTTATTTACCCCTCGTAGTTATTAATTTATAGTATTCAATCATAATCGAACATAAAAAGGCATCCGGAATACGAAAGAGAGAAAGAGTATTTAAAATAGTTGAATGAAGAAGCAACCACTTTCTAATTGACTCATTTATTATAGCTCCAAGTTGGAAACAGGGAGTAAATACAACACTTAACCCTTTACCGTAAGCAAATGTGGAACATTACAGAGCGTTGATGGACTAACATACCACATACAACAACTACAACTTTAACTATTTAAACCTTCTGTAATGATTCAATTAATAAGCTCTGAAGACCGTAATTTCTGGGACACCCTGTAAATATACTCGTAATGAAAACTTGTTTAGAGTTCTGGTCTGGTTCTACATGTAAAATTAAAACCAATGGCGAGACAACGAACCCAGACAGCTTGTGCTACAAGCAGTCAATACATATCACGTCGCACCTACTGTCGCTACTTAATTAAATACGATACTTAAGTAGTTGCCTATCAAGGGAGCTGATCACGTTTCCGTATGATTCAGAAAAAGAGAGAGAAAGAGAGAGAGAGAGAGTATGTAAGGAGAAAAAATAATACAAGTCAACTGCTATCTGGTCAATAATTATAATTGCAAAACAATGTAAGTGCTAAAAGACACAATTTACATACATATGTACAAGTACAAAAGGATTTACAACAATCAATAGAAAAAAGTATACAATGTACAAGAAATATATAAGAAAAAAAAATACAATATATGGCCTTGAAAATATACAATATGTATTACATATGTATATTGTATATTATATATTATTAATGGAATAATAATACTGTTTTATTAATAATGATATTACTGATGAATAATGATATCATTTACTTCAAAATACTATATAACAAAATCTTAAAATAGAGCCTTGAATCATGAATATACTTGAAAACACTTGAATACTTTTAAACAGCCCCAATTTCTTCCATGAATTCCATGATGAATTCTATAAAACGTTTTAGAAAAATACATATACTTGTATATGTACAGATATAGTAAAGACCATCAAATTTAATAAACCATTCAAAGATCCATTGGTCTAGAATATCAATAATAAGATCCATATCAAGGTTCAAGATTAATAAGTATTTCACCAAAATTTGATTAAATATTTAATTTCTTGAAAATGATCACAAATTTTAGGTTCTCTAATAATAATATCTCTATAATTAATTACATTAAACCTCAAACCCAGTATTAAATATAGATTCTATACAACAAAACTCTGCAATCATTTTCTATAGAAAGTTTTCTATGGAACAACATTGTATATAGAAAGAATTGAAACAATAAACACAATTTTTAAAAATTTAGGTCAAAGATCACGAAGATCAAATTGGTTCAAGTTATGAGACAAGTGAAAAGAAAAGATTCAAAGGTCATATCAAGTAAAAAGAGTTATATAGCTTCCCACCCTACTGTTTTCCTGAAGCAAGCTCGATACATTACGAGAACCTACCCTTTGAAGCCCGAGCCTTCCAGATACAGATCAGTTGATCACAGTTTTCTAGCGTTTCTGATTCTTCTAAATAGATTTCAAATTGAAACTTTAAGCATACAGTAATAAATTTTCGCAGAGACCATCTCACTACAGATTTTTAGCTATAAGATAGAATTATAGGATCTTACGAATTATAGGATCTTAGCTCAATAGGTTAAAAAATACTAAATTTTTAATTCTTATCATTTAAATCCAAAGAAAAAATCTATATATTGTACTATATACATACTATACTATAAAAGCACATACGAAAGAATATAAAGAATGTTGCTTTTGTCGGAATGGTTGACTGTCATAAAAAAGAACCGCAAAATAAGCTTCACACATAAACTTCTACGCGAATGAGAACCGAAACGTTGCCATAATCATAACTTGGCCTTAATGTGCTGTGTCCGCTTGTTTAGTGGTTTTTTATACTGTTTGTTGAATTTAACATTTTAGTTTTTTAATACCACCTCTCGTATCAAGACAATTTCCAACTTCAGCGGCCATCTTCTGAGGCCACACACTTTGTGGCCACCACCAACATTTTTTCGCATTTAAAAGTTCATATTAACACTGTGACAACATAATACATATTTTAAAACTATAAAACCGAAATAAAAAAAAAAAACCAAACAAACTACAACAACATCTCCAAAATCAGCAACAAGTATAACAACAAAAATTGTATATGATACTGCTAATTAGTACGGAACAATAAAAACACTGCTTCCAAAAAGCTTTGCAATAAATAACCTCAAGATTAGATTGAAACGCTAGAAAATCACTGAAATTAACTTATTAAAAGAAGCTAACAAGAACATTGATATTACCTATAATAATAATAATATTATAATATAATATAATATATTATTATAATATAATTATAACATAACATAACAATTATAATAAAATCAGAATACGTAATAAAAACCGAAAGAAGCTACAGTTGGCCAAATAAAGCTACCACTAAGTGGTCAACAGCACGCTAACCGTTTAAAAAGCATTCTCCAGCTTTTCCTCCCCTCCACACCAATACAATCCCAGTCTTTTTCTTATCTTCGTTTAATCTATAACTTAAAAGGTTAACAGAGTTGTTTTCAGTTTGTTCTCTTTTAGAATAGAGATCGCTATACTATATCAACCTACTTCTACATGACATGTATTGATGACAACAAATATGCAAGTCCAACAAATTCCAATAAATCCAATAAACCACGAACAAATAACACACTTCGTGGTCGCATTTAGAATCAAGACAGTAAGAAAAAATGTAAAATAAAAATATATTTTTATTTCCAGTTGAACAATTTATAAAAAACCCGAACTGACTTAAAGACTTGAAAACCTGTAACGGCCTTGTAAAGTTGTTTTGTGCATCAAAGTCAGCTTGTGCCCATTTTGTAGTAAGTTGTTTTAACCGTTGTTTTTAATGGCTGGTTAGCGGTTGACTTAAAATGGCAAAAATCACAATAGTTGTTCTTGTGTGTGAAAGCTTTGTTCCTTCACGTCTTTTCTTTCCTAGACATGAATTACAATAGTTACAAGTCGTAGAAACGTCTATGGAGTTTGCTATTCTGGTAGACTGCATCGGTTATGTTACAGAAGCGAATTTTAATATAATGTAATATTATATAATAATCTAATATACAATATTCAATGATATATAATAATACTAATATACAATGATATATAATAATTACGATTTATTAATGATTACTAATACTAAACTGTTAATAGAAAAGGAGACGAAATTCAGTTTGCTATTATAATTAATTAATGATGGCTTAAATACTATACTGATTATTCTACATAAATAAGTTCGATCCACCTTCAAAAATCAATTGATCAATTTAATATTTTCATTTGCTTACAATTACAAAGCATTAAATATTATCTACACGATAAGAGTCCGACATTATAAATAATAATCACTACTTATTATATATGCTCATTATATATGCTTATTATAAATGACTCAGTATGTATGAGCGAGATAGTAGAGTAGAGTTAGATTAACACAATAAGCTATTGATATTTAATATAGTAATATTTAATAGTAAATTACAACCAGATTAAAAAAAAAATAAACATCTATCAATTTTATTTTATTTTTAATCCGATACAAGATCACTATTCATTATTTCACAATATATAAACGATTATTCCTCAGTAAATATTATATTATTAAGATAGAAATCAAAATCACTGAATTAGTAAGAAAAGACTCACTTAAAAGAAGTAAATAGAAACTAATTATATTATAGATAAAAAATTAGATACTACAAAATCCTCCCAATCAATCATGAGTATTTCAATTAATTAAAGTACGAGTTTTCATAAAAAAAAAGGAATGAGAATGAAACAAGAAAATAAAAAAAAATACCGAAATGATGGAGAGGGAAAGAATACAAGCGATCTGTAGAGCGACCCGAGTAATAACCAGTAAGAAAGCTATATTCGGCCTGGCCGAATCTTAGATACCCTACACCTAAAAGTTTTGAAAAAAGTGCCGAAGCTAGGGTAGGGCGGGCGTGGCGGTCCACTCTGGGCGGCACAATGTCGGGGGCGGCAGTTGTGGAAATCAAGTATTGACTTATTGAATTCTAGGAATTTTTGGGGCTACAAGTTGATTAACCGTCCCGGGCTCCATGAAACCTAGCTACGACTCTGTATAAATAGTAGGCATGGTCATTACCTTTTTCAAAACAAAATAACTAGCTTAGTTGTTTTATAATTGTGTTCATTTAAACTTTATTTCCGTGGTAATAAACTTGTTCTCATACCGCACCCAGTTTTCATGTAATAATTTTTTTTTTGTAAAACAAGTTGTTATCTAAGGTTTTATTCAGGAAGTTTATATATTTAACAATATAACCCTCTTTTGCCTGTGTAACCTAAAAGTGGGCGGATCACGCCCATATTTGGCATATTAACGGATAATGCTACTCTATACCCAGGAATGAATTTTGTTGTAATAGCTCAAATACGAACGCTGATATCAGATTTTTAATAAAAAATAAGCGTGGTCGTAGACCGATTTTGCCCATTTTCAATACCAACCTGCACACCACAAGAAACAATGTTTATGCAAAATTTCATCACGATATCTTCACCGGTTCTCCTGTGATCGTGATTTCAACAGACAGACAGACAGACAGACAGACAGACAGACAGACAGACAGACAGACAGACGGACGGACATGGCTAAATCGACTCATGAGGTCACGCTGATCAAGAATATATATACTTTTCTATACCTATCATCTCTATTTCTATGCGTTACACATTTCGTTACAAAGTGAATATACCCTTACCTTAAGGTGTAGGGTATAAAAATAAAACAATATGACTATAATTAGGAGAAAAAAGGTAACTCATCATCAAGCTACAGATTAAACTCAAAAGTAATTTAAAAACAGATACTGTTAAAAGTTACAAAGAGGCGTGAGAAGTCTTCACATTTTGATTTAATGATTTTAATCGATTAGAGCCGCTACTCGTAAATATAAAATTAATGTAGGAAATCAATGATGGGGATTTTACATCTATCAATACAAAAAAAATTTAACAGAAATAAGATTTAAGTTATAACATTAAATTGGAGTTATTTATATTTCCGTGTACATGATACATACACATGAAAGACACACTTAATATACCCTTTCACCTTCGAGTGTAGGGTATAAAAAGATGCATTCATGTTCCGTAAAAGACGGATAGATTTCATGAACCAAGACAACATCAGAAAGCATTTACTTGAATTAATTTTTACTGTATAGATTTTACAATAATGAAATAACATACATTATACAATTGCTGATGAACTTAACTTAATTCTTAACTGCTTTCTTAACTCTTAATTGGGTATTCTTAACTGCTTTCACTTACACAACACCCATATGTACATACATAGTACATTTAGATAAGCATACTTAAACACACAGTCCCACGCACAAACCTCCTAAATTACTTATAGTGGAAAAATGGTAAATTACTAAACCAGCAGAGCGTATAAATTATGAAAGTAGACGAAGAACAATGAGCAACAATAACTAACAACAACAACAACACTACCAATAACGATACATACCAACGATAAGAAATACAAACATCATTAACTAACAAAAAACAATCATCGCATTCACTTTGTTAATCCAAAATATTTAACCACGTTTAGTAACAAATTATAGAGAAACAATATGAAGTATTTAATTTAGCGAATAAACGTTTCAATTAGTTTCAAAATTGAACAGAAGTATCAGAAAAAAGAAGAAAAGAATAAAAAAGAAAAGAAAAGAAAAGAAAAGAGAAGAAAAGAGAAGAAAAGAAAAGAAGAGAAAAGAAAAGGAAGGGAAGGAAAAAAAAAGAAAAGAAAAGAAAAGAGAAGAAAAGAAAAGAAAAGAAAGGAAAAGAAAAGAAAAGAAAAGAAAAGAAAAGAAAAGAAAAGAAAAGAAAAGAAAAGAAAAGAAAGGAAAAGAAAAGAAAAGAAAAGAAAAGAAAAGAAAAGAAAAGAAAAGAAAAGAAAAGAAAAGAAAAGAAAAGAAAAGAAAAGAAAAGAAAAGTAAAGAAAAGTAAAGAAAAGAAAAGAAAAGAAAAGAAAAGAAATAAACAGGAGCAAAGAACATAAATAAAATGTACAGCATGCAGAAATAAGCGAATGCATTACTATTAGTGCAAGGAAGAAAACAGAAACATACGAATAACAACAAACAAATATTTTCACGTGACGCTAAGAAGAAAGTGAAACCAAAAAAAAATTGCATTTGCAATAATACTCGTTCATACGACGCTAGAGGAGATGGAGGACTCGTACCTACATACATAAATAAATAAATCAGCAACTAAATTTGCATCCGTAGTTAGTTCATTTTGTCTTAGTTATACTCGTAACACGCTATTGGCAACAATAACGGCTAATTGCACCTACACTTATACAACTACAATAACAACAACAACAACAACACAAAATAGAATTAGCAAACATTAATTGCAAAATTTATGTTCAGTTGTGGTTCGATTGGTTGGTTGGTTGAATATTGTAATATAAGCAAACATATGTATGTATGTATGTATGTATATACATATACGGCCACAAGCCGTAACAGTCTAAGTCGGATTTTCTTACTTTTCAAGATTACTATTTAAAGTTTCAATTAATTCATACAAATAAATACCTTTTTGTTAATACTTGGATTTTTTTTTTCTTTTTACTCGAATTTATAAACTTAGGAAAGCTTAGGTTAAGTTAGGCTGTTATTCCCACATAACAAACTGTAGTATAATAATGATAAGTCAACTTACGGTACATATTTTCTTCATTGTCAACTTCACCAAATTTGAACTTAATTGAGAAATTTAAGATTGCGCCAACAACTGCATTATCTGGACGTTGAGTGGTATTCCGAATAAGCTCAATTTGATAGCAATAAGTGATTTTCGTCCTGACTTGAGTTACGTGTTTTTGAATTGTGGACACAGATATATTCAATGTCGTTTGAGAGCTGAAAAACTTGAAAAACTCGAAGTTGGTCACAAAAAGTAGAAGGAGAAGAAGAAAAAGATTAACAGTTTTTCAAACAAAAATCTGTTGGCCTATTGTTGTTTCTACAATAGTTGTTCTGACCTATTGTACTAGTGTACAACTGGTCTAAATCTAGTCTACATCGAATTTGGTCATAAAAAGTAGACAAAATACAAAATATGTAGTATATCAGTACAAAATAACTCAGATATACTGATCCATTATAATAGTCTCTAACTTGGCTACAACTAGTCTAAATCTAGCATACATATTACATATTACAGTGTCCAGTGCTTTCTCTCTCATAACTATCACTTAAATTCTCACTTCTTTTAATTTTTAGATTCTCATAACCTTGCTTTTAAATCTTAAACGTAATTCTTACATTGAACAACTAAGTTCAATAGTTGATGCGACTGCATGGAGTCAGTCAACCAAACATTTTTGAGACACTATAGCGAAAGGCTACAAAAACCGAAGTTTTTTATCATTGCGATCAATTTAAAGGTTAAAGGCATCGTATCGAACAACTTTATTTTTAATTATGTATTGTATATACATATGTAAAGATAATGAATGAAACAATTTCATTTACAATTTTTAGTTTCATTCGCTTCTTTCAAATAGATAACTAATAAAATCCGAGGTTTTCATTAGAAAAACTGTTTCTATTAAATTCCTATAGCTATTAACTTGTAGTTAATAGTTTACGTATTTTTTACATACAGATCGTTTTCTTTACAATTTCCTAATTTTACAGTTCACAGTAATGCAGCTGTTGTATATACATATTTGAATCGGAGGTTATCGTTCGTTGAAGAGTCATTATAAAGAGTAAAATAAAAAGAAGGAAGGAATAAGGTACAATAATAAAAATATGAAGTACAAAATTTAATACGTAGTACGATCAACCTCATAAGGTAACAATATAATGAAGAAAATATTAAGAATTAACCAATTTTATGTATATTTAAATATTTCTTTTGCGTCTGAGTAAATAAGAGTTACTTTATTTAATATACAGAAATTTAGATAAAAATCTTAAATAAAACATGAAATCAATACAATTTTTTGAAAATAGGCCACGAAAAATCGACCACTGATTCCAAATGAATTAATAAAATAAGATTTACAAAAAACCTAAGAAACACAGACAACAGATCGCATTTCTAAATGATCAAGTTATTGGGAAAAATGTCACGTTGGAAGCTTTGAAGTAGTGTCAATATACCCTCAACACTTTCTCAGGTTATATAAACGTATGGGTATTCTAAATATATGTATACAAATTACTTCCAGTCATTTCATACGAATAACTATTTTCGTCTACCAAAATTCTGTTTAATCAACAGCTCGTTCAACTTTAGTGCACTCTGGAAAATAAAACACAAGTTCTTAAGACTACGAGTACGTTTGATGCCTCACGTTTATAAGCACCATCGTGAGGTGAGTAGCACTCAGCAATGCCGCTCTGAGCAAGGTGTATGTAATAAAAAACAACACAAAAAACACAAAAACGTAAGAATATGTATGTACCTTGGTAGGGTACTTGAAATGCATAGAAGAGCAGAGATCATTAATTAAAAGGGTGACGACTTTGGCAATACAATCACTCACTCACTCACTCACTCTCACAGATGTCAAACCCACTTTTGTCAGCCGAAGTGTCATTCGTAGTGCGGAAATTCATGAGAGCCATTTTAAGTGGATGGCTGGTGATGCTCAATATTGCCAGACTGCTACCAATAGGGGAGAAAGAGAGGGAGAGAGATAGAGAAAGTCCTCCTCACCTTCTAAAATCACATTCCTAGTTGTTAGTTGATTTTAAATTTCATAAGTAACGAAGTAAGTATTGTTAATTTAACAGGATTCAAATAATAAAACATTAAACTATCCAGAAAAAGAAACATAAGAACATAAGAAGTTATTTTTAGTATGATTCGCAACTGACGGTAACTACAGGTTACAGCAAGATTTTCAGCAAATTTGTTGTTCTATATAATGACGATAATCATAATCATCATCATCATTACCATCCCAATCAAAGCCAACAATAGCTATAAAGCTACAGCATAATCTTCCCCTCAATTACAACAACCATAACCAACAATAACAACATGCAGCTGCTGCAGAGAGCAGCATTAACATCAACAACATCATCTTCATCACAATTTGACAGAAAAGTAAGGCGGGCGATAACTTGATAGACAAGTTAAACGTTCTTCACGTTGGATACGAAAGATGTATACGTTTATTTTGCAAGACTTCGGCTAAGGTGCCAGCTTGTCCAACGGGCCAACCAAGCCAAATCTGACTGTGTTCAGTCTGTCCACCATCATCCATCCATCCATCCATCCGTTAGCAGTCATCAATGATGTATATAATGCCAATGAACTTGACATTTATAAGGCTTCTTCCTACTCTATACTCTATTCGCAGCTATTCTCTTCGCAGCATATTTTCACGTTGTTCTGTTCACGATGCTGACTCTATTCTTCTCTCAGCTACACAAGAGTTCTAAAAATAGTTTTGAGGAGAAAATTGAACAAAATTTGTTTCTGACTGAAGGATGTAGACTTTCATTTCATATTTCAACTTTAAATTTTAATGATTTAAATGTTTAAAATTTAATGTCTGAATTTGCAATTTTTAGTTTTTGCAAAGAAAATTACAACAATTTATGGCTTCAATGAAATTTGAGCCAATGAAAGCCAGAAAGAGAGAGAGAGAGAGAGAGAGAGAGAGAGAGAGAGAGAGAGAGAGAGAGAGAATGCGGTCATAGTGAATACAATAAAAATTTACCAATAGAAGTCAATGAGTTCTTTGAAAAGAGGAAGACAACCATGAGAGCTCTTTTGTGAAGATTTGGGTAGTTAATGACACCAAACTAGAATAAGAGAGACGGACAATAAAGAGAAGATTAATAATATACTAGTAGAAATTTTAGTTGAAATTTCTGTTCCGTGCAGACCAGGTCCAAGAAGTCGGTAGACTACAAAGTTTCAGCCTCGCTAACAGTAGTTGCCACGAAAATGTAGGAGTACTTAATTTGTTTATGTCAGATGTCAACAATGCAAGCAAATGTCCCCAATCCTTTTAATGTTTCTCGCACAACTGTGAGAAGTAAGAATGAGAATAAGAAGCTGCAGAACAGGACAGGACCAAATTCTCGTCTGTCTGTCCGTCGCTCTAAATATAAACTATAAAACTTTATGTTGATGGTTTCTCATAATCACCAGAGGCAACCGAAACCCCATCTTCCTTAACCACCACCACCAACAACTGCTCTCGAGTATAATGTATAAAAATATACATAAATAGCGTCATTGAGATGATTCTAGACAGACACATTGTGTCCAATAGTAGCGTAGTAGTAACAGTAAAATATGTAGTAAAATAATAACTACTATGAGAGGTTTAGGAGCGGAATAAAAATCCAAATATAAGATGGTATCGTAGGAAAAACAGCAGCCGGAGAGGCCGGGGAACAGACAAAAAGAAGAGAGAATAGATCGTATTATGTTGCTATAACCTTAAAATCGATGGAAAAGTCTAAAAAATACCGCAACTACTTTATTTTTTATGGGAGCATATAAAACAGATCCGCACAAAATTTGATGGCTACGACGTTTGCAAATCTTTTTACTTTTATCTTGAGAAATGAGAAGAAGGGCGTAAAAAATTGCCGAGTTGGTGGTCGACATTTTATATTCTCTCCCTCTCTCTCTCTCTCTCTCTCTCTGTAGGTTCCTGTGTAAAATCAAACATGATCATGGTGATGGTTAACCACTTAACAATAGAATAATTTCAATAAAGAATCGTATTTTAAACCATGATTTACTAGTATCTTGATGTAATACTAAATAATAGTTATTCGCAAAAAGAAAGTCCACGCTACGCCATTCTTCCTCATCCCTGAAGGTAGATCTCAGTTTCCGCTATCATCCATTAAAACACATTAACTATGTATGGGTTAAAAATGCAAGTTAGCTCAGTCAGTCACTTATCACTAACAAATAACAGAAAATCTTTTCTTTTGAAAGGTAAAAGAAAAATACAAAATATCGTTAGATTAAAAAAATACGTTGACTTGAAAGATGAAAACGTTTTGTTTACATACCCTACATACTATTTTTCTATTTTCTTCTTTACTCCACGCAGCGAAAACAGGGAACAATGGAAATTCTACTTGTGATTGTTTGCCATTTTCGCTCTGGGGAGAAAAACACTGTACCATATGTCATCAGTTTGAAGTTGATAAGTGTTGAGGAAAACCAACGTTTCTCTTTCCTTATTTTCTAAATTCTAAAAACAGGAAATAAAAGTTTAGTATTGCCTACGTTTGAAGAGTTTTCTTTTTCAGAACGAGTTAAATAGAACAACAAATGGTTGTTTCTTGCAGTTTTTTCTGATACAATTCCAATTGCATTCATAATTAAAAGAATATCTTATAAAATCTTTAAAATAGGCGTTGATTCTAAAACAATTTTACTTCTTAAATATCTACATGAATACGATGAATTTCCTTATCTAAAATTTCATTTTTTGTTCATCGCTTAGAACCATATTCAAATATTTAAAAAAATTTCTTTGGATGATGTTTCTTTGAACTTTAAGGGGTGTATGGACAAACTTTGTAGCTTTGTGTCAGGTAAAAATTGTAATTTTTATTATTACATTTAAACCCCTTCCTAACATTTCTTACCTGACAATCGGAAAATTTGCAATTTTTCAAGGTGCGGCTTTTTTTGGCACGGGGCGTACATGTTCCTTGTTAAACGCCATTTAAAGTCTAAAAACTATGGAGTTAGGATAAACTGCTAACGCATAATTAAAAGTTGTGATAGCATCAGTTTAGGAGTAGCTTTTAATTACTTGAAAACTATATGAAAGACAGTGTTAACTAAACATTGTTTTCACTTCAAAAACAGGGTTTCAAAAATAGTTTAAATAACCTTTTAAAGTTTTGTTTCTCAAAAGTAGTTGTTGCTGAAATCCTGAAAAATAAGGATAGAAAATATAATAAAAAAGAATCTGTGACTCAGAATTAAATTTAGCTTATTACTCTTAATTTAGCTAATCTGTCATTAAACAGTTTATAGAATTTCTTTGTGATTTAGAAACGTCACTGGAATTTAGTCAACGTATCTGATTGATCTCAGATACATATGTATATTATTGTCAATTGAATGAACTGTACTGAAGTTTTACTGTAACTTTAACTTTACTGTGTATTAATTTAGTACACGACGAAGTACAATGTACATAATTACATTTATAACCAGCGAATAACTAATTTATGATAACTATTTTATGAAAGACCAACAATTGTAAAATGTCAAGTGGTTTTATTGTGATTAGCTTCAAAATTTGTAGAAATTGTATTGAAAAAAATTAAAAGAAAATGAAAAGAGAAAAAACCAACAAACAACAAAAAACTGGCGCGTCAAAACAAAAACAAGAAGAAGCCGCAGAAAATTATACAAATTGAGTGTCTGGCGGGGAAACAAAAAAACTATGGGAGGAGATGAGCGGCAGATCGTGAAGGGTAGAAGGAGAACGAGGGAGAGAGAGATGGAGAAAGAGATAGTGAGGGAATTACAAAGGCACAGACGTGATCGGCGGTCATTAAACCTACACACGCACACAGACTTTGATGTCACGTCGAGTGATAAATTGTTGACATATTGAAAAGTGTAAAAATATTTGTTATTAACAACTACAAAAAGTTAAACAAATAAAGAAGCGTCGGGTGCGGCGGCCTCTGTGTAAATCGACACCGAAATTATCGGTTGGTCGGTGGACTCACAGGTTCGATGATATGATGTGGCGAGAGTTTGTGGTATCGAGTCCGTTCCAATGATAATTCGGTGGAAAGTTTTCATCGTGCAAACTGATGTGAATTTAATTTAATTTTATTTTTTAAGAAATCTAAAGGGCTCGTCTGTACGAGTTCATCTCAGAGTTCAATATGGCCATTTGTATAGGATAGGTTTTTTTTCTTCTTTTGTATAGCATCACTTCTCCGATAGCCTCTATATAGCTCTATACTAATCCGCAAATGTTGTAGAACTAATTAAATAATTAAAAAGTTCAAACGCAATAAACGTATAATTAAATATTCAGATTCAGAATCAATATTTCAATATTTCATCAATATCAATTCGATCAACACACGCTTTAAGCAATAAAAATAGCAACGATTTTTCTATACTCGACCAGCGGTGGCTCGACTCGTAGCGAGACGATTGCTAAAAAAAATAATATAAAAAAAAAGTAAGAGGTTAACTTCGGCCTGACCGAAGCTCGTGTACTCTACACCAGTAGAATAAATGTATAGTGGAATTCATTTGGAAACAGATAGACAGACAGACGGACGGATTAAATCGGGTAAATCGACACAGGAAGTGACGCTGATCAAGATTATATAAAGTTGTGTATGCATGGCACGCCTCCTTTAATGCGTTGCGAACGAAGGAAGAAAGTGAATATAGCTCTATCCCTCCAGTGTAGGGAATTACAAGAAAGAAAATAGAAAAATAAAAACAATTAAATTGCAAAAACAATACAGAATTGCATTCATAACAATTTTTAATCACGTTACGTTGCCGGTTCAATTATATTTGACACCCTGATATGTGTACAGTGGAATGTTTTTATTTTTGCCATTTATTATGTTCAATGAAGACGAAATCTTGTTGAAAATCACATAAAAAAAAAAACACCCAAATAATAGACATCGAATAATTTTATTTAATTAATTTAATTTTTCCAGATTAATTTTTTCAATGCGATTCTTTTTTTAGTTTAATTTATCATCTGTTTGGGTTTTTTAAACTTTATTATTTGTTTATTTTATTATTTTTGGGGGAGAGGGGAGTTTGTTTTATTCAATCATTCTTTGTTTGTTTATGTTTATTTATTTATTAATTAATGTTTGTTTTTGTGTGGTTGTAAATCATGAGTTTCGATTGTCATCAGTCAATGGAATAAAATGAAAAAAAAATGGTCATCCATAAAAACATTCAATAAACATTCATAAAAAATACAAATTTAGGTTAAATTTTTCTCAAGGACGTTGGCTGGTTATCGATAACGGTTAACGAAAAACGGACTTTGTCGATTCCAAAAAAAATATATAATAACAAATAAATGATATTAAATTACGCATAAATAAAAAATCACAGAATTTTACAAACAAAATAAACAACAACATTGTGGTGACTTCACTCGCAATGACTGAAGTAATGAATGTGTGTAAAACGTTTACAAATATAATCGATGAGTTGAAGGTAAATCAAGCTTCATAGAAAATTGAACACATTCGGACACATACAAAAAATATCGATAGAGTCATTTTTGAAGAACATTATTAAAATCGTTTCCAGAAATGAAATCACTAGAGGATTGTATTCTTTGATGATGACGATATTCATTAAACACATAATTAAATTTTCATTCATAAAAACCCTAAAATTGGGAGCTATAATAATTTAGTTAGTACTCACCAAAATCGATCACAATGAGAAAGTCTAAAATACTCATATACCAGGCCAGACGACAAATCAACCAACAATCCAACCAACTACAATAACGAAAACAAATCATCCATTCATCCGGTCAAATCTTTTGCAACATTTTTTTTCGCTCATGTCACACAAGTTAAACTGTGGCTTAAACTTCGATTTTTGACGTACTTATGTATGTAAGTATTATTTTGCTCGTCAAAGATGTATGCATATGTACAATATACTCGTATGTGTTGTATACATAATGTTTGTATGCGTACCAATCATTTATCCACCAGCACTTTACGAGGTACGAGTACCGAGTACACAGTCCATGGCAAGAAATCCATTTTCGAAAACGTTACCTAAGAGGATTAAAACAATTTTTTTCTTGAATAGTTTGTAAAACTCAAGATGAAAAGATGAGAGAGACAAAAAAGGAAAAACCAAACAAAACAAAAAAAAAACGCAAACGGATTAAAATAAAACTCGATGGACTTGTGGATGGTGGAGTGACAAGTGAGTGGATCCTTTTGGTTTCATTCAAGTCAAGTGAAAAGTCGAAGAAGAAGAAGAAGAAACAAACCTCCAAAGTGTTCAACAGTAAAGAGAAAATTTTAAACCAAACAAATCGAGGTAAATAAACTGTAAACTAATGCTACTGGTCACCCTTACCGCAGCCCCACCACCTCCATCCGATGATGTGGAAACCAATCCGGTGAAGCAGAACCTACAAAATAGTAGTGTCCCTCTGTGTGTGTGTGTGCGTTTTTGTGTAAGTGTTTGTCGCCCTGTGGAAATGAAGGCAAATAGATTTCTTTTTTAGTTAGATTTGAACAAAACAATGAAGGAATAGACTATGATTGGGCGGTGGTGATGAAGAGAAAATTGAAGAGGGTTGGAGGATAAAAAAGTGGTATTGATATGAGAAGGTATAAAGAAGAAATGGGGTTTTTTTTTTTGCAAATTAAGTTGGATTCTAAGGTTTCATGCTGGAGTGCGTACATAATAAATGAGAAAGTGGAGAAAAAAAACGAAGACAGAAATACAAAAGGGCAGAGAAAATTGTTGCGAATTTTGATTCGGACTTGAAAAGTGAATATTTAAACAAACAATTTTATTTACAACCTTATAAGAAACCTTACAATCAAAAGAATCAAAAGATATCTCGAATGAAAAATTTGAATGTTTACAAACTGTGAGAAATTAAGAAACCTCAGAAAATAACTTGAAAAATGTATTACGAATTCTAATAGAAATAACAAACCATAGAAGAAAAAACTCAAATTAAATTTCAAAGAAAATGTGAAGAAACTTTGACTCTTGAAAGAACAGCAAAAAAGAAGACACTAATAGCACAAAACATTTATTTATATTGTACTATAGTTAACTAAACTTATTCTATAGCATAAACTAGATACAAATTGCTTTTAGTTACAATAAAATTTAACTTTTTAGTTACAATAAAATTACTTCATAACTACGTGTGTGCTTTCTTTATTGTGCAATTTTTTAGAAGAATTAAATAGAAGCTTTGTTCATCTTTCGGTGTTAAAAGTGTTACTCAAACTTCAAAATCTCGACAAAAATCTGTCAGATTTAAATATATGTATATACATATTCAATTCAGTTCCGTGTTTATGTCTTCTATGTACTGGAATAAATTGTAATAATCTCTCTGAAGAGGTAGAAAGAGACAGAGAGGGATAGAAAGAGAGACAAGAAAAAACGATTTGTACAAACTTTGAAATATAAAGCCGAAACCACAATGGCGCGTTAGGTCGGTCGCGCCTTGACAGATATTATTGAACACACGGAATCTTACGAGGCAATTCACAACAAGACCTCAGGCGTTATATCGTAAATTTTTCCGTATCACGTAAATCTCGTTCAAACGCACTAGTTGGTTCTACTTCAACTAGGTCTGGCGTTTGACATTTCAATTTTAAAAAAATGTAATGAAGAAATAATAAAATATAGAAATGCTAATTAAGATAGATAGTTTTATTTGCTCTAGTGTTAATTTCGTCATTTTCGTCATGAATATCCAGGTTTTTTAGTGCAGTACGCATCGTCATTTAGCTTTATAAAGTTGTGCAATATAAGTGCAACTTTTACAACAGGCTCTACACTAGTTGGAGCCATAACCAAAGTATTTTGAAAAGTTCAACAGTGCTTAGTAGAATTCGAGCACGACCTATCTAACGCGCCATTGTGTTTTAGAAAATGAAACTCGAGCGTCGTGGAAGATTTTATCGTAAAGTTTTTGTAAAGTCTATCAAACGCCGATCAAAGCGCGACCGACCTAACGCGCCATTGTGGTTTCGGCTTAATGAAAAAGAAAAGAAAGAATACCCACAAAGGTTTTAAAAACTGAATAACGGAAAAATAAAAGAATAAAGAGAAAAATCAACTGGCATATCAAGTTGGCAACACTTCAACTTCAATAAATGCAGCAGCAATGTATGTGTACATCTGTAAGTACAGCTGCATATTCACACAATGCAAACACCCACCCATACACATGCACGCATACAAATATACTCTCAAAGAATGGCTTGTCTTATGCAAATAGTATGAAAAGGATGAAACAACAGACAGGGTTCACAGATACAAACTAACTTCTATTTATTTTTTGTAAAAACGTGTGGTAAAATTAAGGAAAATAATTTTTGTTTAAATAAAAGCAATTGAAAGGATAACTAAAAGAGAATCAGTTGATGGTATCTTCTTTTGAAGGTCTTAGAAGTAGATGATCCTTTCTTTAGAATTGAAGGACCTCTCACCAGACGTCGGTTGAAGTGTCTGGGCATCATCTGATGTCTCTGATGATGTCTTCGCCGACACTCGAGGGTCTGCAGACAGAATCTTTAGAGTCGGTTGGAATTCGGTTTAAGCTCCAGGCTCCGAGGTTCAGCTGATATGTTGAGTGACTGGAGAATCTCGTCCGAATATCGATAAATGTCTCTTTACTATCGATTTACGCAGAGTAAAGGACAGCAGACATTTTCCCAGACATCCTGAACACATCTCTACAAGCGTATATATTATCTTATATGAATCTTGGGATCGATTGAGTGGCGTTTCTTGACGATCGATTAACGTCGAACTTCGCTTCGTATATCGCAAAAATATCAGTTCAAATGACTCAAGACTAGAATGACGTCTATTCATTCGTGGAACGTGATGATTCTTGCTTATCTTCTATATTTGAATCGTTGGACGTCATTTGGCAGTTCTTTGACATCTCTTGTGATTTATGAGGCCTCCTAAAAATATTAGATATCCATTCTTCCACTAGATTGACAACTTTTTCGGTTGATTTCTGGTGAAGAATATTAGAAGTAATTTCTTTCGATGAGAAACTGTGGAACATCTGTCAAATGGAATATGTTAAAAAACAATCTACCCTTCAAATGAGTTCCTCTTGAACTCCCTCTTGGAAGGGGTCGAGACTTCTCCAAACTGAATTCTTTCCAGTATTTCGAGGTGAAACAGTAAAAACACCTAGATATACATAAGTACATGCATACGTAGTTACTGAGCAAGTACAAAATTATAAACTCTGATGATGTTGAAAACGAAAAATACAAAAAATAAAAAAAAATATCCCTCAGGCTGTAGAATGTAGAATGGTAAAAATCACGTCAGAAACACGTTCGCTTGTCATTAAAATATTGATTTTTACTATGTTCCGTCGTTTTCTCTTTTTTAATATTTGCTTTAGAACTCCTGTTTGTCAAATAAGGAAATTACAAAGAAGAAGGACTTGTCTGAGGAGTATTGTTGTAATTTTGTTCTTATTGTTGTTGTTGCTGTTGTTATTACGCGCAAATACACCACACTGCTATGCACACGTACCATGTTTAAAAGATATACAATACAAAAGCTTACAACACTACGAGTGCAGTTCAACTATGGTGGTTGTTGTTTTTTGTTGTTGTCTCACATTAAATGCGTCGCACTTAAAGAGTGAAAAAGAGGGGAAAGTGTAAGAAAGCACAGGGCTAAATAATAGTAGAGTAGAGACCAAAACACCTCAAGGATATACATATATAAATATAGGTATATAAATATGTACATATGTATATGCAAATACAGAATGCAGCATACGACTGAGTGAGTGAATGAATGAATGAATAAATAAAAGAATGAATGAACGTATGCAAGTCTGCAAGTGCGCAGGTTGTGGTTACCGCATGTAAAGGGTTAAGCATTAAAATACGTATTTTAACAAAGGATGTACACATGATATGAGTAAGAAAAGGATGGGGGACGACTTTGAACTGTGGCTGCTAGCAGAGAGGGTTCACAATTTCCGAATGTCACTTAAGAAACAAATAATAAATGCGGTCGTTCTCCCCATCAACCTCGCACTAATCACTCTGTGTGAATCTAGTTGAAAATCGTTTCCAGTGTTTCTTTTAGGGATTAAAGTATTTCTGTAAAACCGTTTAGTTAATTACATTAATCAAATCCAAACGAAATTTTTGGAAGCTTTCTTAAAGGTTTTATATCAGGTTTCTTATCAGGTCTTTTATCGGGGTTTGTCAGGGTTTCTTATCAACTCTTATGCAGTTTTATCAGCTTCTTGTGAGCTTCTTATCAACTTTCTTATGAAGTTTTATCAGCTTGTTAACAAAGTTATAATAAATCTGAATACCTAATAAGCTTTTTAAGAGATCTATTTTATGATGTGGAACATAGCAACACACACTTTTCATCCAGAGTGTTTCTTAGGAACTCTTAATGGGTCTATTCATAGCTTCAAGTAGTTCCTGAACCATAGTTGTTCGAAATAGTTCCTTCATAAATGAAATGTCTGTCTTGTATCCTTCCGGAGGGTCTTATAACCGATAGAAAGGGTTCTTCTATACATTATATAACGTTCCCTTCAAGAAGGTCCTTCGATTATGACCTCAGACAGTT
This sequence comes from Myopa testacea, assembly GCA_949629155.1. Taxonomy (NCBI): domain Eukaryota; kingdom Metazoa; phylum Arthropoda; class Insecta; order Diptera; family Conopidae; genus Myopa; species Myopa testacea. Next base: position 30,362,722 of record OX451348.1, read on the forward strand.
CATCGATAGCAATGACATCAAAACTGTTCCTAAACATGAGAGATTTACTGTCTGACTTAAGGTGCGTATGTAAGACCCTCTCTCGTGCTGAACGCCTTTAAGACGCCTCGACAAGCTAAAACTTCAAAACATAGAATCTTATTTCTTATGAATAAGAATAGCTTATGATTCATCTTTTTGCTTGTCGATGTTATTCGATTCAAATTTCGCTAGCTTACTAAACCCACTTCGAGAAGTCTTCCTGAGACCGTTGTTATAATTATTCGGTTATTTCTAGTCGCGTTTACTTTCACGATTATTTGAAAAGTGGGAAGTTAGCGCAACGGCAAAAGAGAAGGAACACAGTACACTTTAATTAACCAGTGCTAAGGTACCACAATGGCTAAGATTTAATCTGATTTCGGCTGATTTTGTTTGCTTATTGAACTAAAAATAAGAACAAAATTGAAGTCAACTGTTAGTGTTGTTGTTTTTATTATTATTATTGTTCTTTTTGGTTGGTTTACTTTACTTATGCGACGTCGTCGTTCGTTTATAATTTAAAAATTAATTCTTTTTATGGTTTCATATTGTGTATGGTTTGTTATTATTGTTGTTGTTCTACATTTATTTTCAATATTTTTATCTGTTGTTTTTTAGAGTATATCATTATTGTGATGTGGTTACGCTGGTGTATTGTAATTTTTTTTTTCACACCAACTCAACATCAATACGGCAACACTAACCAACAACAACAACTTGTTGCAAGAGCAGCCGAACACCAACAAATTCAAAACTTGATTTCTACCACCAGCAGCTGATTTAATGTTTTTCCATTTCGTGTGGGTTCTGAGAGCTTTTGCTTTTGTTCTGTTTGTTTGTTGTTGTTTTTGTTTGTTTCTTCTTTTACTGTAATTGAATTTTTAAAACGTTTTTATTCGGTTGATTTCCTCCATGTCTCTTCGATATAAATTTTGAAATTCATTTCAGACTAACTACATACATACTTTGTAATTTTCAATTTTCTTAGAAAGTACAAAACATAGATTCCTCTGATTTGGAGCATTTTCTTTCGAATTCATCAACTTTAACTTTAATTTTTTTAAGTTCAAAAACTTCATATCAAAAGAATGTGTCAAGAAATGTGGAAAAAATGCGTAGTAGTTTTTTCAAATTTTGAATACATTTTCGTTTGACACTGAAAACATCTTCTATTAAAATTGTTTTTCATCCAATACTTGTTTCCTTTTATGTTGTGTCTTTATGGTTTTTAGATTACTGTGTGTATTTTTAGATCGGTTTTAAATGAACTGTTATATTTTAGGACGTTCTTAAATGGTAATGAATAAATTACTCATGATAAAGTAGAATACTTCAATTTTCTAAATTAGAAATTTTAATTACTTAACAATAAAGCAATTAAATAAGATGACGAAAAATGGAAAATGAAAAAAAAAATAATTACAATAAATAAAAGTCTGAAGTTGAGTTGGTTTGTAAAATAATCCTAAAAAATCCTACTTTTTAAGTAAATATTAATGCGCCCGATTTGAGAGCTTAACTCCTCAGATAGTAGTGGAGATACCATACGGTTTTAAAGGGCTTTCCAATAAGAGGTGTAATTTTGATATTCAAAGAAAAATTCCATTTTTTGAGATAAATTATCGCATGTTTATTTCGTAATAAAGAGGAAGGTATGCCGTTAATAATGAAAAACAATATCAGCCAAATGGCTACCACGACCACGCTTACAGGACCATAGCTATTCAAAATTACACCTCTTATTGGAAAACCCTTCAGTACAAACTGACCCTCTTTCTAACTAGATTCTGATTGACTTAATTGTTTTTAAATATTCATATACCTTTTCCATGTGAGACTTTTGCCATGTGAGTCTCTTGTTGAAGTTTTGAAGCCCTTGACAAAAAGCACCGGGCTCCCGGCATACATGATCTTTAATGAATAACCAACAAATAACAGTTACCGTTAAATATACATGATCATTGCGATCAACAGTACCAAAAATTACAGTACAACTGTCAGGTCATTAATTCCCATCGTGGATTAATCTATATATTGAATGTGATTACATTAATAATCATCGATTTTGATGAGTTATTTAAAAAATAAGATGTGGATATTTCATAATCCATACACCATGCACATGAGTATATTATATTAAAAAGAGTTAAAGGAGTTTTTCTGCTATGAAATTGACTTCTTACATCCTATAAAGTGCGACCGATCCTTGAGTTGTGGGCGGATTTATTTTAATTGGTAGTAGCAAAAGTAGAACGTGAATCATATTTTAATCAATTTCTTTGATTTATCTTTTAATTGATAACATTAAAAATCCACTAATCCGTAAATCGTTAATCCATACGAAACGAGCAAAGATCATCATTCACCCATTCAACATTCAGTCATTCACAAAGAATCAATCATTGGCTTCTGAAAACCCATTTATGCCCTTCGAAAGCACACACAAAGACACTTAAGTACCTTCAAAGATACGGATGTACATATGTATGTTTAATATAGTGTAAATCAAAGAAGAGACTACAGCTTATTGCATTGCTATTCAAAAGATTAACTTGAGATTCAGCTGGCAGGCGAAATGCTCCACGTATGAACGTCGTTATACTTGCAACAGACGCCAACGGATACCCAGGGAACCGAAATGCAGTTAAATCAGACTGAAGTAGTTTTGCAGTAGTATTTATCCATGAAGTAGCAGAAGTGCTACTTCCAGCCAATGTTTTGAGAGGCTTTTAAGATGATCTGTTTCGAGTAATAAGTAATTTCAAGTCAGATGTGGAAACTTGGAAGTAGAGCAACAGCAACTACTTCACCTTATATGTATATGTTCTCTTTTTCTTCCCAATAACTTCAAAACTAAAGTAGCAAAACAGCACCAACAACAGCAGCCTAAACAAGAACAACAACAACAACAACAACAACGATAATAACATCAATAGCAAAACTAAAAATAACCTGCAATACAATGAAAAGAGAAACATAACACTTAAGTAAGATACAAAGCATATATGTACTCATAAAATACTTGAATAAGTAAGAAGGAAAAAAGCCTCGTTACTTTAAAGCCTCCGTATTTAAATAAACATGTATGTTGTACATGGCATGCATATAAGCAACTAACAAAAGAGCATATGCAGATATTCATCAAATAAAGTTAAAGCCAAACAAAGGAATACAATAAAAGCGCAGCGTCTTTGAGTGCCTCAACCGACCAACCGACCAACCGACCGACCAACCGACCGACCAACCGACCGACAGGCCGACAATCAGCTGCGAAGCGAACACAAGCAATGCAATGTATTTTAGTTGCATGGCTTCTTCATGGAGTTGAAATGAAACTGCAACCGATTCATATTGTTTTTTATATATTATAGTATAATAATTACTAATTTATGATTATATTCTTGAGATCTCTTCTCATCAGAAGATCATCATTACAACACATAGAAATACTCTCCGGGTTCATTTGGGATCCAAAGATTACAACGAGTTTGGTTAGAAAAGGAAAACAGGCAATAACAATTATTTTAGTAAATGTTTAAATTAATTTCAACTAATTAACAAATATGTACATTAGTACTAAAGAAATAAAAAAGCTTAGAAATACGTATTAATAAAAGATTGTATTGTATTATATGTATATTAAAATAGAATTTAATATTTAAACGTAGAATTTAATAAATATTTTTATTTTTTACTTTTAAATAATTAACGTATAAATTTAAAATGAAGCATCAAGACATAAAATGAACACACCCACTCAGCAATAATAACAACTACGGTACAACAATTGTATCAGCAGTTCCAATACAAAATGGAAAGGCCTACTATATCAATCGATGCTGCATCATCATGATTTCTTTAAGAAATGTGTGTTTCTTGCAGAGACTTGAACTGTTTATTTACTTTACTTAGTTGTTTATCTAACGTCGTTTATCTAAAGGAATCAACAATGAATTGTCAGTGTGAATGGATAACTTGATGGCCTGAGTGAATGAAGACTTCACAGACAACTGCTGCCCACAACAAATGACTTGCTTTGTTTTTCGAATTTACTTCTGTTACTTCAACGATTATCATTTGGTGTGAATTCATCATCGTTACGTACTCGTTACATTTAATATCCAGGCAAAACGTAGCTCACACAAGATTTACTTGACTAGCTATTTCACCGAGATACAAGAAGGATAAAAAGACAACCGACAACAAAAATAAGATGAACTGAACGAAATTGAACTGATCTGAGCTGAGTTGGAGTGTCTGTCTCATCCTCTTGACTTCTTCTTCATATTCATCTGGGAATAAATAAAACAAATTTCATGATGCGGATATTTTAATGATCACATGATAGTCACAAGATTATGTATTAATCACAAAATCTTGTGATGGCGAACCATATTTAATGAAAGCGTTCGTTCATTGCAAAACCTTAAGTTGAAACAAAAATGTTTTAATCTATGAAATATAATAAAGAGTTAATCAGTGCGCAGTTCCAAACTGTAGAAATTCCTCCTGAGCGCAAATTGAGAACAACAACGACCAGCATCCACAGCAGCAGCAGAGCCCACAGGAGCCAGGACCAAAAAGTATTCATTGTATTTACAAACACACACGCACAACACACACACACCATCCACACCGTCCCCAGAGGTAGACAGCGGCAATGTGAGCATGCGTCGCAGTACTGAAGCTGTTCCCAGTTTTTCCCACATTTTAGCTATGTCCACAAATACCAATAGATAGCATCTACTGTTAAAACTGCGAATGTGTGTGTATAAAACGAAGATATATGGACTTTTGTATGCATACATTACTGCTGAGATGTATGATTAATTCGGCGCATGAATGGAAGGACCAAATTGTTCCTTGCTTTTTACAATTTTTTAAAACCGATGCTTAAAATTTAAGAGAAATCGTTACTAAACCGTACTACTTTTAAAGTTTATTTTGAAGCTGAGAATTATTATATTAGAATTATAATTAAGAATTATTTATATTAGATAGACAAACACTTCATTTTTATTGAAAGTACCTGTTTTTCGTCAAAATTGCTTCCTCTTCAATTCCTTAACAGCGTTTGAGTTTCCCCGTTCGGCAAATACGTTGATTTTTCATTTATCTCTTTTTCTATATCTTGTCCTTATCCTTGTTTGTCTGCTGATAAATAATCCTTTTGCTTATTTGCTCCTCTGCTTCTGGCTTCACTTCCTAGCAACTTCAAGTGGTTTTCTGCAGCCGCTTTTTTTGCAACCTGCAGGGTGTTTTTCTGCACAACGGTTCTTTCTGTTCCTGCTACTCCTTGCAGGCACCAAACAAACAGACAACCAGATAAACCAACAAGATGACAGACAGCCAGACACCCACCACACGCAAAAACAAGAAAAAAGTTGCTTTGCAAAAGGAGTGGCGCGATACCGATATTTGTTTTTTTTTTACTAAACTCTAATCAATTTCGTTTTTTTATTTACTGGATACTTTTGAGTAAATTCTTATTAGTAAATTAAACTTGGTTGCAATTTTATCACTTTCAGTTCCACTTCTCTTCCGCTGTTCCTTTTGCAGAAAAAGCATATACAATGAATAAGGAAAAACTGCACTTTTCCTATTAGAATTTTTGCAACTTCACTTTTAATCGTATACCAGCAAAACTTGCTAACTTTTTGTTTTACATGATTTTTATTTCTCTCTCTTTCTCTTAGATAGTCTATTGATTTCATACCTGTAAAAATCGTTTTGTTTATATTTTGTAAAATTTATTTTTAATTGCACTTTATAAAAACTAACTTTTTAAGTCATTTTCACTTTGTACAAATATCCGTATACAAAATCACATCGGACATGCACACTCGGCATTTCACGAAATAAAACTGAAGCAACTGAAGAACTCGAAAAATAAAACCATCAAAGTTGTGTTCACTCAGCATGAGATAAACGTTTAAAATGTTTCAGGCTGCCGTCGCCATTGTCGCCACTGTCGTTTAAAATGTTGCAATTTGCCATCACCATTTTCGCCACAGTAGCCAATCATTAAAATTGCGAAGATATTGCTGTAATACACAGTATATATTTTGAAAGAAATGTTATTATTTTTCGTTTACGAATGCTGCAAAGGAGTAGCGAAATCAAAACTTTTAGCTAAGAATTTGTCTGAAATTTCAGAACAATGGAATTATAAAATTAGAATTAAATTCTTTATAGCCAAATAAAAATATTATAAGTAGAACTTGTTTACTGGCTTGTGTTTAGGAAAGTAGTACTTCCATGCTTTCAGCGTCACAGATAATAAAAATTGTAATATTTCCTTTTCACATTTTATTTCTCAGTGAACACCACCTCCGAGATTATTTCGGCGTATTAACTGAATTGCATTTCAAAGAGGAATTCTAATCAGTGGATACATTAAATACAAACTCTAAACCCAAAAAATTAATAATTACAGAAAATAATTTTGATGAATGTAACAAATTTTATACAGTGCTGGTTAATTTTAAGTAATATAATACATCTTTCAGATATAAAATGCATTATCAGTTTGTAGCTATAATTCTTCTACTTGCGTGCCGTCTACTGATGGCAGAGGTAAGAATTTGTTTTACGTACAAACATTTCAATTAATTTTTCTTTATTGATATTGTAGCGATGTTTAAAATTAGTTCACTCTCTGGCCGATAGTCAAAGGCTCTTCGTTCAATGCTCCACAACGTCTTCAGTGCCGGTTACCCTTTGCGTAAATTGCACGAACTTTTATGCGAAGATGGTGAGTTCCTACCGATTGCTTTCAGAAGATCCTATTTGCGCAGAGAAATATTTCGACAAGGATCGCATAAACGTCATATCTACGATGCAATCTCTGCTCTGTGGATTATGGAGCAAAGCGTTCTGCGATGGTAAGATGGGAAGCACTGGCTGTGATATTTGCAAACTTTTTGTTTTTCATTAGACTGTTTTACGAACAATAACATATTCGCTTTTGAGGATAAATCAAAGAATCTGAATGATTGCTTTGATCATCACAATGGTAGCGAATGTGTAGCTTGTCTGGTAGAATATCAGGACATCAATAATTTCTATAATAATCTAGACACTCATAATAATGGAAGAGTTTGTTACGACATGCAAGATGAGGTACAATATATCTTTTGCTTCACTAAACTATTCTTGATTTATATATTTATCCAAGATGAACCGGACACGCTTCAAATGGTCGAATGATTTTAAATGTTGTAAGCGGCAATTTAACATGACGCTATTTCTTTTCGCAAGTACTTGTGCGGCTGTGTTGCCAATTGTGTTCTATTTGAGCATTTTTCTGTATGGCAAACGCAGAGAGCAAAATCATGGCGTTATAGATGCAGGTAGCAATGATAATAGACACGTTCATCCATCACATAATTAAACATTTCCATTTAAGATGCGGAACAATCTGCTGCATTAGTTGAAGAGGACACGGCATGTTCTCAGGAAAATCACACCACCATTGCTGCCGCTTCTTTAGATCCCCAAGTAACACCGCAGAATAAAAACCTTGGTTTTGAAACGGATAGTGACGAGAGCGATTACGAAAGCGCTCCCAAAATGCATTAATTCACTAAGCATCTGCCGTTTTTTTCGAATTTACTTATTTTTTATATATAACCATATAGAATATAAAATATTCATGCAAAAAACAATATAAATGAAATGAAAATACAAATGAAATTATGCATTTTTATATATTTTATTATACTTCAGTCTATTCACTACTTAATTCTTTTGTTTTAGAAGAAACTGACGTTTTATTCCCCAAAAGGTTTATATTAGTTCTCTTCTGTCTAAGGGAAATTCGTTTTGTGCCCACTGAAATCTCTGGAAAAAACAAATCCCTGAAAATAGAAGAACAAAATTTACAGTACTTCGTCCACGTTAGTTTCAATTAGCATGTTCTGTCTGTGTGGTTTTTCGGATATTGAATTCGGTATTAAATGGTCTTTAAATGTCGTTCTTTAGTAACCAATTCATTTTAATTTGTCAAAGTAACTTTTTTTGAAGATACAATTTGCAATTTGAAAGAATAGTGGTGAGCTCTGTTTGACAAAGAAATTTATGGTTCGAAGTTTCGAATATTCACAATCTGCCCGCGATTCTCTAAGCTTGTGCATTAGATACCAAAGGCACCGAAGTATTTTGCTTTCCAGAGTTAAGAGCAACAATTAATTCACTAATCCCAAACATTCCAGGTTGTGTATTCGAGAACTCTGAATAAGACGGAAAATATTATAACATCACTTTTGCGTCTCTGATGGCAGGGCAGAGTCTATTTCTGGGAGGAAAAACAAAAACATTAGCACTATGAAATACTTCTTCTAAGATCGGATATCATAAAGATATCATCATGGGCCATATGCAAGTAAAAGTTCTTAGTCGGTAGCTCCGAAACTTATGTCTAATAAACCTGACGAAATGGGGTCTATTTGAAACACATGATGTCGTGAGGGATTATTATTATAAGGCAATTAGGCACCGCGACATCTTATAAAGTTGGGCACACCGCTTGGTTTGGTATTCCAAATTTTGTCAGGATGCAGAAAGGGATCATTAAACTTGTTTTTGATTGATAATCGCAGGACAATCACATCGTCCGTGATCTCTTAAGCCCAGAAATGCGAATTTGTAATGACGATGATTTGTCAGCTAGTTATTGAGTTTTGAATTGAATTTCTTTAAAAAATGCAGGCATTAATAAAAACACCCTACATGCTCCAAATGGCACAAACAAATAATTTAGTGGTTATAAAATCGCCTTCCCTTCAGTTTGCCAATATTCTCCCTACAACAATTCAATCAGGAAGCATTGGACAGTCACGGTCCAACATATTTTTAGTTTTCTTGCCTTTGCTTCCATTAATTATAAGGATTTAAATATCAGCTGGAAGATTTAAATTCCCCATGGTGAATACATTTTTTAGAGAATTGCATTCGCATTTGTCAATATATGGGAAATATTAGGATTTTACTTCACATTGGGACTTCATGCCGAAATGCGTCATTTGGGGTCGATGTAAACGCATCAATAGAAGTGGATTAACGCTTGATTTCAACTTATGTCCCATAATGCAACGTGGATTAGGAAAACTTAGATATCCTTAAAATAATTAGTGTGGTTAAAGCCATAATTTCGTCGATAGTATAGTGATAAGTAACCCCACTACACAGATTTCTTCACAGCTTTCTCACTCATTGACCATTCTTTCTTTGCAAACATTCGTCAATCCATGGACATTTTTGTACAAATTATAGCAGTTTTTGGTGTGAGGTGATTATTCAGTCCAACAGCCATTCCCGAAAGAAGTCTGCGAAGTCTGAAAGACAAAAACATTTCATTAGAATGCTCAAAATATTATGAATACAGGCATGAATTCGACTAAATGGACTTAAGAGGCGTCAAAAGCTTGCTTGTATCTGCATTTAGATGTGCATCCGCATACATATATGCTGATTGATATATACGGCTATAGCACCAATAATTTTTCTCAACTTTTATTGCAGTTCTAGATGTTGTTGCTTTCATTATCTCATTAAGAGTTTTTAAATGATTTTTCTTTTCAATAAAACTGAATGTCCAGGGGCAAAATAGTCAAATGGTGAGTGCAACTAAACAACATCGATAACACGTTACACTTTTTTATGTATTTCGTCTTTATATGGAGATGCTCTTTTTGAACTTTTCGACACTGGCACATTTAATTTGTTGCATATTCATTTTTTATGATTGAAATTGAAAGAATCGTAACCAACACAGAACAGTTTATTGCGTGAAATTAGGAGAGAAAAACGTCTTTTTGGGTCAGTCCATAAATTTCTAATGAAAGATAATTGAGCAACTCCTCTCCACACACTCTTCTTTCAATTTCGAGAAAAAGTTTAGCAATATATGGTTTATTGTATGTATTTTTTTTTTTTTTTTATCTTGTACACAATTTTTAGAACTTTTTAAAATTTTTTAGCTTTATCTTAGTTTAAATTTAAGTTAATTAAAGAAAGAAGTGATAATACATACATTTAATTATAGTTATAAATAAAATATTCTCTTTTCACTTATTTTAAAACGTTTCAACTAATAATTAGTTTTTTTTTTTTTTGCTTTTTAAACTAAAGTAAAAAAAATTTATTTTAAGCATAACCAGCAGGAGCAAGCGTTTTCTGTTGTTGTTTGGCTTGGACGCTACGCCTTCCATACTGCTTTCGTTCATAAAGAGATATTTGAATTTATATTTTTCATTTCCAGCCATTAAAGAGATACTATATTGCAATACACTTTTGAATAATGTTTTCTTTAAAACCGACGTTCGAGGGTAAAAAGCTCGCATTTGGTTTAGAAGAAAAGAAAACAGAAAAAAGACGATTTACACCACTTATTCGCGAGAGAATTATTTGAACGACATCAATTTAGTAAGATTTGCACAGCTATTCTCTCGATCTCTTTCAACGCCTGCTGCCTTCTCTATAATTACGAGTGCTGCGCTCATTTCCACCCGCACGGAAATGTCTGTCCCGGTCGCCGACAGAACGCGCGGCACTTCCAACACTTCCGCCGCCGCGATGATGATATTCGCGTACCACGCCGCGCTCACGAGTTCGATTTGAATTTATATCACGATTACGATAGGAATTATTACTTGACGAGCCCAAGCCATTGCCACCGCTTGGCAAGTTCCCACCAGGACCACCCGACGAACCAATTCCTGACGAGGGCATTCCACCGAAGCCAGGGAAACCCGGTGGCATCATACCTGGCGCCGGTGGCAGTCCGGCATTTTTCCATGCTGCGAAATCGTCGTACGACGGAGTCTTATCGTACCCCGGAGGCGGTGGCCGAATCGCCTGTGGTGGTGGTGGATAATCTGGCAGTGGAGGCCCATCGTAGTAACGCATCGGTGGCGGCAGCTGATCAAACATTGTTGGTGGGCCGGACGGTGACACCGGATTGCTGCCTGGGCCGCCACTTGGCAGCGGCAACTGAGGGAATGGCGGCACAAAGGGCAACGGTGGCAACTGACCGTGCATTGTGCGCATGTAATCCGCCACATAGGCCTCGGCGGCAGCTGCAGATGTCATATAGCGTTCCCAGGGCGGCACGCCGGCATCACCCCCGCCCGCTCTAGACCCACTGCCTGGACCACTACTACGATATGGCGACGAGGAACGCTTAAGTGAACCTGGATGCGATCCCATGTAAGGCGGTGGCATCTTGTATGGGCGATGCTGAAAACTGCCATAAGAACGTTTATGGCGCATGGAACCACCGCCTTCACCTCCTCTACGATCGCCATGATGATGATAGCTACCGCGGGCACCGCGCATGGGCAGACTACGCGGCGGTTTGTAGACAAATCGAATTCCTTTTTCGCGCATCATTTTGGCGGCATCCTTAGATCTGCGTAGAATGGGTGTTAACTCGATTTTCTCATCCTCGGGAAAGAGCCGGCAGAGCTCAGCGCCTACCTTCGGCTCGATCTCCTGACCGTCACGACCGATTTTTACCGGTTTGCCATCGTTCCAAGGATTATACAGTTGAGCGGAACAAGTAAATGAAAGCTCTTTGCGGCAAATCCAGTCGATTTCGATAACACCGCCCAGAGCCTTCGACGATATACTCGTTGGGAGTATCCAATCCACTTGTGGTATGTCGCGACGCGATGGTGCACTCATGCGTGCAAAACCAGCAAATTTACCTGAGGAGTAATGAAGAAAAAACTAAGTCTGTGTCAATTGGAGCAAGTGATTTCCATAAAAACTCTATTAAATTACTACAACACATTTTACAGCAATGATACAATTGTTTATATTATTTACTTGGGCATCAGAAACTGATTTAATATTTTCAACAACGTGTACAATATGAATCGAATTAATGCACCTACTGCCTTCACAATCACATGATTTACATTGCAATACTGTATATCTAACAATTTTATTCACTCACCGCTCTCATTGACTGAAAACACTAGCAAAACATTCCGGGCTTCTTTAAATGCTTGGGTCAGGTTTGCATCATTCTGGGGCAAAGTGGACCAAACATTTCTGCTCTTTGCCAGCGCAATATTTTCAGCATTATTCGATTTGATAAGGAAGAAGCGCGTATCACGGAACAAGTAATTCAACTTGGTCATGTAGTCATAAGACTTTCCTATTTTGGTGGATTTAGCAGTGCTCTTGGCCTGAGCAGCTGAACTGATGTTAGCCTTTTTCTCCGGCAATACGATCGCTTTGCGCCCATTTCGCTTAATGTTAGCAGCTGAATCAGAGTCTTCTGACTCCGATTCACTACTGCTTTTATGTGCCGGTTTTTCTTCCATGTCGCTCATATCACTTTTACCACAATCATTGCTGGCTGCTGCTGCTTTAGTTGCTCCATTTGGTTTCTTACATTTCTTGCTTTTATTTGTGCTTTCAACTTCGACTTTTCCGGTTTTATCGCCTGCTGAAACAGTCCTTCTAGAGTTTTTGGTTCCCTCCTTTAACTTCTTTTTCGGAACGACTGCGTCGTTTACAGACCTTTTTCTGCCATTTGGTCCTTTCTTTACAATTGGAGAAGCTTCTCTCTTTATACCCGATTTTTTGTTATCTTTGACCTTTGCCTGCTTCTGCGTTGTTTTTTCTTTCTCCTTCACAACTTTCTTGCTACGATTGCAACCAATCGATGATGATGATGCAGTACTCACTGAACTTATGCTCGGCTCTGAATCCGAAGATTCTGAAGCAGACTCTGATGCCTCACTACGAGTATCAAAGGAATCATCGAAATCCTGCAATTCTTCAGCGATATCAGCTTCGTTCTCGTCCAGCCCGAGATTAACAGCATCCAAGTCAGCCATGATTTTCATCTATGAACAAACGTTCGACTTCCTTCGTGTACGCTCAGTTCCGAATTTCTTGTAGTTTCCGACTTCTGGAAAGAGTTTTATTGGTTTTTGCTATAGGCTCTGTGCTATAACCTTGATATCCGATGTGGTGTGGAAACATGAATAAGCGTCGCGTAAAAAACGAGCCATTGATTGAAAGAGAAATGAAAAAATTTTAATAAAATTGGTGGATTCATTCATTCATTGCATCTCAATGATTTATTTACACCAAACCAACCTCTTTCTTCAATCCAATTCAATTTTTTCCAGACACGAACTCCTCCATCACCCTTGCAAATTTTATTGCATAAAATATTTACTATTTAAAGATTACTTTAAAATCCGCGACGTTGCTGCTACCTTTTCTTAGAAGCGTTAACTACTATATTTCGACGTTTTGTAGCGAAGCAATGGCGTCAGAGGAAAACAGCACGTCTGTTAAATGTATGTTTATTTCTTTCACAGCGATACCAATTAAAAGTGATGCCAATTCTCGCTAATATACTACAGTAAACACTTTAACATTTATACTCTTATATAAATTTATATTATTGTACTTATTACTGATTATTTAAACATTACTAAGAATTATGGAACAATATTGACTTTGTTATTGAAATATTTAATTGTTTTTGTTTTGATGTGAAGTTTAATTAACACTCATTTATTGTTATAATGTTGCGAACAAATCTGTGTCCACAAACCATAACAACCCATCACGGATTTTCTTACATTCATTAAACATATTTATAGTTTCAGTTTATTTATTCATTTCTAATTAAACAGGTCTAACTGTGTTTTGTTCAGAGTTAGGAATTGTTTAGACGGAGGGTTAGTTGTAAAGCTGTTGCCTCTTCTCAGCAACATCTTCTGAAAAGCAACATCAAAATGGAGATGACGGTTCCTTGAACAAAACAAGCGCTAAGTTCTTCTTCGTTGATAGTGTTGAAAAATATAAAATTAAAGTACTTACTATTATTGCATGGTTTGCAATACCCCTCTAGTGCCTGTTCCACTTATTCGATTTCTGCACAAAAAAGAGCGGAGGCGAAATTTTATCTGCATTAAAAGATACCGGGTATTAAATCCCAGTATATAAACATTACTTATCAACATATTTATTTATTTATTTACAAATGATTGCAAGTTTGTACAAAAAAGGTCTTATTAACCTTGTATATCCTACACGAGTACAGAAAAAGCAAACATATGTTACTAAGCACAAAAAAGAGTTTAAACGCAAAATTTTGTTGCTGAAATTTTTTGAATGCATGCGAAGATGATCAGGTGGATTGATTGAGAAGTGGAGGTGTTGTAGCTATTCATAGAAGAACGGTCAGTTTGAATTATATATTATTTTATATTAAAATTATTAAATTAAATACCCTAAAATTATCGTTAATTCCCCTTTACCACAGAGGATAATAAATTCCCAGATAAACATCCGAGCAAAACTTTGTGGAATCAACTAATTGACTTTAAGAAAATGCATTCAACAAACACTAACTTTAAGGCTGCTCGCACACTGCATGCGTTTTTTTTTTCGTGCGAATTCTGAGGAAAACGATTCGTCCGAAGTCTTATTTTTACACTCTATCAGAACTGATGCGTAAAATTCTGAGTAAAGCAGAAAGAACATATGCAACGGACGCGGTTGACGACGTTTTCTTATTAGAAAATTCTTATCGAAAATGCAAATTTTTCAAAAGTAGGATTTGCATTCGTGATGTTTCCGCGAAAAGAGTAATTTTGGTGAATTTCATCACCTGCATATGGATTTGATGAAAGACCCAGAAAAGTTCTACACGTATTACCGAATGAACATGATCACATACAAATACATATTAGACTCCATAAAAGATAAAATTGAAAAGTTTTCAAATTCACTTCGAAAACTATAACTAATTGAAAAAAAACAATTCGTGCGAAAACTTGCGATCGATCCCATCCGAATGGGATTGTTTTGGAAATGGAATGGGAAATGGAATTGTCGCAGCAATTCTGACGACAGAACATTGCTTCAATGTGCGCATTTACAATCAATAACATGCAATGGGATCGCTCGCATGTTTTCGTTAGAATTCGCACGAACGAAAAACGCATGCAGTGTGCGAGCAGCCTAAATGTTTGCAATTAACCTTTCACAAAACTGTCAATTGTTGCTGACGTGACGTCAGTCTCAAACGAAGAATGACGGAAGACCTGCGCAATCCATAATCTTATTTTCTATTATTCTTGTAAATACACAAAGGTAAACTGTATACGTTGTTAAAATCTTGCCATCTACCTTTGAAGGTATATAGTGGAGGGTTGGCAGTGCCCACGTAGAATACATACAATATGCTTAGGAAAATTAATAACAGTGCACACATTTAAATATAATATAATAGCATTTGAAGCTTTTCTATTCCATATAAAAGCTTACATTTAAAGTAGTTAAGAAGGCAGAATGAGTCTTCATACAAGCATACGACGTGTCGGATTCGAGTGTCTAACATCTATGGATCATACCTTGTCTTCAGCTTACCTTCTACGTTTATTACTGGTTGGGTTTCTTGTGTGCTCTACCAGCGGAATAACAGTGGATTTCGATGATTACAATGAAGTGCAGCATGGTAATTCTGACCACAAGAGTGGCCAGTTTCCATTTTTGATGCCGAATGTGAAACCCTACAGACCTGAACTGTATCTTTGCACACCTATTAAAGTGGATTCCTCGACAAGCTACTATATTGTCGGTTATGAGCCGAATGCTACCATGGACACCGCTCATCACATTCTGCTGTACGGTTGCGATGAGCCTGGTACGAACAAACCGGTCTGGAATTGCGGGGAAATGTCAACTAAGTCATTGTCCAGCGATGAGGAGACTGCCACGCCTTGTGGCGCTCATGCTCACTCCCAGGTTCTGTACGCGTGGGCTCGTGATGCTCCCAAGCTTTCATTGCCTGAAGGTGTTGGCTTCAAGGTTGGCAAAGATTCGCCCATTAAATACATGGTGTTGCAGGTGCACTACGCCAGCATAGCGAAATTTGCAGATGGTAGCAGCGACGATTCCGGAGTTTTAATTAACTACACAACGGAGACGCTGAGCAAGTTAGCGGGAGTCATATTGCTAGGCACTGCGGGCCACATACCACCCATGAAAACAGAGCACATGGAAACGGCTTGTGAAATTAACGAACACAAAACTATTTATCCCTTCGCCTATCGGACCCACACACATAGCTTGGGTAAAGTTGTAAGCGGGTATCGCGTGCGGGCAGATAAACGTGGACAAGATCAATGGACACGTCTGGGCAAGCGAGATCCTCTAACGCCGCAAATGTTCTATCCCGTGGAGAACACCGAACCCATAGAGTTTGGAGACCACTTGGCTGCGCGTTGCACAATGGAAAGTAAACGTGATCGCATCACTGAGGTGGGTGCTACCAACGAGGACGAAATGTGCAACTTCTATTTAATGTACTACGTCGACAATGATGAGCCGTTGGAAATGAAGTACTGCTTTAGCCAAGGGCCACCTACTTATTATTGGAACAATCCTGACGTCGGGCTGAATAACATTCCAGACTACGAGGCGAGTCACTTGTAAATAATAGAATTAGTACTAGAAAATTTTACAGACATACAAAGTGAACATAATCAAAGCAGACAAAAGAATGAAGTTTGCATATAGTTTTTATGATATATAAAGCATATATGAAACACATAAATTTAAAGAAAACTAACTATTTTAACCAAACAAAACATATGTACCTTCAAGAGATCAGATAACTTGTAATGTGTATAAATATGTAGTGTGGGCTCTGGATTAGTTTTGTACATGTCATAGCTATATATATATTTTATGTTGTGATTTAGTCTCATTTCTTATACCTCTTCAGTTAATGAGAACATGCTCTTACTAATTATTTAAATAAATCAATGTAGTAAATAAAACTAATAAAGGAACGATTTTATTGCTTTTATTCTTGATAAGATCAATAAGAATAATCTTATTTCTATTAATCAATGTTATCGGCAGATGAAGTTATATATTGTAGATTAATAGCTGCACCCAGCACAATCACACGTGGCTCAATCCGATTAAATGGAAAACCAAGAAAAGAGCACACCTAAAATATTTGGTAACACGTGTGTTGGTAAACAAATGCAGCTGTTTAAAAACAAAAGCATGTTTTGACCTGTAATGGGTGGGGCATCTATTTATACTATGTAATATGTATGTATACGAATGAAACGTTGTTTCAAAATTTCTAAGCAATCGGTGAAGATCGTATGAAGAATTTGAGTAAACGAACGAACATTTTATTCTTCTTGTTTAGCGATTGTTTATTGCTATTACTTTTTTTATCGGCTCTGGAAATTCAGCTTAATTTGTTTACAAATCGTTGTTCAAGAGATTTAGGAAGAATTGCCGGACTCCCACCAACCGTTCCCTCCAAAATCTACATATCGATTTTTTGTTAAGATTTTTATACGTCTAATAAATTCTGTTTATTTAATATATTTTCCTAATCAAGATTTAAATAAATCAGTTTGAATAAATAAACTATATACATATGTAAGTGAAATACTTTGATTATTTTTATACCCTACACACGAAGTGATGAGGGTATATTCACTTTGTGCCTTCGTTTGTAACGCTTTAAAGGAAGCGTGACAGGTACACAAAAGTATATATATTCTTGATCAGCGTCACCTCCTGAGTCGATTTAGCCCTGTCCGTCCGTCTGTAGTCTGTCTGTGAAAATCACGATTACAAGAGAACGAATAAAAATATCTTCATCATACTTGGCACGAATATCGTCTATCATTGAAAAACTCATTGCTATTGCTATTGAAAATGAGCCAATTTGCGGTTGAAATTTTGTCCAGAAGTCCAATGTCTCTGACTAAAACAGGCTACCACAAATGGGCGTGGTCCGCCCACTAATTAAATAAAACTCGATTACTTTTTTTCCATTGTCTATTCTAAAAGGTGGACGACCTCCACGAGTATTTCTGTGACTTGTTGGCGAAATACTCGAAATACTCTAATGCAAGTGACGTCAGCTATTCTCACAGGGTCATACTCAAAACTTAGTTGCTCGAATGCTATAGCAGAGACTATATTTTATGTATTATATTGTCTTTGGTTATAGTTAATGTTATAGAATGTTATTCAAACGCTAAACTATTTCAGAGAAATTCATTCAATTTATTTATTTAAATATACGTATATATTAAGTAGATGTTTTAAAATTATAACTACATGTCGGCCAATCCGCTCCTGAAATATCCACTCCAAATAAAGTATAACAGGAAAAAGTAATAATATATATGAGGCATAACCGGTTTAAGAGTTTTTATAAATTGAATATAAATGTATATTATTAAATTTATTTACATATGCATATTTGAGTATCTAGTAATAATAGAAAACTATAATATATAATATAAAATACTCATACTAAGAGCCAGCTTTTCAGTGTTCAGTTATCGTCGTTTCTCGGTTAAACTGCGTTTAAACCACACATTGTGTTTTTCAGTACAAGTTTAAACGACTCCGGTAAAGTTAGCTTTTTAATAGATAAAGAAACAGCTGTTTCTTCAAGTACAGACATTTACCTTTGTTCAAAATTATGCTAATAATTTTGTTTATTTGCACCAGAACACTGTTCTCTTTGTAAAAATGAAAATATTGACAGATGCTGCCAAAATAGGTTGAAACATCAACTTATAGTAATGAGTATACGCTAAATACTCGTTGCAGTTAGATAAATTCGCTATGAAATATAGATAAGATACGTTTAACATAGATAAGTTAAACTCGCACTGTAAAACCCAAATCTCAGTTAACTTTTATTTGACGTTTAACTAAACGTCGTTTAAACGCCGTTTTAGCAAACAATTTTAGGCTTTCTCTGTCAGGCCGGAAAGTTATCGACTTATTTTTTAAAATGGTATTTTTACAATACATACGATATTTTTACAATACATATCATTATCAATACATGCTATCTATAATTTAATTTCTCCTGCTCACGTACTTATTTGCAGTACGTAATTGTGTACTTCCTGCCGTTGCAACTCTGGTTGAAGGATATAATAATTTTCTGGGCGCGTATTTTTTAAATCTGTTTTATTAATTAGTGAGAGGTTTTATTTTTGCGATATGACATCTCGAAGTGATACCAAGAAGTGCGACCTGTGCCAATTGGAGTCCAACACCACAGACGACGTGGTAGCTTTTGGGGATTGGATGCAGCGTCACGACGTAACTGTGCACTATTTTTGCTTGGTACTTGCGGCTTCCTGTAAATTGAAATACAAATAATAATAAATAATTACTTTATAGTTACTTTCAACCAATTTGCCGCAGTTGGGAGCTGATACCAATGGTATCTTGGGTTTCTTATTGCGCGACATTCGTGTGGAGATACGAAATGCAAACCTACGGGTGAATTAATATATAAAGAACAACGTATATGTTTTTTCTTTACGGCTTATTTCTCTGTATTGCAGCAATGCATCTACTGCGGAGAAAGGGGGGCTTCCGTTGCTTGCCATACGTGCACAAAATACTTCCACCAGCTTTGTGGACATAGGTTCCGCTGTTTGTTCCAATTTGTTGGCGAGTTTCGATCATACTGCCATGATTGCTACCCCATGCAGGAGTATCAGTTGCATTGGAAGAAGACTCCTACGGGCGCCAACAATTGCTATATATGTATGTGTCCCATGGGTATCTACAGGCAGAATACTTGGATATATGCGCCCTGTTGCAACAACGGTATGGTGCATATCGACTGCATGCGGAGATATGCCCTGTCTGCTGGCTATTATCTCGTTTGTATCTGGTGTCGTTCGAAAGAATTCCGTGACTTAGTTCGACTTCAAGGGGTGTTTGTGCCAGATCGTGATGCTCAATGGGAAGGCAAAAACGCTTACGCTGATTTGCATCATGGACATCGACGCTGCAACATGGAAATTTGTAAATGCCCCAAGGGTAGAGACTACGTAGGTGGTGTTTGGAACATCATTGTTTGCTCACTCTGTGGCTCTTTTGGCACACACAATCCGCGCTGTATTCCCGGCAATGAACGCCAGGGCCAAAAGCTCAAAAGTTTTACATGTGAGATTTGCCTTAATACAACGAAGTCACTTAGCGATCGAACTGCCCAAAAAGATATTCATGCAGCTAATGAATTAATGTCGAAGTATAAAATTAATTTAGATCTACAAATGGTCAAGATGCCAATAACTGACTTCAGTGAAGAGTCTGAATGCCTAACTCCACAATTCTCGGAAGATGAATCCTCTTCAAATACAACGAGCATTACTACAGTGCACCAGCTGCGGAAAATATTCTCACTGAACCCTCAGTCAGCAATCGAAACTGAAATGAACCTAGAATTTCCAACAGCCATGGATGTTGAAAGTGCTCCTGCTGACAATATATCAGTCATAGATATTTGTTCTTCATCAGAATCGATATCTTCATCAGTGTGTTTGGAATCAATGGCTACTAATAAACTGCACACACGAGAATGTACAAAGAACGGCATAGTTGCGAGCGAGGATGATTTGGATATAGCTAATGACGTTAGTTCACTGGATTTGACACATTCGGATGATGATGATGTTGGCGTTGCAGAACGTATTGTAGTCATAAAAGAATGGCCCGAACTTGATGATGAATGGAATGTCTTAAGCACCTGCACAGTGAAAATTGATCTCAATAGTCCACGTTTCAAAGGCAAAACTGTTGAAGATATATGCAGCGGCGAACATATGCCACTAATAACAGATGCGGACAAACAGATGCGCTGTACCCGAAATATTCAGATTTGGAGTAAAGTTGATGAAATTATTTCAGAATTTCAAAAATCAATTGGAAACAATGATCGGTTAACAGAGCTCTCACATCATACAGCAGTTGCTAAAGTCTATGGATCCAACGATATTGTGGAATGAATAACACAAGGGGGTAGTAATGATAATGTGAAGTCTGAGTATGCCGATAATGTACTGTGCAGTGTTGACGTATCCTGTAGTTTTTTATTTTCCTCAACGAGAAAAGATTTCTCATCTCTTCAACATCTTCAAAATCCGAATATTCGTCCGCATTTCGACTGATTATAACGAGAAAGAAGAGCGCTCAGACGATATTTGAATTTACACGCAAAAAATATACCAAGCAAATAGCAAAACTCATTGCGTCTGTTTGTAATTTTGGGGATAACAACTTCATTTGTTATTTTAAATAGATTTTGAATTCAGTGTGGTCGTGGTGATGCGATAATTCGAAACGAAAAGGCTCAAGGATGAAGCTGTTGTCACCTCCCATCAACCGCTTTCTCACTTGTAGGCCGCTTGATTACCTCATTTTGTAGGGTACTCAAAAGAGAGATAATTATATCTGATTATAATCAACTGAATGCATAACCGGTGAGCGTTTGGCGTGAACAGAGTCAAAGACAATAGTTTATTTTGTTTTTTGAATTAATGAATTGCTTTTTCTTTTTATTCTAGGGGACGCTTCACAATTCGCTTGAGCTTTTCCACCCATAGTATTTTTATTATACAGCATTAATAAAGTTCATTGCACTTAACTGGAACAATTTTAATGTCAACTAACAAATTTATTTTCAAAATTGATATACCATTGAATTTGGTCCAGCTTCAGCGATGATTTGTGCTCAAGTAACACATGTTCGAAATTTACCATGCCAACAACCGTCACATTAAAGTCGCACTGTAATGCATCCAATCCTGCCTCGTTGCACAAATTGCAAATATCTGCACCAGAGTAGTTGTCCGTTCGTTCCGCTATCGCAAGTAGATCCACATCCTCGGCAAAAGGCATGCGTTGTGCATATAAATTTAAAATAGCTAGACGTGCTTCCAAATCAGGTGCTGGAACGTGTATCAACTTGTCAAAGCGCCCTGGACGCAAGAGGGCATCATCCAACATATCGGGGCGATTCGTAGCGGCAACAACAAGAATGTGGTTCGAAGAGGTGACAGAGTTCGAGATGCTGCTGTTGCTAGTGATGCCATCCATTTCCGTGAGCAGCGTCGAAAGAATACGTAATTGAATTTCGCCTTTAGAATCGCTGCTCCGACATCCAACCAAAGAATCTGCAATAAAAACGAAACATTATACAATCTTACACAAACGGTGGAAACATTAGAGTTTTTTAACCGATTTCATCCAAAAATATTAAACACGGTGCATGTTTTCTTGCTGTGTCGAAGATTTTTACAATAAATTTCTCTGCGCAGCCCACGTAAGGTGAGTAAATCTCCGCACCGGAAGCTGTTATAAATGTCATATTCGCTTCCGCTGCAATGCATTTGGCTATGCAAGTCTTCCCACAGCCAGGCGGACCATAGAGCAGAATACCTGCGGTATGTGATGTTAATCTTGGGATTCAGCCAGTGACATACAATTGCATACCTTTGGGCAAGTTTAAACCAAACCGTTTATATACAGCCGGCTGTTTAAGGCCCATCATTATGGATATCTCCAAAGTACGTTTCAATTGCTCCATGCCGCCAATGCTGTCGAAACGTTGCTCAGCCTTGTAGACAGTTAAATCGTTGCCACGCATAGAAGTTGGCTTTGCCTATTTATAAAGCATTATTATTGAATGGCAAGCTAATTAGTTGAGTGTTGTTCTGAACCTGCTTTAATGCTTGCTTTAGTACGGTGGCAAAACTCATATGATCGCTCCTCAACAGCTGATGTCCTACGTTGCGGACAAGCAATTCCAAGTCTGCGAATACAAAGCCTTGTGTTTGTTTGCCTACCATTTCCAACAACTCGTTAGTTGGTTGCTTTCTGTACTCGACCACATAAAAACTATGCTCAACCAGTGTGCGAAACAATGCTATCCGTTGCTTCTCCGTCGGCTTTGGTATCGATATTTCGCGTTCAAAGCGTCCAGGGCGACGTGCAAGTTCATTTATCGTTTCCGGAGCAGACGTCGTAGCCAAGCACATTATATTCAAGCCTGAAGCATGCAATTCATCGACAAGATTTAGAAGTTGTGACGAGATTCGCATTACAGTGCCCGCATCAGTGGCAGTAACCTGAATCACCGGGCAGAGTAGATGCAAATCTTCAATTAGCACAACAGTGGATACTATAACAGAAGCTCACTTTAATGGGAGATAAATCGAAATTTATAGTAACAAACATTTTGGCAGTAACTGCTTTACAAACACTTGAACGGCTTGGAATTTTTGGCGCAAGTTTGTTTCCGTTTCACCAGGATATGAACCCAGCACATTGGCGGCAGTGATACGAAAGCAATTGCACATATTTTCTTGGATGAACCACTGCACCAAGGCGCTTTTTCCGCAGCCCGATGAGCCTGATATCAGGGCATTGAGAGACGGTCGCATTTGCCATTTACAGTTTTTTAACATTTCTCCCATCAGCAGCAAATCTTGCACTTCCTCTTGCGCTCGCTCGAAGCCGTAAGTGTAAAAGATCGGCTGGTCTTGAGCTTTTAGCAATTGCACATCATTCACTTGCATCCTTGTATCTTCGTCTATACTGAATGTCGTCAATTCACTCATGCCCTGCACGCTCTCTACTTTTATTGACGCAATTCCAGCTCGATTCAATTCTTCGCTGTGGACCTCACAGCCTACAATTAAATGCAAGGCTGGCAAATACTGCATTGTTGCATTGAGTAAAAAATCCAGTGTGATTTTTTCTGAATTCCCCACAAACAGTTTCTCCGTTACTACGTAAGTTAACGTTACCTCTAAGAGCAGTTTTCCTTCGTTCTTCTGTTCACCCACCTGCATATAATTTGAAAGAATGTCGAGTCCTGTTAGCATCTCTTCATTATTAGGCTGTGCTCCAGCCTTGCAAACGGTATCATCCAGATAGCAGAAATTCATCTCTATGTATGATCTGGGAAACACTTGACATATGCTATAGTTTCCATTGTTACCACGATAGCACTTGCACCAATCGCCTGGCTTCAAACCAACCGGAAATTTTGATTTCGGAATTAAGCATTTTTGGTTAACCAGGTCTTCCAAAATTGCCAATGGACGTATTTTTAAATTTAGATTCATATTTAAGACCAAATTATAATAATTTAAAATAAACCAAACTATAATAATTAAAATTAATTCACTATATAAAATTTAATAGTTCTCTCGAAACCTTGATAATAAAACCTAGTAATAAATAAATTATGCATGTTTTGGGAAATTCATAAGGGTTGCAGTTCTCTTACAAATTCTCCTAAATTAAAAAGTATGATTTAGACTGTTTTACTTATTTATTTAATCAAGGAATCAATAATACATTATTAAATATTAAGAGCTACAAGGGCTTAGG
Organism: Myopa testacea; assembly: GCA_949629155.1. NCBI lineage: Eukaryota > Metazoa > Arthropoda > Insecta > Diptera > Conopidae > Myopa > Myopa testacea. The sequence goes on from OX451348.1 coordinate 30,386,974, forward strand.
GCAGTGATAATGCTACGATAGTTACATAAGTCGTGGATTTCTTTTTGCTTTAACAAAATGAAAAATGTATTCTAGTTTTATACAAGATTTATACCCATGTTTAGGTTGCTTAAAAATACGTGTTAAAGAGAACTTATCAATGAAAATCTAATAAATAACTTATCAAAAGAGATGCTACTGGTGTTCCAAAATTAGCTGCATTTTCTAGCGACCTTGTCGAGTCCAGTAGGAGTACTTAGTGGGAACTATTCTCTGAATTTCGAAATCGTTCTTAACTTCATTACATAAAATGTCAAACGTAGCGTATAATCCTCTGCGCTTTTTCAATGAACTATACAGGTCTACATACAATGGCCTTGGCTAAATGTATTTGGTATTGAAACAAATACAATGTCTTGGAAGAGCGTGGTGAGGAAGAAAGGCAAAAGTCTACACTCTGGTTCAAGTGTAGAGAATGATTGAAGCAAAAATCGACTCTCAACACAGGAGGAGCAACTACATTAGGGTTGCCATAAATATTCAAATACAGATCGGGACACATAGATAAGCTGAATGGAAAAACATATGATAAATACGCTATACGAATTTTTATCCATGTATATAATTCCTTCATTTTCTCAATGTGTAAAGGAAAAGGCAATTCACAGCTTCCTTATTGAATATACTTTTAATACGTAAAAGTAAATAATAAATATTTCCGAGTTTTTTCCCATTCCGGCGCTATGTTTCTTCGCCTAATTTCGCCGCTTGCATTCAATTAATTTATAATCCAGCGGCTTCTGATAGCGGCATATCTTTTTCTTCCTTCTTTGTGTTTTGTTTACAATTTTTTGTAGCCAGATGATGAAGCTACAATTGAGTTTCATCGTTACAGTTTTGCAGCTCTCCACAAGTGAAATTGCATCTAGCCACCAAAACTGTGGTTAGGCTGTAAGTAGTTGTCAAACGAACGAAGTGCGACGCAGTTCGCCGAACGTGTGTATATTTTCTCTCACTCTGGCCAACATTCGGATATTCACTAAATTTGACACACAAATTTAGCCATGTTTACGATTACTGACAGCAAACACGAAACGACATGTTGTCACGATGGTTTCCAGAAACCAGAAGAGAAACGGTTGCAAAAGCAAAAACGCCGACCCTTGGCCAATAATCTTACAACGAGCAGGTATATAACGTGTGGCCCTATAACCTGTATAGAAGCCTGGATAAAGTCTGTGTAGGTATCATTTGTATGGTGAAAAACTGTACAGTTATTAAAAGAAAGCAGTTATTGGACAACCTCTCAGCGTTGTCGTTTTCGGCAATTTTGTAGTAGCACAATGCTTAAAAAATATAGTACTATCTTTTTGTACAGAGTAGTACGAGAGGAATATGAGATAGACAGTGACACAGTGACATGCGTTTGGATAAACTGACAAATAAAGCTAATGTAACACAGTATTACTGGATTCAAGAACGTAGTACTCGATAATAGTAGTCAAATGCTACTAGCTGCGTTTTTTTAATGAACTGTATAGTTTTTCGCCAAACAACTGACACTTACCCAGGTTTTACCCAGGAAACTTCAAGATTTCTCCCTTTTTTGAAATGCAGCCTACTTCACGCATTCAAAAATCGTCAAAAAATTAAACTGAATTGTAATTTCATATGAAGACCTGTATAGTTCATTACAAAAACGCAATTAATATTATGTTACGTTTGAAAGATTATGAAATGGAGTTTAATGCGATTTGGAGTTTCGCGAAATTTATCTCGTCGTACTGGAAATCCGGCTCATTAAAAAAAAGCGCCTACTTGTCGCAATACAAACGATATATTCAACTCAATTATTGGCAGCACATCATTTTAAAAGCTGTCAACTGTTTTTAAACTGATGAAAAAAATTCGAGAAAGAAATATAAATTTAATTTGAAAATTTGAAGAAAATATTGAATTTAATTGAATATTGAACAAAAATGTCGCGTGATTTTAACAATGGCTTTGAGGAATGGGTAATGCATCTATATATTGGAATAACATAAAGCGAATTGATTTTACTAATTATTGGTTTCGTGTTCCAGGGAGGCTACATGGACGCGAAAATCAAAAAACTGGAGGAGCAAGCTTTAGCGGTAAGTGATTCATTTCGCCAGACAAACCTTTTCGCGGGTATTTCAATATTTGTTAACGGCTACACGAAACCGTCGGCCGATGAGCTAAAGCGCATCATGATGGTGCACGGTGGTACCTATCATCACTATGAGCGTCCGCACACCACGTACATCATCGCATCCAATTTGCCGGATGTGAAGGTGCGCAACATGAACACCAGTAAAATTATAAGCCCACAATGGGTTGTTGACTGCCTGCAGGAGCAACGCATCGTCGATTACACTAGATACTTGTTGTATACAAATCAGCGCAGCACCCAACCCAGTCTGGACTTAATGCTGAAGAAAACGAAGAACGAGGAGACACAGAATGCAAACGCTGCGGAACCGGTAGTCTTACCTCTGAAGCAAAAGCTACAGGTGATTGGTGGAAAAACACTTCACGGCATTGGATGCGCTGGTGATGCTCCAGATCATAAGTCACCGATTGCTGCTGAGACGGAACCTCAATTGGACGCAAGTGAAGATCATTTAGTCAAGAATTTGGGAGAATCTTTCACTGAACAGCAGAAGAAACCCATAGCTGCTGCTGGAAATGTTGCGGCTTCGAGCGTTGCTCGCAGTGCTGTAGATCCAAACTTCATCTCTGAGTTTTATAGCCATTCACGACTTCATCACGTCGCTTCCTTGGGATCTGGCTTTAAGGATTATATCTATGAACTGCGTCAAAAGCACGCTAATGCCGGTTTTCCCTGTAGAGCAGAGCTGCGAAGAAAGTTGCTGGCAAGTGGTTTTAGAAGTTCCATATACACAGGCAATGGCTGTGTCATGCATATCGATATGGATTGTTTCTTTGTTTCCGTAGGTTTGCGCAAGCACCCGCACTTGCGTGGCCTTCCTGTTGCTGTAACACATTCCAAAGGTGAGAGTTGCTTTGTTACAATTTCTTATTTAAATTTCATTTTGTGTTTTTACAGGTGGCTCCAGTGCATTTGATGTACCTGTCCATCCGAATGCCGATCGACAGGCAGAAAAAGAATTATTTGCCACGCGTTTCGAGGGCCAGCAACACAACAACAACCTCTCGGATAAGGTACGCTTTGGTTTTGACAATAAATTGTCGCTCTCAGAGATTGCTTCGTGCAGCTACGAGGCACGAGCCAAAGGCATCACAAACGGGATGTTTATTGGTCATGCCCTAAACCTGTGCCCAGAGCTTAAAACCATACCGTATGATTTTGAATTCTACCGCGAAGTAGCTTTTACCCTGTACGATACAGTAATTCAGTACACGCTAGATATAGAAGCCGTGAGTTGTGATGAAATGTTTGTAAATCTGTCCGATATACTAGAAGAGATACAGTTCCCACCAATGATTTTCGTGGAGGCAATTAGGAATGAGGTGCGATTGAAGACAGGTTGCCCATGTTCAGCTGGTGTAGGAGCTAACAAGTAAGTCAATTGAAATTGTAATCGTATCATATTATAAATATTGCTATCATATTATAATATTACTACTCATATTATTACCTGTAAAGGCTACAAGCGCGATTGGCTACCAAGCGAGCCAAGCCTAATGGTCAGTATCATTTGAAAGAAGAGGATGTTGCTGCTTTTCTGGCTGATATGCCTATCAGCGAATTACCTGGTGTCGGATACATGACAGCATATTCTCTGAAACAAAAAAATCTTGTGACTTGTACTGATTTGCAAAGTGTTTCGTTGGCGAACTTGAAAACTCTAATGGGCAATAAACAAGGTGAAAAATTGCATAAGTTTTGTCGTGGCATCGACGATCGTCCTCTGATTTACGACCAGGTTTGTTTCTATGACCCTTTGCGTTGTGATTACCTCTGTGACTACAGGCATTTTTAAATGTAGCTAAGAAAATCGGTTTCCGCAGAAATCAACTATGGCATTCGTTTTACAGAATATTCGGAATTGGAAACCTTTTTGCGTCAAATTTGCACTGAAGTGCATACGCGATTAAAGGATATTCAACGCAAAACGAAATGCATCACGTTAAAGTTGATGGTGCGCTCCATAGACGCACCTCTGGAGGCTTCCAAATTCATGGGTCACGGGGTGTGTGACCACGTGACAAAATCTGTATCACTCTCAAGCTATACAGACGACTTGCAGTTAATCACACGAACTGCTCTTACAACAATGAAAGCGTTGGCGCTGCCTCCGAATGAACTGCGTGGAATCGGTATACAACTCACTAAACTGGACGATCCCACTAAGGACAATGAGAAAAAGGAGAACGTCATAAAAAATATGTTTACTGCTATGGCTGAAAAGAAGACAGCAAGGGGTATTAAATTCAAGTTCACATTATTTATATTGGACATGATTTATTCAGAAATACATTTTTGTTAGAAAACTCATCTGGATTTGAACCTCTACTACTACCACCACCACCACCACCACCTCCACCCCCACCACCACAACCACCACAAGCACCGCCAGCGAAATTTTCTTTCTGGCAACAAGACTACAATACAAATGTGAATGACTCAGAGCCAACTTTTGAAAATATGCCATTTCAAATCAGAAAAGCTATGGCAACTAAAAACTCGAAAAACACGAAAAGGTCGAAGAAGCAGAAGAAGCTTTCGAACAACATGCTTCGCATGGTAGCAAATGTTTCTGCCAAACGAAGCAGCGAAGCAATTACCAAATCCATTACCAACAATTACCCTCAATGTCCACCCGAAGTTGATGCGACTGTCTTCGTCGAGCTGCCATACGATATACGTGTAGAAGTTTGGAATGACTACGTACAAAGAAATAAGCCATCTATACCAAATGAAACCAAAAAAACCGATTCGAACACTGAGTTAAGTGATAGCGATTTAGGTCCATCGACATCGAAAGCCGCTAAGGAGCGATTGGAGCGTCAAAAGAAAGCTAAAGAATCAACTGAAGAGAAAATAGAAGGAGTGGATGAAGAGTTTCTACTAGCTCTGCCGCCTGATATAAGAGCGGAAGTTGAAATGCAATTAAAAGAAGAGCGACTGATGCAGGAACCCGGTGCAAGGGCGTTGAGCCATGAGCGCGAGGAAGTCACAAGCAAACTACCAGATTCTATATTTTCGGCAAATGATAATGAAACCGTTCGTCATATTTCTGTTAATAATATTTTCGCTCAACCCAAATGCTTTGAATTGTTGCTCGAATGGGTACAGAGCTGCGACGTACCTGATCACTATGACGTCTATTTAGTGTGCATCCATGCAAAGGAATTCGTCCGCAACAAATGCATCGAGCAGCTGTACGATCCGTTGATGTATTTATGCAGGTTATTTCAAAAGCATTTAGCTACACAAAAGAGACAATCTTATAAGATAAAATTTTAAAATTAATTTTAATAAATTTTTCATTGCAGTTTGATTAATTCACATAAATCCGATGAAAATAATGACTGTTCTTGGCATGCCGCTTACAATGAAATCGTCGAGTCTGTTCAAATGGAGATGCGTACCATCTACGAAGGACGCAAATTATTGTTGGGTGTAAAGCTGAATTGCGACAAGTGTTGCCTAACTTAGCGTTACGTTTAGAACTTAAATACGTTTAGCTACCTGATAAATTTTATGTTGTTGTACTGTAGCTTTAAATGCTACCATTAAATCAAATACTTTTGTAATGAAGAATAAATATTTTGTGAAATATAATATACTGTTTGGAGTAATGGAAAGATGTTCTTACTGTTCATTGATTTATATGAGGAGAGATACCGAAAGAACCACGTGGGTGCGATTTCACGGGGACTGACGATAATTCGTTTCCAAATACATCATTGAACCCTCGTGGCATATAAATATTACCAAACGAAAGCAAGGAGTGTTTATCACACTTGATCATTTCCACTATATACTCGTATTAAACGAGGAGATTCTGTATTTTAAGTGTATATAAGTGATTCTTTTGATCCAGCATTTAGTAGTCCTGTCTGCTTATCATGTACAAAAATGCGGCAAGGAGCTCTTAGTTAAATACAAGTAAATAATACCATTCAAATTGGATGCTTTGGATAAGCCCAAACATGGTCCAAACAAGCAAATAAACATGTATCACGGTGTAAATAAGAAATGAGAAAGGCGTGGATGATCAAGAGACATATGAAGAAATTCCACAGAGTAGACTCTGATATCCTGCCAGAATATTTCAGAAGTGGTGTTGTTTGGAGCGTATGAGTTGCTGAACTAGGTATCACTACTGTACCCATCTCGATAGGGTCGGAAAGCGTTAGAAGAGTTGCGGCAATTCAGGTGCCGATAAACGCATAATTTCTGATTGTTCCAGTTCAATGTTAATGGGTGTTTGTTTAATGAAACCCTTTACTGGATGTTATTTCTCTGGAGTCTTTCCAACTAGTTTAATATTTTTTTAAGCGAACTCCTATAAAACCAAAATGATAATACGTGTATAGTGTATACATGAATATTATACAAAAATAATAAAAAGAACAGACTAATTTTAAAACGTTTAACAATATCATCACCAGCTGGAGGAGGGTGATTCCCCCTAACGATGTTGATGTTACTGGTAATTATAAAACTAGATTTTTAACATGCGCGTCGCTGACAGATTATTTACGCGTGTATGATTCGCCAACAATTGTTGTTACTCACTCGCCTACCCCAGTGCCTATGAGCAGCATCTGCGAGGGGCAGACAGCATCCTCCACTCGTCGTATAATTAAGTCACAATTTTGCTAAAGGGCACAGTGGCGATTTTTATATATCAATAAGTGGAGCTGCTTAAAACACTCGCTGGCCATGATTACGATTATTACTTTTGTGTCCCTATCATAGATGCGCGCACCGACCGATGCGAGCCGTACGGAGGACCGCCGGACCGGATGTACTTTCAGGCAGCACAGAGAAATATGCTGATTTTAATTATTTTCAGCTGGTGTACGGCGACCCTTCTAATCCACACCACCAGCCACCAAACACATCCTTCGGGTGCACAAGAGCCCAGCTGTGAACATCGTACGAACAACCAAGCAACCGCTTTCTATCATAATTATTTGTCAATGATCGCAGCCTCAGAATGCTTGAGTTGAGTAGACGAGGTGACAGCATTTTTAAACAAGTTTATTCACCATGTCGAACTGGATCCCGCAAGATCTAGAGCTCCTTGCTACGATGTCCCTTTCTGTACTCGCTTCCCATTAAAGTGCAAATTATGACTTCGCAGTTCCGCCAGGTGCGAGTAGTTTGTGTTCTCTCCTTCGCCTCCAACTCCTCCTCGTGGCCGTTCCTCGTCCACGTTCGTCGATACGAACTGGTCACATGCGATTTATTGTGCAATCTCAGCTTCTTGCACTTGCGGTGTACCATCGCCCATGGACGACAATGATGCCCCGGCCTGCCCCACTGCAGCGCATCATTAAAGTTGTGGCTGCTCAAATTCTATGCCACACATAAAAAAGTTATCCACACGTTGCTGTTACTGTTGCTGTTGCTGTTGCTGTTGGTGTTGTTGGCCACTCTGGGCAGGCGCTCTGCATCCGCACACTCGCATCCTTCTGCGCTTGCCTGCTGTTATTAATTACCACTTGCGCCATTTGCGCCTATAAATAATTTTCAGCTTCGTAATGCGATTAAAACTACGTGTTGCCACTTCAATCCATTGACTTTTGTACATACATAGTTTTAATGTAATTAATTTTATTGCGCCGAGATGAACGAACACCTGCCTTGATTAGTTTCGAAAAATACTCGTATTAAAGCGTTGTTGCTTCTGTTCGGTGTGCTTGAAATGGACTTGGATTTGGGTTGGACTGTGACTGGTGTGGATGGATTTTCGGTGGTCGTGTTCAGCGTCTATTGAGTTGTAAGTTTTTGTCTTTTTTATTGTATCTACGTATGAACTGAAATGGAATGATTTAAAGATTTATTTATCAGCTTTCTAAAAGGATTATTTATCGTCAACGAGACTGTAAATACTTTGAAAATACGATATGATTTGGAGAAAAATAGTAGACTTCACTCTGTAACTCGGTCTTAATTAAAGACGAGAATTGGGAATATGACAATAGTTCCCTTTAAGACCGCTAAAGAAAAATAACTGTGGAAATAATCTTCTGTTCCCACTCAATTGGAGGTGTTGAAACATTTCAGTCATACCGAAAGCCTGGCAAAACGAGAAACGAGAGGAGTTAAGGTAGTGTTATGGTAGCCTTAGAAATAGCAGGTCCATGAAAATCAGAGAAGAAAATCTGATTTCTTTCTTAATTATTTAATTAAATTAACTTATTTCATTGAATTTAAATTAATTAGTTAATTAATTTTGTTATTTTCTATATAAACTACATAATTCAAAAAGAAACCAACCAATGGCCCACTCGATATCGTTTCGTAGGACGCTTCTTTTAATTTATTGTAATTTTCTAAAAAACTGTTCTCAACTGTTTTGTAGTATTTTTATCATTTCTACTATATACATATATGGTGTATTATAGAAATATTTTTAATACTTCTTTAAAATAATTATTTTTAATTCGATTTTAAAATAATAATTAAATCACTTTGCAGATAAAATTAAATTCATGAAATGATAAATCAATATCTTCATAAATGATTTCATCAACATTCACTTAAATGTCCATTGAATATAATTGAACGATCATTTAAATTTTATTGTAACTAGTTTTTTTTAAGAATATTTTGTTAATAATTTTTCAACAATTTTTGTTTCTGTTCTTTTACGACATTCTTCAAAATTAATTAATTGATTATTAAGCAGTGAACATTATATTCTATGGCTTTAATGATTATGTACTTTTAACGTTATTTATTTCTTTTTTTTTTGTTTTGTTTGAAGTCCAATTTATTGGAATTCGACACAGCTTGAACTCAATTCAGAACCGAACACGATCAGTAAACAATAACAAAAAATTACTCTTAAAGTAATTATTATAAATTTGCATAGAAAAAAAAAATAGAAAAAAGTTGCTTATAATGTTTATTAATAATATTTTTATTGTGGTGCGTAGTATTTAATGATCGCTTTACAGGTTACAAAAGTAACTCGTGTTGCGTTGCGCTCGTTGCGTTCGACGGGCGATCAGGGTCAAGGCGACATACGATATATTGTAGATATTTTGTTAAATATTCGAATTTGTTTAAATACAGCGCTTAGAATCTTGTTTTTTGTGTTTCTTGCTGTTTTGCTGTGATTTGGGATCGTTTATTGATTGTTGATGTTCAACAAGAATAACAAGAAATACATAGTTAAGCACTGAAACAAAAAAAAAAAAAGAAAAAAATAGAAAAACAAATCATAACATCGAACGCAGTTGATCTTGAAATTTATACGTACTCTTGATTGAACGCTAAAATTGTGCGTTCGTTTAGCGTCTGAAGTTGTTGTTGTCCTCATTGCTGTTGTTATTTTTGTTGCTATTATTGTTGTTTTTTTTTTTTTTGTTAATATTCCTTGAATATTCGTTGCTTTTACTTTATTTGGCGTGTGTTGATCGAATCGATCAGTTGATTGAATTCTATTTTAGTGATCGATTTAAGCAGCTTTAATATTCGCTGCTACTACAAATGCTGTGATTAGTTGCTGTTGTAATTGTTGTTTTTGTCGCTTTTATTATGCGCACAATAAATAATCAAAGTAGTCTAAAGGATGGGCCATCGGTTGGTTTCTTTTTGAGCTCAATTCCAGTTTAATTGAGTTCAATCTAAATTCATTATTTAATGCACTTTTGTTATTTCATTTTATATGCATTTTATAAGAATTTACTTTAATTCCTTTTACTTTAATTATTTTGACATTAATTATTTAAATCAAAAAGAAACCAGCCAATGGGCCGAACTACTTAAAAAGTATCTGAAAATTCATTGTGAGAGCATTAAAATTAATTAAAATACAATTCTTAAGAAATTCATTAAAAAAGTTCAATCTTCTGCTTTCCGAGTCTTTTTATTGTGTCTTTTATTTTAGTTTCTTTTCTTTTATTACCTTTTTTGCTGTTTATAATAAAACTAAATACTGAATCACTTTAAAATTATTTACTTTTTCCTGCTTTAAACACACACAGCATGCAACCCGTCACTTTTGATGCTTCCTCTTCTTCGTCGTCCTGTTCTTCTTCTTCCTCTGTTTGTTATTATTTCTTCTACTTTTTACAGGTAATTCGACACTCAACTCATGCGGTAGCATGCACCAAGCACCACGAGAAGCCGTTGATGTCATTTATTATAATCTTCTTCTTGTTCTTCTTTCTTATTTTAGAGAGCAGCTCAAATCAGAAGCTGATTAAAAGACAAAAAAAGGAGCGCGAATCTTTTTTTTGCCTCAAAGAACTCATGCTAAAAGCATTGCCAAATAATCGAAAATACTTAATTAAAAAACAAGCAGATTCTGTCAAAGCGTTTGCCAAAAATGAGAAAAACGTAAAATGATCCGTAGCACCTGCGGCTATCATTTTTTTTGGGTAAAAAATCAAGTAAAATTCCCAGCCAACAAGCCACCGAAAGACTGCACAAAAAAGATGGCAATTTTTTTAAACTTAGATGAAGAAAAAATTTTAAAAAGAGAGGTAAATAAAAACCGACAGCAACAACAACAATAAATTAGGCTAAAACCACTTTGATGTCTTCATTTAGCGAAGGAGAAAAAAAATTCCAAGAATAAAAAACAAAGGAACAAAAAGCTAACAAAGAAGATTCTTTAATATATAAAAAAATACTGAAACTTTTACTGATGGAGTTTGAATACAGTTGCTGAAATCATTAGCATCGAATTTATTATTTATTATTTTTTTGTACTCACATCATTGAACTTTCATTAGCTCCTTTCTCTCGAGTAAAAAACTAAAACAAGAGCAAAAAGAAAAAAGAGTGTTGGCTCATTTAATACACGTATTCGTTTAATTTTCTTACTTCGTAAGAAATCGTTTTTAAAAATCTTCCTTTTCTAAAAACAAAAACAAAGGAGATGCAATTAAAAGTCTTAATTTATTGCTTTTTTATTACCAACCACAACCGCGTAAATGAAAGAAATTTCGGTAAAGATTCTCTGTAGCACGAACTAAGACACACACACACACACACACACACACAATGTTTTCTTTGGAAAAAATAAAAGAAAGGTTTCACTGTTCGCCAACCTTTTTTAATATTAACGACCACGAAGCACGCTCAAATTAGCAACGAAAGGATGTTAAACAAGAGACCTGAGCATCATCGTAGCCATGATAATAAATGAACAAGAAGCAGAGCAGCCATAAATAAAATGGAGGCAAAAATTTTGTGTAAAGGGATTTTTTCCATTTATTTTAAATGAAAAATTGTATAAAATAATGAAAACCTGCAATGTTTCAAATTAGATTAGAAAAGACTCAGCTCTAGGAAAGAAAATAAGTAAAAAACCCAAGCAAAACACTAACTAAAGCTCAGTAACTCGAAAAATTCCGGCATAGAAGGAACACAAAATAAAAGACTTAAGACACAAACTCGAACAAACTGAAAACTAAAGAACAAATTAAAGAAACTTAAAAAACGGCAAAGGCAACCGAAAAATGTTGCAAATATTGTGAATGTATCCTTAAAGGTGGCAACACTTCTGGTCCATTGTCGGAATACAATTAAAATGAATTTACGACCCGCTCGTTTGACCGCCTGTCTGCTTCACCGTGCGACCAAGGGACCGACCGCCAGCTCGCATTTAAATACAACTTCTGCTTAATTGGTCACATCTTGTGGCCACCTCTGAGACCCTGCACCGGATCCATCGCCAGGAACGACGACGACAGACGACCAGCGGCAGCACATACTCGAGGATCTTCCTTAAATTTGGCTCGTTAGCTGACTTTAATTGCGCTGGTTACGCGCCTCGTTTTAGCGGTTGGATGGTTTAATTTTTTTCGGTTTCTCGGTCCTTTCGAATGCATCGAAGAGGAGCTTTTCGACTGATTTTAGTGATGCTACGGCATTTCATCTTCTATGAATTCAGTTAATTTTTGTTTCCTCAATAAAATTCAAAGATTCCTCTCAGTTGAGGATGAGGAGTGAAGAAGCGGATGTGTTGAGATGATTAGAGTAGACTTGAATGAGTTCATAGTGAAATCATAACAAAATTAAGGAACCCGATCATCAGAGTATCAAACGTTGTGTTCAACAGCTATCTTCAGAAACGATGAGAACCACAACAACAGAATAACGTCTACAACTACAACAAGTTTTGTAATCCATCCAATCCTTCCTCGTTTCTTCCTTGTTTCGTTGGATAAAAAACGACTTTAGTACTCTAGGGAAATGCTTTAAAAGACAACAAGAACAAGAACAACAACAACTACATTTTAAATCATATTAACCACAAAACGCAGCCTACACATGACCACATCCACCACAGAGTAGACAGAATAGAAGACCAGACTCGACAAAGCTAGAGTAGTAAAAATGATTTCTTAAATAAGGTTCTGATCTTCGCGTTGATTTGTTTCCACTCCTCCCACGGAGGGATAGAAAATTGAGTTCCTTTGTCGCCTTTTTTGGTACACAAAACAAGTGCGTGGGCTAAGCAGAAGACAGACAGACTCGTACAGTCACAGACAGACTGGCAGGCAGACAGACAAACCTTCAGAGAGACAAACTGAACCACAGAGCTACAGACAGTCTCATGGACAGACAGACGTATCCATGGAGAGGCAAACACAATCATAGAGTTACAGACAGACCGAGCATGGACAGACAAGCAGATCCATAGACATACTCACAGACTAACAGAAGGACAGACGGTCTTACAGAGCCACAGAGAGATTCACAGAGCCACATGCAGACAATCAGAGGCACCAACGGACTGACAGACAGACTCACAGAGAGCCAGACATACGGACAGATAGATCAGACCCGCAAACCGACAGACAGACAGATAGACAGACCACCGATAGACACGGAGGAGCAGAGGCTTTGGTAATCCAGCGTAGTTGAACGATTTTTCTACAGCTGCAGAAGGATGAAAGGATTGTTTTTCATCTCTTCTCCTCTCCGCTCGTCTAGTCTCGTCTCTTCTTTTCTCTTTTCTGTATTTTCGTCGTTTTTCTCTTCTCTCTTCTGTCTTTTTGTCGAATTCGTGGTCTTCTTTTTTTGGAATCGTTGTTCAAAATTAACGAACTAACCGAAGACGCGCGACATCTGCACCACAACTGATCGAGACAAAAGGATCGGCGCTGCAGCTGCAGCAGAATGGTAACCAGGAGATATCATGTAGTTCTAAACAATAATAACAACAACAAGAAGAACACCAACAACTGCATAGAAATGCAGCTTCTACATGAGAAATGCATCGAATAGAATTGAATATCAAGTAATAAATAAATAGAATATATAAAGCACGATGAGGAGATCAACGATGGGCAGAACGTAGCACAGCACAGAACTCAACGAGCACGCGGAGCCCGAAAGAGACTCACACTGATCATTAGAGTATAACTGAGGATCATAGAGAAGCTGATCATGAGCTGGTCTGATCACTGAACACTGATGAGGAATGGCGAGGAATGGCGAGGATCAATTGTTTGTGGGATGTTTTCGCTGGAAATCAACAACAAGAAGAAGAAGAAAAAGAAGAAGAAGCACAACAACGAAGCTGGGAATAAGATTATACAACAATAATAACAACAACAACCACGGCTTACTTCGAAGCCAGTCGCGAGTTGTTCAAATTGTGAGAAAGTAGAAGATTCTGAGCGACTGCGAGTACAGCTATTTTTGGCTTTAATCAAGCGCTTGTCCGGGCCTTTTATGGATGTAGGCGGCATGTCGAGAGGCAGCTATGTTGGCAGTGGGAAAGGCAGCAGCAGCAGCAGCAGCAGCGGCAGCGGCGGAGGCATTTTAGACTGAACGAGTTGAATAGAAAAACTTTGAGCGCAGGTGTTCATCAGACTTGAAGGCGCCAAAGTTAGACAAACAAACACTCAGACACACACACAGAATAATCAAGCAGCAGCAACAACAACAACAACAACAACAACAAGAACACTTACAACAACAAGAAACGACAATGATGAAGAGAAGAACAGCAACAACAACACAACAAGTATTCCTTCTAGAAAAGGGAAAAAATGTTCTAAAAGAATAAAATTTTAAGAAGAAATTTAAAAATATACAACTTTTTAAAAATTATAAATTTAAAAATCGTTGACAAAAGAAAAATAAAACCAGTAAGAAAGTTATATTCGGCCTGGCCGAATCTTAGATACCCTACACCTAAATGTTTTTAGGAATGTTTAGGAATTAATATTTTATACCAATGCATTTTTTTATAAATTGATTCTATATTTATATGTCTTATATTCGTTTTATTTGCTCGTTTACAAATCTGAACAAAGAATATTTATACAAAATTTCATATTAATTGATAACATATCATAAAATTACAGACTCAACGGCTGATATCACATTTTTAATAAAAAATAGGCGTGGTCGTGGACCGACTTTGTCCATTTTCAATGCCAACCTGCACACCCTAAGAAGCAATATTCCTACAAAATTGCATCACGATATCTTCATTGGTTCTTCTGTGATCGTGATTTCAACAGACAGACAGACAGCCGCTGATCAAGAATATATATACTTTTCTATACCTATCGTCCCTATTTCTATGCGTTACACATTTCGTGACAAAGTTAATATAACCTTAACCTTAAGGTGTAGGGTATAAATATACTAGCACATAAAACATAATAGAAATTTACAATCCCATTGTTAGTGGTATGTAACAAAATGTATTTCATTCGGACATCTTTTCACCTTCACCTTCACCTTCTCTCAATCGTATTTCGACAGACACAGACGAACAGATGGATGGACGGACGGACAAATGGACATACAGTAGATGGACGGATAGACAACCCAAGACAAGCAAAGGTTATAGTGAGTTCTACACTGAGGGCTCTAGACATGACAAAACAGTTGTGTTTGACGTATGTTCTAATCAGCTGGGGTCACTATATCATCCATCTTCCGGACCACTGCAACGTGTTCCAAGCTGAAGTGACATTCAAGCGGTGGCCAAATGGCTATAAACATTTCCACAGACAGTCAGGCAGCGATCAAGACACTAAATTCAGTGTGCCTGAGCTCTGCAGGGTCTTCAGGTTGCAGAGATGCATTAAATATAATGGCTGAATTTATAAACAATCACATTGGTGCCATTTAACTGGGCGATGTGGCAGGCAACTGAATGAATCAAAAGGCGAACGAATGAAAGCGAAAAAAACTTTAATTTAACTATAATTAGATTAGGTTTAGATAAAAGTACAACAATTAAAGTGATACAAAAAGTTCGAAACATTGACTAAGCGAAAACAACAGAAAATAAACACTGAAATTACTTCCGGTGTCGGATTAAAATATTTGTATTGTATATCTTTCATTTAATTACAGAAATAACACAAACAATTTTTAAACTACAATATTTCGTTTTGCGAAGAAGATGATCAAAATAATCAAAATGAGTAGATTGAATCGATCGATAAAACGGAGTAAAACACGACATCAAATGTATATACGATATGTCCAGAGTATATATAAACGGATGTCTTATCGAACTGAACGAAGTGAACTTTTTATTGTTTAGCACTCAGTTTAATCATGAAGGTTGTTAGTTTTGGGATCAGCGCGATTTCAGTGCTCTGCTGGTTTTCGTTGTCCGTTTCTACCAATGAAAATTACATAAGTTCTGAGCTAAGCATGGAGTTTATAAGTCGCGGTTGCTATGGTGTGTCCGGGTACATCTACCTAAACAAGGATTTCCTAGACGATAATTTAATGGTGCGAATCGTTTATATTCATATCTATTTATTCATTGATGAACGTTTATATAACATGTAACTTTGCAACTATATCTTTGTTGTTTTTTCAGGGGAAGGTAAACATAGGTTATAATTCTCGAAATTATAAAAGCTTCGCAGCTACTCCGTTCCATGTTGGTCCGATGGATGCCCTAAGCCTCGCAAATCGTTATTATAAAAAATACCTCATGTCCACGTTGGCGAACTGTTCCAATTTCCCGCAGTCGGATGCGGATTTCGAGAACTTGGAGGCTTTTGGTAAAAACAACACTTTCAATAAATGTACCCTTAAGATGGAGAATCCTCTAGACTTTAGATCTGGTTTTTATTGTGGAACATTCAATTTAACCAAAAATATTGATGGTGAAACACCGTTTAATGCGTTTTTGAAGTACATTATTCAGATTGACAATTATTTTTAGATTAATACACAAATAAAAGCATGTTTTTAATGTATGATATAAAAAGGTTAAGTTTAGTTTCAATCAAGATTTACTTAAGTAAATCTAAAATAATTACAAAATATATAAACAAAAGTTCACAAGCATATATTCAAACATTATACATACTTATATGTATGTAATATATTAAAAAAAAAAAATAATAAAAATAAATATAACATTACACATTACATTTCTTTTCCTTTTACATTGTTGTATATTGTATGTACATATACATATATGTACATATATGCATATACATATATATAAAGAATATGAGTTGAACTAATATTTCGTTCATGAGTAGAACCTCATTAGAATCGTTCCATTAATAACCAGGGTTAAAAGTTGTTCGAAATACCGACTAAATCTGGATCTGTAATCTCCTGAGGCTTAAAAGAAGTAAAGCTAGTAAAGTTATGTAGTTATTATTGTACATATGATATGTAGTTACATATATTTACAAACTATAAACTTATTTCATTTCTTGAGTTGTTGTTTTCAATTGTTGTCCAATGGATTTCATTTCATATAATATTCTCACAAACCAATTCACTTAATATTTTCAGCGCATCTCTCAACAGAATTCACAACAAAATTCTTTCGCTTTGACAGGAAAAAAATTAAATGTCCAACTAATTGATGACATCGACAGCTGTTTTGAATAATAAACAGATCTCAGGCGATTGTCATTGGCCATAAATAAGAATCTGCTCACGAATTGTAAACGAATGGCCAAGTATTTGTAAATAACACTAACAACAGTAACAACAACAACAGCAACAAGAAAAACCACAACAACTTTAAACGGTAGCATGTGATGAAAGAGCAGACAAGCAACGAACACAACGACGACAACAATGATTGGCAATGACAACAACTAACATGATAATAAAATAAACCACAACAACGACAGCGAAGTAATGCAAAGCATCTTCAATTCCAATTGGAAATTCTTACCGATGAACGATGGGCGTCATCAACGAAAGAAGAAAGGAAAATAATAGCAAAAATTAAGAGAAAGTTAAACAAGAAAAAAGTATGGTTTGACAAAAAACACGACATTTTCATTATTAACATAGAGTTGGCAGTTGAATTATGTAGTTAATTTAATTCAAATGAATTCTTTAATTTATTTAATTAATTTCAAATAAATTATTTAATTCAAATAGAAACCAGCCGATGGCCCACCCTCTAGTTGCCAACGAGAACAAAGACAGGGAGAAAGAAAGAGAGTTCTGAACCCTTTTTATTAGACTATAAAAAGGAAACAAGAAGCAGTAGAAGAAGTGTGTAAAAAGAAGCTTCATCCGAACAAGAAGTGGAAGAGGCAGTCGTTGATTTTTCGATCAAACCAAATAAATTTAAAATCAGAAAACTTCCCGAAAATTCCGCAAACGCTTAAATGATCCTTAATTAGCATCGACAGCGGCAACAGCAGCATCAGCAGTCGCAACATCAGACGTCGCTGTGGCTGTTGCTGTCATCTTCACTGTTGGTCAGGTTCTTTTCTTGGATGCAGAGCGAAACTCGTATAAAAACTCTTCTGTTGCTCAACTGAACTCACTTCTTTTGCCATCTTCTAAAGTGAAATAACACTAAAATGTTGCTTTTATTTTGGTTTTTAAGATTTTTTTCGGGTTTATTTTTTAGTCAAATTTATGAAGATAACCCACGCAAGTTTACGCTAAAAGAAAGCAGAAGAATTGAAGTTTTAAAGATGGGCGTCGAAGGTTCTCTGTTACTCTACTCCAATTCTCCCCCTTACTTTACCCTCCCCTCTTCACCTCTTCTCCTCTGCTCCTGGGTTTTTTCTGATCTTCTGCCTCTTTGAAAACTGAGTTATTCAGAAGACTGCCGCAATTATTATTAAAAGATTATTATTGCTGTTTCTCTGCTGCAGTTTGTGGTTGTTTTATTTTTTCGTTGTTGTCGTTGTTGATTTTCGAATAATATTGAATCTGATGGCAGGACCAGCATCTTAATTTTTGGCCGTTGTCGATGGTTGAAGAAACCGCAGAACCCTGTATTATGAACAATGAGCTGTGCCACAACAGAATTTCAATGAACCGTCGACGGTCGATGATCGAATTCAATCGAATCGTTTTTCGGGATTTAATTTTAGCATTTTTATTGGTCTCTAATGAATGTGAATGAAGACGCAAAATATTCGTCTTTTAATTTGGTTTCCTTTAAAGTGCTTCAAAATTTCATAAAAAAAATAGAAAGGCACTGAATATTTCACCATAAATAGAATAAGTAAAAGGAGAGGAAGAACGAGAGAGAGTGAGAGAGAGAAGGGGGGGGGGTGTTGAACATCGAGATTGAATTCGTTTTCTTTTGTTTTTTCTTTGTTACAATCTTTAAAAAGAAAATTTAATTGAAAGTGTGGTTTTTTGTATTCCTATTTTTTGGTTTTGTCTTTTTTCTCTTTGGTTCCCTCTTTTTTTGGTTTTCATTTCTTTCTAATTTTTGTTCTTCCATCAGCTTCCGCAGTGTCTTCAGCAATCGAATTCATGTTTGTACCACACGTTTTTTTGAGTGCGTTTGCGTGTTTTGTGGTTCTTTATTCGTTTGCCATAAAAATAAACAACCACAACAACAACAACCAACCAACCCATAACAACAAAAATAGTGCTTTAAAATACTCAGGTGTCGAAAATCCTAAGAAATGAGAGGAGGCGCCACACCCCGCTGGGCATCTGATCAGACTTCGAACGCTTTTTTAAGAGCCTCTATTTTAGGAGGACCCTTTTTACCACGCAAATTTGCAAAAGAAGAACACAAATAAACATACAAACAAACAGAATCTTCATCGTCTTCATTTCATGGCTGGTTTCATGGTGGGTTTAGTTGGCTGTTTGGTCTGTTTGTCGATCGGTTGGATTGCCAGTCAGTCGATTGACTGGCTGGCGGGTGCCTCAAAAGGATGTGAATGAAGCCGCATTAGAAGACGATGCTGATGACCGTCTCGATGTCAGTCAAAGAAGAAGAGAATAAGGTGTCATGGAAGAGGGGGAGAAAGAAAGGGTAGGGGAAGAATGAGGGAACACAAGCAGGTTATAAGCTCCTAGAAGCATCAATAAATTTATACTCTTAATTTATATAAAATGTAAACAAAAGTGTAATAATTTCACTGAAAACTACAGAAAAGTGGCACTAATGAATGGCCACTTTATTGCCAGTTTATTGCCAATAGAATTGATGCTTAACTAAGTGGTGAATTCATAGTAAATATTTGAAATAATGATGATTTCCTGAAGAAATCGTATCTTTTAAATTTGCAGAATTTTCGATGAAGTTTTGATATGTACAAATCTTAAAAATAACGATAAATTTTTGAATTTTTTTTCGAAACTTTTAACTTTTTGTATTTGCAGAAATTTTGATAAATTTTAAGAATTTCGTAAGATTTTTGAAGAGTTCCCAACAAATGTTTAAAATAACAATGTATTTTTCAAAACTCGATAAATATTTAATATTTCAAATTCCATATTTTTGAAAAATTCTAGAAAATGCAATGAAATTACAGTAAATCAAATAAACTCAACAAAAGTGTGTTGTACTCGTGTAGCAACTAAAGACTTAAGCAACGAACTCGTCGATGCTTTCCGTAGTTTCTCGTTAATCAACGCATTCGTTTTTACATAATTTAAAATTTCAAAATTAATAAAAAAATACTTATTTCGATCAACTTTTATCAACTGCATTTTAATTGAATTCTTTAATAATTTCCCGAAAAAAAATCGCCATCAGCGACATTTTAAAAGCAACCAGTTTTTAAATTCAACCAACTTAAATCGAAAATTAAAATATCAAGAGTTCTGTCTGTCTTTCAGTGTCTCTCACACTGTCTGTCACACTGTCTGTTGATTTGTCTGTCTCGCTGTCTATTGATTTGTCTGTTGATTTGTCTGTTGATTTGCTTGTTCGTTTGATTGTCAGTTTATTTGGCTTTGTTTTGTGTTCAGCGAGTGTCTCACTCTAGCGACATCAACACTAACAGCAGCAGCAGCAACGGCAACGACAGTAACAACAACAACAACAAGAACATTTTGTGGCAATTTTGTGTCCTTATCAGCAGCAGCAAATCTGTTGCACCGGCGCACGCGTGCTCACTGAAAAATTACTTTGCAACATTCGCTTGAGATCTGTTAAGGTTTCGCTGTAGGTGGCAACAATGCAAGTCGACTATAAAACCAACAACAACAAAAACAAAACAAGCTCAACAACAACAACCGCCACAACCGCCACCGATAACAGCACCATGAGCATCACCAGGAATACGATTCAAATCGTAGTGTTGCTGTTGTTCTCCATGTTGTTGTTGTTATTGTTGTTGTCAAACTGTTATTGCTGTTGTAATTGTTGTCCAACACACAACTCATTCGAGCAACTAATTTAATTAGCAACGCCTGCTTTTTTTTCGCATTCATTTAATTGCTTGTCGCTGTTGCTGTCGTAGCATTAAAACGCGAGTATGTTGCTCATGCCGGTGTTACTGCTGTTGTCATGTCATATGTGTTGTCATTACACTCGTAAGTATTCATAAAATATATATATATATATATTGTTCTGTTTGCTCTTTTAAATAATGGTTTTTTAATTGTCCTGCTTTATTGATGCTTCTGTGGGTGTTTTTCCATTACTATCATCATGATTATTATTACTGTTATTATTATGGTTATTATTATTATTATTTTTATTATCATTTGTATGATTATCATCATCTATCACGTCATCATATATTAGGCATGCAAATGACGGATCTGGACGCAGGAAATTAGAGTAGTCTGGGGGTCTGTGTGTAACGCATAGAAATAGAGACGATAGGTATAGAAAAGTATATATATTATTGATCAGCGTGACCTCCTGAGTCGATTTAGCCATGTCCGTCCGTCTGTCTGTCTGTCTGTCTGTCTGTTGAAATCACGATCACAGAAGAACCAATGAAGATATCGTGATGCAATTTTGTAGGAATATTGCTTCTTAGGGTGTGCAGGTTGGCATTGAAAATGGACAAAATCGGTCCACAACCACGCCTATTTTTTATTAAAAATGTGATATCAGCCGTTGATTTTTAGTTATGACAACAAAATTTCATTTCAAGGTATAGAAAGAAAGAAAAGAAAGAAAGAAAGAAAGAATATCTTCATCCCTTGATATGCGAAATATGGGCGTGATCCGCCCACTTTTACACTGCTCATGAAAACAAATTTATTACCACGGAAATAAAGCTTAAATTTAAACACAATAATAAAACTACTAAGCTAGTTATTTTATTTTGAAAACGGGAAATGACCACGCCTACTATTTATACCCGTCCGTGATTAAATGTGATTATAAAACAGCTTTCCTTATAACCACATACATATTTCTTCTAGTTTTTAAGATATGACAATAAAATTTCAATATCGAGCGACATTATTATACTTTACGTTGCAGAAAATGGGCGTGGCGCGCATACTTTTAGGTTACATGGACGGAAGGGTAATATGGCACAATCGTCCTACATAAATCCTTATATAAGTCTGTAATTTTATGATATGTTATCAATTAATATGAAATTTTGTATAAATATTCTTTGTTCGGATTTGTAAACGAGCAAATAAAACGAATATAAGACATATAAATATAGAATCAATTTATAAAAAAATGCATTGGTATAAAATCTTAATTCCTAAAAAGTCCTAAAAACTTCCTATCCTCCTTAAAACTTAAGCATATATGTACATATATATATACATAATTACAATATGCAACATATACACACACATATCCCATTTTTTACTTGTAATTGAAGAAATTTGCTAATATTATACTCTCGATTATATGCATCTAGTGAACAATTCATCAACTGTGATCAATCGCTCTTAAATCTCACATATTCGATATTATTGTAAAAGGAAAACAAATGTAATGTGTAATGTTATATTTATTTTTTGAATATATGTACATATAAGTATGTATAATGTTTGAATATATGCTTGTGAACTTTTGTTTATATATTTTGTGTATATATTTTGTAATTATTTTAGATTTACTTAAGTAAATCTTGATTGAAACTAAACTTAACCTTTTTATATCATACATTAAAAACATGCTTTTATTTGTGTATTAATCTAAAAATAATTGTCAATCTGAATAATGTACTTCAAAAACGCATTAAACGGTGTTTCACCATCAATATTTTTGGTTAAATTGAATGTTCCACAATAAAAACCAGATCTAAAGTCTAGAGGATTCTCCATCTTAAGGGTACATTTATTGAAAGTGTTGTTTTTACCAAAAGCCTCCAAGTTCTCGAAATCCGCATCCGACTGCGGGAAATTGGAACAGTTCGCCAACGTGGACATGAGGTATTTTTTATAATAACGATTTGCGAGGCTTAGGGCATCCATCGGACCAACATGGAACGGAGTAGCTGCGAAGCTTTTATAATTTCGAGAATTATAACCTATGTTTACCTTCCCCTGAAAAAACAACAAAGATATAGTTGCAAAGTTACATGTTATATAAACGTTCATCAATGAATAAATAGATATGAATATAAACGATTCGCACCATTAAATTATCGTCTAGGAAATCCTTGTTTAGGTAGATGTACCCGGACACACCATAGCAACCGCGACTTATAAACTCCATGCTTAGCTCAGAACTTATGTAATTTTCATTGGTAGAAACGGACAACGAAAACCAGCAGAGCACTGAAATCGCGCTGATCCCAAAACTAACAACCTTCATGATTAAACTGAGTGCTAAACAATAAAAAGTTCACTTCGTTCAGTTCGATAAGACATCCGTTTATATATACTCTGGACATATCGTATATACATTTGATGTCGTGTTTTACTCCGTTTTATCGATCGATTCAATCTACTCATTTTGATTATTTTGATCATCTTCTTCGCAAAACGAAATATTGTAGTTTAAAAATTGTTTGTGTTATTTCTGTAATTAAATGAAAGATATACAATACAAATATTTTAATCCGACACCGGAAGTAATTTCAGTGTTTATTTTCTGTTGTTTTCGCTTAGTCAATGTTTCGAACTTTTTGTATCACTTTAATTGTTGTACTTTTATCTAAACCTAATCTAATTATAGTTAAATTAAAGTTTTTTTCGCTTTCATTCGTTCGCCTTTTGATTCATTCAGTTGCCTGCCACATCGCCCAGTTAAATGGCACCAATGTGATTGTTTATAAATTCAGCCATTATATTTAATGCATCTCTGCAACCTGAAGACCCTGCAGAGCTCAGGCACACTGAATTTAGTGTCTTGATCGCTGCCTGACTGTCTGTGGAAATGTTTATAGCCATTTGGCCACCGCTTGAATGTCACTTCAGCTTGGAACACGTTGCAGTGGTCCGGAAGATGGATGATATAGTGACCCCAGCTGATTAGAACATACGTCAAACACAACTGTTTTGTCATGTCTAGAGCCCTCAGTGTAGAACTCACTATAACCTTTGCTTGTCTTGGGTTGTCTACACTTGTCTGTTTTAGCGAACTATTCATTAAATTTAAAAATAAACTGTGAATGAAATTAGACTCAAAATAAAACACATTTGTTTGTTAAGTTTTCCGACAGGGTTCGATAGGTATTGGAACGAATTTCCGTCATCTTTTCTCAAGTTTGGTTTGCAGACTCACCGATTTTTTTTTTATTCCCTCATCCTCAATTGTGGGATGCATACAAGAGTGGTATATAATAAGGTTCGGATATAAGTAGTAGAATATATCCACCAATCGTTTTCTTGAAAAGTAAAAGATAATGTATGAATGTATAATACATATGGGCGTGATCCGCCCACTTTTAGGTTATACAGGTAAAAGAGGATCTTGAATGGTTATATTGTTAAATATGTAATCTTTCTGAATCAACTTTACATAACAACATCTTTTCTATATTAATAAAACATTATTACAGCAAAACTGGGCGCGGTCCGCCCACTTTTACACAATTTATTACCACGGAAATAAAGCTTAAATTTGAACACAATAATAAAACTATTAAGCCAATTTTTTTTGTTTTGAAAACGGGTAACGACCACGCCTACTATTTATACCCGTCTGTGATTAAATGTGATTTTAAGATAGCTTTCCTTATAACCACATATTTCTTCTAGTTTTTAAGATATGACAATAAAATTTCAATATCGAGCGACATTATTATATTTTACGTTGCAAAAAATGGGCGTGGCGCGCATACTTTTAGGTTACATGGACGGAAGGGTAATATGGCACAATCGTCCTACATAAATCCTTATATAAGTCTGTAATTTTATGATATGTTATCAATTAATATGAAATTTTGTATAAATATTCTTTGTTCGGATTTGTAAACGAGCAAATAAAACGAATATAAGACATATAAATATAGAATCAATTTATAAAAAAATGCATTGGTATAAAATATTAATTCCTAAAAATTCCTAAAAACTTTTAGGTGTAGGGTATCTAAGATTCGGCCAGGCCGAATATAGCTTTCTTACTTGTTATTATTATTCTATTCTATTATATATTAAATTATTATTCTATACAATAAACATAATTACTAATCTATAAAAACTTTTGAGTCCGCCTTTCAACCCACTTTTAAGTTTATGTCGCTTTTGTTTCATGATTGCTACTGTATTTTAGTGTCAGTGGTTGTTGTTGTTGTATTATTTAGTAGGAGTGTCTCTCTACTTCACATTAATCAAGCTTTCTGTCAACAACTTGATTTAAAGTAATTCTACATTCATTCAATTTACAGAATGAATAATTTAAAAGAAAAAAAAAAAACAACATTGGAGAAGAAGAAACCACAAAGAAATCATATAATTTACAATTACAAAGTTTCTTTGCTTTAATTGACAGTTGTAATTTATTAACACTTAATATAAGTAACCGGATTGTTGTTGTTATCGATTTGATTGTTATCGATGTTGTTGTTGCTGCAATGCATATCGGTTGTTGTTGTTGTTTTCATATGGAATGAAAATTGATTAGTAAATTCAACGTAAATCTCACTCGCGATTTGCAACCATTAACGGAATGTTGTTGTTTTTCTTCTCTGCAAACAGCGAACGTTATTAATGCAAACTAGATGCTAAATAAAACAGCGTTAAACAGTTCAAGATTTATTGATGAACAGATAAATAATTGCAATCAATTAAACACACAGAGAGAGATCATTAATACATAAATAATTGTTTCTATTGTAAGCATTCAACGAGTGGTGTTGAGTTGTTGTTGTTGCACTTTGCATTACAACGAATTCACCGATTTTTTGTTGTGGCAAAAAGCAGTGCAAAATTCTAACACGTGCTTGAAACCCGTCAGGAAACTCGTTGAGATGCGTTTCAGTTGATAACAAAAACCAACAAGAAATAAACAAGTTAAGAAATGAGTTTTTTATACTTTTCTCTGTACATTTAAAAAAAAACAAAGTTCCCTGTTTTCCTGTCGAAAAATTCAATACAAAAAAAAAAACGATATTTTTTCAAGAAAATTTTTGTGAAGAAAATTCTAGTCTATTTCTAAACGAACAGATATTCAGCATATATTTTCCTATAAAATCTGTGTTAGATTTATTAAAAAAGCCTAATAATATTCACATAAAATATTAATTGAATCCAAATCGAATCGACTTAAATTTAGTTCAATTGTTTAATCGTTATTCTATCGAACGCCGCTATTAAGAACGGAAAAATGGGCATATTTTACAGCACCCCCGTCCAGCGCCCCGAGGAGTTGGAGGAAATGAAGCCATTGAACTCCTTCGGAATGAAGAGGAACGCAGGAAAACGTGGCGGCGCTTCCACCACCAACCAGGAGTCACCGCAGCCGCTAATGGACGCCACCCAGTAAGGAATCCATTTTGTTTTTCAACTAAATCGCTTTATAATTTGATTCATTTTTAATCTTGAATAATTTTTGATGAAATTTTGTATGATTTTTCGGCAGATCGATGCATGAGCTAGAAATTGAATTCGAGAAGATCCACCAGAACTCGACCCGTGCCCTGAAGGCCATGACTCAGAATCCGTGCGAGGACTTGAAGGAGCGTGTCACTCACTGTCTCCAGAACAACGCGGACGGCATGGGGAAGTGTTTCACGGTGATGGACGAGTACAGGGTGTGCGTCGCCCGGCAGATGGCCAGGAAGATGGGCGTCACCACTGTCAACAACAAAAAGCAGTAGGCGTGGCAGGCGACAGCAGTCTGCAAGTCTACCGATTGCGGTGTCAATACATTTAAAATTCGAAATTCCAATTTATTAGAAATTCCATCCATAAGACTTTGATACACATTTGGTACATATTCAAAAATATACATACATATAAAATAATAATGAAATTCAACATCTCCCTCGCTTTCTTAATTATGATGGATCACCATCACCATCATGAGTGGATGATCATTATAGAGGAAAGGAATTCATTCTTGGTTCATTCTTGTTAGGAATGATCTACGGAATTATTAGGAATTATGACAGAATTTCAATAGAATACACAATCTATAGAAACGACGAAATATTGTTAAAGTTTCGGCAATACTACGAAAGACCCGATAATGATTCAGATGGGTGCTTTCAGGTTTGTTTCTGGAGACTTTTGAGCCACTCGGAATCGGTCGAGGATTTTAGAATGATTATGATTACTTTTATTTCATAAATCATTTCAACGTTTAGTTTATTTTCATGTATGTATGTACTATAAAGATTATTTTTCATAAATAAATGGTTCAGGTTTTTTTTGGAATTTGTCGAATCTGATTGTTGTTGTTGTTGGTGTCTTTGGTTGTTTTTTCCTGTTTCTTTGTCGCCATGCAGACATGCTCAATGCTGCAAATCAAATCAAAAGACACTCGAATCTTTCATTGCGACCCCAACAGCGCGAGTGGCTTTGAGGCTACAAATTTATGTGTCAATAAGTTGCAGTGTTTGTTCTTGTGTTGCTATTGTTGTTGTTGCTGTTGCTGTTGTTGTTGTTGTTCTTATGCGACTCACTGCCGCAAGCTCAACTAATTTATTAGCTCTGTAAACAACTGCAACTGTGTTTGGCAGTGATTTGATTTTTCCACTTATTAAATAGCCATGACACGCCCACCGAACCCACCAACGACGACGATATGAATCACTTGTGTAATCTCAGCATCAAGTATAAAATCGAAAATACCACAAATAAGTAGAAAAAGCTTACGAAAAACAAGAGAAGCCCGAGATGAAAAATTGACTAAAACAAATCAAAGAAAGGAAAACATCAAAAATGCAGAAAAAAGCAAAAATGCAGAAACAAATATAAAGCAATATACAGGTTTAAAGAAACGAAAATAGGCTAAAAAATCACAGATAGACAAAAAATTCTAAGAGGCGTGTCAGTGGTTTATTAGTGAAGTTCTGTTGTTGTTGTTGGTTTTATGTATGGTCAATAAGACTACTCTTGATCTTATTCAATACATCACTCAACAAAAAGTTGGGTAGATTCAAGTACAATAAATAACAACAGTAATCATAATAATCTTGATATGAACAAAACTGTGATTGAATAAATGACAATATGATTGAAAAAAGGCGTGTCGCCAAGTTGATTGCTCACCGATCACAGCTTTTAAAGTGACCAGCATCGATATCGACGTCGGAGTGAAAAAGATGCAAAATGAGAAAAAAAAAACTATTGCGAAAACGGACGACAAAAAATAGGACAAAAAAATAGGGTAAAAAATAGCACAAAAAAAGGACGGAAGAAGTTAGGTTATGAAAAGTAGGGAAAAACTAGGGGGAAAGGGAATAGAAACAGTAGCAAACAAAAAGAATGATAAAAAAATGAGGACAAAAAAGTTAGGTTATGAAAAATACGGAAAAAGAAGAGACTCGCTTCATAAAGATTGTGTATAAAAAAAGGACGCCCCGGAAAAACGAACACAGGGTTGCATTAATTACAACAACTCATTAAATCAGGATCAACTGCTTCTCCTTTTTATTCTTCTCTTCTTGTTCTTGATTACTATATTGACAGTGTTCTGCTTGTCCTTCCTGCATCTCCTTCATGAAGTACGAGCATAGGATGGGCCATCGGCTGGTTTCGTTTTGAAGTACATGTTATTCGGACACTGGAAACATTGATTCCTTCGAAGCACTTGCCACTTGTTCAGCGTAAAGTCCCGCAGGACGAAATGAATCGATTTACGCTTGTCCAACCGGTTCTTTGAGTTCAAATTTAGTTCAATAATCTTGTAGTTTGACGCAGTTGGACTTCTTTCGTAGTTTGGAGTTCGTTTAAGATCGATGTTATGCAGAAAATTATGAAATCCGATTCAGGCACTTAAGCGCAATATTGATCGAGGATGTGGCTTCGTGAAGTCGGGCCTCAAAACATCGAAAATGTACCTCGAAATCGGGTTGAAAGGATGTGCTATTGCAAAGCCAGCCGATTGAGTCATTTGAATGAAATTATAATACAGAATCGTAAAATTTACTCTTTTCCATAAACTATTTATCTGTAAAAAACATTGAACGGTGTTTTTTTTTTATAGCAATCTTAAAAAGAAACCAACCGATGGCCATGCTTAATATATACGGTTGCTTTGATTATTCTCCTTCTCGTTGCAGTTACTATTATTATTATTATTATTATTGATTTGCTGGTGTAGTGGTCTGCGGATGAGGAGGATGCGGGGGATTGAAAGAACACGATGCTTTTACTGCATTTTAAACTAATCTTCGGATTTTTGTTGTTGCGGTTGGTGGTGTTGTTGTTGTTCTTATTGTTGACCATCACCATCGGGATTCAAATAACGACCCGCCGACCGACAGCACCTGAAGAACACCTGAGAATTTGCTTAAAATTGTTGTAAACCGATGGATGAATCGTCGTCCCTGCCGGGTGTTGATTACGTTGTTGCTGTTGTTTTTGTTGTTGTTGTTGCTGTTGTTCTTTCCGCTGATGTTCGAAAGCGATGCGTTGAGTGGGTTGCTGTTGTGTGTGTGTCTGTGTGTGGGTGATGGCTGTGTGATTCCCATATTTTCTGTGTGAGTTTGCTACTTATTCGATTTATTTTTAGTTCCTCTTTTTATTTGCTTTTCCTTACTTATTTTCATATTATTTCTTTATGCATCGTATATCCTTCAATGATTCGCAGAAGATTCACTCTCTTTCATCACATCTCACTCTCATACTCTCACATAAAACAGTTGTGTGGCGGATTCCTCTCTGTTCCACTCTCCTCCCGCCCGCTACACTTCGGTTGTGTGGTTTTTTTTATCTTTTGTTTGATGAAAAATTGAAATTCTTTCGTGAGCAAATAAAATTAATTAAACGCACCGAATCGGCGACGGAATCGCGTTGCCAACGGCAAATAAGATGAATGGCAGAAATGCAATTTAAGCGATGCATGCAGCGATAATGACGACGCCACGTTGCAGCGATCGTTCGATGCCGTGTGTAGCATGCACGGTGTTGCGCTGCTGCTGCTGCTGCTGCGGCTTCCTGCCATGCCGCCCGTGGTGCTGCGTTGCGTCTGCGCGAATGCGTTCGCGTGATTTATACACGAGCCCGAAAAGCGATGGCGAAGCGATTTTTAAGGATCGGCGCGGCGATCGACGGTGCGGCGAAAGAGACAGGCGACAACTCTATGATAGAGTTGCCACAGTGGCTACAAAAGAATAAGAACGATAGACTCGTCATTCTTTATTGATTCTTTATTCTTTATTTAAGGGAAGTGAATTTAAAGCTCTCAACAAAGAACGATCCATTCGTTGTTTTTATTAACGATCACCATTTAAACGAGTTCATTTCGTTATTCGTAACTCGTTACTCGTTGCTAGTTGCTAGTTGGCAACTCTGCCAGGAGTTTTTTGCTCAATTTACTCGTGTTTATTTGTTTATTTGTATTTATGTGTGTTTGTAGGTGTTGCAATAACACTCAATGAGTGATGTATGAGTGTGTGTATGTGTGTGTGTGTGTGTGTGTGTGTGTATGTGTGTGTGTGTGTGTGTGTGTTTGTGTTTTTATGTGTTTGCTTGCTATTTATTCATTTAACATTCAGGCGCGAATTCTTTCTTATCAGATGCTGCACGCAAAAATGCGCTGCAGCGATAAATAAACATTGCAAAGCGAAAACAACAACAACAACAACAACAATTGTCATTCTTACACCAATAATGTTGCTGACGGATGTTTGCGAATACGTTGAGCTGTCGTTATGCGTTGCTTATCGCTGCTGCTGCTCTGAGCGGCCCGCTGACAACAACACTTGGCGGCTACAAATTATAGCAGCCGAGTGTTTTCCGTCGTCGTTGTTCAGCTGAGTCGCTTTTCTTCGTGTTGTCGTTGTTGTTGTTTCGCTCTAATGTTTCGTTTTTATTGCTACGCTGTTTCGTGCATCATGGCTGTTCTTGTTGTTGTTGTTGTTGTTACTGTTGTTGTTGTGCTTTTGATACCAACTGCTGTTTAATTGAACAAACTGATCAAACTGACTGCAGCTGAACACAGCCTCCTTTCGGTCCCCCTCTTCAATACCCGCCTTCCTCATTCCCTCCCATCAAAGTTATCATGATCATTTCCTGCATAACATAAATTTTTACATTTTTGTTGTTGTTGTTGCTGTTTGGCTTTTTCTTTACGGTCGGTCAATCATAGATTTAATTATGTTGGTAAAAAATTGGTTATAAATAACAAAATTGTGTTAAATGTTAGCAATCGTTGCCACTTGAGGGCGCTTGAAATGTTGCGATAAATCAATCACAACAAAAATTTAAAACCCAAAGAAACAACATTAAAACTTTGTATTTACATGGACAAAAAGAGAAAAACGCAGAATAGTACCAAAACAATGCATCGCTTTTGTTGGTGGAATTTTATGCATGTTCGTACGATGCTGCCTACGATGGCAGCCTTCCATCAAAGGTAACGAAGGATCAACGAGTAACGACGTGTCACAAGCGACGAAGATGGTTCGTGCCTTTTTTTATGCATCAGCAACGAAGGAGCATCGAGTGACGAAGATGCTTCGTTTACTGTGTTGTTTTGTTTTTTTACTGCAAGTTTGCCATTGTTGTTGTTTTGTTGTTGGTTTTGTAATAGAAACAATTGCACATCCTTCACTCTCGCAATCACATCCGACTGAACGACTAGAGTAAAATTTGTCTCGGAAAACAAAAACACACACAACATGTCAGCTGCGACTAATCGCACTGTACTCAAGTCGTGCTTATTCGGGATGCACTCGTTTCAAACAATTGGAATTTGATTATGAAGACAAACAACAACAACAACACCTGCTTCCCTTCATTCATTTAATAGCAGCTTTTAAAGCCGTCCATTATTTATTAAGCCGTCCATTTATTGAGTATCAGTAAAAAGAAATACAAAAACAAAAACACATCTCGTGTTCGTTAACCACAAATCAAGTCCGACCGACCGACCGACCGACCAACCGACCGACCGAACCACCGCCGCCATTTAAATCGATCGCGTATAAATTTTGCACAATTTGACGACGATTAGAAACCAATTGACAGCTAAAACACGGAAAACAACAAGGAAAACAACAACAAATGACTAAACGAAGTATAAAAGCGATAACTAAGAGCGGTAACTGGATCGGTGGCCGGAGTGCACAAACAACCATCCGCCGATTTGTGGGCTGACAGGTGAAAATAACAGGCCAGCACATGGAATTATTAGAGGCAAGCAGAGAGTGTGGTGGACGCGGCCGTCTGCAGGGGAGGGGCGGACGACGACGACGACGAGAAGGAGCAACGGTGGTTCTTCAGTGAGGTGTTGAAGATGAGTGGACGCTGAGAGCGAGAAAGAGAGCGATGCTGTGCTGTTTGTCTGAGAGCATAGCTTCTGTGTGAACGGCAGACAAACAAGCTATTAATATAGTTATTGTTGTTGTTGTTGTTGTTGTTGCTTGAATAATAGTAACCGTTGGTGCTATGATGTGGTTGTTGTTGTTGCCTTATTTGTTGCTTTGTTGCAAGTCTGTGTAAATTATTGCATTTGTTGTTGTCGTTGATGCGATAAACGCTCACTTTAGGAGTGGAAACAGCAATCGATGTGCAAAGTAATCGATTTTATTGGGGGCAAAAAAAGATGGTCTAAAACGGTTCTCTGTGGGTTCATGTGATCATGATGATGATCATTATGCTGATCACGATGATG
Organism: Myopa testacea; assembly: GCA_949629155.1. Classification (NCBI taxonomy): domain Eukaryota; kingdom Metazoa; phylum Arthropoda; class Insecta; order Diptera; family Conopidae; genus Myopa; species Myopa testacea. Next base: position 30,419,487 of record OX451348.1, read on the forward strand.
ATCACTGATGAGACAATTGAACATCGTGTTGGCGGCAATTTTTATTGATAATAAAAGAACAACAAATATAATAGAGAAACAACAAGTGAAGAACAACAACAGCAGGAGTAATCAATACCAACAACAATAAGTATCACATCAAGGATGAGAATGAGGACAAGTTAAAGCATTTGATTTGCTTTTCATTCGTTTCGGTTTGGATACAAGCACACACACGCACACGCACTCGATCCGTGCACCTGAGAATGTTGATGATCTTCCTTAAAACAACCATCGAATGAAAGCTAAACAACAACAACAACAACAACAACAACAACGATATCATTTGCTCTCTTGCGATCGGTTGCTTGAGCTATAAAAATAGTATGTATAAATAACAACAACAACAACAACGACAACAGCAGCAGCAAAATCCGGCAACAACAAACAAATGGAGCCCTTTTTATTGATGACGAAGAAGAAGAAGACGAAGAAACAGTAGAAAAGAACAACAACAATGCCAACAACGAATCAGAAGAACAACGTCAGGAAGAAAGGCACGTAAACAACAACAACAATAATAATGACGCTGTGTGTGTATGTGTGTGTGTGTAAAAAATGGCAACAATTCCCATTTAAAGTGTTTAAGTCGTGACAAAATCAATGTTGTTCTTTGTCGCCGTCAAAAAGTAGCGGCGTCGAATAAACGGACGGACGGACGGACGAACGAACGATAAATCGATGCACTGAACAAGCAACAGGCTTCATTACACACACACACACACACACACACACTGAAAGAGTGCTCCACGCGGCACTGATTCATGGTTTATTAAGCGAATTAAATTGCGAAGGATCGAGCAGGGCCAGCGACCGGGAGGGGGGGGGTGTGAGGGGTGGGGGCTTCAACGATGCAGCTGCACGTGTTTGAATGAGCAACAATGATGATGATGCTGCTGCTGTGGAATTCATGACAATTGATTGCACTTAACATGGTAACAAGAGAGTGCAACAAAAGCATCCGAATGCAACCAGCAGGAGCGCGACAAACTATAAATAAAAATGTTGCTTGCGTTGTCCTTGAGAAGCAACAAGAAAAAAAAAAAAAAACAAAAAAAGAAATTAAAATTAAAAGCAACAACAGCGACTTTTATGGACATTTAATGAGAGCCGCCGCCGCGATGGGAGAAAAAAAAACGCAAGAATTCCCTGCGTTCGATGATCGTCGAAACGCTGAAAAATGTTCTAAATTAAGTCATGTCATGTCATGTCGATCGACGATTTGACAATCGCAATGATGTCAATAAAACAACCAATAAAAAAAAGAACAACAGTTTTAAAGGGATCTCTTTTCTTTTTGATGGAGTTAAGTACCAAGAAATGCCCGAGTTTCGATTGAGTTTTGCATACAGTATAGTGTAGTATATTCTCTATAAACAGTGCGCAGATGTGAATTCAAATTAAGTGTTAAAATACCGCTTTATCTTGACATTTCTTTGGACATCCACAATTTTCAGTATTCTGGTCGGTTCTGTTTTTAGGAGAAATCGTTAAATGTTTGAAAAATCCAGAACTTTCGATTCCAATCCGAGTTCGGCGACGTTCGTCTGTGCACAGTTTAAAGTTTGCGCCGTTTAGAGTAATTATTATCACTACCCACCACCAACAACATCATCATCATCATCATTATCATTATCATCATCATCATCACCACCATCACGTTGGTACGATCACGACAACAACAACAGCAACAACAATTCTAGCAGCAACTACTGAGACACAACAAGGCAACAATTTGTTGTTGTTGTTGTTGTTATTATTATTGTGGTGATGGTTGTTGTTGCCCATTGTTGTTGTTGTTGTTGTTGTTTTCGTTTGCCCACCATCAGCATTGTTGGCTTGCACTCTAAATCAGCTTTACGACAGCGTCTGTGAGTCCGTCCCTCGTCTTCGCGAAGTTTCACTGGGACTGGGAAGGACAAAACAACAACAACAACAACAACAACAACAACAGCAACAACAGCAACAACAAAAAAGAAGGAAACAAGCCCACTGATGACTGAACACAACCGACGTGGTTAGGAACCGAGTCGAGTTCCTGCTCATCATCTTCCATCTGCGATTTCGTGTGATTCTTTTTCGCCGACTTGTTGTTGTATCTCTCATTGTTGTTGTTGTGCTTCTCATCGTTGTTGTTGTTGTTGTTGTTTTTATTATTATTATTATTCTTACTGCTTAAGGTTAGCTTCCAGTCGTGACCAGAAAAAAATGGAAAGTAAAAGTATTTGACTATGACAACGACGCGTTGTAACATCGCATGACGTTTCCCTGCCGCCTCCATGCCGCTTCCGTGTCGCTTCCTTGTCGCTTTCATGCCGCTGCGATGCTGTCTTCCTTCGATCACCTTTGCACCTTTTCGCCTCACTGGAGGGAAGATTTACCTAAGAATTTTCGCCATTTTCGTCCACGACGCCGCTGACGATGATGATGGTCCAGCATCCATCTGCTAGAATCGCTGGCTTGGATTCAACGATGCGGCTTACGTTTTACGTAGTAGTGCATGCCTTACGTTGTCCTGCCTCCCGGCTGACGGCGGCAACCGCGGCGGATGGCAGAAGTTAGTTAAGTTGTAAACAGAGCCGGCTTCTAAGAGATCGGTTGGTGCACAGCTTCCAAGACAACAACGGCAACAACGAAGACAACAACCACAACAACGACAACAACGACAACAACAACGACAACAACGACAACAACGACAAAGAGGGCAACAACAACAACAACAACAACGAGGATTGACATTAATCAGTTGGCTCATCAGCTGCTGTACTGTGCGCTGGGGGGTTCATTAGCTTTGTGGTTGCTCTGGGCTCCATTAGCTTCAGTTGGCGGTTCCGATTCTAATCATAGACGAGCCACAAGTCGTTGGATTGCTGTTGCTGTTGTTGTTGTTGTTGTTGCTGTTGTTGTTGCTGTTGCCGTTGCTGGTTAATTGGGTAAAACTTCGCAGTTTTGGGTTCGCTCGGGTCCGGAGTCATGCATAAATTCTGAAAATGATGTTCACAGAGTCAGCTTCTAAATTCAATTGTTTCCGAAAGCGAGAACCATTGAAATGGCTGATTGTTGGCGGTCGAGGGGAGAGGGTGGGGCGAGCGGAAGGGGGCGGGTGTGAGTGCGGTTAACGATGCGAGTACTTCAACTCAGCGGGTGCTTCAACTCAACAAACGTGTGGATGTATAAAAGTATGGAAGAAAAGCGAATGAAGTGGAGAAAAAAGAGGGGACGAAGAGGGAGGACGAAGGTGGAGGGGAGGGGGGGGGGGGGGAAGTGGAGAATTGGTACAGAAGACTGTTCCGAAGAAGAGACTCACTCCTCAAGACGGAGCCTCATCGACGAACGACTCGAATCTTCAGCATGATCACTAAATACGAGTGGTGAGTGTGTATGCGTGATAATCACATGCTAATGTTGTTGTTGTTGGTGTTTTCTTTAATTTCATCTTAGAATCTAAAAAAAAAGGGGGGGGGTGGGGGGAAATTTCCCCCCACTTTTTGTTATTCTTCAGTAATTTTATTCAAAAAGCATCCGTAAAACGCTTCAAACAAAGACACCGAAACAAACACCGAAACCTTAAAATTAATGATGGTGATAATGATGATGTTAATAATAATGATGATGTTAATAATGAAGATGTTGATAATGGTGGTCTTTGTAATGATGATGATAGTAATAATGATGCGCTGATGTTGCTGCAGCTGCTGTTGTTGTTGTTGTTGTTGTTGTTCCTGCTGCTGCTGTTGTTGTTGTTTTTGTTCTTTGATATGCAAAACTTGATGAAAAATCTTAACCTCTGTCTGAACCCGAGTGCTGGCAGAGTGCTGCTGCACGGGACAAAATTACTTGTGTGTGTGTGTGTGTGTGTGTGTGTGTGTGTGTGTGTGTTTGTTTCGTATATCATCCGCTGGCAGCTTTTTATTGCTTCCTTGGTGCTTCTGCGGTGCTTCCGTGTGTGAAGCTGATGACTGGGCCGGCAGCCATCAAGATTCAACTACAGCAAAGTTTAACATCAGAGCGTGAGAATTTTTAGTTTCTAGAAAAAAAAAAACGTATCCATAAAAGACCCATTAAATAAAATACACTTAAATGGAAATCGAATTCAATAAAATAAAATACAATATTTAACACTTGTGACACGAATTCGAAAGAGAAATTCTTCAAAATTCTGAAATAATACATGAATGAATGAATGAATGAATCAAATGAATGAATGAATCAAATGAACAAATGAATGAATCAACGAATGAATTAAATGAATGAATCAATCAAATGATGGAATGAATCAAATGATGAAATGAATCAAATGACCGAATGAATCAAATTAATGAATGAATCAAATGATTAAATGAATCAAATGAATGAATGAATCAAATGAATGAATGAATCAAATGAATAAATGAATCAAAAGAATGAATGAATCAAATGAACGAATGAATGAATCAAATGATTAAATGAATTAAATGATTAAATGAATCAAATGAATGAATCAACGAATGAATTAAATGAACGATTAGTATTGTACTGGATTTTTACCCCTCTTTATTTGACTTAATTTATTTTTCTTTCCTGATGGCGAAAGTGCAGCTTCGTTGCGGCGACAATCTACGAATTATTATTTGAAAAAAACAACAAATTGAGACTTTCTCAGGGTCTTAAAGATCACCTGTGTTTCTCTAAGAAAAACACCCGGCGTGAGAACTTAAATATTGAATGAAATAAAGTGACAGTGATGACACAACAAAAGCCACTGCGAAGTAAATGCGTGTATGTTTTACATACATGCTCCATATGTACCTATGTTTATGTGTGTATTTGCGATGTATTGTAGTTTGTTTGTGGTGTAGATCGTTCCCACACGATCGCTTTTCTATGCTCCGAAAGTTTGAAGTCTGAGAAGAAGAAGAAGACGAGGAAGGAGACGAACAGGAAACGTGAAAAAGCCTTCCACACTGACATCTCTGTTGGCTCTGTTGTCTTCGGTTCGCTTTGTTATCCTCTTTGAGCTAATAATGCAATAATAATAAGAAAGGAACAAATTAGCGATATCATTTGTTGTTGTGTATTTGAAGGGACCCGATTCCCGGATCCCATCACACACGAAAACACTTGCTACAAAAGCATCTCTGGATGGTTTACGTCTCTGGTTGCTTGTTGGGTACACGAAAAACCTTCTATTGACACAGAATTATGCGGTAATGTGAACGGTATACAATGAAATAAAACAGACAACAAAATAAAGCAGACAATAGAGTAAAACAGACAACAAAGTAAAAGATACAAAGAAAGGTATACAATAAGAAAGGGTATCCAGAGAGTAGCAGAGGGTGTTGCTTTGTTTAATAAAAACCTTCAATACCACTTTTGAGACTGTTTCTAAGACGATCTCGTGCTCTAGAAAATGCTCAGTGATGACGGCATCATTGAATGTGTGTGTGATAACGTGTGTAAAAATAGAAGATCACTAAAGATACGATCACTGAAAACAGAATCCGCGATGCCAACATCACTGATCCACGATCACTGAAAATTAGGATCATTGATGGTCAAAGTCAAGAATATTGGCAAAAAGAACACTGAAGTGGAGAATATTGAAGTCAATATTATGGAAGAAGAGTTATCCTTGAAGACAAGATCATTGATGAAAAGATCAGTGAAAGCAAAATGAATGATGAAACGATTATCGATAAGAAAAGAAAGTGTAGCAACGAAAAGAAAGATCATTGATGTCAATAATATTGACTTAGAGACCAATGAGGACAAGATAACTCATGACAAATGATAGGATCATCAAAGAAAGGAGTAATCTGAGTCCTCAAGATTGAACTCAGTGAAAAATCGTACATTGAATGGAGAAAAGATCACTTCGTTTGTGTTTTAAGAAAATTAAACACTGGCAATAAATCAAGAAGAATCACGAAAATTTGAGTACATTTTGGAGGAACCAACAGAACTACTAAGTGACCTACCCAGATACGAGTATATGTATCTGGGTATACTCGACCAGAAACATTTACCGCAATCACGCCGAATTGCCACTTGTGAATTAAATGGAAATACTGTTGGCAATTTACACCAACTGATCGGCAATAAAAAGACAAAAACAAATGGCAGCAACAGCGATGCAAAGTATAACAAGCGATCCACGAACCAACGCAAATGTTAAAAGCTACGAACTCCCAACTTCAGCTAACGGTACACGCGCAAGTGCGACGCGTTCCTACGAAGCGACGTGCGACTTCCAGCTGCGCGGAGTCGCGCCATGCAACCCGATCCGCTGATTCAACCGCATCGCCGTGGTGTTGGCCCAGCGTTGGCCCAACTTCGACGCGCTGCTCTGTTGCACGCTCCTCTGCTGATCGAGGGCGCGCGCTGTTACTACGTTGCTATTTTATTTAATATCGACATCGTCAGGTTGGCAACAACGCGGCGGGAGGAAAAGCGGGGGAGGGAACACAAAGCTTCGAAGACGACGGTGACGACGACGACGACGACGACGACGAGAACGATTTCAATTGCAACCGCGTCTAAGCGAGTTAAATTACTCTTTTCGAGGTCATGGGAAAATAAGTATGCCCATTGTTGTTGTTGTTGTTGCTGTTGTTGTTGCTGTTATAGGCACCTTAATTTATCAACTGCCAGTTGAAACGAGCTGCATGCAAATTTTGCGCAAAGATCAGCGCAGCTTTTTAACCATAAAATTGAGATCTCAATTTGGTCAAATTGGTTGACGTCGCTCGAGCTCGATGACTCGATGGCCGGCCAGGGCAGTCCAAGTCAAGTCCGGTCCGGTCCGATCTGGCCTGCTTCCCTCCGTCCGTCGATTCGTTTTTGCAGTATGGTTGTTGTTGTTGCTGTTGTCTGTCTCCAGGTCTGCGTGTCTCCCGTTTTGTAGCCTCAGATTAACCAATAATAATCGCAAAGTTTTGTGCGGATTTTGTAATTTGAATTTCATATTTTAGTGGTAGTCGCCGTCGATTGTTGTTGCTGTTGTTATCTCTATTATTGTTGTTGTCTGTCCGATTGTATTTCTTGTCTCTTTTATTGTAGTTTTTCTGTTGTTGTTCTCTTTGACACAAAAATAGCGCCAACCAGTCAAATGACACGATCGCATTTCAACATCGTGTTATTTCTTAACATGCTAATCGCGGGACTCGGTACCATTTGGGGTTTACTTTTTTTTTTTAATTTTTTTTTTTTTTTTTTTTTGTTCGGTGAAAATTAACTGTTTGCCGTTATTTTCCAATTGAACTCTGTTAAATTCATTTCGATTGTCGATCGATCGATGGATTGGTTGGTATCTTTAACGATTTCACTCACATGAAACCACTAAAAATTTCAACAGATGTTTGATCTTAAGTGATCTTAACTCGGATGTTGATTGAGTTAAATGGAAATCGTATATCTTCAAACGATTTGAGTTACTTACCGATGGTTTCCTGATTTTTAAAAATTTTTTTTTTGTTATTCTGTTTGAGGTCGGAAATATATTTACATTTCCATTTAATATAATAAAGGGCTTTCCATTAAGAGGTGTAATTTTGAATGGTCCTGCAAGCGTGGTCGTGGTGGCCATTTGACTGATGTTGTTTTTCGTTATTAACGGCATACCTTCCTCTTTATTACGAAAGAAACATGCGATAATTTATCTCAAAAAGTGGCATTTTTCTTTGAATATCAAAATTACACCTCTTATTGGAAAACCTTTTATAAGCCTTAATTTGTTTTTATAGAGAACATCACACAAGTTGAGATCCCAATTTTTCATCACTTACTCTTCATGAGGATGATACAACCTACAATTGATCTTTCTTACTGATCTTGAGCTAAAAAAACGTAAGAAACATCATAATAAAGAGCAATCCTTTGAAAGTACGTAAGTGTGTGTGTGTATTGTGTGTGTGTGTGTGTGTTTATACTATAACATTCGCTATTAACCCCAACTGATCTTGCAATCTTCAAGATCAATGAAAATGTTACATATTAAAAAACAAAACACAAAACCCTCGACAACAGAAAGCTGTATCAAGTTGTACTTTCTTTATTACGAAAACTACAACAACAACACCAGGCGAGCGGGTATCCTATCCGAAGCAACACCAACAACAACAACAACAACAACAACACGAATCAAAGGCCAGTCGCATCGTCGTCGACCCAAATTAAAGTCAATCCGATCACAACGCGAAGCACAGCGTGTGCAGGAACGCGTGAAGATTTCAATTTGTTGCCGGTAAATCATGAAATCGAGTCGCGGTTCACCTTGAAGCCTCTTCCAGAACATGGATTGTGGATTGAGTTGATTAAGCCCGCAATTGATCCTTAGACCCGGCCCAAGAGAACGGTTCTGGAGGGGGGGCATCGCCAGATTACAGCCAGCAAAGCAATTGAATTGGATGTCTTGAAGCAGATCAAAAGGTCGTCCCAGCCACATACACGAACCCCGCTCGACGAAAAGTCGAAGTCGACGAGGAGGCGATATCAAAAGAGCAGCTGCAGATCGATCGATCGTCTTGATCACCACGATCTTTATGATAGCCATGATTATTCATAGCACAAGAATTTCTGTACAATGGGCAGCACATTTCAGTGGTGGCGACGACGATGTCCACGATGACGCTCTGGCCGAAAGGTCGTCGTCGTTGCGATCATTTCCGCATGAGGGGGCATGATTGCAGTGTTCATGATTCTATGCATCGCCGGATCGATCGCAACGACATCATCATGATCGCCAGTGACGATGATGATCGTGAGGTTCATCTTGCTGGAGTCCGAGCTGCTCTGTTGCTTCGTGAGGGTTAACAAAGTCAGTTGATGTGTTTTCGTTACTTTACCGAAGCGCAACCAGTCGCTGGCGCTGCTACTGAATGTGCTTGAAACTATGCTGAAATTTCAGAGAACGATTGCAGGAAAGAGAGTGACAGAGAGAGAGAGAGAGAGAGAGTCTTAGATGAGAATCAAATGTTTTTCTTCTCTGTGGTTTGGTGCTCATTTCTCGCAACTCCCAGTCTCCACAACTGAGACTCGTGTTTCGTTGCTCACGATGCACGCTGCGCTGTCGGGGGAAACCAGGAGAAGCGAAGGAGAGAATTTAAGGGGTGGAATCAGGAGAAGCGCTGGAGACAAATTGAGGGGGAAGTCAGGAGAAATCGCTGCCAGTCGCGGAGAGTAGTCAGGGGTAACTTAAGAGGTGGAGGATTTTCCCCTGGAGCCCTCCTCTCAAGGGGAAAATCGTTGTGTGTAGAGTCGAGCTCAAGCTGGAGCTCAAGCGCGCTCTCCCTCTCTCTGTACTACTCTCACCTCTGAAGCTGTTACTCTCTAACGATGTATGTAATGAGCGCACGTGAGATCGCCCTCTTTTCGTCGTCGTAGCGTCGTCGTCGTAGCGTCCTCGTCTAATAAATCAGAGCTCGTTCGTGAACGATTCGTTCGCTCTCACATGTTATTCGTTTAATTTGATAATTGGACAGTTTTAATGAAGTTTACTCGACTTAATCGAGAAATATTAGAATAATTGTTTAATAAACCCATAGAAAATTCGCCGTTCTTTGCTAATGGCGAATTATCACTGAATGGACGATGAGGTCTTTGCTGAATGTGGTATCTGGGATTTAATTAAAAGCCATCGTACTGTTTTTATTCATGATTCTGATCAATGATTTTGAAATCAGTTGAGTTTCTCTACTTTACTCGAACTTAATGCGAGTTTTTAAGTCTATCAGTCTTTTAAGTGGACTTTAAATGATCGAACTTAAGATCGAGAAATCGAATTTATATTATTTTTAGACTGCTTTTTCTTAGTTTAGATGTTTACATCGTTTCCTTTTCTCTCTCTATCGATCTTTCCGTGGAATCCTTTCTTTTTATTATAGTTTCACTTAACTTTGACTTCCATGTTGATCCGAAAAAAACCAGGGCCATCAAATTAACATTTTTAACCACTACAATAACAACAACCACCACAACAACAACAACTGGCAAGTGTTCAGTGGTCAAAACAGTTTAAACGGATAGCATAAAAGTCGGTGATACGCAAAAATTCACGCCATGACACAAGAAAGCCATTTAAATGGCCGAAAGCAGCAGCGGGGCAGGAGCGGGGCAGCAGCCACACTTTTAAAGCTCGCCAATAGCAATAAAACAACAACAACAATCAAATTACAGCAGCGATAATAATAATGAAATAACACACAACAACAATAACCATAAAAACCATCACAAAATCCAAAGAAAATCATCAGCAGCTGCAAAAATCCCAAAAATATTTGACAATTAAGAGCACAGAAATCGTTATTTCTCAAGAAAAGAAAAGAAAAAAAGAAGAAAAGTCAAATAAAAGAAGAAGCAGAAGGAGATACAGAAAAGCAAAAAGAAGAAGGTGAAAGAAAGAACGAAAGAAGAAAAGCAAACGAATATAAAAGAAAAAGAAAATAAAAAACGAGAACAGCGAAAAAATAGAACAATATATTAAAAAAATATACAAAACAATTAAGAAAAAGGTTAAAACCAAAATACTGGTAAAGAACTGAAGATTAATAAAAGTAGAAACAAAAAAAAAAAAAAAAAAAAATGTAATTTAAGAGAAAAAAGATACAAAATCTGATGATAAAAACTGCAGAAATGGAGCTCAGAATCCGAAATCAGTCACCTCAGAAGAACGTGGGACGTGGGGAACAAAAGGAAAGGAATACAAGAAGAAGAGGAAGAAACGGTGGGCTTACAAGAAGCGGAAGAGCAAGGAGAAGAGTAAAAGAAGAAGAAGAAGAACGGAAGAAAGAGACGGAGATGGCATTCGTGTTAAATGCATGACACATAAACGACGCGCTTCTGACGTGTTTGAACATGTTTTGCCAATTTGAAGATCACCTAATTACAAGCAGCTGTTGCTCCGTCTCTCTCTCTCTCTCTCTCTCTCTCTCTCTCTCTGCAGCGTCGAACGCGTTCCTTTAGCGTCAGCGTCTGTCGCTTCTGATCGCTGCCACTGAAGCGACGCTCTGCTGGCGACTTGTTTCTTAATTGGAAGCAGCGATCTCCAAGCCTCGCTGCTGGACGCGATCACATTAGCACCATCGAGGCGACAACAACAACAACAACAACAGCAACAACACCAACAGCAACAATAACAACACCGACAAAAGTGTTCAACCATATTTTAGGCTCATCATTTTTGAACCAGCACCGGCAACATCACCGGCAGCAATAACATTGATAACGACTAACAACCTGCAACATGACAGATGTTAATTCTTGTTATTGTTGTTGTTGTCGCTGTTGTTATTGTTATTGTGATGCTGTCTACTAAATCAGCACAGAAGCTGGTTGTTGTTGCTTCTGTACGCATCACTGAATAAATCACAAAATTAATTGCTTCCAATTAATTTTTGCTGACGTTCAAAAATTACAATCAGTCTCCGCTGTCGTCGGAGTCTCCGCGGAGGGGCGGAGGGGCGGAGGGTCGATGATGAGGCTGATGATGGGGTGTAACAGAGGGGGCGGAAGCGGGGGGGGTGGGGGCGTGGTAGTAGTTTCCCTGGAGTTAAACTTCAGCCGACTGAAGTGAAGTCTCTTAAGTGGCTGCAGAAAGCTTAATTGAAGTCGTCGTCTTCTTAAGATGACGTTTTTAATTAAAACGAGGTTGATTAACAGCGTGCTGAACGGAAGCCCAGCGAATGCAATCGGAATTTTTAAATCTTTAAACTGAGAAGATTTGAAAAGCAACAAAAACTGGAACGAATCCCACGAAACGGGTTCAGAGTCTTCATTCGGGTTCATCTGAACACGATATACGATTTCTGTTTATTAATTTATGTAAACAGACAACATTTAAAAAGGAATTCTGTACATTCTGCTAAAGTGTCGCAGAGTATTCAATGCACTTTCTCAAGAATTCAATGCTTGTGCAGTAAATCAAGAAACGAATTACTTTCATCATAAATGATTAGTTATTTGATCAAAAAAACAGCACTATTGTAAATAAACGAGTGCTGAATTATTAAACAATTATTAATAAAAGCATTACGGATTAAATATGAACTGTTTTCTTCTAAATGAGAATCGCTAAGAGGCTTTAAAATTGGTATTCAGTTACATTAGAAGAATGATTGTTTAAATAAGAAGCAGAATTGTTTAAACAAGAATTCGATTGGTTCGCATTCAGTGAGCTTTAGACTTTGAATGCAATTGAATTGAATTTCATTCGTTGCAGTTGTGTTTACATCGTGTTTTTGTTATTTTAAATATTTCGCCTTCTAGTTTGGAACAACATTTAGATCAACAAAGATGCACAGTTGTTTATTTTCCATTGTTTACTTTCTAAATGAACACTGAGCCAAAGTAATAACGATTGTATTTCGTTTTAATCCGGGAAGCAACAACAACAACAGCAACATCAGCAGTGGTGTCAATATAACGGGTCAACGTAACTGTTCCTAATGTGGTGGGTTTGTCCGAGGGGTGGTGACAGCAACAACAACAATGCGCAACGGCGACAATGACAGCTGCCTTCATTCCGATGAGAAAACGTCAAAACAAAGCCTACCTCACGGAGGCGGCTACAATAACAACAACTGACTGCGCCATACGGAGTGCTGCTCCGTGTTGTTGTCAGTTAATCCGCTCGTCAGCGGATGCGTCGGCCTGAAGCTCGGCACGTTTCGTTCCCACGCGCATGCCGCACGCCGGCGAACAGGATCGCAGCACTCGCCCTCACCGTCGACAACACACACACACACGCCACACCTCGCATGGCCCACGAAATGAAGCGCAACACGATTCAGATTGGATGATGACTTGGGTTGGGTTGCGTTGCGATGGGATGGGGTGGGAATTCATTTGTTTATGGATTGCGTGGATTGTGTGGACTCGCACACACGGCGCAGGTGGTGTTCAAAAAGCAACACTGCGAGGTGTCGATGGTGTTCAACTTCGATTTCGATGATCGTTCAATCGTTCGTTGAGTCGCCTGATTTTGAGCTTTTTTACCGCGACTAGCAAGCAACAACAACAACAGGAGCCACAACGATTTCCCATCGTCTCCTTTCAGTTTTTCACTCTCATCATGCTTCTTCACATCGTGCTTCATTTCAGTGCATTTCACTCGTGCGGTCGACCGTTTCTCAGGGTATGAAAAACACATGAAAAAATCACACGAGAACGCGAACAGCCGCTGTGAAAATATTTATTTGCTTTATATAATATATGAGGGTGTCTTATCGTCGGTGTTGCTGTTGTTGTTGCTGTTGTTGTTCCGCTTTGACCATGCGGGCTAATTTACTTGTCCGTCGTCTTTTAAAGATACGCTTGAGCGAGGGTGCGAGAGAGAGAGGGAGCGAGTGAATCACGAGTCGAACGAAACGCAGCGTGACGAATGATTATGAGACAAATGATTGTGTGAGAATTTCGCATCGATTTTGGAAACGAGTTCTTCTTCAGCGTTCCGCAAAAGATTCCAAGCTTAATTATTGCAAATGAATTGTTATTATTGTGGTAGTTGTTGTTGTTGCCACGAATGAATTCGGTAGCATGAGAAAGGAATGGAATTTTAACTACATACGTATGTACAAAAAATTAATCGTTGCGGGACCAAAACGAACAACAAAGAAACGAATAAAATATCCGTGAATTCGTTGAAGATTTCCACTTCAGAAGGATTTACAAAAAGTCTGCATGTCTGTCTATAAAAAAAGAGAGGAAGATTCAAAATCAGAATCATCAACAGACGACCTTATAAATTGGTGGTGGCGGTGTTGTTGTTGTTGCATATCTAAAATATTTTTCACACGCCGCACTGTGAGAAATCGACGAACGTGTGGGACTGAGAAAGTCAAGTTTTCGGTAGCTCGAAGTGTGTGTAGTCAAGTGAGTTAAGCTTCCCTTCGGTTCGGTTCGGTTCGGTTCGGTTCGTTTAGCGGGTTCGTTAAGACTGAAAAGAATGAATTTAAAAAAAAAAAAAAAAAAACAAAACACTGCCATCGGACGGAAGAATTGACTTTTGTTGTTGCGGTGAGTTGACTGGCATCGAGTTGGTCGCCGCCGTTGACACGATGACACACTTGAAATCAGTTGAATTGAAAGCTTTGCTTTGTTGATGACAGCTGAGATCGTAATCTAACAGTACTTATGAGGTGTCAGTATTCTGTTGGCTCTACAAGCCCCCAATCGATCCAAAAATATACCAAAGTTCTCCTTTCACAGTCATTTCATCGTCGTTATAATGTATTTCCGTTTACGACGACGACATTCTCTCTTCACTCGAATGACAGTTGAGATTATAGCGATGATAAACGTCACAAGCTATACGATCATATTTCTGAAGGTTATTAAAATAAAAAAAAAAAAAAATCGCTACCAAAGTTGATCAAAATGCAATTTTTACAAGCATTTTTCTTTGTTACTTGTTACTAGTATCGTCCAACAACAGCAACAACTTTGTTACCAATTTAATAGTCCAGCACCATATCGTAAACACGATATGAATTTCAAATGAAAATGTTATAAAAATCCCATCAAAGCTATAAACTGCGGCAACAACAACAACAGGCACAACAACAACAACAACAACAACAACAGGAACGACGGACGGTACAACGGAAAAAATACTGGCGATACCTTAAAAGGCAACACCTATTAAGGACCCAAGAAGGTAAGCGAGCTGGCGCTGTTCGATCGAGTGTCGGTCGAGTCGACGAGAAGCTAATGAAATGAAATACATACAATAAAAATGCGAAGAGAAGGAAGAAAGCCCACCCAGTTAAAAAGCAATAACAACAACAAAAACAACAAGTGATCGTACAGCCGAACCGAACGAGCAACTAAATAAAAAGCAATAACATTTGATGATTTATATGAGTGCGGGGGAGCGGGGGCTATGATGTGGTCCCCACCTTCTTCTTGAAAGCCCACCAAATACAACAACAAGCCGGCTCGCTGTGTAGTGATCGCAGTGGGAGCGAGCACGATCGCATCAAAAAGCAATTCAAATCCCATGGAAATCTAAAGCAACAGCTTATGAGGATCGAAATGATAACCAGCATCATGATGATGATGATGAGGATAATGAGGATCATGATCATTTCTCAGTAGTTACACCTTCTTGATCAAGCAAGGAAGTAACCATCACGATCTCAATTTTGATCTCATGTTGATCATGTTGTTTGTTGTGGCTGGACAAATGCCCCCCCCCCCCCCCACCCGGCCGCATCCTCCCTCCTACCTTCCCTCTCTCTCTGCGTGTGTGTGTGTGTTAAACAGTTTAACGTCTGGCTGAACTTTCCCACTATCGATGGCAATCAAGTGAACAAGATCGTTACTCAAGATCGTTGCAACTCAAAGTAGATTTATTTTGTTCGATCAACCCTGCGGAATCGCACACTCAATTCTTCTTTCAGATTGTATTTTTGTAGTTGTAGTTATTGTGGTGTTTTTTTTTACACATATTTTGCAACACTTGCGATCATTTTGCGGTGATCGCGGCCGTTGGTACAAAAAAAAAAGAAAAAGAAAATTCTTTTAAAAATACACCAACAAATTATTGTAATTTGAGTAAATGCAAAATCAAGTTGGTAATAACAACAACAATAACAACAACAACAACAAAAGAATGATGGAGCACCAACAACTACAACGACACCCGAGAGTGATGCCATGTGGATCGGCAAGCGCCAGAGTACAAAAAAAATATGATACTCTGTGTGAGTACATAAATAAAAAAACACGATCAGTTAATAATAAAGAACAACAACAACAACAACAAAATTAAAGTCAAATTAAAGGAACAGAAAAATCGTAACTCATCTGAATGGATGAAGAAAAGAAGAAGAGGACAGCAGATACGGTGGATGGGATGACCAGCGAGAGGATGGAGGGGAGGGGGGGAGGGGGGGGGGAAGAATAAAGCGATCGTGCTGTGGAAAGCACATTTAATGTCCGCTCGTGATTTTGGGCCGATCGACTTATAGCAGTAATGAAAAAAGTTAAACAGTTTGACAACAACAACAAGAAATCCTGATACCGATCACCACGAGCACCAGCCACCAAAGCAAGAAAACAGCCACCAAAGCAAGCAACCAGACAGCAGGCCAGAAATCCAGCCAACCAACCAAGCATCATCCATCCACTGAAGCTTAAAAGATCGAGCAAAGATCATCATCGCACTCTGCACAGCTGCCAGAGCGACGATCAAAGCAATCATAGCAGAATGTGGCTACGAGCACAATCCGCACCCTCAGCGTGCGAGTCAGCGCACAGGTTGAACTCAGGTCCGATTATGGTCCTCGATTCGATTATAGCCGCGTCTAGCGGAGTCCATTCGTGAGCAAACTCATCGTTGTTAGTAGCAGTCGCCGAACATGACGACGCCACCGCCACAGCAGCTGACCCTCTCCTGCAACTGATGAATGCAAGAGTCCAGGTTTCGATTGTGTCGATCCACTGGAATTCGAATCGGTGGTCAGTCGGATTCATTTTCAATTCGTTGTTATTGTTGATTGTTGTTGTTGTTGTTGTTGTAGGTGATGTTGTTGTTGGCGTCGTTTTTGTTGCTTTCTTTAAAGGTGATTATTTTTCGTTTTGCGAAAAGAACGAAGCACCTCCGTCAGACACGTCACACAGAAAGCGAATGAGCATCATCGTCATCATCATTGTCATTATCGTCGTCATCATCATCATCATCATTATCATCATCATTGTCATCATCGTCGTCATCATCATCGTGATCATTGTGGTTCCAAGCTTGTGATCTCTACGAGTTGCAGCTGAACCCAAGCTAATCATGTGAGGTCAGCGGTTGCTGTTGCTGTTGCTGGACGATTCGGGCGGACGTCGTGTTGTCGGTGGTACACGAAGTTCGATTCGATTCCAAGCGAGATTCGAGTTAGTAATCCTGCAGACTTTTTTGCTGCTTTGGCAACGCAAAATCGTGCTGAATTCGCCGTTTATAGTTAAGAAATCGAATTACAGTTGAATTTTAATTAGTAGCCCACCACGTGATGGAAACAACACTACAACTCAACTCAATTTTATTAAATTTTATATGAACACCACAGTGTCGATTATATGAACTGTTATCGAACAGTGGAAGGGGGAGGGGGGTAGAGAGGGGGGAGGGAGAGGGGGGAACAAGTGAAATCACTTCGCTTGTGGTGGAATAACTGCCACCAGTTATTGAACTGGATGAATGGGGGGGACAATAAACACGCATAAAAATAGCAAAACTATGCAACTGGAAATGCAAGTAAAGCGGCGACAACAACAACAACAACAACATCTGCAACAGCAACAACTACAAACACCGCGGTGGCCAGGTGGAAACATTAAAACTTGCACCTGTCGCATCACAAGTTTTCCCCACATGAAAATCTGTTTCGCTATCAATGAATATCGCAGGCTGTCAGAGTGAAGAAACCGCAACAGCAACAACAACAGCAACAACAACGACAACAACAACAGCAACAATTACAACAACATATGCAACTATAAAAAAAATAACAAGAACATTTTAACAACAACAACATCAACATTAGTAGTTACCATGGGCGTAGCGATGGTTTTGTTGTGGGGTGCACCCAAGCAGTGGCGTAGTGAGCACCCTCGTAACATTGAAATAATAATTAACATCGCTCGGACGGGCCAACTGTGATATCAACTGTCACATCAGGATCACGTTGAGGAGCACTGCAACAACAACGCACACATGCACAAACCCCCCCCCCCCCCCCACGCAACAAGTGATGCTTAGATTACATTACGTTACAAAACGTTACGTTACGTTAAATTGCAAAGCGAAACTCACGCGATTTAACGCCAGAACACACGTCAGATGGTGGCGGTGGCGCTTACAACAACAAAGACTAAATGGACAACAACGATAAAGTGAAAAGGAGGAACAGCAACAACAACGACAACAAGTGAAGAGGAGGAAGAACAAGAAGAACAACAACAACAATGAGAGTAGAATCTTTAATAACAATGCCGCAAATTAATAACCTTCATTGAGATCAGATTAGACTCGATTAAAGTAGCAGAGGAAATCGCAGAAGCAAAGAAAGACGAAGAAAGAAGATCGTAAAAATAGACAAAAAGAAATAACATTTTGTTCTTAAATTTCACTTCAAGAATTTAGTGATTTCTTTACTTATTTTATCTCATTTATTTAGTTTAATTAATACTTTAAATTCGGTTTATTTAATCTTTTTAAATATACAAGCATAAACATATACGTATATATTGTATGTATATATATGTATATGTATAAATAATGTAGAGGAAGAAGAAGAAGAAGACGACGAGTTTCCTTGCAACGTCGAATTAAAATTAAATGGATGCAAAATAAACAAATCAAAGTTTTTGAGTTTCCGAGTTTCATAGATAAACAGGTGCAACGAAACAAGTCGGGTTTCCTGGGATCTGGGATCTGCTACGATGTTACAGATTCAGGAGACAACAACAACAACAACAGCAACCGCAGCAGCAGTAACCACAAAACAGCGGTAGCAACAAACGTTGCAAGTTGCAACTTGCGAAAGCGTTAAGCGATCGTCAGTTGCAGCGACACGACATCAGTAAATATTTATAATAGAAGCAATAGCAACATAGTATTGTTACAATTAAACAACAACAACAACAATAACAACAACAATAAACCAACAAGAAGGAGCAGCAGAAGGAGGTGATTCTATCAACCAGCTGCAGCAACTGCAGCAATATTAAAGCTGAAGCATTTTGAAAGAATTTCCACGGAGATGCACAACACTTGCACACACTCAAAGTTGACTGATTATAATCAGAGCACAAGTTATGATGGTTATTGTTGTTGTTGTTGTATTAATGCGAAATCGATTGAGGTAAACGTGATCGTCGTAAATTAACGCGAGAAAAGTAGAGAGCAGAACGTGTTGGTGATAAATATTGATTCATATACTCGTAAGCAGCATCAACAACAACAACAACAACAACAACAACAACAGCAACACCACCAATAGCAGCATCAATAATAACAACAACAACAACAACAGCAACAGGAGTAACATCAAGCGTAACAACAGCTTCGTCTTCATCATCAGCATTGACGCATTAGCAGCACCGGCATCAGCAGCACCGGCAACAACAAAAACAGCAAAAACGACGAACGATCCTCACAGTCCTCGTTGCAGTCAACGGCGCCGACATCGCCTTCACCGTCCTCATCAGCAACATCAACAACGTACTCGCCTCGAGAGCGTGATTAATGGACACAATTTGTTGAACAGCGTGATTAGTTGCAATGTTTATGTGCTGCAACAACAACAACAACAACAATAACAACAACAACTACTACTACCACTCCAACAACAACAACAACAACAATAATAATAACATCAACAACAACAAGTTTGTTGCTGCTTCATCAAACATTTGATGCGTAACATTTTTTGTTCTTTTAGGTTGTTTCGTCGTCATTGTTGTTGTTGTTGTTGCTGTTGCCGTGCAAATTGCCAACAATTCTTAGATGTTTGCTTTGAAAATGTTTCCTTAATCAAGCCAATTAGTTTGGTTCTTCATCAACGATGTATGATTTATTATGCCAACAAAATTAACACAATTTGTTTGTTGTTGTTGTTGTTGTTGTTGTTGCTGTGTGGCGTGAGTGGCGCATACAATTGATTTGGCTGTTTTGACATTATTTTTTACCGTTTTTATTTAGATCAGTTTTTAATTGCAATCAATTTGAATTTCTTATTATTACATATTATTATTAGCATTATTATGAAAATCCTTCCATAATCCGTAGACGAAAGTTAAGTCCAACTAGAAACAACAACAACAGAACACAACACAGCTTAAAACCATAACAAAATAGACTGAAAATAAATTGACCTCAATTCACCAAAATACTATGAAATAAAAATAATAATATAGAAGAATAATGAAAATATTTAAATTATTAGAAAATACAAACTTTGCATTTTTATACCTATGTAGCTGGAGCATTATTCGCATTATTCGAATTTATTATTGTTAAAAATATTTTTGTTTAAAAATTATTATTATTTAAAAACTCTTAATTATTCGATTGGAGATTTTTTTTATTTATAATAACAATACATTTAATTTACACTATTTACATATTTTCACTCTTGTATATTAGAATTTATATAAATATTTAATACATAATATTTAATTTTGTAATTGTTTATGACATTTTCATATTTTCTTTATTTATTGTGGGCTTATGTTCATAATTTAACTTAACAATTCAGAATCAGTTTATAAAAATTCATTTTTATTTATAAAACTCTAGTTTATTATATAAATTATTACACACAATACAAAAAATTCTCATTACAAAAAATGTTTGTTATTTCTACATTTAGAGAGCATTTAATATGGTCTATGAAAGAATCACTATCGATGCGATGGACGCCGCGGCGTGTCTTCGATAATATGTAGTTGTATCGCTCGATTCCACCCACATCTCCGGTCAAATATACTTTACAATTGGTATATCAATGACCTTCTTAATGGCACTAAAAATGCAGTTCGAAAGAACCAATTCAGTTCAGTGACGGTACCGAATTCGTTCCTTCATCGCTTATAACTCTATCGCATCGGGTGATAGAGTTATCACCCTTTCATCCAGTACAACTCCATTCCATACTCCATACATTAAATGTATGTATACGTTTTTTATTAATTTTAAATTAAGAAACATTCCAGGAGTCCATGATTCCAAAAGGACCCTTAGAATTTATCTTCAAGACTTCATCGACGACAATGCGACGACGAAGTTTTGAACTAAACGAATATTAGGTAGAAAAAAGTATGGTAAAGTGAGAGAAATATTGTAATTTGTACATATTTTGTGAGAAAAGTCGTTATTCGTAATAAAAATCTTTTCGTATTTCTAGATCTAAGGAATACATGTATATATTAGAGAACATACTTGTTGTATGTATACAGTAATCTAGTCCTGCAGTTGTTTCTTCTGCCGAAACATGCTGTCCACTTCATCCAGCAATCCGATGGCTTCAAAGTGAACATTCACCACCGCATAAGCCTGTAAAGCGGACAGATAATGCAACGCGGTATCGTAATCGATGATGCCCTTGTTTCTCGAGGTATTTAGTTCAGTGCATTTAGCAGTTTCTGGCTCCTCGTCGTTATCGGAATTTTCTTGGTTCTCGCTTTCCACATCACTGTCAATGATATCCACTCGTTGCAGAACTTCTACATTTTCATTTTCGATTTTAATATCATTGTCTGCAGTGCTACTCAAATCGTCCTCGTTGACGTTCGGTATTTCAGCGTCTGCGTCAGAATCGACATTGTTCTCATCTGTAAATTCCCGTTCCAATTTGATTCCCTTTTTAGTGTCTCCTTCTATTTCGTTATTGTTACACATTTTGGATCTTTTTGTAGCTGGTTCCGCAGAGCTTACTGCAGCGATGTCTTGGGCATTTCTATTTGACAAGGCTTCAACGACGAATATATTCAAGCGCGGCCTGACATGCATATAGACATCAACCAAATTCAAATCCTTTTCGTCTATATCTTCGTATTGTTCATATTGTGGCTGTCCCATTCTATTCTTCAGCAACGCTTTGAAGGATCTGAACCATTGTTTAGGCAGCCTTTCATCGCAGCGAAGAAATCGCTGAATTTCCTCCGCCTTTGCTTTTAGCATGATATCATCCACCTCGCCGAAAATAGACAGATATCGGACGGTGTACTCATAGAGAATCTCATTTAAAGCT
Source organism: Myopa testacea (assembly GCA_949629155.1). Taxonomy (NCBI): domain Eukaryota; kingdom Metazoa; phylum Arthropoda; class Insecta; order Diptera; family Conopidae; genus Myopa; species Myopa testacea. Next base: position 30,441,245 of record OX451348.1, read on the forward strand.
CCCTTGTAGATAACGTTGTACAAGTTGGTGGTCAAAAAGGAGCGCCATTCCTCGAGGATCTCTTTGTGGCTGTCGAAGCATTCGCGTATCGTGCGCTCGTCGAAACAGGTCATGATGGCGATCAGATCGGATATCGAGGTGTAATTTTCAGAAAAATTAAACAGCAACAACTTGCGATATAATTCCAATTCTTTGCGGTAGATGGGTCGCTAGAATACACGAGAAGTTTGCGTTTAGTAAAATAGTTGCTCCGCGCCGCAAAATTTTGAAATTAAAAACTCGGAAAATATTTCCCGGAAATAAATAATTAAATTCTTACCATTGGGCCAAATATCTCCTTGAAGGACAAACGCAACATAGTTTCACTATAAAGCGGCACCTCTGTCTCCGCATCTGTGGAGCTAAAATGAGATCGACAATGTTTTAAAGTTTTCAAATTTTCTGCAATGTACTCCTGATTGCCCTAAGGGAAAGGGGATTGCATATAGAAAAATGTACTATTTATGAACATTCTCTTCGCTCCATGAATGCAACCCAGAATGTTTTCGTTTCGTGCACTTACTTTGACATTTTCATGTAGAATATAATAATCGGGTCGTTTGCCAATTCGTCCATTTCTTCGTTTTTATTCGCTTTCTGGTTGTGTACGAGGTGGAAAATAAAAGTTATCAGTTAATTAAACGAATGAACACAATAATCGAAACTGAGAAAAAATTTTCTAATTCATTTTTGGCATTGCACAAATTGTTTAAAGCACAAATTTTATTAAATTGAAGTAAAGACACTAGGTAAAAACGTCAAATCATTGCCACAAACCGTTCACTACTGCAAGAATAAATCCGAACCTATATAAGAGCCAACTGACATACAAGTCCGTACAACACTCAATCGCCAGTTTACTACGAAAAGCCGCTAGAACAGTGCAGCCCGCATAATTAAACGTGTTCAGCGAGAGCGGGAAAGAGAAACTACTTTTGTATTAATTTTTGCTATCCTTTAAATGAGCTAAAGTGATGTGATGTACTTACTTATCAGTAAAGTGGTGTCGCTTAGAATAACGCAGAAAATGGAACTACTCATAGCTTGATTCGTCAAAATGCTTAAGAAAAAATACCGCCAAAAATCAAATCAGGTAAATAAATGTAAATATGTTTACGTCTTTCGACTAAGAACTTCAATTATTAGAAAAATTAAGTTATCAATTCTTTTATTATTATTTATTTTATATATTAAGCCCCTCTTAGAAAAAACTGTTTCTTTTCGTTTTTGTAAATATATTCACAGAATAACATGGATGTGTTTACTGTAATGTGTGTATTGGCTTTCGGTTATGTAATGAAACACGATCAACAGGGGAGAGAAACGATCGTTTCCATTAATTTTAAATTAATTCGTTTTCGATCGGGATTGAAATTTGGTGCAAATGTTGATTGAGCGAAAATTCTATCCTGGAGAACGTTTCGTGAAAATTATTCACGAAGCAGCAATTAGCCGGGGTTTTGTTACATTCCAGGGTTGTGGGGAACCAAAAGTGTTGCCAGCTTCGAAAGTAAGTATTTTTTATGTTCGTTGGATTTTGATTTTTGAAGGTTTTTTGAACTATTGTTTTAGGAAGATTTAAACAACGTTATTTTCGACAAGTGCGCACGTGAGTGTGCGTTTACATAAAAAGTACGGGTAAAGCCATGTTCAGAGTGTCACATTCCATCGTCAGCGTCGTGTTGGCGCCGTTTCATAAAAAACCATTCGGTGAATCGAAATACAACCGTTCAGAGTGCGAGCGTTTAGCGTCGCGTCGTAGCGTCCGCCACCGATACAGTCATGATTTTTTTTTATGGGCGTCGTCTTCGCGTTTATGCTGTAAAAACATTTTGAACAATTTGAAACCATTTCACTCTGCTTATGCGAGAGGTGAGGAAGAAAGGGAAAAGTCTACACTCTGGTTGCAAGTGTAGAGAGAAGCGGTTTCAAAAGTATACCTAACAAAAGATATAAGATTATGATAGTTCTTACACACATCAGATCAGTATAACTTTATTATTTTAATTCCTTTCCTCAATATCTTAATTGACATTAGATATTTCTAACAGCCTTCAAAAGTTTTGTCTGAACACATTCTTGGTGATACGCAGGTAACCCTTGTGTTGATTTGAACAAGGCATCAAAAAAGCTTTTCAAATTCTGATCATTTTCTGAGAGATCTTCGAACTTTGTGGTGGACGCCGCCACAGGACGAGGCGTCGACTCTTCCACTGGCAACGTTGTCGTATTCGTGGCGGCCTGTTGCTGCTTCATACAGACGTTTCCTTGTTTGGTTTCCTTATTGTACTGGATGTCAAAGATGACATTGCCGATCTTCATCTTGTGCTGTAAGTTCTTTGGTGTTGTTGGTGTTGCTGGTCTTTTTAGTGGTGAAGCTTGTGCGACGGGAGTCGTGCGCCTGGCATGATCTAGCGTTGCAGGAGATCGATTTAGAGTGGAGAGATTTGATTCTTCTTGGATTGCTGTGGAGATTTTCGCGAGTCCCACCTGAGGTGTACAAAAAATTGGTACTGTTTGATTCTGAACTGCGATCGACGAAGACGAAGATTGCAATGGAGCAAATTTCGGGTTTTGTACCGCAGAAGATATTTCAGATGGTGGTTGCAGCGGTGCTTTGGATTGGTCGTTTTTAGTGATCCCCGCTTTAGAGGCGTTTGCTGCAGATCTGGGATCTGGCAGACCAGCTGGGACTGACATGTACGGTTCCATGAATTTAATGTACTCATAGTAGCGCCAATCGCTTAGCTGCACGAACCTATCATCTGGGTTGCCCGTGTTCGGTACATAGCGACGGTATTTCTTCTTGGCAACATTTTCCAAGTGCTGACGAAAGTATAAAGTTAACCCACGCCATCGGGATTTCGCATCCTCAGCTAAAAAGGTATTTTAATTATATGTGTTTAATACTGTTCATTTTCATTTTTAAAATTTAAGAAATTTGAAGTTTCTTAGTTTTCGCAAAACCGCTGCTTCTCGCAATGTGATCCCAAAGTTGCTGCCTTGTGTAACGTGCAGTTCGATTACTTGGAGCGTACAACTCTGGGTGCTTTTTTAAGTCTTCCAATAAACGCAACACCTTTTCATCTAATGGTCGGACATACATTTCGATGGAAAGTCCCCCGGTGTCAGAATAAATACCACAAAATATCACAATCTAAACATACAAAATGAAAGACCACAAACGACCACACCAAACAACTCTCAGCAAACTACTGAGCGAGCTGTGAAAAGCTGCAAAGAATTCGTTGTAATCATTCAGCGACGAAAGAACTTTGTACACGCACAACACAAAGCAGAGAAAGAATCAGCAAGTAAAACAAAACAAACAAAAAAGCAGGTGCAGTGAAACAAAAACAGAAAAACAAAAAGCTTATTATTCAGCTTATTATAAACAAAGCTTTGACTTATAACGAAAGCTTTTACTTGTGCGCTTGTTGCTGGTTATTTCCAAAAACCATTAGAATTTTCATATACTTTTAAATTAAAAAACTTTAAACTTAAAAAAACACGTTCAATGATTTATGAACATCTGTATTAATGCTATTTTATGATTACGTGTCCTTTACTATCTTGGCTTTGTAACAACAAACAATGAACCCATTTGTTATATAACCCAATACTATTACTTGTGCATAGCCTAATGCCAGGTCAATGCCAAGTCCATACCCGATGCCCGATCAATTGGACCACTTTCGGAGACCGTTGCCCCTCAATGTTTCTCAGTTTTCAACCATGTACTGAGATCCCGTGAACCACAAGATGCCGTGGCTAGAAATAAGACAGTTATCATTGGTTAACAAGCGGTTAGCATTGGGTCTTACCCGTGCCACAGTCCGCCAGCGACTAATGTCTTCTGTGTTGTATCGCGCTTTCGTAGAAGTCACTTGGCGATTGCTTTTGCCGCCCCCGTGTCAACGTTTGCGTTTTTTCAGCATTCTCGTCAATGGGCAAACAATTGATTTGGTAAACGAAAGCGTTTGGTTCCATTTCGGGTCCGATAACTTTGTCCAGGAGCCTCTGGTAGGTGGCCGGCGCAAACTTAAGCCCGAAGAGCATGACACGCTCCTCAAACATGCCTCTGCCGGGAGCAGTACTGATGCATCTCGCTTACCTCAGTTTCTCTAGAATATGGTTTATTCGTGGTAACGGGTGGGTTGCCCGATGCTCATCGCCATCTTGTTCCCACAAGTCTGTAGCATTTTCCCCCGCTCTGTCCGCTCCCAGTATATTCCGTGACGGGTTTCATGTTCAAAGAAATATGAACCTTTTAACTCGAATTGCTTTAATTAAACTTCTAAATTTTTCAGTCTTAAATTTAATCTGTCGAATCAAACTATTTAAATCAGTCACTTTAAATCAATGACTATAAAAACAACTCTTCGAATTGAAGTGAACTCTTTTCATTCAACTCTTAACTCTTTCAAACTTCAAATCCACTCTTCGACTCAAACCTTTCAAATCTAAATCTGTGAAGTGATTTCCTTAAATAAACTTATTAGAGTTAAACTCTATATATGTAGATGTCACTTTTTTGCAACATGTAGCTTTTCTTATAAATGCTTATCCTGGAATTTCTATATAACAGAACAGAGATCCTTATTTGTTAATATACGATACTAAGTACGAGGATTGCCTTTTATATTTCGGAATTTGGCAATCTTAGTGTTGCAATCTGGCAAGTGACAGCTCTATCGTAAAGTTGGACATTTTTGAGGTTATACGTACTCAGAACGTTTTGACATACGAGCGCTATTTATGTTGTTTACAGTAACTAAAAGATTCATCTCGGCCCAAAAATGGAATTAAATCGTGAACATTTTCGTGCGATTATTTTTTCCAACTTTCGACGTGGATTAACTCAGCAACAGTGCATGGATGAACTTAATTCAATTTTTGGCGATGAAGCTCCATCAACGACCAATGTTTATCGATGGTATGGTGAATTCAATCGTAATCGTAGTTCACTATAAGACGAATTTCTTGAAGGTCGTCCAAAATCAGTTGTTGTTCCGAAAACCATTAATGCTGTGCGCGAACTGATATTGCAAGATCGTCATGTGACCTATCGTGAGATTGAGACAACCTTAGGCATTAGCGGGACCAGCATACATTCAATATTGCATAAACATTTGACTGTCAAAAATTTGTTCGCGTTGCATCCCACACAATCTGTCAATCGCTCAAAAAAGGGCCTCAATCAGAGTGGCAAAAGTGCTTCAACAATTGGTTCAAACGCATGCAAAAGTGTATAGATCTTCGTGGGGAATATTTTGAAAAACAACATGTTCGCCAAAAGATTGCTTTAAAACATACTCTGCCACAGATGCATTGGTGATTTATACTTAGTACTGCAAATTGAAGACTCTGTACTCCTTTGTTGTGCTCCTCGCATCGCCTCCTTCAAACAAACACGCTTCCATCCACCGCATAAAGACATGGGTGAAAACTAGCCTATTTTGGTAGAAAGATTTGAATGGTTACTGGTGTCGCAACAACAAATATGATTATGATCTCGGTACGTCTAAAATTTCGGGGGAAAGACTTTTGTCTTTGCACTTGGGCTGTATTCTTTATTTTAAATTGACCTTAGCTGTAATTGAGAAATTTTAGTCATTTAAATTTTTATTCTATTTATTCACAGGAACAGCAGCAGCCCCGGTCTAAAATTCGCAAAATACTCAACATTGAAGAGCGAGCACAGGCCATCAAACTTTACGACCGCACTCCTGTCTACAGATACGTCGCTGAAGAATTCGACTGCAGCTGGGTCCAAATCAAGAGAGTGGTGCAGAATCGGGACAACATTTTGTCGTACTACGCGCGCTGTCAGATAGTGGACGCCAGTGACGATGAAAGCATGGCCCGTCAGAAGAAAATCAACTTCCTAAGCAAAATCATGTTCGAGTACGTCAAACGAGCGCACTATCACAAGGCTGGAATAATCGATGACGAGTCCATACGTAATCGGGCGCTACGGTTCCGTGATGATCTATGTATTCCAAATTTCTATCCGAATAATGCGTGGGTGAACGACTTTAAACTTGCCTACAAATTAGATTACCAGCAGCTGGACATGCTGGTGACAGAAGCGCCGCCCGAATCAGTAAACAACGAGGACATTATTGCGTACTGCATGAAGGAGTTGGAAGAGTTTATGAAGCCTTCCAACAAAAAAACTGTGGAGGATGGAACTGGCACAAATTTGAAACTTGATGCTGCTGGTAGAAAAGTGCAATCAAGGAGAAGTTCATTGGATTTGATAACGGCACTGGTAGATATAGGAATGGGCACTCAAGATTTTGTCATGCCTAATAAATACAACGAAGGGGACCGAAAACAATTCTGTAATGATGATCAAGCAGATGATGAAGGTGTTGTGGACGTTGATGGGGATGAGGACGATGATGGTGATGCCGGCGATAGTGATACAGATTTAAGCGCTATTAATGATGACGTCAATGAAAATGAAGAGGGGCCAACGATCTATTATGGCGACATGGATGAAGCGGCCAGTGTGGAAAGCGTGGTCATTCTGAGAAGAACTCGCTCACAGTCAAAGCAGGCGTCATTCCAAAAACCATATCAGTCACCGCAAAAGTCGCAAATTCAGGCATCCAAACCAGTTACCTCCACTGTGCACACTCACAGGGTTGAACCGAACCAAACTGAAGCGAGCCCAGCAACGAACTCAGCGAAGTTTTCTTCAAACAGCAAACAGCATCGCATCGAGGGCTATGAAGAGGCTTTGGATGTACTGCGACCACTGGAGGAATTCGCTCTGCTGCAGGAAGACTTTCGTGCCGTAAATCTGCTGTCACAGCTGGTAGCGGTTTATCGGAGCGGCTTAAAGCGCAAACAAAGCCGCTCTCGTACATAAGCGACCACAAAAAAATGTACTTTTATAGACTTAACTTACACAGATGACGACGGTGAAAAGAACCATTTTTTACATTGTTTCAACCATCTGTCATCGTGTCCAGCAGACTTGTTACAGTTTATGGTTGGAGAGAGTAGTAATTTGTATTTAGAATAATAATTAATAAGAGATTTATAAAGCCCCTTCATCTTCGATCGGATATATTTAAATACGAGATTTTGTAGTATATAAAAAAATGGTCGTTGTTTATTCAGTTTAAAGTAATAAATTAGGGTAATAAGTTAATTTGAAGTAATTTTATGAAAGTAAGGATCGAAATCGAATGAGATTAAAACTGATACCAAGTCGCCAGACAAAATCAGGCATTTTCTAACAACTCACTTTCCAACGAAACGCTTGTCAAACCAAAACAAAACGAAAAAGCTGTCGCCGCAAGGGGCTCAAATTTGTAAAAAAAGTGAGTTATTATTATTTTAATTATTACAATGATATTATAATCACAATTGTATTTATTATATTATTAAATTATATTATTATATTTATTTGTTACGATTTTTAAATCTATAATGGCCTTATAAAGCAGTTATGAACTCTCATTATTTATAATTTATTTTTAATAATAAATATTATTCAATGATTTGAAATGGACGCTATCCGTAGAATTGATTTAATTAGAGAAATTGGTAGGTTTTTGACTCACAGAATTTATTATTTAAAAAAGGTTTGCATGTATAATCCCATAGGCTTCTTGAACAGCATTCCTTCGGGACGATCTTGAAGTCAGTTCCAAGAATTTTCATTTTTTTTACCCACATTATGGGGACGTTACCTATTGTGCAGAAGTAAGATGGCTCACCGGTGCTGGTCGCTGCTCTTTGGTGCCAGTCGACTAGTGATCTATGGAGACTTATACAGAAATGGATAAAATCGAACATAATACTTATTTCGAATTGTAAGATTTTGTATTATTGTATAAATCGCGTAATTTTTTATAAAAATTTGTAATTTTTTATAAAGTTTGGGATTTCTCATAGAAATTTATCCATTCCAGTTTTGAAATCAATTTTATTCCGATGATATATATTTATAGAAAAATAATAATACAGTGTCGGACAAAACATATTGGACTGGTATGTAGTAATGATGAATTAATAATAGTAATCGAGTATGTTTGATGTTTGATGAAAATATTTAATTAAAATTTGAATAAAAGAACAAGAAACACAATTTAATTTCATCTTAATATAAACTATATTCTTAAACTTATATAAACTATATTCGTTTCAATAATTCTTTTCTATAAATGCTTTTCTTCACTGTACCGTTCTTGCGGTATTTATATACACTACATACTTGTAAATACGTTAACTAAAGTCAAATTTAAAACAGTTATATTTTCACTTTCCAATCCTTAATTTTAACAGCTCTCCCATCATCGAGTACATAACATTCCTCAAACTCGTTCATAACATTTTCGTATCGCTGTGTTGCATGTTGCTGCTTTAGCAACGTCCTGTCGTTTCTCACGACTTCGTGCTCTACGTTGTTGACAGAATTTTGTCGCAATATCTGAACATTATTCGTTTGCATTGTATAACGTCCTAAATTTCCCATACAACCGTCAAATAAAATGTCAGCGATCGCCTTCCTAGCGTAGATCTTTTGATCATCGGCCATTTCTTCGTATTGTATGGCCCAGGATTTGGCCAAAATGTCAGCCGCTCCAGAGGAGTTCTTTGGAATTGATTTCACCTCAGATGTCTGAACTTCGATGTTGTTCACATGCTTTGACATTACTGAATATTGTTGCGATAGAAGCTTTTTGTTGTTGTTGTTCTGAGTTATTTGCCTTCGTACTGTTCTCGTCGCATCTGCGTCTTCATACCAGTTCGCATCTGCCGTCACTTGTTCGATTATTGCACTGCCTCCGCCTCCTTCTCCCCCATTTTGACCGTCCTCTTCTTTTTGCCTTGTTTCATTATCCTCCAGCTCCACTTCGCCCTCTTCCTGTACAAATCCTTCAACTCCATCAATTTCTTCAGGAATCACATCCGTGACATGTTCATCAACTGGCTCCAGTTTCGGTTGAATTTTTCGATCTAAAGAAAAATTGGTAAATTCATTTTGGAAATGTTCTCTGTTCGAGGTTTCAATGGAATTTTCTGGTAGACTTTCGTTATGAGCAACTTCTTCAAACTCATTCTCATCGAATTCATGAAATGCTATTTTATGATTTCGTGTCTTTTGCAATCTTGGCTTTTTAACAACAAAGGATGAGCCCAGGCCAGTCAAACGTCTTTTAGGCTATCCGGAAAAGAAAAGAGACGAAATAAATATTTTATAGAAAATTATATTTTTATATAATTATTATATTTTACATTTCATATAATGAAAATACGTAGAAACACTGTACAGAGTACGTATGTTTGCATTAAATTATACTGTGTAATTCACAAAATACTATTAAGAAAATTTAAGTGTTTGTTTACTTGTTAATAATATTAATAATTATAATATAAATGTAAATATCAAAAATGGAAATTATATCAATTGAATACAAAAAGGTAGTTGTTTCGACTAAATGCCAAACAGTGCCGCGCGGTACTCTGAACAACGCCGCAGGTGGTACTCGTCGCTAGCCGGTGTTACCTTATTCACTAAGCTTCCGGACAACCTCCAGCACCACCAACCGCCATCTGGAATTGACGTTTGTCCGCCCCATGATTCTAATCACTGGTGATCTAGTGCTAACAGGATTCTGGTATTCTTCACCTCATCACCAATTGGCTGGTCCACAGCAAGTATCAGAGCAGAAGGACATTCGGCCTGATACACGGACACGTTTGTATCTCTCTAATGGAGTTTAATAATGCGTCCGTATCCTTTGACTGGTAAACCCGTCCCACGTCAAACAAAATTAACAAGACCAGACCGAACTCGAGATGATTCATTCGGTCGGTCTGGGTATTATTACGAATAGAGAAGAAATGGACAGCATGGTTGAGTTCCTCTCGAATACACTTAACAAGGAATTCGAAAAAGCATGCCCTTTCAGCAATCCAAAAAGCGGAAAACACCGTGGAATCGTGGTTAAACCCTGATCTCATCGTGATAATATGGTGTTTGTTATCATCTATGTAATTGGTTTAGCTTTATTTGTACAAATTCGATTTCTTCCAGTATGGGATTGATTTAAAGTATTCCTTGTATTGGGATTATCATTATTTTTGCAATATTTTCATTACACACTTGAAAGTCTGTACATTTTTGTTCTTTAATATTGTTTTCATGAATATTGCGAAGAGCATATTTTCTAAATTTAGATTATTCTTTATGTTTAAGGCTAGCGTAATATTAATATATCCTGGTTTTCTGATTTCTTTCTGGATTTGGTCTAACATCTTTAGCAGGTAAAATATGACCTAAATACTCAGTTTGCTTGAACAAAAACTTGCATTTATCGGGTTGTAGCTTTTCTCAAATTGCAAATGAGTAAATGTTGCTCCAGGTGGCACTGCTTCCCAGCTGACGACCACAACTTCCTGTTTCAGGGAATAGCTTTTCATTTATTGTAATCTGCACGCCGTATTCATACAGATCTCGGTTGCAGATCTCTACCGCATACAGACATCGTTCTTTCGGCTGCTCTGGTGAAAGAAGTCAAAGGTTGTCCTCTCCCAAATGGTTTCAAAAGGTGTCTAAACTGCACTAAGATGTGATGTAGACTTCTTTCGGGTTGTTCTTGGTGCTGGTGTACTTTTTTTATTTCTTGTTGGCCCTGAATTTGTTGCTCATGATCCGGATCTTTTGGCCTTGTTCCCTCATTATGTTATTATATATTATGTTAACACGTTTAATGATTTTTAATTTTTATTTTATTCTTGTTTGTGCTTCAGTATTGAATGTTATAAGTTGGAAAACTATACAACATTAAGTTGCCAAATTTTTAAAAGCTGTTCTACTGCACTAAAGGATCGCTCTACTGATACTTACGTAGCTGGAACCGCACGAGCAACTTCCAAAACACTTTTAAAATTAGAATCTAACAAACTACTCTGCCAATAATTTGAAATATTAGTACTTAAGGAAGTACAGTGTTACATACTGAGATTGAATTTCCTTTTAAACTTGCCTAAAAATTCAAAAAATCCAAAATTACAACTTACATTCAGCTTATTTCAGCTAAGTCCTTCTAGAAATCCCCAACTATGTACTGCTCTTTCGTATTTTTATTGAGGAAATTAACATATAAAAGTTGAATTCCATCTTCTCTGAGCGTCTACTATTTCAGAGTAACTATTGTTTTTAGTAGATCGTGCGCGACTATTTGTATGGTATGAGCAACACATCTTATTGGACTTCAAGTTCCTAAAGAGTTAAATATTTCTATTTTCCGTTCATCTTCATAATTTTCTACGGAATATTCCTCAGAATTGATTCTATTAGCCTCAAGTTGCCCATCACTCAAGAGCTCAGATGCTGTCACCATATTAACCCCATTATCTCTTGTGCTTGAATATAACTGAGATATGCTTATGTTGTAAGCTTGTGCTATCTTTTCAACTCTGTTCAGCCTACAAATTCAGAAAAACAATAAATTATTAGCTCTCTCGGGAACCAAGAATCGCCCTTTTCACTACATACCTAATGTGTGGCCACATATTATGAATTGTCTTAATATCATTGACATTAATTGGGCATTAATATCCAATATCCTCCTGTTTAGCCTAGTAGTATCCATCTTTATATAAAGCATTGTGTTTTCGACTGCCACCTTCAAAGATCTTTTACTATTTCCACTGGCTTACTGTAACTTTGCTACAACATTTTTGAATTCATGCGTATGTTGGATTGGTCTTCGAATGGTTCGAATGGAATTGGTTGCATATAATTTCTATCCTCAAAAAGTCTAAATGGCGCATTATTTATGGCGGCAATGAAAATAATACATGTAGCTACTATTCTAGTATATTATTTATATATATATTAGTATTGCATACGTAGATACTATTCTCATTTGTCCCTGGATAGTCCTTGCAGCATTTTCATGATTCTTGCAGTACTTCTACAGAAGAGAGGCCCTGATATGCGAGTGGGAATACAAGTATCGGAGGGCATACAACTCGCCTGAAACCGGCGCGACAACTAGTGCATTATAATGGAGCAATTTTCATCCTATGATAGTGAATTAAAAATATCAAAGTGGTACTTGCAGTAAAAAATTCAAGGGCAATAGTTTTTACTTCGGGAAGAAGTGATCAAATTTCAAAAATATTCCTAAATCAAATAAAATATAAATACTGATACAAAAATTATAAATAAAAAACTAACTATTAAAAATCATGCAATCACCAAACAAGTATGTACTTTAATTTTTCAACGTACGTAACAAGATCCGTACGTGGCTGTGCTCGTCTATTGTGGTTCAGGTTTTAGATGTCAAAACGGGAAAAACATTTCATAAACATAAAAACTATTTTATTATTTTTAAGATTTATTGCAGTATCGTATTCGCATGTTTTTTCTAAGTTTCTTTAGATGAATTGAGGTGAAATTTGGGCACATTTCACCTCAAAGTCTTTGTTCAACACACTTGAGACCCGACCCTGCGATGCATCACATGCATCGTACTGACGAAAAGAGAGAAAGTACGAATACACTGAATCCCATTTGAGCACCTGTATGGTTCGTCATGTTCGTACTCTTTCTGTCTCTCATGCATAGTTTGCATAAAAATATTCGGTCTGGATCGTACCGTAACAAACAACGGAAAAGCGTTACCATCACCCACCGATTTGCAACTTGAATTTTTGCAACGCAAAGTCTGGTTATTTTTAATTGTGTTAATAGTGTTTTCCTATTTAAAAGTCCCAAAAAAGTACTAAAAGTTATAAAAATAATACAACATGCCGCCGTTTAAAGTTTTCAATAATTTAATGCAACGTTAAATAATTTCAAATCGATAACAGCGATTCTCAACTTTTCTTGTGAGGCTTTGTAACTCTAACAAGAAGAAGAAAATATACGTGATGAGTGTGTGGAAAATATTCAAAAATTTTTCTGGATAATGAAGCAGCTGTTTTAATTGTTTTCGTCGCTTTTTCGTTGAGTTCTCTCTCGAAACTTAACAAACATATGCATTGCATTGTTGTGCCTTTCGTTTTCATTCGAGTATCTCCGCATTTTCTATTCTTTCCCAACCACAATCTCATCGCTCAATCACTATACTCACCATAACACATTTCTCATCATAGCTGGTGTTCTTTTTGTGTCTCTTCTTCTCCTGATTTCGCAAGAAGCTTAACAAATTAAAATACCACAACGTGGTCTTATATTGTTTACCCAGTTTTTCGCTTAAATTTACACGCGAGATTTCGCGTCGAAAATTCGTACGAAAAATATTGATTTTTCGCAAAACGTCTTCACGATCGGCGTTCGGTTCGATTTCTCTCAATTTCTCCACCATGACGTCATAACCGGCAACTTTGGCAGCTCTGTCATTATAAAGCGCCGAACTCGTATTCCATAGCGCGGGCAAACTTTCGTAGAGTAAAAAGAATTCAGTCCAAAAGTCACGATTGTGTATTGATTGATTGGACGAAGATGATGATGAAGAGAGACGCGGAGCTGCCATTTCTTTCTCTCGCGCACGTCTTAAACCGCACCGTGCTTGTCTACCTAGCGTGGATGTCAACAATCAACTGATTCAAGCAAAATATTCTCATTTCCGTTACTGTGGTTTTTTTCTTGTTCTGGTTTTATGTTTGAAGTTGTCTCTGAATAACGACAACAATAACTAGTAATTTCGCTTGTGTGAGATTGAGAGTGGTTGCGTATCGAGAGAGGTGAATAAAAGGAGAATCCACATCGTTATTGATTGTCGACTGATTTCAGCTCTGTTTGGTGCTTGCTGTGAGTTTTTATGCTTGAATTTCGTATAATAGAAAGCAGGATTACACATTGCGCAGGTCTCTAATCTTTTTCAACAGGTTTGAGATTGTCAATTTACAATTGACAGATTCTTTAAGGTGCCTACATACTTGTACATTGCTTGTAGTTGTCAGTTCTAAAGAAATTATTTGTTGATGAAAATCAGGCGTGAAGTGCAGAAAGTGAAAGTGAAAAAGTGCATAGAGTGAAAAAAAACAAAAGGTTAATACAGTCACCTCATAATATTTTACAAATGCTTTCAGTTATTATATCTTAATTCTTAGCAATGCTTTAAATTTCACGCTGAATATAATGTTTCTCACTTGGATCGCGTGCGGCGATCCAAATGCGCAGAACGAAACCACTTTTTTGCGTTCATCAGCGTAATCTTGTTTTCTTTAGCCGCGTTCATAACCGTAGCGCTCCCGAAGCTGTCACTGAACGTACCCGATTGTTTACATTTTACATGGCTCGCCATTTTTGCGAGTGGAAAATTGTTATGCTACTTCAGTTCTCACGTATCATTTTTGTAAATAAGAAATTGGAGACAAGTTTAAGCTCCATAATAATGTATAATATTAAAACACAACAATTTAACTTCGAGGACGTGGAGGAGTAAACCTAAATATGTCTTTATCCTAATTATCGATTACCGCACAGTACCAACTTTATTACTTAATCGTGGTTTCGGAAAGTTTTACTTGACTCGACTCGTAATCCTCTTACGTATTCGAAAGCGTGGAGTTCGTAACAGAACAGGGTTAAAATCTCTAGCAATCGAAAGGAATGACGGTTGGGGGTAGAAGAGTAATCAATTTATTGAATTGCGTATTATTAAAGCGGTCATTATAAATAAATGTAACACATCGAATAAAAGCCTCTGTCTATATTATATCTCTACTACTTCTTGAATTTAACCCTTTGAATAAACATTTTAAATTGAACTCTTTAAATCCATCACTCAAAATATGTAGACTCCTTGACCAAACCTGTATAACCTTTCGAATCAAAACCCTTAATCAAACTCTTTCAATTGAACTCTAAATCCATTCAGTCTTAAATTTAACTTAACTTTAATTCAGGCTTTAAATTTATATTATATTTAGCTTTGCAAAATATTGCTTGTTTTTGCAGATGTTTATCTTGGAATTTCTTTATAACAAACCTTTTCTTAAAATTATCTGAGATCTTTAATTATTAAAGTACATACATATATTAATCTTTAGAAATGACTGACATTCAATCAATGAAGCATGAAGAAGTTATTAAATCTTATATCCGAAATCAGCATTTTAGAAAACAAATATTATGTAGTTAATATAATAAGTATTTGTTTTTTAACGGGCTCTTATATAAAACTGATTGATCTGCACTTTTAAGCCCGATCTAAAATAGGCGGATGCAGACGTACGGAACTCATCGAATGTCTGCACTTGTTTCGTCTATTGCCCACATCGAACATCGAATATATGGAATAATAGCAACCGGAAACCTTATAGTACAATAAACGTACCTAATTTTTCCCAGTCTGATCACCTTCGGGGGAAGAATTGACAAACGCTCTGTGAGAGTAATTTTCCGGGGTGGATCGAAGCCTATGCTGTACGGTTCTATAATTATATATATATGCACGGTATAATATATAGTAAGCTATCATGGAATTCAAATTGCCGCTCAAATTAGATTTGATTCAATCCATATAATAATAATTTGTATTCCAACATGTATTCTTAATAAGTTCGTAAATTTCAATATATTAAACTGAACTGAACTTTACTAAAGAAATATGGTTTAATAAAAAAATTCCGCCCTGCCAATTGTGCCGCTCGGTGGACCGCCCAATCCTTAGTAACACCACTGATGACCAGCCCCTCGAAAGTTTGCGCCTTTAACTCAACTCCATCACGATTCCAACTCGTACATGTTTATGACAAAAGATTGCTTTAAAACATGACGTGCCACAGAGGCTGTGGTTGGCTTCCTTTCAACGTACTGTCGGCCAGTGACTCGTAGGGGGTGCTGCGGCGTTCGGTCGTAATTTAGGTTTAGATTGTGTTGTGTTGTAACGTGTAAATTAGTGATTTATCTGTGCTCTATGTTAGTACATGAGTTGTATGAAAAATTATACGTAGAATTCACTAACTGCCACTCACCAACGGACGGATATCCTGATGTCCTCACTGTTTCGATGTAAAAGAATAGTTATTTAGCTAAACCAATCCACTCTGGCAGATGAATCTGTACGTCTTCGTTGTGCTGCTTGCCTTGCCTCCTACAAATGGTCACCCTTCCACCCACAGCATTGGGACATGGACAAAAGCTAGCCCAGGGTAGAATGGCTGTCGCAACAACAGATAAAAATATGAGCTCAGTACGTAGCGAGTCTCAAATTTCGGTGGACAGACTTCTGTTCTTTTCTAGTCTCTGGTCGCCTGATGTACTGTGTGTTTCCTGCATACAGTGAACCACCTCGGTCTGACTTACAAATGACATCCATTTCGCAGCTATGCGCTATACCTATTTATATATGTATGCACCACACAACTCTTCGTTTCGGCTGTGTTCTTGCGTCGATTTTGCGACGATTGGTGAACTCGGTTCGCCAAACGACTCTTCGGTGTAGTCCAGTTATGCTTGTTCTTCGCCGTAGCTTGTTGGAAATTCGTATGGTGTCGCTTGTAAAGGCTGCTTCTCTGTTTTCTGTATTCAGTCATTCGGCGTGTTTGTGTTTCTTTTAACGTGTTGGAACGCTTCACAAGCGCATTACTTGTGTTCCTTTGAAGCGTCGTGTATCGCGCGCATTGGATTTTCTGTATTCGGGACTCGCCCCGTCTTGACTGCGCCGAGCTGCTGGCTTATCATAAGTAATGATGAAGGTGAGTCATTCAAACGTGCTGGTGTTCAGTATACAATCTAAGAGAAGGAATCAAATTAATGGAGTGTAGAGGCTATCTCACTGTCCCAGTATCTAGTATCTTTGGTAATACCAAGAAAACAAAAGCAAAACAGGAAACTTTTTAAATTGAAATCTGTTTACAAATTACATCCGCAATGATAAATATATAAGTATATTTTATATCACTTGACCTACCCTATTTCTTCAAATTGCTCATTGGTGACTACTACAAGCTTTGAACACAAAAGTTAACACCTCATCGTATAATATACATATGTATATCACTATAAATCAAAGCAAATAGAAAGGTTTAACCCATTCTTACAACCTAAAAAAAGATTATGGGATGAATCAGTTCTTTGAATTTTAATGGAGAGTAAAAGAAACTCCTTGAAAGTTAGTATAGGTGAAGTAATACAGAAGTGTCCGAATGACGCCCACCCTTGATACAGCACTAGTATCAACTCTAGAAGGTAAATTTAGGTCTGAAAGTAAAATTTCATGAGAAAAACTGTTGAAACAGGTTAATCGAACTCGAGAGTCTGGAGAAGTGACCATTTCGACCTGGTTGGCCTCAAGGACCCGATTTTTTCTATTCTCTTTAATATCACTTTTATTGATGACATCTCAAAGCTAATTAAGACCTTCATAATGCTGGTGCCTGTTTTGCAATCGTTGCATTTACGCCAGTCTTTTGCATTTGCCGGACAAAGTAATTTTCTAGCCATTAAAACGTCAACCTATATTTATTAACAGGAACATCAACATCAGCAGCAACGAGTTAAAATGCGCAAAATACTCAACCTCGAGGAGCGAGTGCAGGCCATACAACTTTACGACCGCAACCCCGTCTACGTCCGTGTCGCTAGTGAATTCAGATGCAGCTGGGAGCAAATCAAGAATGTGGTCCAGAATCGCGACGCCATTTTGGCGTACTATGCGCGCTGTCAGACGGTGGACGCCAATGACGATGAAAGCATGGTGCGTCAGAAGAAAATCAACTTCCTGGGCAAGGTTATGTTCGAGTACATCAAACGAGCGCACTATCACAGGGCGGGAACAATCAGTGACGAGTCCATACGCAAGAGGGCGCTGTGGTTTCGTAATGATCTACGTATTCCAAACTTCTATCCGAACAAAGCTTGGGTGAGTGACTTTAAACTTGCCTACAAATTAGATTACCAGCAGTTGGACATGCTGGTGACAGAAGCGCCGCCCGAATCGTTAAATAACAAGGACATCATTGCATATTGCATCAAGGAGTTGGAACAGTTTATGAAACCTTCCAAAAAATCTGTGGAGGATGGAACAGGCACACACTTTAAGTCTGATGGCGTTGGCGGAAAAGTTCGATCGGGAAGAAGCTCAGTGGATTTAATGGCGGCACTGGTAGATATAGGAATGGGCATCCAAGATGATGTGATGCCCAATAGATACGGAGAAGGCGAACAAGAACAATTCTATAAAAATGACCATGCAGATGATAATGATGATAATGGAAGTCTTGGCGACGTTTATGGAGATGTTGGCGATAATGTGATAGATTTAAGCGATGCCGATGATGACATCAATGAGAATGAAGAGGGGCCAACCATCTACTATGGCGACATGGAAGAAGCGGCCAGTGTGGAAAGCATGGTTAATCTGACGAAGACAGGTTCGCAGTCAAGACAGGCGTCATTACAAAAACCACATCAGTCACCCCAAAAGTCGCACATTCAGGCATCCAAACCAGTTACCTCCACTGTGCACACTCACAGGGTTGAACCGAACCAAACTGAAGCGAGCCCAGCAACGAACTCAGCGAATTTTTCTTCAAACAGCAAACAGCATCGCATCGAGGGCTATGAAGAGGCTTTGGATGTACTGCGACCACTGGAGGAATTCGCTCTGCTGCAGGAAGACTTTCGTGCCGTAAATCTGCTGTCACAACTGGTAGCGGTTTATCGGAGCGGCTTAAAGCGCAAACAAAGCAGCTCTCGTACATAGGCGACCACAAATTAATGTACTTTTATAGACTTAACTTAGGTACTTACACTTAGCTGCCGGGGGGGGGGGGACGGAATAGTAATTCTTTGTTTAGGATCATAAGAGATCACTATAGGAGATTTTTTACACCCCTTCAACTTCGACTCGATATAATTAAATAAGATTTTTTGTAGTAAATAAAAAATTTTTGAGTATTTGATATCTTAATTTGAAGTAACTTTATTAAAATAAGGATAGAAATCGAACGGTTCTGCACGGTTAAAAGTGATACCAATTGATCAGCCAAAATCAGTTAAAATATATACCAAAACATATAGACAATATGGGAGGATGTGAATATATACTTGTATATAGAGATTGTGCGAAGCCGGCCGGCCTCGATTATTAGCCTCTCGCAAAATTCGATCCTATCCGATCTTAACTTTTTTTTTTATTTATTGGTGCTCTGATGATCAGAAAACTGTTGTAAACTTTGAATAGGGAAAAATATTTGTACTGCTTCGAGTTTTCTTGCGAAGTCTGTTTGAAATCGGGGCCTAATTTGCGATGCTTTCTACGTAAAGACGTAAATAGAATATAGACGTGGTAGAATGTCACCAACTTAAACCCTCTGAATCTATTAATATCAAAATACAAGCGAAAGAGAGATTGCCAAGAGAGCTCCAGACACACGGAAATCGAAGTGGATGCACGGTGTCAGGGGAGGTGAAAGAGGAAGAGAGCACAGTCACAGAGACCATGCTCTGGAGATGATTAAACGACGTGGGCAGTCATGCGCAGAACGAAATGGAAATTTCAACGCGAAAAATGCAATAAAAGAGATATGAAGAGCACGCAATCCAAAACGATGCAACCACATACGGATTTCGTAGATGCAGATGTGTATTAATAAGCATGTGTATGTGTGTGATACGAGTATATACAATAACAAACAACTAGGAATGTTTTATACAAGTTTTTATTTTTTCCCAATAAAAAATTATTTATATTGCGTTTTTATTTGCTTATTTACATTTTAAGTCGCTTATTAATCACTAAAATAACAAACTTCACATCACTCCAAATGTTTTTATAGAGTACGTCGTGTGCGTGTGCGTGCGTGTGTGTGTGTGATTGTGTTTAGAGTAGAATAATATAGTTAGACCAGCCTACTATATAACTACTGTTTAATTGTAACCGTTTCTGCACCCGGTACGACGCTCTTATAATTCAAAAGTGACCTGATGTAACTTTGGTAAATTGCTGCATTTTGAACTTCGTTGTTGTGTTCAGCTGAAATTCCTTCTGGCAATGAATTTCGTTTGAATGGAGAGAACCGACACACTGCCTGCCTTGCCGACCGACGCTCCTCTACTCTCGCCTCAACTACACCACATCCACATCATCATCGCCGTCTAGCTCACGTAGCACCTCGTCGGCTCGTGTGATGAGTCCAATAAGTCGAAAGTTCTCCTTGACGAGGGCGAAGTCTTCCAGTAGCTTCAAGTACTTTCGAGCTTCGGCGCATGTGCTTATCGCCGGCAGGGGTGGAGAGCGGTCGTAGGTCGCGTGTCGTCGCTTGTTAGACGACGTCGAACTGACGCTACTAGTTGGAGCACGTGTGAGTGGCGGCATTGCCGGCAGGTTAGAGAGTGACGGCGATGGCAGCGGTGGCGGTGGCGACGAATTAGATGCGGGCCACAATTTGGGAGCAGTAACATGGGTGTCATTGTTGTTGTTGCTAATGTTGCAGTTGCTATTTATATGACTGCTGTTGTTGTTATTTTGTAACTTATTTACCAGTCCTTTCTGTAGTTGAGCTAAGGCCAGGTTGTCTTCTTCCTCTTCAGACAGCTCGCCGACATCCATGCTTTCGATCTCCTCCTTGTGCGGCACAACCAGAGGACTCGCTGTTCCTGAGGCGTTTTCCTTCTCTTGTTCATCAAAATTGCGTATTGCATTTGGTGCATTATTGGCCATCGGCACATCCCCTGCTTCACCCTCCTCGTCCGAAAGATACTCCTTCTTGATGGTCAATATTGGCTCCTCGTCATCCTCGATCTCGCGTTTGATTTCGACTTTCGGCGGCGGTACAACCGGCTTGTCGCTGGGTGATTGCGTTTTAGCAGCGTTGAGCGTTTGTGCCACGGACGCCAGGGGTATTATAGTCATGGTCATGGGCGGTGCGCCGTGGCCGTGGCCGTTGGGACCCGGGGCGATGGGCGTGGCAACGAGTACCTGCTGCGGCAGTTTGGCGCCGTTGTTTTGTGCTGTGCCAAGCGGCAATTTCACCGCCAACAAGTGGCGCTGCGGAAGTGTTGTCAAAGTGGGCGTGGGCGTGGCAGGAGTTGACTGTTTGGTTTTTTTCATAGGCGCTCTGCATTTCGTGTTTTGTTTGTGTGTTGACTTTGGTGTGTATTTATTCCGCACCCGCATCCTTTCTTTCTTCTTCTTCTCCTCCTCCTCTTCCTCTTCATCTTCCTCTTCACCATACTTGCTGTCATCATCTTCATCGTCGTCATCGTCATCTTCATCAGACGGTTCTTCCTTTCCATGGTAATCAAAGTCTTCCTTATCTGAGGCATTCGATTCGTTCTGCGCATTTTTTGTGCTGTCCGCATCACCTGCGTGTTCGGGTATAAGTATATCCCGAATAATATCCTTGATCTGTACCGAATAACCCTGCGTGTAGGCTATCTTAAGGTTCTTGGTGTCTTTCTGAGTGATCTTGTACATCGTGCGGAACTTGTCGCACCAGTCCTGATGTGGAAAGAACACCTGGATGCCGAGGGCACTTTTGAACTGCAGCGCCATCTTTTGTATGAGGCCATCGGTGATGATGAAATCCTTGTAGTACATCATGCGGCGTATCCACTCGTACACCGACTTGCCCAGCATCGACACCCGCACCGACTTCATCTCCAATGACTTGACCTCGTTGCAGCGACGCGTGCGCTGCTCCCACGCCTTGAGTATCTCGTTCTTCTGCTGTATGATGCGCTTGATCTGGTCCGGGCTGCAATTGAAGCTGCGGCCCACATGCTTGTAGACGGGCGTCTTCTCGAACTCACGAATGGCGGCGACCTTCTCGTTCAGCGCCAAGACATTCTTCCGCTTGATGCGATTGTCGAAAAGTATCTTTTCGGGTTGACTCTGCGTGAGAGAGAAAAACGTAAATAAATGAATCGTTTGAAAGATTCTAGAAATGAGTGGGTACTTTTAGGTACGCAACTCTGAAAGTGTTGAGGTTATGAAGTGCGCAGTTCTAAACGCAAACCACAACCGTTGTTGGGATGGCTCTTTTTTGTGCATTACTCATCTAACCACCAGCGGTCAGAGAGAGAGAATGACTTCTTCCCACACCCCATCCTTCAACATCACCAACTCTCTTCCTCTCCCCCCCTCCCCATCCCTCCCCCTCCTCCCTCATCTTCCTGCACAACCCCTCCTCGCCCAGCAACTAAGAACTTACCATTTTCGAAATTTTCCGTGTTGGCCTTCCTCGTTGTCGACGGGTCAGGCAGCAACAGCAGCTGCGTGTTACGACGACGATAAGCTGGGCAAGCTTCGCACTTTTCTTTGCTATTCGCCTCCTCTGCACTTTCCGCTTTGCAGTCGACGACGCGTCAGTTTTCACAGCCAATTGTAGACTCTTTTCGTTGATGTTGTATTTTATTTTAGATTTTCGCTTTCCGTTTTTAACGATATTGCAATTGAAGTTTTGACTGTTTCTCTTGATGTTTTCCCAAAACGGATTTCTTTCCTGTTTTGTAGTTTGTATTTCTTCTGGGGTTGCTGTTGTTTATTTTCAATTCAGTTCGGTTCAGTTGCGGCGGCGTTGCCAGCGCCCTTGCATGAGGTGTTGTATCTGAGTAGGAGGAACCCACTAACAGGCAAACAAAGCGACAAGCATAGAATACGACGGCCGAAACTCTACTAGAACGTTGCGTGCCTCGAGAATAGAGCAGAGCCAGACCGTTACGTGGTCCGCGGACGGGAGCAGGGCCAGCGTGGCGGAGAGCAAGCGATAACGTTGCGCCGGTGCCGGGGCGCTGTTCTGCCTCTCGCTCTGCCAGTAAAGCGAGTGTGTGGCCGATAGACCAGGGGTTGCTTTGTTCTTGTTCAAGCATCCGTTTGATTACGCGGAGAGGAGGTGGTTTTTGGCTGTGCACCGCTGTGGTTGTTGTTGTTGTTTTTATTCGCTACGGCTGATTTGAAGGCTGTCTGGCTCTCGTTGTGCTGCTCGTGCGCGCTCTCACTGACAAGATTCTGTCGGAACAGCCGTTTTGTTGGTTTTATTTTTGAAACAAATTCGCTTGAGTTTCATTAAACTTATTTTTGTTTCCATTGTTTTCTGCTTGTTTCTTGCTTTATTTGATTTGCTGCGCATATGCAGAAATGTTGTTGATGCACGTTGTCGCTGGGTTGTTGCATTGGGTGCGGGTTTCGGGGTGGTTCCTGACCATGTATCCTCAGGAACAAATAATAACAACATTTAGTTAAATTACCTGCTTTTGTTGTTGTTGTTGCTGGTGTTCTTCATGCCCCTGACAAGGCCTCATTTGATTACCGCGAAATGCAACGAATCATAATCAACACTGAAAGAAATGTGATTGTAGATATGTACATACTTATTTTCGATAAATTTTTCCGAGTCATAAAATTTATTGGTTTACAAAAATCGATATGATTTCTTAAAATAGGTTCAGATCGCGTACAATTAAATAAGTTCTTATGTTTTTTTAAAGTTAATACTTTGTTTCATAAAATCTATGCAGTGTACTTTGTCGGCAGTCGTATTCAGTGACCACGGAATTCCGCCACCAACGCTGAGCTGCGCATACACCTCTTTGCGAGGGAGCTCCACTTCACTTGGCGATGAAGTCGGATCCATTAAATCAAACTGCTGCTTCAGCAACCAGAACAACTGAAACAATAATAATAGATACAAAAATCAAGTAGATGCAGCAAACTTCAATCGTTTCTAGCACAGGCAGAAGACAAAAAAAACAGTCATTCTGTGTGAAGTGCGCATGTCTAGCAATTGTTATCGGCGGCCGGGTGACCTCAAATGAGTTCTCTCCTGAGCTAGAAAAAACCGCTCTCCGAACACTTTCAGCTTCGTTCGGTTTTGTACGCTGATCTCGCTCGATGGCTGCTCACCCTCTCTCGCTGCTTATGATTCGATAAAATAAAAATTCAGTATTTAGCTTTCTTCACAACGCTTGCAAAATACTACATACTAAAATAAATAAATACTATATAAATGATATATGCAGAATTTTGTAAAGATTTTAATATCAAAATCAATTTCTTTTACCAGACTCCCGATTATAGGAGTCACTGAATTATTGGATTCAATTGATAGGTCAATTCGTGTAATCGAAAGGGTCATGCAAGCGAAAAGTATTGTAGAAAAGAAAGGAAATGACATTGTGTTTATGAATATACAATTGTTGTTTTTATACCCTACACACGATTTATACCCTATACTCATCAGTATATTCACTTTGTGCTTCCATTTGTAACGCATTGAAAGAGGCGTGGCAGGTATATAAGAGTATATATATTCTTGATTAGTTTCACCTGATTCGATTTAGTCTGGTCTGTGGAAATCCGATTACAGCAGAATGATTAGAGGTACATATATTCTCTCTCATCACAGGCTGTCATTTGGGATTGAAACTGGGGACGAGAGCTATAAATTACAAGTGTAGGGTATATGAATTTTGGCCAGGCCGAAGTTACTATGGTACCTACATAAGTGCGTCGTGCGTTGCGTTTCTGTCAAAATGAAATTGGAACACGCAGTCTTATGGAAGTGGCTGAAATAAGAAACGCACTGACGGAGCCCACTTCGAATTTCCAATTTTGACATGCGCTACGAAGTGAAGTTGGCGGCAGATATCACAAAAATGTTCATGTGCGTGTGAATGTTTAGAAACTTTTTGTCAAAACATATGATGACGCAACGCTGTTATTTCGATATAGCGCAGCGTAGTTTCTAAGGCGCAGTGATAAACGCAACGCAAGACGCACTTATTTAGGTACCACAGTTAACGCTCTTTGCAAAAGAAACGTCAAATAATATATTACTATTCTTTATTTAAGCGCTTGTTTGGAAAATAGGTCTGGTTTTTCTTTGCTTTGTCATTTGCTGATATTCGTACATTCGCTATTAATCGTATTTCATGAATGACGGCTTGACTAGGCCCAATTTACAATGATGTAACTATAACGATAGTCGCTTTTTTTCGTGCATTTATTGTGTCTCATAGGCTGATGTCAGACTAAGCCTCTTGAGACGACACC
Source organism: Myopa testacea (assembly GCA_949629155.1). NCBI lineage: Eukaryota > Metazoa > Arthropoda > Insecta > Diptera > Conopidae > Myopa > Myopa testacea. The sequence continues at coordinate 30,466,270 of OX451348.1, forward strand.
CTCAGCGTCTTTTCAGAAGCACTAGCACTCAACACACGGTACAGTTAGAAAATTTTAAATGTTACCCGAACGCTCCGCTTTGGTTGTTCTTTTTGTTGTTGTAGTTTTATACGGTAACTCCAACAACAGCATCAGTTCTTGTAGGTCTCCTAAGGGGTGACAGCGCTTTCACTGTGTACTTTATTACTGATATTCATTTTCAAATATTTTAAACATTTTGCTTTCGCTTCTATACGTGTACCAAAAAACATTGTTAATATGGATCACTGTTCCCCAAGAAATTGCTGGGGTAAACTTTCACCCGTATATGAACTCATAATCCTGTCATGAGAAAGTGCTGCGTGTCAGCTGTTTCAACCTATCTCACAGCTGCCACTATTACATCGCACTAATGCAGATGGGTTGAAACAGTTGATACGTTACGTCTCGACTAACTGCACCTTTAAATGAAATGGAATAACGAAAGGATGGAAAATGCATTTTACAAAGTCAAAGGGTGAACATTCGTTTTCTTAAATGAAGCACCTTTTTTCAATAAAAAAGTAGTTATTTCGTTATTCCTGGAAATATCCGCCCCTCTTTTTGGACGTGGCCTCCGTTTAGGATTTATGGGCGGTTGAAGGTAGAAGAAGATCACCAAATTAAAGCTCAATATTTCCTAAAGCAGATAAGATATAGTGGCGTACGAGATGTCGTTGGAAAGGTACTTTGCGAGCGTTTCTCGACTTTGCCCTTGAAGGTGATTTTGACAAATTTGTTAGTTTGATATTGGAGGAAATTGTGTAATTTTAGTATACTTACACTTAGTGGAATAGTGTTACTATTCCATACATTCTGTATATCTTCTTGCCATTTTTATACATTTTGATTTCGCTTTTATAGTACCACACGTTTTTTGCTGATGCGGGACACTGTTCCCCCAGAAATTGCTTTTTGCTTCGGAGCAACAACAGCGTTTTAACCATTCGGCTTAAAACCGAAAAAAATTTACCGAAGTGTGAACTCAGGCCTAACAAAGGTTTAAGTTTTCTACATGGAGTTTTCTCCTGACAGAACGAACAAATGAAGGCTTCTGTTTGTTTTGTTCATTTCATTTCAATCCCCATTTCACAACAATTTCGCGATTTAGAAATGTTATTAGATTTTTTACAACTTGAAAACATCGATTTATTTCTATTTTCTGTAAGGTATAATAAAGAATAAGAGATTTAAATAATGTGAAATTAAATACAATATATAATTTCATTTTAATTTGTTTATTTCTTTTATTATTATTATGCAGACGGCATATTCTTAAAAATGGAAGTACCAAGAGCAACAGCATAAATAGTTAGAATGTGTATTCTTCTGAACACCCACAGCTTCATTTGATTGTTACAAAGAAATTCTCGTCGGAAGTTTCAACGTTTTGTATCCGCAGGAACGAAATTCGCGCATGCGTTTTTGGCAAACCAACGTAAAACATGAGTGTCGCTGAGGTTGTTATAAAGCAAGAACCAGATGTTGGCGAATGCGACGGTACACAACCAATGGCAATACCAAATCCCGTGCTGCCAACGAAAACACACACCGCAACACACACAAAAAGGGTGGAGTTTTTGGCATTAGAACCATTGGAGCCTCAAGATGAAGGGTCTGATAAGCTTCAGACCTCGGCGAAAACTGTTGGTTCCGAAAGTTTTCTTATATACGAATTGGAGAATACCGGTGTTGATACTTCAAAATGCACACCTCTCGAAATGCTGCAAAATGCACACTTGTCTCTGCAAAACGCAAACCTGGCTCTGGAAAATGCACACAGAAAAATCACAGAAGCTTTACCTGCAGAATCAGAGATTAGAACAGAAACTACAACCGCAACACCAACCCAAACAAAAACTCAAATCACAACTAAACCAACAAGCAAAATAAATACTCAAGTTTGCAGGAATCGCAGTTTAGATGAAACCACAACACATTCTTCAACATCAGAAAAAAATCGCCGTGTGGAAATGGCACCAATCATTTCAAAAGAAACCTCAATAAAAACTAACATGATGCCGATAGTACCAACAATAACAACAACTGCTTTATTATCATCATCCTCCATGCCACCCCCACCAACCCAACCCTCGCCGGCACAGCCGCTCACTAAAACAACAACCACAGAATTGAAGGTGAAATGCCTCTGTCGATTGGAAAAATCCACTGCTATAACCCCGGAAAAAACGCAGCACTTGAAGACTTTCTTCGAGCAAATGTTCGACGAGACGCGACAGATGAGTCGAAGGCGACAACGCGAGGTGAAAATGTCATTGCTACAGGCTGTGTCCATGGCTGAAGAACAACATGACGCCGGCCAAAACTGTGCAAAATGCTGCATCTAAACGGCGTGCATGCATTATATTAGTCGTGATTTGATTGCGAAACTACATTTAATAATATAACTAATGTCAAGATATTATTACTATATACTACCTTTAAATTTAGGATAACTTTATAATATAGAGGTATGTATATAGAAGACGAGAGATGTGTTTCTGTTTCTTCATTTACATCTTGCTTTCAAATTTCATTTGTTTATTTCAATTATTCAATATAAATATACTATTATAATTAATTTTACACGCTTCTTCAATATGGTACATTTTTAACACTTAACAATAAATAAAATACTTCGGTTTTCCTATAACTAGTTCAAAAAATGAAACTTACATAAATTTCGTACAATTTAAGTTAATCTAAAATTACAGTTTAATTTAATTTAAACTTAAATATATGTTAAATATGGAATTTCGAATTTCTATATACAGAATATGAGCGCAGCAACGGCAAGCTGCTTTGTCTACTCTTCTTCGTCTTCGCGCATTATGCGTTCGCCCTTGCGCAGTATCACTTCCAATTGCGAAATCAAACCAATGGCGCGGAAGTTCTCCTTGAACAGGGCAAAGTCCTCCAAGGGCTTTAAGTACTCCAAGGCCTGTGCGTAAGTCTTCAGATCCTTGGTGGGCGGTGTTGCGCGCTGTGCAATTCCATTCGTCTGCGCGCTGCCGTTCATGTACTTTGGGGAGCCATGGCCGTTGATGGGTGTAGTGGCGCCATTGGAGGGGGCTCTGGCTTTCTCGACCTGATGTTCTGATCCTTCTGACAACGCATCGTTGTGCTCATTGGCTCCATTTACCACGGTCACTTCATCGTCGTCGTCGGGTCGTGAACGCTTCATTGCGGGTTGGTAAGGGCCCGCCGACTTGGGTCGTTGATGCTGCGGATTCCCTGTATGCGAAGGTGGTCGCTGCATTTGCGGATACTCGTCGGTGCTGTGATGACGCTCGTAGTAGAAGTCGTCATAGTTGTAGTTGTGGTGTTCGTATCCATTCTGGTGCGGAGATGTTTGCAGATGATGTGGGTGTTGCGGCGGCTGTTGTTGCAGAAGATGCTGTGGCGACTGTTGACGCTGCTGCTGCGGAGATGGTTGATCCTCCTCGTCGTCTTCGTATTCGCCGTACTGCTGATGCATGTAGCCGTAGTATTGCTCTGGTACATTTTCGAAGTCGTTGAGGCGATCGGCGCTGGTGGGCGGAAACATGTGCTGCAAGTCTTGCACTATGTCGGGTATCCACAGTGAAGGCCCGGACGGTCGCAGTTGATTCGTGGCCAGCTTGTGTGCAAAACCGGTCAAGTGAGTCTCCCGGAAACGATTCAGCCAGCGGTTGTCCGCAACGAAGCTGGGCGCCCCGATCACTTGCTTCGCTGTCTCGGCCTTCTCCTTAATCATACCATGAGTAATGGAACCTCGCAGCTGTGGATTCAAATTGGCGCGCACGAGCCACTCATAGACGACGGCATTGATGTAGGCGCACCGGCGACTGCGCTCGATTTCCTCGACCATCGCCTGCTGCTCGACGGCTTTGAGATTAGTGGGAACTTCAAGACGCAGCGAAGGCACCGCACTGGATATGAGGCGTCGACCACCGATGTTGTTCGGATTAAAGTGTAGCGCACACACGACTGGTTTCTTGAATGGCAAAATTCGACTGAGCGAGGCCTGGCAAGCTTGCTTCCACAGCGAATGGAATGGATTCTCTGGTCGAGGAAACTGAAAAAATTGCAGCTGTGGATTCTGACGTGAATTGGAAATGCATCCAATGATGCAGCAACGACGAATAGTCGGCATCAGATGGTGTTTCTAGCAATCAGTTTATGAGAACGATTAGGCGCCTAACGGTCCGTTTTTCGAAAATGTATGCCAGTTGATTCTATACAAAAAACTGAAATAGAATGGAGATTAAATTTCGTGTTTTCAAATTAAAGGTAATGTTTTGCAAAATACGAAAAAAAAGATATCCTTACAACTTTTAACGAAAGAAAATAAATAATTTTAGTTGTTGAATTGTTGCACATCCAATGCAACGATGATGGAGAGAAAGGAGAAAGTAAAAAAAACAAAATCAGAATAAGTTGACAAATGATTTGTATTTGTGTCAAGTTGAGAATGGAGTAGATCAGACTCAGGATCTTAGAGCCTTTTGAACAATGGTACCACTAAACAACCACAATATGGATAAATATTTACAATGATTGTTCAAGTACAAATTTTCGGCAAAGCAATGTTATCCATGTAATGAAGCAAGTAATCATATATTAAAGTGTATTTTATTCTTGCTCATTACAACAGTATATATACTCTGACTATTCACCCCTTTCAATGGTACATACGTAAATATGTACACACATATGTACATATGTATATCGATGTAAAATGCCATGACGTGCCCTTGAATACAATTCATTTCTCGAGCTTTCGTGTCTGTCTGTCATCACAAATAGTCCACGACTTTTTTTATATCGCATTGACATAGGAACACAGGGAAATCTGCTTATTTATTATCATGTATTATCTAAAAATTGTACCTACTCGTTAATGAATACACTAAAGTAAGAACACTAAACTGGGTCCAGGGTACAATAACACTTTAATGCACTTTAATGCCTGTGGCGAGTATTGACGAGTACTCGGTATTGAACGGCAACACACAACAATATACTATGCGATGGATAAAGAAGCATCGTTGTTGTGTAAATTCATATTAAATTTTTGCGCTAAGCTACCATAAATTGAAGCAATTTTCAATTGAATTTCGACCAAAATTGAAACCTTAGAGCAGAGGCTTAAGTTTCGTTTCCTAAAATTTTTGTTTCTGCTTTTGATATACTCAGTGGACTCAACTGGTTTATTCAGTTGAAAGATAAATACGATATTAACTGCGAGTCTTGAAAACTCGTACTTAGGTGAGAGTTATTAAGAAATACATGTACATGATATTATATATTGTGGGCAGGTAGATATTTAGCAAGGTGTGTATGTGCTCTGCGAACTCCCGATCGATTGCTGTAAGTTGAAACTTGAGAACATGATGAAGATGAGCTGCGGAACATTCTTTCACAGGAAAGGAGTGTCAGTCAGGTTCAGTTACAGCGATCGTAAGAATACAACAACAAATTAAGCCATCATAAAATCACAGGCTTTCTTTGGTATCGAAACTATGTACTTTCAAACATCCATTATATGAAAATGCTCTAAAAAATTTACATTTTTAAGTGCCGTTTTCACAATGTCCGGGTTAAATGCTCTTTTCAGACGTCAATATCTCGGACAATTCGCTCTTAATTGGCCGGCCAAGGACATCAACAAGTTTTGGTCGATTGGCCAAATATGGATGACATTTAATATTTTGAATTTGGTCCCTTTTACAATGCCTTATTTTTAAACTATCGTAAAACAAAATTTATATACAATATATCGCGTGTATATAGAAGCGTGATTATATCTTTTGAAAGCGGGTTCACATTTTACAATCATATTATAGTATACTCGTATAATTATATACTAGGGTTGCATCATAAGGCGTGTCCATGTTTAACAACTAAATCTGAATCAGTCTGAAAGAGTTTCTGTGCACGATTTCGAGATTAGAGACGAAGTGCAGAACCATCTTTTCCTCAACGTCATCCCAGAAATGAAAAAAACCCAGTATACAATAGAATATCTCGAGAAGGGACGGAAATAAATTGAGGCGGAGTTGATAAAAGAAAACCATGACCCATTTGGCAAAGAACAAAGTGCTCTGTCACTGAGATAATACACCAGCGCTAATAACTGTTTGAATGAAGCTACGAATTCAATGATTCATCCACCCTGCATATCATCGTGCAGATATGGCCCAACATCTGCGATGTTTCTAATGGGGGAAAATATTGCTTCGGTAGAGGCGATTCACTTGGAATGAGGGAAGACATCTCTGGGCAGGAGTTCAATCGGAGTTCGACAAATAAAATCCTTGGCATGGGTTTAAAATATACATGTATAGGAAATTATTAAAGGAATTAAAAGTCACTGTCTTGGGAAGAAAATAAGAGACACCACATCCCCTAAACAGGTGAGTATTTATTTCACAGCCATCGTACATGTTGTATAAGGAAACTTAGAAAGAACATTTAGTCTGTTCGACTCTCTACGAGTCTATAAAAGTCCATATTTCAATTTGCGGTTAAAAAAATGTAATTAAAAGCGGTTAGTGTTGGATCTAAAATGTCCAAAGTCTCCTTTTAGTTGAATATAACTCGCAAATATCGACGTAATGAATAACAATGTTGATGAACTTTAGACTTACATATATATGTTTTATCTACAGATCTTGGTTTTGGTCTATAGATCCAAGCGTCAAAGAAACCAGAGTCAAGTCAACGGGCATCTCCAACATTGTCGTGACTTCGTTAAGTGGTTGTTTCCAGTCAACACATCAACTCGGTGATTGCTGTGATTTTTCGAACAAAAGCATCTTCAGCAATGAGGCTCATTTCCAACTGATTTCGTACGTAACTAAACCACGTTTGTCGCATTTGGAAATCGACCAATTCACGAACCATTCGCGGACCATAAACAACCATCCACATCCACAAAATAAAAGAAGAAACATCACTATGTCTGGTATGGATTTTGGTCCACTGCGGATGCTTGATTGGGTTGTATTTTTTTGGTTCGCTCGTTATCCGAGGACATGATCACAAATGAAGTTTACCTCAATTGGATGAAGTGCATGTGGAAGAATGTTTCCAGGTCGAGATCGAGGGCGATTTCACGTTGCTGGAAGGTGACTCTTGGTAGTTATGGTAGTATGATTTCATATGTTTATTCTATATACTATATGTATGTATCGAATATCTGACAATGAGCCAGGAAACGAGACTCGAAGGGTTCCTTATGGAACTATCATAAGATGTTTAGTTATCGGGGAATGCGCAAATGTTTTTTCACCATTTGGCTGATATAATATCTCCATGTCAAAATGTATGAGTAATTATATGGACGGACAGTAATAGAAAAACAGTAATTAGATTAGGAATCTCAGGCGACACTCTGAGTTAATTGAAGCGGATGTCATAAAGCTTTGCTGATAAACTCATTACTCGTAAAGTACAAACAAAGATACGCCCATTTATTTAATTATTGAACCCTGTCGAAAACATTGATTTTTGTTTATAATCTATAAACATAGTCTTCTGGCGATGAAGACTCTACTGTGGTTCTATTTGTATTTAAAAGATTACTAAGCAAGCTCGCTTTGTCGTCATATGATATATCTATGGTATGTACTCGTGCGTACATTCGATATGTATGCTAGTAACAAGTCTGTATATGCCCCAAATGCCTGTATACACCTGAAGGTACGTATTCGCCATATGGAAACACGTTTGCCTTACAGTTCTCACTTATAGGTCATCGTCGTATTCTATTTGATAAAGTTATTTGATATTTTTTGCACCCGCTCCCCAATGAAAATACTTTCATTTGCCTTCGGTTTTGTGTAACTGAACCTCAGCTCGTTCCCGGAAATTTCCATCATACGGTTCCACACCCTGACGGCCGTCTATATTGCCCGCTGTCGCAAGTTCCTACTCATGTCGTTCATATTTATATATGTACATGCATTTATATGCATGTATGTGCATATATACTCGTATAGTACAATATATTGTATAAAATACGAGCGCATTAATTCGTATATATATTTTCACAACAAGTTTTTCGCTCTGATGTTAATCCTCTGAGATACGCCCAGGTAAATTCGCCCTGAGTTTATATTTGTTGTACTGCTCCACAGCTGCTTTTGCTGCCGCTGCTGCTGCTGGCTTCGTATAAATAAGACACCTTCGTCCCCTACCTTCTTCAATACCCATACTGAGAGCAAACAATTTCCAATGTTTTCAAGCACTTGGATGTTTGGTTGGTGGTATGGGCGAAAAAAGGTTACCTTTTAGAGAGTTTCTTCAAAGAGTGTGTTTTGCTTTTATATCTCGTGGGCATCTACATCCTACGGATGTGAGCTGAATAATTTATTTGTCTCTATCTCTCTCTCTCTCTCTCTCTCTCTCTCTTCTCTACTCTCCCCTTTAGCAAAAGATCAACTATATAGACACTGAGACATTATATAGTAGTTAGTATTTTGAAACAGTATCAGTCTCTGGGTGATTTTCAGATTTGTATTGTATAGTTTTTCGTTTTATAATGATTCATTGATTTAGTCATTGATTTTATGACACAAGTTTAAGCTTAACGCAGACTTAGCTTGACTTTATTCAGTGTAGAAGAGTTTATTAAGTTCAGTGTTTTTTAGAAGCCTCCAAAAGTAGCATATTCAAAAATTGGGCTTTTAACTGGGTTCGCAATTTCGCAATACATAAATACAAATACTATATAATGTATCTTTTCCATATCTTTTGTTTATGTGTAGATGTGAACTTCCTCGGCATTCTTCTAGAATTCTTTTTCACTTTCTACCAGTACAACCCGATTTCCTAAACCTACTTAAATTATACTATTTTGTGGTAATTCGTTGGCCACGACTAGAAACTATGAAAGTCGAAGCATTTAAATCAATTAAATTCATGTTTTGAAATTGTCCAAGCTAATAATAGTAATCACTGTAAAAATTCTGAAACAAATTTCAATTCTAAAACGTAGACGTTGGCCTAATTGAGCATTTAATTAACCCTAGTTGTTGTATTTATAGTACTGAGGTGACTTAAAATTTTAATTTAAATTCATTAGCTACGCAAAATGGGCGGTCGAGGGCGGAAGTGGGGGATTTCATTATTATTTTTACAAAAATCTCGAATTCGAATATACCACTCAGAGCATCTGTTGTTGTTCGAATATTGCATAAAAACGACATTAATTTTTCAGTTATCACGAATGCAGTTCTATTCGAATTCGCACTGAGATTAGCATTGATATTATTTATGCTGTTCGAATTCGATTCGAATCAAGCGTTTGAAAATGTAAACGACTTTGATTTAGTCAACTGAATTTTATTTGTAGTTTTCAAATTTAAATTCACTCTAAATATTTCATATTCGAATTTCGAATATTTAGATTATTATTATGTTTTTCTTTCACTGAATCACACTTAACAGTATTTTTTCACAAACGTTCAAACATTTTTCGAATATATCGAGTTTTAATTAGATGCACTCTCTCTTCTCTCTCTCTCTTTTTCTCTCTTTCTCTCTCTCTCTTTCATGGTTAGTTTTGTTTACATAACAAGTCCGTAGATTCTACCGATTAACGCTCGGAACTGAGCTGGTTTTCATGTGATGCTTTAAATTTCAGTGCTTCGAATTGTTTCTTTATCTGGTTATCTTTCCACTCCCTCAACACGGCCCACTTATTTTCGAATTCGCTACGAATGCCAAACAAAACAAGCAGCAGCAACCACAAAGCCAATCACTAAAAACAACAGTCAATAATAATAATGATAAAAATAATAATGAAAATAATAATAATAATGACAATAGTAATAACAATAATAATAACAATAATAATAATAAAAAACAATAATAATAATAAAAAACAATGATAATAATAAAAATAATAATTAAAATAATAATAATAATAATTAAAATAATACTAATAAATAAATAACAGTTAATATGCTTTAATTATTTTGTCATGTTGTTTATTGTTTTTGTTTTCTTCATTCTCATAATTACCTCATTCGGAATTCTCAAGACCCTATCTAGTCGTTGTATTCAGATATTTAGTAGATGTAACTTCGCAAGATGTCACTCTCAATCTTGCGGTTTCTCTCTCTCTCTCTGTCTCTGTCTCTCTTTCTCTTTGGCTATCTCTTTCTCTTGAGCTCTTCTTATGTACTGTTCAAGTTGCACTAATAAATTCTCCGTATTACCGGATGGCTCAATGGATGTTCGCAGTAGTAGAAAAACACAAACGTCGCACACGACCGCTCAACACAAAATGAAACACTCGCCTTGTGCGCCCAAAAATATTGCTCGTCGCTCCCAGCGAGAAACCCAACATGGCTGACGACCACTAATGCGAGTCGACGACGGTGTCAAGCGCACAGCGACGAGGAACGTAAGTACGGGGCATTACAATATATCAGCAGCAGTCGTAGAAAGCAAACAGAGTGCACACCGTTTCCACGCGCTCTCTCGTGTGTTGGTGCGCTTCGCTGTGTGCGTGTATAATCCAAGCGAACGAAACCCAAAACGACAACAACCAACGAACGACCCTCATACGACTCACAACAGCTGTGCGTCTATAGATGATGCACAGAACCGAACCGAACCGAACCGAAGCGACAAAACCGGCGCGCCAAAGAAGGCGGCTGGTTTCGAATATGGCTGGGATGATGGTCGGTGAAAACGACCAAACGACCGACCGACCGACCGACCGACCGACCGCCAGACCAGACCAGACTCAGCGAATGTAAGGCCGAACGAACGAACAAGTTTTACGTTCTCGTTTCCATATATACACGAAATCATATAATGGACTGAATGAGCAGAAAATAATGATTCCAAATACTTGGCTCGCCTACCTACTTTGGTAGGCACTCAGCAGAGCGTTTAGTATATCGGCGCTATAAGCGTCGTCTGTGCATGACGCAGAACAGCAACAATTACGGCAACAACAACCACAACAACCACAACAACAACAACAACAACAACGCCAGTAACATCAGTCATGGAAACAACAACAACAAGAAAAACAAGAAGATTGGCACACCATCCACATCTACATCCAGTAATGGGCTTGAGGCTATAAACGAAGATATACTCGTACACAAAACATAGAGAATGTGCCAGAAAGTGTATAAGTGTGTACGAGCATTTGTGTGTGTTTGCGTGCGTGTGTGTGTGTATAAATGCCGACGAAAAAGCCTCGACTGGGGACTCACATTAGGCGTGGTGGTTGCTGTTGGGTCTCGACTGTTCTCGTTCGATGTCTTTTATTACTTTCCACCCTTCCTCTTGCTCGAGCTGCAGTGTTGTGCTTGTTCTCTCTGTGGCTCTACTCGTTCTGTCTCTTTATGCTTCATTCTCTCTCTCTCTCTCTCTCTTGCGCTCACTTCTTGTTTTTATCTCCCTGTATGCGCTACGACCCTCGTTAAATTTTCTCTTTTATTGCCTCACAACCCGTAGGATTTCTTCGATGCTTTTCCAAGAACCTGAATTTTATCATCATCATTTCAATCACTATCTTTTTCTACAACAACAACGCATTGTTAATAATCCGGCCGCTTCTTCATTATGTTCTTTTTCATCATCATCATTATCGTCGCCATTATTATCATCATATCAACTGCGCGTCATCGTTGTCATCGCAGCGCGCAGAGTCCCTTGCCAATTTCTGGTAACTAATCCATTTTAACTTTGGCAAGCTAAGCGACCTTTTCTTCCTCCATTCCTACTCCGCTCTCCGTCGCACCCGTCACCATGCCGACCGTACCAACGTTACCCAATTTCGCATTTCCACTTTTTGCATTGTTTTCCTTTCGACAAGTGACCTTCCATTCCTGCGCTATCGTCCAACTTTGTAGTTTGTAGTTTTCGAACCTTTTGAGGGATTTTCTAAAAATTTATAAATTTACTGCTTCGTTGATATCCTCTCCGAGGCGTGCAGCCGACATTCGTCCACCCGTCCTACCGTTTGCTCGTATTGGTGTGCTGTTAAAAATGCCATTTAGTGCGTCCCTTTCAGTCCCACCTCGTCCCCCCGCCTAATCGCAACATCTATGTTATGTGGCTTTGCCTGTAGCTGTCATTGGGGACTCGGAATGTGTATTTTTTCTCGTTGCGCACTCTTCGTGTTGCTTCTCCAAGAGAGACGGTGATGAAATTATCTTCGCAGCTATCTATCCATCCATCTATCTATCCGTCTGCCATACTATAGTATAGAGTACTCTCGTATTGTATATTGGAAGCGTATAACTTTGCTCGAACCCAACCTGAACTTTGCTACCCTGCAGTGCCTGTTGCCGCAGTCCGTCGTCCCCTTGTCCTCGTTGTTGCTCTGCCATAACGTTCCATCGCTTCGAGAGCCTGCTGCCCGCTTTGAAATCTCTCGCCTCACTCGACGTCATCACTATCGCCGTCATCATCACGTTTCCGTAGTACTCTCGTAGGTAGCGTGTATACAAGCGCTGTGAACTGATGCCGTGCCAAGTTGGTCGGGTTCGTTTTCGATATTATTATGGCTCGTATAAGGTAGAAGCTGCTGCCACCAGGCAGGCAACCAGCCAGCTGTCGGCCATTCGGTGCGTCCGTCTGTCTGTCGGTCGGTCTGTCGGTTGATTTCGCCTGTGTCGCTTTGTCGAGTTGTCTCACTGCGCACGTTTATACAGTCCACCGCAAATTGCTCGTTCGTTTATTCGTTCATTTCGTTCGTTCAGTTCGTCAGGGTTCTTTGGTAACGTTGAGCACCCATCTGAAGGTGCTGCAGCAGCAGCAGCTGCCGGTACTCAATTCGACTCGTCTTGGGTTACTTTCGAATGCTTTCAAATTCGGGACGATGGTATTTGTTCCTCCTCTATAACGCAAGATGAGTTGATATCTGTGGATTTATTATTGGGTCGCGTCGGTCGCACGTCGTACCTTTTATTTGCAACTCATAGTTTTTCTGCTTGGATGCACAACCTGATAGAAATGCGCTAGACTTGGTCTGGCCTGAGATTGGGAGAACTTTGAAATTTTGCCAAAGTTCAAAATTCTCTATCTATCTCCCTCCTGCAACGGTTCATCTGCAGTACGTTTTGAATGCTTCGTTCCGAAGAAGTTTTCTCTTTGGAACTTTTAAGTACAGTTGGTTTTGTTTGATATACACTTGAGGCTTAATAACTTTCAATGGATTAAATGCCTCACATGCATTTAACACACGTACACACACACACACACACACACACACACACAAACACAGTCTAATAGCATGCGCACCCTCTATAGTATATGCAAAGTCCTCTATACTCGTACTCATATATGTATGTATGTACACACATATTGTGTACTTATGTATATACTACTTATTATATTATATATACACAGTAGGTGTTCTCAGTCCTCCTCGCCACGATTTAGGTTTTGTAGTGCCGTCGAACTATTTTCGGTATACACATGCTCGTACTGAAGCCATAGAATTATACGACCCTTCCTTCGTTCCTTGCTTTCTGTCCTAACTTCCTGCCGTCCTCCTCCCCTCCGCCAGCCAAAAATGGATGGAAGCATACTGAAGCTTCTGGTCTGGTTTTCAGGTCAGGTTTCGTGTGGCGTGTTCGGTGCTTGGATTGGCATGTTGCCGGTCACTTTTGGCATTAGTTATAAAATACGAGTATAGCAGGGAAGCAGATAACCACTTGCGTAATGTTCGAAGGTGGGTCATCGATGCGGGAGAAGGACAGGCTTCCTCCTGTTCGGGGGTTGAAATGTTCGCTTACTAGTCTACAAGGGAGCCCCTTAAGTATACCCTCCTCTGGCATACTCGTAGAAGCTTCACAAAGTGATGTTAATCTCATCTCTACTTTTTGGCTAGAAGATTGCTTTTATATCGTAATCTTCGTATAATAATAAATTATATTCTTCAGCTTTGGCTGGTGATCGATGTGGTCGATGGAGCGCTACAATCGGTATAATTGGACGACGATGCCTTTTACACAAACAATATTAAATTATGTACATTCAAAAATAAAAGGAAAACACTTGTTACTTGGTATTTTTTAGAAGGAAAATTCTTCAAATCGAAAGAAGTTTTTTTTTTTCTTTTCAAAAGTGTAGATGTTTTAAGCAGAGCTTCTTCTTCTTTAGAACAAAAAAAAAAAGATAAAGATCTGTTTTCAAAAATTAGTCATTTCAAATGTGTTTTTATATTTATTAAGTCATCACATGGGGAGTATAAATGAATCATTCGTTTGCCATTGTTGATTCATCGGTGATCAATCGAATGTTTCATTTAGTCATTATAACACATTTATGTATGGTTGAGATGACTGAGAAAGCCAAGTTTAGCACATGTACATGTATATCACTGTTTCTTTTTTGTCGGTGTTTAGCTGACATATTTTAGTTATGTACTCATATCGTCCACGTACATATCCTGAGTTTCACTATCGAGGCAAACCTGTAAATTCAAACATTCTATTAATGCTATAAGTCCATCCATCGATAGATAAAATCCATGGTAATTTTTGTATTTATTACACACTTTATAAATTATTATTTATAATTCTTATAATTTACGTTGATATTTATCTCTTGGGACAAAGGTAGAAAAAAAACATGATCAATACAGAACAACTTTTAATTGATTTATTCAAGTTTAAACACATAATTGATTGAAATTATGTACTTATACTAAAAATCGGCGAGGTTTGATTCATGTACCAAATTATTGGTAAATTGCTTTGGGTTAAATTGCTTTATCTGAAATTTTAGAATGTGTTAAAAATGGTAAATTTAAAGCCATGAAGGAGTGCTATCTTTGTCATGGTCGAAACTGATATATCCTCCTACACATCGATTACCTCTGTTGAAATATCATTTAATAGAAATCCTTTGGAATGATTGAGAATCTTTAGTCTTAATTAACGGAGAATTTTAATTGAGAACCTTTCGAATAATAACGGAAATGCTACAGTGGCGCACTGAACGCATGGGGCTTATGGGGAAATACACAGATTAGATTATGTTAAAATGGGCGGACCATTCCTTGATAAGCTAGTATACAGTACTGATATTACGTGTCCTACTTGCTTTTCGTTTGTGGTCGTATCAACGTCATAGGCGTCAAGGCGTGTGCCAGTTCTTTTTAAAAATATAGAGACAGATAAAAATCACTGAGAGGTACATTTATTTCCCAAGATACTTTCATATCAAGAGCAATTTTCACACAACTTAATTTGAAGTATTGCACGGAAATTGCATTTATAGTATGTCCAAGAGATTTCCAAAGGAAGATCCCTGCAAATGAAGAGATGGCTGCTCATTCATCAACATCGTCATTTAGGCATTTCATCCCCGGCACTTTTGTACGTTGGTTATTATTTTTTAGGTACTCGCAATTCATTGAAATGGACTGACAAAGCAGCCTTTCTTTGGTACTTTTCCTTCTTCGTCTACGATACTGTAATCGTATCGTCGTGTAGTCGTATTTAATTTCATCTATTTACGGGAAAATTTCGGGAAAGGCGTATGGTTTGAAGGGACGGAGGAGTTCGAAGAATTGTGGGGAGAACGGCATGGTCTTAGAGAGACTTATCGAATTCCCTTGGGTTGAATCGATTAAGTACGAGTATATTAAAGAAATATTAAATTAAGAACATAATGCGATAATAAAATATAGATACAAAGAGAAGATACGAGTATAGAAGATTTTGAAGATTTATTTAAGGTTTTTCGAGATTTCCCAATAATGTGAAGTTCTCCCTTTCATTTTTAATCTTAAATGATATCGATTGTAGATCAATCTATCCATTTATTGCGACGGATCTAAGCACATAACTAATTTAAACCTTATGATGGCTCAATGATTATAAGTAATTTCATAAAACTTAAGATGGAAAATATATTCGATATTTATGACAACGGGGAAGAAAAACTTAACTGTACTTATCTATAGAACATTAAAATAAATAGTAAAACATTCCACAATCGACATCAGTTAAAAGGTAAACCCTCAGGAATAATTTTGTGGCCTTAAATTAAATCTGTTAGCTTTGCTAAAAAAACTAGAAAACAAAACCGGGTCCTTTTTGCTTCTACGGATTAGATATGTAAAAATATCCTAACATAATCCTCCCGTAATCCCCAACTTATAAAATTCTTGAAAGATAGTCTTTCCTCAATCTTTAACTTAAAAATCCTTAATCTCTTAAAAAATCTAAATACATAATTAAATCAAACTATGAGAATTTATTCTGGAAGCCGATATTAAATAATAGTGCATTTATTAATTTAATAGCCACACATTTTCCCAATTTTTTTAGAACAAAATGCATTTTAAAATACATATATCTAAAGGATTCTCTACGTTCCTCTAAGGTTGCAAAATTAAAAGATTATAAAGATATTTTTTACACTCGAAAAATATCAACGTTTAAAACGTTGTCGAAGAAGAAGAAAAAGAAGCATACTCGTAAATGTTAAAAACTCTTAAATACGCGTGTTCCTTTGTTCGACTCATACACCTCGAAGTAGAACGGAGTTGATAGATAGACCCCATAACAACCCAGTGTAGATTATAATAAACGATAAATCGATGAGCTATTCCTCAAATCTTGAATCTTTTCTTGGAAAACTATACCTACATTTGTGTTGATGTGTGTGTGTGTGTGTGTGTGTGAGTTGTACGTTTTGCTACATTTGTTGCTAGCATCTAGATGTATTAGATGTGTGTGCATATTAGATTTCCTATATACCAGAACTATTTTCTGAGTAGGTTTCAAACTGGTTATTAGAGTGGTTTCGGCTGTGTACGAGTACCGTCAGCGGCACCGGCCGCAGCACCATCAACGGTACCCTTTGTACCCTTCAAACAAACCAAAACAATTGTTCTCAGTTCATGAAGTACCTGTTCAGACATAGCGTGACAGTGTACCTGACTTTCATTTAATAGGTACAGACATACAATATGTAAGTAAGTACATATTAAGACTTGTGGAATGTTTCCGGGAAAATACACAATCCACATGAGGGATAAATAGTAGGCTTTGAAAGACCCATAATTAGGCGTACAACTTATTTTGAATTACGACTTATTATATGGTTTTCGTATTTATTTGCGAGATAATAACTTTTTAACAAATTACTCGAATGTTGGCCTACGTATTACGTATATTAGTATTACGTCTAATAAGCTGATTTTACTCGTTTAACCTTAAAGTCTGGTCCTCAACTATTGAGAGACATTTGTTCGCGAAACTGAGCATAGAGCCAATGTACTATATCCCTGTACGTATACATACATGTAATGCATGGAGATAAAAAACATGCGCAAAATTTGTGTTGAACATGCCTCAAACATTCGCTCAGCGACCCAGTAGGGAAGAGAGAAGTGATGATGGCAAGATATCCGTGATATTAATCATCGTATTGGTCAAATTTTGAACTCTCCCTCTTGATGACTGACTGACTGTTGCTCCATGATGATGACGTCATGTTGCTCCATTCTTTTAGCAGATTCAGACATAATTTTTCTTTTTTCTGAAGGCTTCAAAGTCAACCTCCTTTTCGAGAGGTAGAAAGATAAACTCTTCTGAAAGTTATTTCAGATGTAATGATGATATGCTATAAATTAAATAAATACATACATACATACATACATATATTGAAAAAAATTTATATGTACATCTATATAGTTTCTTCTTCAAAATTAGAGAAAATTAGTAGTTTTTCAATCAAAATTGCCTTAGAGATTAGAAAAATCTCTTGTAAACAACAAAACTACATTTTATATCTACTGTTTAATGTGAATTAATGTCTGTCTAAACGATTTAACAGCTCACATCACACATGAAGTCGTGTTCTTTTCCAGCTGTTGTGGCTGGAGGAACACCTGGCATGACCACCTCAATGGAGGTAATTCACTCAAGTGTTGTTGTTCCTACCGGGCTGATGGAACCCAACTTTTGCACAAATGCACGCGCGTCTTTTCGTACTACGGCGGGTGAGGTTGGAGAACATTGTGTGTGTCTCGTGCACACACAAATGCTCAGAAGCCGACAACAGGGATGGACGGACCTGTTCTCGGACAAATGTTCAGTGTCAGGTTTTCGATCGAAGAGGCCGCATCTTACAGAAACAATAACTATTCTAGTCGAAAACCATAATTATTATTGTGAGGTAAAATAAGTGTGAATCGGCGCCAAAACATGTGGAGTCAACAGAAACGACTTTCCTTAATCGATGATCTTCATAGCTTCCCGTGTCTCTGGGATGTGCACAGTGTTGAGTATCGAAATGCCAGTGTAAAAGCCGAAGCACTCGCACAGTTGGCGAAAAAGTATGAAGTTGAATCGGTGGAAATCGATAAGAAAATTCAAGCTTTGAAAAGTCAATTTCGTCGAGAGCATAAAAAAATATTGGACTATCAAAGGGATGGTTCACCGACTAAGGCCGCGATTTGGTTCGGTTATGATCGTTTGCTCTTTCTACTTCCATGTTATGAAACGAGAGAATCGAGAGCAAATCGTTTAACGGATAATCAAGAAATGTCAGCTGTTAGTATTTTTCTTTTGAATTTTTGGATATTTACATATATTTATATGACCCAGCGTGAAATGAAAGCTTTATATGGAAAGCAGAGAAGAGTGCTGCTTTTAGAGGAGGGAAAAAATAATAAAAATACTTTCACGACAATTCTTGCTTTTACAAGAAATCAAAATTCTAATAATGCTATCAACATTGCACCAAGGCGTAATCTATACATTTCATTTATATATCGTGAAGGTTATAGATATATTAATATATGTATGTCGGTACTAGATAGCTATCAAACGGTTTTCATATACTTTTATAGAATTAAAAATGGATTACATTAAATTACGAAAAATCTTATTGATCATAGGTCAAAATATGGCCCCGCTGAATAGTACGACATTGTTTTAAGCATAAGCCAAGTTCTAGGTAACACTTTTACTGGAGTGTTCTTAAATGGGGGTTCTTTTGGGTATCCTTATCGTTTTTCTTTCTCAACTTACTTAACATCATGCAAAAAAAAATGCTAATGATTCCATAATCATTATTTTCGAGTGTGTCTTAAAATTAACAGTGATCTTGAAAAATTCCAAAGAATACATATGCCAATTTGTCCAGAAATAGCTGATGTCTTATTATTCATATCTGACTATCCGGCCTCCATCAATTAGTCTCCTTCGTCGATCTCAGCTTTTGAGCATCTCAGTAATAAACCCATTTTTAATCACGCACCTTGTTTTCTTTTCTTTATAGGAAGCTTCTTATAAATTGCTGTATGGCAATGATAGCGATGGAAATAATGACGATGATGTTGAAAATTATAGTTCAGCCAGCGGTGGTTCCAGTGCCAACGAACTGCAGTCCCAGGAAACTTTATGTGCTTTAGAAACAATCAGAAACAACGCTCTAAAAAGAAAAGAATGTCTCTCTCCTATCAAGACACAAAAGAAGAAATCCTTTGATTCCAGTGGAACGGAAGCACTCCAACACTTGACAACTCTGACCGAAACCGTTTTTAGACGTGACGAATACTCTATTTATGGTGAGCATGTTGGAAATAAACTCCGAAACAGCGGCAGATCGAGGTTGGAAAAAGCGATTGCTCAAAACGAGATCGACAATATTTGCTTCAAGCTAGCGATGGGTGGATTCTCCGAGTTGGCTCACTCATATCAGCAATCAACACGTTCCAGTCGCGATGCCACCGAGATACTGCCTGCGGCATCGCTACAACCAAGCGTTTCCTTGCAGAGTCCTCCACGTTCGAACCAATTGTCTCAAGCCAATTTAAATGCATCCTACGTATCACCTGCGTGTAAACCTTTCGATACGTTTTAAGATTTCATTACTCGTATATTCGAACAGCTTAAATTAATTTAGGTTTAGATTCGTATGGCATTAATTATAATTAAATAACAGTTTTATTCAGGTAATCACATTTAAAGCCATGTCAAAAATTAAGGCTCGAAAAGTAAGTGTTATAAATATTATATACAGTTAGTATTGTAAAGGTATTGAATTGCATTTAAAACAATGCATACATTTCCTTGCCTCCAGGATAATCGACGAAATTAGTCAGACTTTGGCGGCGGATTCTTAAATATATTTTCCAGCTGAGATATCAAGCCTATGGCACGGTAGTTTTCCTCCAACATCGCGAACTCCTCCAAAGGCTTCAACAGTTTTAGGGCCTCGTTGTAGTTCGTGACATGCTTGGGAAGCTCTTCATCCTCGCTACTGTGTTCGGACCAGTGCCCGGGACTGTGAATAGGTTGCTTCAGCGTATTTTGCGTTTCTTGCATCGGTTCGATTTTCTGTATTTTTAACGGCGGAGGCTTTTGACTATCATCATCATGATCCACTATGAATAGTGGATCCTGTGGCTCAATTTTAATTTCAAATATGTTCGGCTTAATGTCTTCTTCGAGTTCGTCCTTCACATCTGTAGGCGTGATAATCTCAGGTCGAACCACACTCTGGACAACCATAATCTGTGACCTTAATTGCGGCTGCTGCTGTTCCTTCTTCTCTAATGCCGCCTCACCTTGATTCGCCTCCGCAGACTCACGTTGTACAATAACACTCGTAGAGCTCACTTTGGCATTTTTTTGGTCCATGCGACTGCAGTAGCTGAGGATGTCTTTGAGATCCAAAGAGAAGGGAGGCGTCCGCGTAAACACGATCGTGCGCTGGGAGGCTCTAAAGTTGTACTGCGTTTTGAAGTGGTTCAACCAACTCTTGTTCGGATAGAAGTTGTCAATCTTGAGCATGTCTTTCAATTCGCACGCAACCTTGCGAAGAAGATCATCATCGATCGGTGTTTTGTGATGATACTGCGATCGCTGCACGTACTCGTACAGCGCCTTTCCCAGAAAGTTGATCTTGCGTAGGTGGCGCTGTTTCAGCTCTTCCACTGTGGCTTTGTTGGCCGAATCGACCGCCATCGTGGTGGTCATCTTGTACATGTTTCTAATTACCGGTTTCTGCTGCTGCACATCGGACGGCTTGTTGCGACTGCAATACGTCATGATGTCCTTTAGATCCAGCGAGGCAGGCGGCGTACGCGTCAGTACGATCTGTCCCTGGGAGAGCGATATGTTGTAGGTATTTTTGAACTGGTTCAGCCACGCCTTGTTGGGCAAGAAGTTCTCAATCTGTATCAGTTCGCGGAACTCGTTCGCCTTCATGCGAATAATCTCCTCGTTGATGGTGGCTCTTGCGTGGAATTGAGCCCGTTGGATGTACTCGTACATGCATTCGCCAAGAAAAGCGATCTTCCGCTGTCGGATTATTTCCTGGTCAGGACTGAGGATCGGTCCGCTTGTCTTGGTTGCCTCGTAGAAGTCCATAATGGCTTTGCGGTTGCTTATGATGCTCTTAATCTGCTCCCAACTGCAGTTGAACATGCTGGCCACTTTGGTGTACATCGGTCTGCGATCGTAGGCTTCGATAGCACGCACTCGTTCCTGCAGGGTGAGAATGTTGCGCACGCGTTGCTGTCCTCCCGGTTTCTGGCTATCATTTTGCTGTAAAATAAATACAAATAATATAAACTTGCTGCTAAAAGAGTTCCGGTTTGAAAGTAAGTGAATATTGTATATCGTATTTATACATATGTATGTATATGGGAATAATATAATACATAAACCTGCAGAAAGTAGAAATACGTTACTTGCGTTTACGACATAATCCCCAAAAGGCGATTTAAAAGCTCTGGGGCCGGCCAACAAGAGACTGGTTATCAAAACACCAAATCTCATTAAAAGTAAACCTGTTCCCAGAAAACAGCAAGCAAGGAGGATATAAAAACAGCCAAACTGTTCACACACCACATCCTCTTGATCGGAATTCTAATTCCAATTCAAAGAAACCTGTTCTCAGAAAACACAACTCAGAAAGACCCAAAAGCAATCAGGCAAAAATTAGGTGGTGTCTCAAAATTCCGAAAATCCTCTTCACTAGAAACTGATTTAATTTTTAAAATTAAAAAGCGATAATAAGCGATAAGCAAAACATTGATAGCATCATGGAAGTAAAATATTTCCGAATTTAATTATAAATGTACTAAAAACGACAGTAAATAAATATGAAATTTTAATATGTTCGTAGGAATTATCCATTCTTTCCTTGAAGAGTTCAATTCGTATACTTTTGTTCCATACCAGGATTATTTCGTTATTTTAGTAACAATTATTCTACTAATACCGGAAGAAATTGTTAAATAGTAAGAAACGAATATGTACTATATACATACACATATTTTAAATCGACTGATTTAGACTATTTGTTTTATTTTATCGATACATTTTAATGATACTTATGTTTTATTTATCAACATTCTTTTTATGCTTCTGTTATTATTATATTTTTTTCTTTTTTATATCAATCAACCTTTTAATTATCTTTCTAGTACACACTATTAAATGTCGTTCCTTTCTTTAGTTTTCTCACCGAATCGGAGTACATGTCAAGATATCTCTCTTCGAAAAGAAAACCGTCACAATTCAGCTGTTTAAAAAAATCAGTATAGCTTTCGTCCTGCCTCGTTTTCTGGTGAACATTAACACCATGCGTTGGTCCAGATGGTGCTATGGTTGTTTTATCGTTACCAATGTTTTCTATTAATTCAATATTTTCGTACAGATTTTTTAGCGCGTTTAGAAAGCGCTGAAATTCTACTCTCAATCAACTTAATATTTCCAAGAGAGAGATTCTTCTGAAATTCCAGGACAGTGTGTGGTTTCTATAATGGACACGTTTCATTAGGTAATAATCCTTAAAAAGGTATTGAGAATTTTTATTAATGAGTTATTTATTAACGGATTGAGTTTTCGAACGTGACTCGTGGTGTTTCGTACATTTCGTTCGCTTCGACGTCTACTCTGCTTTGCGGAGCCATCAGTTTCGGTCTCATCTGTTGGAGGCTCTGTAATAGAAGCATTCGAATTGGAGGATTGCTTTTGAGTGAAATACAAAAGTTTTGAGTCAATTAAATTAAATTTGTAATAACTACCGAAAAAAATTAACAAAATTAAGTTAAGAAAAATTTACTTATTGGCCAAATAACTTTAAAGTGTAAGATTACCAAAACAGGTCTCGAAAATTCTTTTTAAAATTAAATGTTGCTTTTAAATTTTTTTATTTTTTTAATTTTTTTAGTTTAAAACTTTAAACTTAATTTTAAATTTAAAAAAAATAATTTAAAATAATTTAAACAAAAATTTAAATTATTTGTACATATATTAATGGAATTTCGTTTCTAAACACAACTGTTGGCAATGAAGTTGGCCGCACGCAAATTGTTTTGAACCAAAATAGACGAATGCAGATGCAAGGAACGCGTCGAACGTCTTCATTCGCTTCGATGTTTTTTATGGGAAATCCACTCATTTTGAACAGTCTCACAATTTCGATCTTACAAACGTATTCGTATTCATTCGTTACGTCAGTATTCGTCTATTTTGGTTGCGGCTATTCGCAGAACGAAACCACTTGTTTACATTATTCGGCGCAACCTTGTTTTCCATTATCGTTGGATGATAGAAAACAACATAATAAATAGGATTAGATCATTTAATTGACATGCACTCTGTATATTAATTTTCCTTTTCACTCACGATTATGACGCTGTTAAAATTGCTCGTATTCTGTTTATGCATATGGTAGGATACTTCGTTGCCACATTCATCATTGGCATTGATTAAGAACAACAAGTCAGTGTGACACCACAGCCTTGGCAGCCTTTGGAAACCCTTCTTCAATCGCTTTTGCTCCACCGCAATTTGATTCCGCAGTGTCCGTAACTTTCTTTTGATATCCTTTTCTGTTATATGTATCTTCCTTCATTATAGCTATCTCACGTCTTATGTACTCCAAAGCTTTACTTTTCTTGTCCAATCTATTGTAGTTTGGATGCGTTACCCAATACAGTTCAGGATGTTGTTTATACAAACTAAACTAAAACAGATACAGTGTTTCCGGTCTGTTCCATCTTTCATCCACTTTTGTTTCCATTTCTTATTAGGCATGCACTTAAAAATGTATACTACATTGAAGTAGATACACTTCGGCTGTCATAATGTGAATGACGTGAAGAAACACTACAAACAATTGCTTTCACGAAGAGGACGAACAAGTTTTGTGGAAAATAGAATGAATTGTCCGAGAAACGAGAAGCACTAAAACCGGTTTCGAGTAATCAAGTGTCGGAAATGGCGTCTGGTATGGTCCAATGATATACAACAACCACAACAGATGTGAGCTTATCCACAAGAGCAAGTGACTTTTCATACCTTTGTTTCATCTGTGCATTTAAACTGGTTTAAGTACATTTGTTTGCAGTGTTGCCAGCTAAAATCAAGTCTTTCCCTTTCCCAGTAAATTCACTACTAGGGCTGTGCCAATTGCCTACTTTTTATTCGTATGGGTGAAAAAATGTACTCTGGCGAACTTTTGCATCCGACTAAAGTAATTAATATTCTGACAGTCCATTGTGTCAAAACAAAAAACACTTGAGCACTGCTAATTACTAATTTAACTTCAGCATTTGTAATTAAACATTTGGTGTAAACAAATACAACTTTTTTGCTCTCTTATAGTCTTACCACTATAAAGAAATTTGAAATATCTTTCATTTATGTTAAATAAAGTTTTATCGAAAAACCATTACTTTTGGAGAAAAACGACTTTTTATAATTTTAGTACTTTTTTCCTCATGTATTAATTTTTTCCGAGTGATTCCACAACGGTAAAGTTGTTTCAAAGCCCCTTTGTCTGTCTCCAGATTAATGCCGATACGATTAAACACGAAGTTACGAAATTAAAGATACGATACCTCGTTTAATACTTTTTCTCACTTACTCTTTGCATTCCGTGGAACAAGTTGGTCAATCGATTGACAATCAATCAATCATTCAATCTAATCAGAATGTCATGCTATATTGACAGCACAATTAAGCTGAAAATTGTGCAAAGCTGGGTGACGCAGCGCAAACCGGTTCGCGTTGGTAACCCGGTTTTGCTTTTGAGCGCGGTTCTACTCGTGCACGACCAGCAACATAAAAGAAGGTGCACTCTTCTTGTGTGCACTCTTTATGCGCGATCTCAACGTCGCAATTCAATTTTACTCGAAACCGATATCTTACGAAGCACACAATAATTATGCGCATGTGTGTGTCTTGACTGCTAAATCCTTCCCTGGTTGGGTTGTTGATTGGGCCCCCCCTAAAATACTCTTCCTCAGGCGGATCACTCACACGATTAACCGTAAAATATATGTCGACCGTTCTGTGAGCGCAGCTAAACCAAAACTAAGGCAACGAAGAAAAAAATCGATCGGTGACTACGACAGAAGAAAAAAAAAACGACACAAAAACACGAAAAGCCTGTTCTCTCTTTTGCTCCGTTTTCGTGCTCATGAGACACGTTATTTCCGTTGTATACCCTGGTCTATTTTGGTGTAGAAGTTTACGTAAGTCGAACAGAGTCTCTTTTTATTCACTTGCCCACTGAGATAGCGAGAGAGTTCAATCGTCGCAAATGCGTCGGCATGATGAGCGCGCTTTGCTGAGAGCGTGTTTGCTCACATAACTCAGTTTTTTATTTCGTTAATAACTCAGTTCGTTATTTTTAGTTGCAGATGTTATGATTGTGATGTTTTCCCATACGAAATACTTTCAGCGTATCCAAAGTTTTGCTAGCCCCAGTTTGGCGCTTTTAATTATATGAAGGAACCATAAATGGATCGAGTAGGGTTGTTTCAGTATTTCAGGTACATTGGTCGATTATGCGTATATTTAAAGAAATCGAAGGATTTGTTTAATCTTCTGTTCACTGATGATTCACCATGAAGCATTAACATTTTCAACTAACCTTAATCATCTCCGTGTGATCCGGTGATTGTGAAACCCGGGAGGATGCGGGCGAACTCGTATCGTTGCTTCGGTTGAGGAATTGCAGATCCTTGTAGCACCACCACACGGGCCCGTTCCTTTCACCTGCCAAGATTTTCGATTTTTCCTTTGAGAATTGACCCTTCAGATGGCGTATTTTTTTCTTTACATCTCGCAGCGTCAACTCGGGACAGAAGACTTTCAACTCGTTTAGAATGAACTCGGTTTTCTCATTTCGCTTTGTTTGGTTCTTATAATCTTGGTGTCGTCGATTGTACAAACAGGGACACTCTTTGAACACTGAAATGAAGAGTTTAGTCAGTTCGCGATCCCAGTAGTCCATTTCCGGTTGCACTGTGCTGGGTTTTCTTGCGTTTGTTTGCGTGCCTTTGCACGATGTTTGCTGCGAACACGTTTCACTCTCGGCGGCGCGAGATCGCACTTCGACTGACGAAACAAGAATGAAAGCACACACGCTTAAACATCAAACCGCCACATTAAAACAGGGTTTCTAACATTGAAACTGTTTGTGGCCAAACCGGTTTGTCAACAGTTTGACAAGCAGTAGTGACCAACCAGTTTGTTGTTGGTTTGTACAGACTGTCCTTGTATAGCTTACGACGCTTCTGTTTGTTGTTTTTTTTTGAGACCGTAACTCATTCGAAAATTTCTCCAGGAATGCACTCGGTTAATAACAAAGAGAGAGAGAGAGAGAGAGAGAGAGAGAGAGAGAGAAAGTAACAAGTTGTTATTTCAAATAAATACACAAAACTTTAAATTATCAGCTTATAAACAACTCTATGAAGTCGAAACAACACCCCGGAGCCGGTGTGGGCTCCAAAATCTAGAGATTTAATTATTCTTAATTAAAAAAAATAACAAAAATTAGCTTTAAAAATAAAAGAGAGCAAATTATGTGGGAATTTTAGCGATAAAGTATTAAGATGAAGATGACAAACAAGTATATAGTAAGATAATAATAAAGAACTAATAAAACAAATAGAAATAAATTTAAAAAAAAAACTCCATTTATTATTAATTTAATTCATTCATAGAGAATTAATAATAACAATATTTAATTAAATGCAGAAATTATGAATCGCAAAAGGACTCGAATCGAAAGAAACGTTTTTAAAAATTAAAAAACAGAAACAATGTTATTCTTGTTGTTGTTTTCTCGATCGGTTACTCGAGAAAATCATCACTTCGTGGCGGCTGTTTGAATGCCTGCTCCAGCTGAGTGATCAGTCCAATGGCACGAAAGTTGTCGCTCAGCATGGCGTAGTTTTCGAGTGAATGCAAGAACTGCAACGCCTCCTGGCAGCTGGTGACGTCTGGCAGCTCTCTGGGTCTCCTCTCTTTGGTGGTGACCCGAACCAGGATGTCGTGGTCGTCGTCCGAGTCCAAACTGAGTACCATCAAGTTTCTGTTCTCCGAATCATTGCTGTCCATGTAAGTGTCAAAGTCGTCGCTGGGACTTTCATAGGCGATCATGGGCTCGGCAATATCTGGTCTACGATCTGCGTCGTCGTCCCGATTTATGGTGATCCTCTTCAGCGGTGGCGGCCCTGATTGCAGCTGCTCTTCCTGCCGCTGCCGCTGCTGTTGCTGCTGCTGTTGCTCCTGTTGTTCTTTCCGCTCCTTTTCGCGTTTGCTTACATACTGCACGAGATCAACAGCCCTGAAGGACTCCTCCTTCGGCTCGTCCAGTGTCATGACATTTCGCAGCGTCATGAGATCGAACTCGGGAATGTGGTATTGTGTCTTGAAATTCTGCATCCAAGCATTGCTCGGAATAAAATTCATGATGGCAATGGATTCCTTTATATCCAGTGCCATGCGACGCACACTGCCCACATTCAGCTGGACGCCATGATAGACGGCGCGCTGTATGAACTCGTACATCACTTTGCCAAGAAATACGATTTTCTGCTGGCGCTCGCGGCGCTCGTCACTGGTGGAGCCGTCGGCCATTCGGTTGTTATAGTAGAGCAGGACGGCCTCTCTGTTGGCGATGATGTTCTTGATCTGTTTGGAGCTGCAGTTGTACTTCTCTGCGAGACGCTGATACACTGGGTTCTTCTCGTAATCACGTATAACAGCGACCCGATCCTCAACTGTCAGAATGTTGCGTGCTTTGTAGTCACGATTTCCCGGCTCGTACCGTCTTGATAGCTGGAAGAAACAAAAACCACAACCAACAATTAGTGGGTGAAGTCTCAAGATTAATCCGAAAAAAGCTTGCTAAGACTACGAGAAGCTAACAAGTCTCGCGCAGTGTTGCTTCTCTCTTCTCTCGCTTCCGATGCAACGACCTACCAGACTCATGTTGGCGGAGTAACTAAAACTGTTGAAAACCCTCGGTTGTTCATGCGAGCTCGCACGACAACACAAAAGTTCTGCACTCTTCACTCCCCCCACAGATCACTTCATCAAACACATACATACTCCGTTATGCCAACGAACTCGTGATCACGAACAACAGCACCAGAAGAAGGCAGAAAAATTGTACGACCGAACGGCGACAACAGGCAACCGAGTTGATGGATCCAGACGATGGCGATGGCGCAGAGAAGCGTAAAAAAAGGCAACGAACCAAACCACGACAATCTTTATTCAGTAGATGCGCAAAAAGGGACTGCAGAAAACCAGGAAACGATGACGACTGAAGGGTTTACCGGGAAAGGGGGTGGAAGGGGAGGAAGGGAGGAATAAGGGGAGAGGCCACAGAAAAAAGATTCATAAAAATAAGTTGTGCTCTCACACTTGCATGGATGAAACTCGTTTATAAGCTTCAGAGCAATGAAAACTCTGTTGAACGACGCGATCGCTCGTACTTTTCTGTACTTTCCGATCGAAAAAGCTCATCGACATCGTGGAAGAGCGTGTACACGAGAGAGAGGCATAAAAAGAGAGCCACTCTTGTTTTGAAGGACGTCTTTATTTTCTGTTTGAATCGACCGCGTTTAACGCTTCAGACCAATTACAGCTTTGGAAAGCTTTATGTGGTCAGGACGCGTTGCTGTTGTCAACACTTTGTATGGATTAAGAGAACTTTTATCGCAGAAAGGATTCGTTCAAGAAAAGGTATAAAGAAATCTAGACTTTTAATTTTTAACGTTTGCTTTTTATTCTTTTTTCATTGAATGAAATTTAAATGAGTTCTTCGGGTGAAAAAAGTTCATTAGTTAAAATATTTTGTATCATATCAACATCAGGTGAAGGACGAAAATATTAATTTAAAAACTCATCTGTTCTTATGTGATCTGATCATCTTCTTTTATTCAAGTTCAACTCAAAGCGATTTAAAGAAATCCATAAATAAGCATCATTAAAAATCATTAACATTTCTAAATATAAATTCTGCACATCCATAGTAAACAACAAAAAGTAAACCAAGTTATTCAGTCTTGACATCTAATAAATTACACTTTAAGAAGTTTTGTTCTCTAAACTATGTTGATAGATTCCTTTTCTGTAAAAGTTGTTATAAAATATTTTCACCAACATTTTTACAGCCGACACAATTCATTCATTCAATTGCTTTAAATTAAATTCCAATGAATTTGATTTGAATGAATTAACTTGTGCTTAATTCCCTTTCTTATTTTTTATTAATTAATTTAACATTTCTTATTTTTATTTAATACCCTTAATCTCAAAAAAATTGTTAGTGCAGACAGAAACCTAAGTGAAGTATTTCGGTTTTTGATGATTTTTTATATAATTTAACAATTTAAACAAATCGAATAGTCTAACTGTAACATAAACATAAGTTTAAAATAGTTCTTATTTGTTTATAGTTCTATAAAATTATGATTCTAAGCTTATAAAAATTAATAAAATAAAAGCTTTAATAAAATGAATCGCAAAATTTCCCGTGAGATGGCACGCCGTTTGATGTTTGTGTTTCTTTCATTTCTAATAAATGGTTTGTGTCATGGTTAACTGCAGTTTGGCGAAAAACCACGATTGCAACCATGCAGTTCTTTGCTACAGGCTGTTTCAAAAATCATTAGAAAGCAGCTGCACGTCACTTTATCGTGGTGGATCGACACAAAATTCGGTAGTGGTTTTTAACTAGTGTGAAGTTAGCGCTGGACAGAAAACCGGGCACTGATCGTTAACCGGTGCGAATTATGTTGGTAACGTGCACTTAATCGAAAAATTAGATGATAACTGAGGCTACTCGACTTGGCCCGGAAATGACCCGGTGCTGAACCATACATATATTTAATAATTCCAATAACTCCAGTCCCAATTGTTGTTGTTGTTGAGGTCAGCGCAAAAAACTACCACAACAACAACAAAGTTGGACTCGCATGCTTGATGTAATCGTGAATGTTTCCCCTGTTTAATCGGGGCGGGGAATATTTGCTTTAAAATTTTGAATTTTCTGACGGGAATTTTCTACGGGTATAGATCTTTCCGGCTGGAAGCACTTTCTCTAGAATTCGTTAGAAAATGTGATCGGAAAAAGATATACACTTGATTATATAATGTGTAAAAAAAATGATTACATAATCTGTAAAAAAATGATTACGCAATCTGCAAAAAAAAGAAATTTACAAAACTCCAAATAGGCTAAGAAGCTTTCAGGACCAGTAAGCAGAAATGGTCTAAGTTGTGTTTTTATACGATGTTTCCATTTCGTGTGCTAATTTTCATCCCTCCCGTCTAAGGGAGGGAAATCCTCCATCCTCCATTACGAAAAAATTAAGTTCAATGAATATTAAATAAAAATAATAAAAATACCTTTCTTATTCCAGTAGCATTGATAGCAATCCTTTGTACAATTCTCACAGATTTAAAGATGTTCTTATTGTTCTGCATATTGCTGCTATAATTTTCCTTCGCCGCTTTACTATTAAATAGATTTTCACGGATTCTATTTGTTTGACGTTGAAAATTTTAAATTACAATTTCACGGTTGCTACAACAGTTCCAAGAGCACTGGGCACTTTTGTCTCGGAGTGTGTTCGTTATAATAGTGAATAGCTTCAACATTGGGTGCGTTTCATTAATGAACTAATTTTCCAGACGAGGGAAATGTCGCTAAACTCGAAGTAGCATCCCACTTCGTTGTATAATATTTCAGATGAAGCGTTTTTTAATGAACTATACAGGTCTCCATACAAAATTACTTTTCAGATTTATTTTTTGAGGTTCTTTGAATGCGTGAAGTTGGCTACATTTAGAAAAAGAGGGAAATCTTAAAATTTCACAGTAACCTAGATAGATACCTGGGTAAGACCTGGACACGAAAATCAGGACATGAAATATTTAATTAACCGGGTGTGTTTGCTTATATAGTTTAGGAGATAAAGGGAATATTTCAAGTTTCAAGCGGATATAAAACCGAAACCGGAAGTGAGCGAACAATGTTGGTGTTGGTTGTTGCTGGAATCACTGTTAAAAACTACAAGAACAACAACAAAATTGGAGCAACCGGGCGGATTCTTATTTAAGCCCTTCAAATATTGTTTAGCAAATAAATATTACTATTGCTGTTCATTTCCTGATATCCATTATAAAGGTATTTAAAATTCCTTTATAAAGATACCGATTCTATCTGGATATCGTTAATAGTGTAGGAGATATAGTGGTAAGAATTTCAAAAATCAACAGTCTATAAAATAATAACTATAGAGTAAAAGAATATGTTTTTATTGTTGTTGTAATCAGCGCCAAAAACTATAACAACAACAACAATTGGAATGAATAAATTTGTTCCAATAACACTATTTAATACTGAAACTATTTACTATTATAACGAACACACTCCGAGATAAAAGTGCCCAGTGCTCTTGGAACTGTTGTAGCAACCGTAAAATTGTAATTTCAAATATCAATCTCAGGCAAGGACTACTTTGGCTAACTAATCAGAATCAGTTAAAGTATATTTAATCGTAAAGCGGACAGTTAAAGTACATCAGCGTTATGGGGAACATTAAGAACACTCTGAAATCTGCGAGAGTTTCATGAAGGAAGGACACTATCAATGATGCTGTCCCGAAAAAGGTTAAAGAACGGTAAGAAGGGATCTTTTTTCACCGTTTCTTTTTTCATTTTGACCGTTATTGTCGGCAATAGCCGCCTTTTCGGATTTATGGGCTATTGAAGGTCATTTAATAAAAGATCAATATTTCTAAAGCAGATTTCTAAACAGTGACGTGCGAGGTGTCGTTGGGAATCATCGTATTTTCATTGTCTTTATTTTCGCCATACATTATTTTGCACATTTGCCCCTCCCTCCCTCCCTCCCTCTCCCCACTATGGACTTTTCTATCGTAATTATGCATTTCAAATGTCATTCTTCTGCTTCCTTGTGTTCTTAGTCCCATTCTTCTTCTTCTCCTTCTACACCCCCCCCCCCTTCTATCCCACGCTAACGGGATCGATGAAGCGCTACAGTAAGCACAAAATTTAATTTCCCAAACCGATTAAAATTAAAACCAACTTCCGGTAAAAAGAAAAAAGTTATTTAATATTTGAACTTCAATTCGAAAAACAGAACCAAATAAATAATAAATAAATGAATAAAATAAGAAAAACAAACACCTGTGCGTGTGTAAAAATCGTTTAGGATCACTTCACTTCGACTTCTGTCTGCATGGTTCCCAAAACTGAATGAATGTGAATGAATGAAATCAAAAATAGAGGAAACAAAATAAAAATAAGGAAGAAAAAACAGAATAAAAATTGATTACGTATGTATGTAAATCGAGCAGCGAGGCATAAACTTTGAACAGTGGTCAACAATAGAAGTGTACCACCGAATATAGCAACAACAACAACAACAACGATGACGACGAGTTCAATAACAATGAAAGAATCGCATTTCATAGAAATTGAGGGAAGGAAGCCCCGTTATACGGGTAGGAGGGAAGGGTGGCCGGAAGGAAGGAAGTACATTACTTCACTTACTTCAGTTAACATCGAATAAAGCGATTCTTTTGTTAGGAAAACAAATCAAGATGCGTGAAGTTCAGCGAAGGTACGAAAGTGGAAGAAGGATCGAAGGCCATCCCTCGAAAAAAAATTATTTAAAAATTTGACAAAAAAACAATTGATTCTGCCCTTTCAAACAACAACAACATGTGCAGCACAACCACGAACTGTTTTTAAAGTTAGTCACGTTGCACAGATTATCGTCATAATGACAGCACTGTATTGCGTCTGCCGTTGTTTGTGTGAAGTCATTCTTTTAATCAAATATCGATACCATCCAGAGATCCATCCATGCCCCATAAAATCCAAAAATTTATAAAATTCGAAAAATTAGGCTGTTCACTTGAACATGGATTTTAAACTTAACTTGTGTAGTTTTTGTTTGTTCTTTTATCCTTTGACTTTGCTTTGATTTTAATGCGTGTTGTCAGTGGTTGTTGATGTGAAGTTGTTGTTGTTGTTGTTGTTGTTGTTGCTGTTTTCTGTGGCGACGATCTCTATTGTATTAAGTCCATAGCAAAACCTTCAGATTGCCCTTATAAGGGCAAATTACGGAAATAATTGTCAATATACTACGATGTATGTATAAATTGGTAAAGGTGCGGGATTGTGTGTGTGTGTGTGTGTGTGTGTGTGTGTGTGTGCGTGTGATTTCTTTCCGCCATCGATTGATCTCGCTCGTTAGTCAGCCAACCAACCCAACCAACCAACCGGCCAACCAGCCAACCAACCGATCGGTTCGCATACACTCGCATGTGCAGCTGTGATTTTCTTACGTCAGTTTTGCACAGCTGCGCAAATGTGTTTGTTGTTAATGTTGTTGTTGTTGTTCGCTGTTGTTGTTCCTCCTCTTGCATTGCTTGCATACGCGCGGTGGTTCCGCTTGGACATTTGGCGCAATTGAACTCAGTCTAGCGTGATTCCTTTCACATTGTTTTTGCGGCTGTGAATTTATTACAGACCTATTTCTTCTTCTTCTTCTTCTTCTTCTTCTTCTTCTTCGTCTTCTTCTTCTTCTTCTTCGTCTTCTTTGTCTTCTTACTTTTCTCGCACTCACACACACACACACACACATACATCACCTACTTTAGTTTACTTGAAAAGCCAGACCGTGTTTGGGAAAAAGTTTGACGTTTGCATTGCTTATAAATATTACAATAGAGAATCAAAGAAATCCTTGTTACAAATGTTGTTCGTTAAACTACCCTTTCGTTGGTGTTATTGTTCCTTCTTGTTGTTGTTGTTTGCTGTTGTTGTTGTTGTTGTTGTTGTGTTTGTTGATTCCTTGCGCTCTCACCGCCTTAAAGACTTCTGACAGACTTTCATATGCAAAGCGGAGCAGCGAGAAGAACGTAACGCAGACGCAGCTGTATACCCACCACCTGGGATGCAGCTAATCGTGTTGTCTTCTTCTTATTATTACTATTATTATTAGTGTTGTTGTTGTTCCTCTTGTTAAAACTGTTGTATGTGTTGTTGTTGTTGTTGTTCGTGTTGTTCCAGTTTTCTTCATTGAAAAGGTGAGAAGAGGTTTTTTTCCGGTTGCCAGGAAGTTAAACAAAACAAACGAAAGGGGGGTGAAAAACGAGTCGATTGACTATGAAGCAAGTCAACAATGCGGAAAATCCTTTAATGACAACTCGACAACTCGTATGATTCCTGGGCATGATCTTGGTCATTCCTTGGCCATTCCCATGTGAACACATGACAGATCACTTTGCGCAAAATTACTCGAGCTCAGAGTTAGTGTGATCCTTGAATTTGTCAATCTTGTGCATGGAAATCGTGTCTCTGCTGAGATAATGATGTCAGAACGCGGGTTTCTTTGCAGGGTGCTCTTCCGAGAAGTGAAAGCTTCTTGAGATCCCCACGATTTTCCACATCGTAACTGTAATCGTAGCGTCGCAAGTTTCGCCTTTCTTATTTTTCATTTCTGTGACTTTGAATTGTGATTCTTGTTTATTAACCGAATCGTCATCATTTCTAAAAGCAACTCGTAAAAGCGTCGATGCATTAAAAACTGCCTCAAACCACGGTCTATGCGACCAGACGTAGAGGTATGTCTGGGTTCTTTATTGCTCTGTCTGTCGTGTCTTCTTCGTGCTTATAACTAGAGTTGTTTTCCTTGTTCCCCTCTTCGCTCTGCACCCTCAACACTTGTCTTTTGCTCTGTATTCAACTGTTACGAGTACATATATGACTATATTATTCGCTTTCGCCTTTGATTTGCTCCGCTGACTTCTTGATCAACCCGACAATCATCGTGACCCATTCAACGAAACGCCCTGGCAAATCACTCTTCATAACTTTTCCCATGAACGCTACGCTACGCTACGTCATACACGGCGACCAGCATGACGGCGACCAGCATGACGGCGACTCGTAGGGAGTGTCGTGGCAGCGAGGGTGGGGAGGGGGGGGGGGGGGGGGGGGGAGTGTGAGAAGGAATTCCGGACACGCAATTGTTTTGCTCTGTGATTTTCACATGCGTCTGATTTATTTAATGAACAAGAAGAAGTGCCTTAAAGAAGCCCTGTTTTCATGCGATGCGATGCGCTGCAATGCTAATTTTTATAATTATAGCCAACATTTTGTGATCATATTAAAACTTTTGTGGTAATAAAGGAAGGCCCAAGAGAAGAAGAGAGTGAAGAGTGGAGAAGCAGCCGGGGGGAAAAGTGAAATTCGATCTTTTCTCTGCTACTATGTTGCCCGACTTCATCAGGGCCCAGCTGCAGATGGGTACCCCTGCTCCACCCCCACTCTGCCCCGTCGCCCAGACTTGTGGAACTTGAAAAGCTTTTAACGATTTCATTTCTGTCCGTGAGTCTCGTTAATTCCCACACCTTTGGCTGGTGCACGACTTGGAAAGGCAGATAGGAAAACCACAATGACAACAACAACAACAACAGTAACAACAACAACAGTAACAGCAACAGTAACAACAACAGTAACAACAACAACAACAACGAGATATACACAAACATCACCCGAAAATACGAAATACCCACCGACTGTAAAAGAATCACT
Source organism: Myopa testacea (assembly GCA_949629155.1). NCBI lineage: Eukaryota > Metazoa > Arthropoda > Insecta > Diptera > Conopidae > Myopa > Myopa testacea. The sequence goes on from OX451348.1 coordinate 30,502,167, forward strand.
CTTTTCAATGTGAACCCCGAAGAATTCGAGCTGAACCAAGTCAAGGAAGTCAAAAGTTTTGAATGAATGAATCAAAGACGGTTCGTTGATCGTAGGTCACGACGTCTTTACCACGATCAGCGAAGTGTACAGCCAACTCATTGTTGTTGCTGCTGCTGCTGCTGCTGCTGATGGTAGGGGGACCCCACATAATGTTGATGATTGTTGTTCTCCTTGTTATTGTTGTTGTTGTTGTTGTTGTTGCAGTATGTTTAACCAGCTGTGCGCCGTATGTTTTTGGATACCACGACTTGTCCAAAGTAGACGACTGCTGAAAACGATCAACGATCCGCAGCGAAGGCAAACTTTAGACGAATGCGTCAGCAATAAATCCATCCACAAAGCTTTTGTTTAGCCTTAATGGTTGATGCGGCGGACGCGGGTGGGGGGGGGGGGGGGGGGGACTACACTACACTACACTGAAAAGTCAGCCAAATAAACGAACTCACTGATTGCTGCTCTGGCTGCAGTCGAATAAACGATCGTGGAATCGATTATCTAAAATAACGAAATTGATCTGCATGTACAAACAACAGAAACAAACTAGGAAAAAACCCATGGAACCCTCGGGTTGGCTCAGCTCAAAATACATTGTTAAAAGCTTGTTTGTGCATCGATCGATCGATCGATCGAAACTCGCTCGCCGGTGAATCGAACAACGCTTTCTGCGGAGTCATGACGTGCTCTCGGCTTCCACGACAGATCCTCAGTTCATACGACGGCGAGAAGGTGCTCCAAGGAAGCACTCTGAACCGATTCGATTCGATGCAATTCGATTTTTACATTTTCTTAGACTTTTTGCTAGTTTTTAGGCGGACAGGATAAATACTCGAACGATGATCGCCGCCTCGAAGTCGGTGTAGAAAAGGAGAGGAACGACCGGCGGGTCTCAATCAAAATGGCGCTGATGTGACGCGCCACGGAAGTGTGGGTCAAAGTCTTCGGCCAGCAGTAATTGAGTGACAGACACACGGCCAGAAGGACGGCGACCGCATACCTGACGAGTTGATTAACGGTTAGCGAGCAGCGAACACAATCGATTGGCGCGAATGCGAGACGCGATCGCGTGTGCTGCACCCGGAGCGTTTCTGCAGCGCTCACCCGGTGCCCGGTGCGCAAGCAGATCAGACGCTTGGCGCTGTCAATCAGCTGTCTGTGTGCTTTTGCATTGTTGTTGCTGTTGTCGCTTGTTGTTGTTGTTGTTGTCGTTGCAATTTAGTTCCCAACTAGCAACTTAGTCGGCTCGCAGTGTTGTTGTATGTGGACCAACTCAAAGTTGCCGGAAGCGTGGTTTAGTTGGTGCACACGTGCAGTTATGCCTGCTTTTCCCCCATCTTACTCAACATTTCATGCCTCGTACACTTTTTGTGTTAAGTGCGAAGTGGGTTTTCCTTCGCCACTCAACACACAATGCGACTGCGAACGCGGAATGCGGAGAATTTCGTGCGCTTGCGTTTATTAACCAAGTTAATTAGTGTTGCTGCACGTTGTTAGTCCATAACGTGGCCTGTTTGCTGATGGCGCTGCGCTGCGAGCTGATTAACACGTCCCACAGCGATCGATTGTCTTACGATCGGATGAGAACGTGGACTTGGAGAGATTTATACCAGGTTATGCTAACAGATTTCACTTCGATTCCAACAAATGACCCACATGTACCTCTGAATGACCATCAATGAACGATGTTTCTATGTTTAAAAAATTCTATCGATCAGCCTTTTACTTTAGATTCACTGAGTGATTAATTTAGTTTTTCGTATCTGCCAGACTGTAGTTCCAGAAGTCTGATGGAATTTTTCCCGAATTCCCGAGAGATCCTACATTCAGGTGCCTGCATGGTGTTAATCTCGTGTTTATCTCGTGTTAATCTCGTGTGACTCTGTGTCCCTACACTAAAGAGACCCACCTCCATTAAAGTGAGTCCTATTTCACTCGTAGTTCCAGTTTCTAGAAGTATTTATAGAATATCATTGTTTATTTATTTGTATTATAATCGGACAGGATTCATTCTCATTCCATCTGAGATTTGGGAGGTTTCTCTTTACTAAGTGAATATTTCAATGTTAGTTAGTTTCTATCTCAACGTTCTTTATTCTTTATTGTTCTTTATTTATGACGAATGATCGTAGAGGGTATCGAGGTGGGTGTCGGACGCCCTCCTAACTTCGGTGGGGCGTCTGCAACGTCACAACTGTTACAACACCGGCTACCACAACAACAACAACAACAAAACTATCACAATCAATTAAAGGCTGCTTTCCGCTTCGTGATTGAGCTGAATTCCAGATCGAACAGAAAATAATGTCAAACACAGTGAAACATGATCAACATGATCAGTTTAAGCATTTCAAGTGGCACGAGCTCATTAAAATAAATGCAATTGAATGCACTATAGTATGTATGTATGTAGAAAAAGAACAACAACAACAACAACAAGAACAGTGACAAATCTTAGTAAATCAAGCTTCGGTTGCTGCTGCTGCTGCTGCTGCTGGACTTCGAAAAGTTACCCGAAAGCCGGCCAGCAGACAAAAGACAGTCACCACTCACTCACGAGACAGTCACCACTCACGTCTGTCTGACGTGCGACAGATCAGAGTGGGTGACAGGGTGACAGCTGATATTTAACAAAATAATTACTGGATTTATTTGTTAGCTGCTAAGCAACATGAAGCCGCATGCGCGCCGGATCGATCATTAAATCGGCGCGAACACTCTGAGCGCTCCCTCTCGCCCTCACATCGATCGCCAGCCAGCAGTCACCAGTCACCAGTCACCGATCACCGATCACCGATCACCGATCAGCGAGCGCAGCTCATTTGTTCATAACTCATAAATCATTCGGCGGTAACGCATGCGAGCTTGTGAGTGGTTTCGCTTCATTCTCGCCTGCGTTGCGTCTCGTGTGCGATTTTCTTAGCGGTTTAATGCCAAGGTGAGGCCAACAGCGAATGACATAAACACATGCGCGTTAAAATAATCGATCATGTCGATCGTACAGCGTAAAATTACAATTGATTTCAAGCAAGCGAAAAGTTTGTTGAGATCACAGTACAGTAGAGTAGGGAGAGGGATCGAAGGGCGGACAGAGCAGGAGGTGGAGGTGAAGCTGAAGGTCTTTGGGAGGAGGCAGCGGAGGCTGATGTTATCCATCGCTCACCCAAAGACCGACAATAAAAATTCAAATTAGAGTCCCACAGTGAAGGTCCCACGGCGACCCGATGTTGCCGGCCGCCTTCCAGCCACGTCAATGAAACCCGATCGTGCAGCAGGGCGGCCGCGCCGATCACGCGTTTCAATCACTCGCCGCCGGAACACATGCGGCGGTGGTGCCGACGTTGGTGGCGGCTTTGGTGCTGAAGATGGCGGTAAGCCGTTCTATCCGCCTCCTATCCCCCCGCTCCCGGTTCTTTTGTTGTCCAGATAAACGCTGTTCTCACAGCTGGTTGGCATGACGACTGCTCGTTGAAGAAAATAAAAAAACGTGGTAGTTTTCGCTGTGATCATCGCCTGCTCACTCATGCTGCAATCAACGCAGCACAACGCAATGCAGCACAACGCATTGCGATTTCGCACACCTGCAATCGTCGAGTGTTTTTGTTAAGCATCCGCCTAGAAATTGTTGCACGTACGCGTTGCTGCGACTTCTTAGTGGTTGTTGTCGTTGCTGATGTTGTTGTTGTTGTTGTTGTTGATCATGAAGTGGTTTCGGGTGGGTTTTTCCCCCTCTTTTGTGCACAAATCAATGCAGCTGATTGCAGAAATTTAGCTCAGCTGCTGTTGCTGTTGCTGCTTCTTCCGCAGCCGTGTGCGCATGTCGGGATGTCGTCATGAGATGGCTGCGGCTGTTGTTGTTGTTGTTGTTGTTGCACTCCATGAATGGCGTCAAGTAGCCAGCCGCTTGACAACATTTTAAGCGTCGCTTTCGGTCGGCGTGCGAATCAGGCTGTAAGTACGAGTATTTAACACCTGCTCCTAGATAGCAATAAAAAACAACAGCAAAAAAAAAAAACAACAGAAAAAACAACAACAAAAACTTAAGGAAGCCGACTTTATTGCAGCTTTTGATCATTTACACGATTTTGGAAGCAGGAAGCGAATTTCTGGCACTTCTTCTTTAGCACATTCAATTGAAGCTCAAATAAGAAATCATTTCCGATAATTAAATGAGTTGAATTGCGTTGGAGTGATGATAAACATACAAAAAAGTTACTCAAAACGGAACAAGAAATGTGAAGAAGAAGAAGAAGACTCAAGAAGAAGTCGAAAGAACGAAACTAAAAGAGATCCAAATAGAATAAAAAGGACTTAAGAAGAAGATGAAGAAGGATACTGCAAGAAACCGCAAGAAGAAGAAGAAACGGCAGACTGAAGAAGAATGCGATTAAAGAACAAGGAGTTTGAAGAAGAAAAGAAGGCGTCTTGAGGGTCTACAGAAGAACTCCGAAGACCACGTCGAAGGATCAAAGAACGAGTCTAAAGAAGAATCCTGAAACACTTGAAGTTGAGTGAAAGAACAAAAGAACAAAGAAACAAAGCAAAGCAAAAAAATCGTGACACAGTTTTTGTGAAAACTTCGGTAAAATATAATGAATGAATGAATGAATGCCTTTAAAAATATTGCTTTGTTGTTGTTTTCTTTAATAAGAACACAACATAACGGAATCTCGGAGCATGCAAACATGCATGCATGCTCTGTATGTAATCTTTGTATGTCAAACTTTCACAGCCACAAGCAGCATGATGACGATGACGATGACGATGATGATGATGATAACGTGATCTTGTTATTGCATTCGTTTTTACAAGAATCCGTTGTTCGCTGTTTTTTTTTGCAAAATAAAAGAAGAAGAAGAAGAAGAGGAAGAAGAAGAACAACAACAAAAAAAAAGAAGAAAACAATGACGAAGAACAAAGAAGCATATAAAAAATATGCGTACAAGCGAAGCTGTCAACGCGTTGTCACATGATTACAATTCTTGCGGTAGCCAAGTTAACAACAACAACAACAACAACAGTAAGGAACGATGCCTCACTTGATGGACGTGTCGTTACTCCGGAATGATCACAAAATATCGCAGCTGAACAATCAATCCAATTAAAAGTAACAAAGCTCGCGGTCAGGCGCTTCAAGTTGATGGCAACGAATGAATGCAGGAATGAAGGAATGACTGAGGGACTGAGTGGATGAGTGAGTGAATACATGAGACCATGCATGAGGGCCAAAGATGAATCAGGCGCACGCTGGAGGATGTGTGACAAGCGTCGAAGTCGTGGGTGACGTTGAAACCAGCCAAGAAGCAGCATGCAGCAGCTGATCTTACAAAACAATGGAGACAAGATTAAGTTGAGTGGCTGTTGTTGTTGTTGTTGTTGCTGTTGATGCTGTTAGTATTTCTTTTTAACTTTTAGATGATGCATTCCGACGCATTGAAAGCAACAACAACAACAACAACGCAAACACAAAGCAATCCCTAATGAAACAACAACAAATGAGCCAGTTTTGTTCGTATTTCAGGTATCATTAAGCATTGTGAATGGACTCAAAAAACAATCACAATAACAACAGAAGCAAATCACAATAACAACAAAAGCACATCACAATAACAACAAAAGCAAATCACAATAACAACAAAAGCAAACCTAAATCTATACTTAAACTGAATTACTTTCGACAAAAACCGCCGACATTTTTAAATCTATTAAATTTTTTGTTGGCATCCTTTTTTTGCGAAAGTGCTCGAAGGGTTCGCGACGTCGCAGCTGAAATTGCGAGCTGCGACAACTTCGAGTGCTGCTGCTGCTGGTTGTTGTGCTGCTGTTCAGAGCACGAATGTACGATATGCTGCTATGTAGTTGTTGTTGTTGCAGATTTTGCAAAAATTCCCACGTTTAAGCAAAACTTTTTTCCTTCTCGCCATTCTGCAGCATCTCTGCAGCTGATCATGCAGCTGATGGCAACGCTATCAACAACAAGAAAACCGAAACAGCGCGCATATGTTTTTTTTTTAATTGGGTTTTTTTTATTGGGGTTTTTTATATACACACGCATATCGTACATTTCATTCGTTTCTATTTAATATTGAAGTAAAATAAAACAATGGAAAAAATGTTCCCTACTCAAATGAGGGGAAAAGTATTAATAAAAAAAATGCAGTGAAATTTTCACAGAGCGGTTGTCAGGGACGGACGTCAACGTGAAGTGACGACGAGTGACGATGTGCGGCGTCAACCCGCAGCGGCGCCTGCAGTTACGTCGTTTTACTAGTAATTTAAGTCTTTAGGCGTGTTGTTGTTGTTGCTATTGTTGTTGTTGTTGTTACTCATTCTCTGTCCTCTGCTGCAATTTCTACTAAAATTCAAGGGTGACTGCGAATCTTGTGACTCTTCGCTGCTCTGCAACGCAGCTGCTTTGCTCTGCTCCGCTCTGCTACTCTTCTAGAGCAGTGCCACAGTTATTCTGATCTGATGCTCCGTTATTCTACAGGCATTTCATTTAATTTTTGCTTTAATATTTCGCTCTTGTCATTTCGCATTTTATAAAGAAATACAATTTTTATAAAGAATATATTCAATTAACTAAACGGGAAAAACGAAAGATAGCATGGAATAGAAACCACTTAAGCAGCTTAAATCGTGTGCTAAACACAATGGACAAGAAAAGACCAACAAAAATACATAGTACAACAACAATGACACACCACCACCACCACCGCCGGCAAGAACAACAACAACAACAACAACAACAACAACTTAACGTCAAATCACGACTTTAAACATGTTTTTGTTTGATTTTCCACGTCGATCGCGTATCAACGGCAGCTCAGTTTTTGCACATTAACAGGTCGTAAACCTTTCGTGAGTGACAAAGTACAATAATAATAACAACAACAACAACAACACAACGACAATAGTAACTTAGTAACAACAACAACCAAAATAGCAGCAACAATGCAAATCAAATCTAATCGCAGCCAAAATGACCGAAACTTACACAAAAATGTTGTCAAATGAAAAGGAACATGAAATAAAGAAATACGGCACATGGACAACAACAATAACAACAACAACAATAACAGTAACAAAAGCAACATGATGTGGCGCAGCTTGACGCCCACACCAACTGACCGCATACAGAGTGAGAGAGACAGAGGGAGAGAGGGATTATGTAGGAGAGTGAGTGTGTGGGTGCTGGAGAGGGGGAGGGGGCAGGGGAAAGAGCAACGAAAACAGACCGCCAGCAGACAAACAAGCAGACAGACGAAGCTGTCGTCGATGCCAGGCTGCACCAAGGAAGCCAACACCAACAACAACAACACACACATACTCACGGAGAAGGCGTTAAATGACACCTCCTGTCTTTTTTTCCTAACCATCCATCCCTCCATTGACCCCCCTGCCCCCCCCCCCCCCTCCCTTCCCTCACCCACCCGCGCTATTCATCTTAATAAGTATTAAAAATTTTCAATTTTTCACCGTTATTTTGTAGCCAGCCAGCAGCTAAAAAAACAATGAAGTGGTGAAGTTTTAATAATTGAATTCCAACTCAGAGGGCGTTTCTACGGGTGCCGAATACAAAAAAAAGCACATCGTCGTCGTTGCGTGTTGAATGACCGAACGATTGATTTGCGAAAAAAAAATTTGGTCTCTAAGTGGGTAAAAAATAGCAACAAGAAAAAGAAAAAAAAACACAAAAAATGCGGTAGTTCAAAAGGAGGCGGGCGGCTTCAATCTATTCGATAATCTGAATGAATGAACGCTGAATAAGTGCGGAATGAGTGCTGAATGACTGCTGAATGACTACTGAATGAGTGCTGAATGAGTGCGGAATGAGTGCTGAATGAGTGTTGAATGAGTGCTGAATGCCTGCTGAATGAGTGCTGAATGTTGAAAGCTTAGTATCGAGAGCTGAATATTCCAGATTGTTTGATTTTTTCCTTTCTTTTTGCATGAAATCCGTTGACAAGCGTCTGTTCTGAAGAACAAAAGAATCAAAAATTTAGTCCTGCCCACGATCAACACGTTGTTATTTTTATGTAAATTTATAGCACCATAAAAAAAAGGTACAAGAAAAGAACCCACTAAACACACTCTGGGCAGCTCGTTTAAACTTTTATAAAGCGTGGTTCTTTAGACTGAAGTTAACACTTTGAATTTCTTTTAAGTTTCTACAGAAAAAAACAAAAACAAATCCAAGTATTTAGTAAATGACGATATAATATAATGTAATATATAACTGCAAAAAGTGTATAAGAACTTTTCTAATTTCGTTTTCTCACAAATGTTCCTGTGCATATATGACTCATGAGCGTACTGGCTGTACGTGTCAAGTTTATATATATACATATAATAACTATACATATATGCACTATATATACCATATACCTTGCCGTATATACATAACCATATATAAAATTTATGTGTATAATTAACACTTTGTTATTTACTATGTTCCATAAACATGAAGCACTTATTTCATGGGTCACATGTGACTCATAGACACACACATGGTCTCCTCTCCTCTCCCCCTTCTTTTGATAATGTTGTTGTTGTTGTTGTTGTCGTTGTTGTTGTCTTCTCCAATATTTATACCCACAGACAGCAGCAGCAAAAAACTGCTAATAATACGTTGATTTTTGCTTAAATTTAGAAATAAAAATAATTTGAAAGGTTTTGAAAGTCGATCAGCTGATAATCTTTCATCTTTCCGTCGTCTGCACCGGCCTCGCCTCCCTCCCTCTCTCCCTCCCTCCCTCCCTCTTTTCTTGTTTTCATTCTCATAATTTTTGGTCATATTTTTTAATTTATTCGCATTTCATCATTTTCTCGTCTTTCTTCTTGTTTTGTTGTGAAATTCAAAGAAATGCTGGTCTATTTTCAAGAGAGTGGTTTGCGGAGCGCGGCGGGAGGGGGGAGGGGGCTGGTGGTTCGGTGTTGGGTGTGGGGTGTTCAGCTGCTGGTGTTGTTGTGTGGAGTGGCTCGTTGTTGCCACACGGCTTCTATTATAATAGATTCCATTCCAATTAATATTAAATTAGCTCCGAGCGTTCGGCGGTGCGTTCGGCGGCACTCGGATCGGTACACAAGCAAAAAACTATCTGGAATTGATATGAAAATTACTAGAGTAATGCGAATATACGATAAATTCAACAGATTTTTCTTGCTAACCTGACAACTGGCGGCGGCCACCGCGCTGTTGATACCAACAACAACAACAATTACAACAACAAAAACACCATCTACGGCAGCTGTTTTAGTTATCGACCCACAAAACAGAAAAAAAGGATGCTTTCGCAAAATAATATTGAATTATTAAATAAAATAAACTCAATTATTTGTCAGCATTGTTTTTATTTTTCATATGTGTTTCTTTCTTTTTGATTTTTATAATCGATTAAACTCAAATCAATCAACTCTTCTAATAAAAAATATGCTATGAAAATTCCGAGTTTGTTTCTTAAGTCTTTGGATTTGCGCTGTATCAAGTCTCCGCTGGAATGAAATGTAAGTTTTTCTTCATTTAAATAAACGAAAAATGGAAAAGAATGAAAACTTAAATTTTGGCATTTATTATAGACTTTCTGTGGATACATTTTTTTATTCTTTTTTGTGTTCATATACGCCATTCATTTTCTTATTGTTTGGAATTCTTGTCACAACTCCGAGTTTGTGTCTTAAGTCTTTGGCTTGGAAGGAGTTTCAGCAGTTTTTAGGTTTATTTCTTTTAATTTTATGTGAGTTTGTTGCTTAAGTCTTTCGTGGTTGTTGTATTTAGTTGATGTACATTTAATACTTCATGGTAATTTTTTTTTCTCGTTTTAATTACAAGCCTTGTGATTGGCTCATTAAGTACACCAGCAACAACAGCAGCAGCAGCAGCAGCAGCAATTAAATTCTACTTTTGCGCATACTTCCGCTCAATTAAAAGCACTGCCGCCAACCGTCAGTCGATGTGAACAACAACAACAAAAACAACAACAACAACACAAGAAACAACAGCTTCAGCCATTAATTGAGCATTTAGAGAACTTGGCCAACGTTTAATTATCCCCTCTTAGAAATGGCTCAATAAAAGTGGATGCTTCTGCGTCTCCTTCGTCGTCCTTCCAGTGGGACGTCCCTGCCTACAATCAGTAGCCTTGTTTGTCTCTTTTGCGGCCCAACGAATGGCAAAAGTCGACTGTATGCTTTGTAAAACGCAGCATTTATTAAAGCGATAAAATCTAATCCAATAAATTCGCTTACAGCGCCAACAAGCAGACTCTATGAAAGGATCACCGCCGCTGTTGTTGTTGTCGTCCGTTGTTCGTTGTTCGTTGTTCATGATGCTGCAGCGATATCGCACTCGGCGGCTTGTAGCAGATAGCATAAGTAGATGCTGCGGCGATAGTAAACTCGTAGCTGGTGGGTTAACATTATTCGCCGCAACTGACCACAACAACAACAACAACAACAACATTGAACTTCTTTTTGTGTGTTTTATTTGCATTGCGACCACCGTAAAGCGGCGAGTCAGTCAGTCAGCTGCGCCGCTCGCTGAAGGCTCCAAAAAACAGCACCGAAAGAAGCCGGGAACTGGACTAGAAGTCGTGCCTCGACGTGACGACCACCTGCGGCTTTTTATTGGTGTTCATGTTCATGCGGAAACACATCCACTTAAGTTATGAGTGTCTCCCAGATGGAAGGACTGAAGCTCGACTGAAGCTCGAACCGATTACGAGCAGCCACACATGCATCCAGGCTGTTGTTGTTGCTGCTGCTGTTGCTGCTGACTAATGAAACGATCGTCGAGCCATCGTTGTTGTTGTTGTTTCTATGCAAAGCACTTGTTTTGTTGCATTTATTGTGCTTGTTGCTGCTGCTGCTGTTGCTCTTGCAAATTGTTGCCGTTTAAGTAGTTGTAAATGGCGCTGACCTCATCACGAAGATTGGCCCGTTTGATTTGAGCACCGACGCGGAGAAACCAAACGAGAAAAAATCGACACACAGCGAAACTGAGCGAGAAAACAGAGAAAAGAATTCGCTGAGTGCTCGATACTCGATTTTCTATGCAACAGCAGCGAAATGCTATGCGATGGCAACACTAACATAACAGCAACAATGGAATCAATGGGATCAGCAGCAGCAGCAGCAACAACAACAACAACAACAACAGCCACAGCAACAACAGCAACAGCTGTCAGTAGACGGAGAGGACCAACAACAGGTGTTGCTGTCAGTGGCCGGATCGTGTTGTGGGTTGCTTTGTCGTAGGTTGCCACATAAATTCAATAAAAATCGTGAGAATGCATTTTAAGTGTTTTCCGAAGATCCGAAGAAGCTTGCGAAAGATTTCTGGGTTTGTGTGTGTGTGTCAAAAGTCATCAAAAAGTCATAAAAATTCAAATAAATCTGAACCGATATCGCGAAAGAAGATTTCGAGCTCTGAACAAAAAAAAAAAAAATTCCTTTGAGGAAACTTTTGAGTCTTCGTTAAGCGACTGAATCTTCGTTGAGCGACTGAATCTTCGTTAACCTTCTGAATCTTCGTTCAGTTTCTGAACTTTCGTTAATTTTGTGAATCTCTCAGAAAATCCGCTTTCAAATTCGATTGCTTTTTGAATATTCGTTAAGTTCTTGAGATCTTCATTAAATGTTGAAGTCTGCTTGAAAATGCTTCGTTAAATATGGGAATCTTCAAAAAGTTGAATGTTTGAAATGTTTGAGTCTTCGTCGAAATGATTAAATGCAAGCTTTCGAAAGTGTCTTTCTAAATCTGAAGTCCACCTCTCAGGAGTCCACCTCTCAAGAGTCCACCTCCCAAGAGTCCACCGCACAAAAAACCACAAAAAAAAAAAAGAAACGCAGTGGCTCCGGTCTCTGCGCCGGCGAGCAGGTGAAAGGTTCGTGTACAGGCTCGTGTAAGTCGAGCTGTCGACTGAACGATGGCGATAATTAATATACGCTCGTTAGAAAAAACGGCAACTCTGCGCGGCTGGCTGCGTGCGCAGGCGCAGCACTTGAATTATGATTATTTAATTCACGTAAAATCGTTGATTTATGCTCAGCGGACAGGCGAAGGAACGAACGAGGGGGAGGGGGGTGAACCGGGAGGGGGGGCGAGTGGGGCATCATTAAGTTTCGGCATATCAGCCGCGAGCGACAGACGCGAGAGTGTGAGAGTGAATGAGTGAGAGGTTGGATGGATGGTTGGATGCTGTGTATGCTGGTAAAAGTGGCAACGTCAACGTGACAGTTGATGGTGGCGCGGTTAAACGTCACGTCAGAAGTGTCAGCAGCGGTGTCAAGTGAACGGATGGCGCAACAGCGGCGAGGTGAGCAACGAGCAATCCATCAAATCGCCGTGCTGATGATCATTTTACGACGTACGAGAAGAAGATGTTGTATTTTTTAGAAAATTAGTTTCAAGCGAGAAACAAACGAGCACAGAAACAAAGCAACACGCAACAAAAAAACAACCGAAGCGAGTTGAGCGAGCGAATAAAGCAAAAACGTGGCGGAAGGAAGACAAATTTTGAAATATAGATCAGTTGTGGGGATGGTGAAAGGGGTGGGGGTGACGCGGGGAGGAGGGGGGAGGATGGAAGAAAAAAGCGATCAATTGTAGAAGCCACCCGAACTACACACAAACCGCTTGGTGTTTATAATGTAGCAGCTGTTGTTGTTGTTGTTGTTGTTGATGATGATGTTGTTGTTGTTGTTGTTGTTGTTGTTGTTGTTGTTGTTGGCCACTGCGCTAAGCGGCTGTCACGCTTCTCACTTGCTGCGTACCGACCACAAGTTGTTTCGTTGACTTCTATTCCATGGCGCTGGTGTTCAAAATGAGTTGCTTACGTCTCTGAGTCCGCCGTCCGACCGATCATTCATCCGCTCAGTCGTCCGTCCGTCCGTTTTTGCTGCCGCTCATTTACGATTCGGCAAACGAATAAATTTTCTGATCACACAAGCAAACAAATTGAAATGTTTTCGCATAAATTTTAGACCTCACAACAACAAACATAAAAATAATAACAACAACAAAAACAACCAACAACAATAATGATTTCCTTTATTTACAATATTTATTATAATTTTCATTTGCTTCTCGATTGCAATTTAATTTCGACTATAGTTTTTTTTAATAGTCCAAAAATATGAAAACTGTGATTAAATATTGTTAAAAATAAAATAATTATTTTATTTTTTTACTATTTTAATTTTTCTTAATTATGAAAATTATGAAAAGTGTCAATAAGTGAAAAAATAGAGTGTTTATGGTTTTCCAAAAAATCCTTCCCTTACATTTACGTCCACTTTTTATGTGCAATAATTTTTTTTCAACACAATAATTTATTCTTCAATTTCGTAATTTCACAGAAGACACAAAAATTACATTTAAATGCATGTAATATTTTTGTTTCGTTGAAGCAAACAAATCATAAACGAATGAACACGAAAGACTTAAGAAACAAACTCAAAACGCTGTAAACGGAAAATCTACGAAAATAAGTAAAAAAACATAAAATTAAATACTATAAAGTTAAAAACGTCTACTACTACAAGTAGTAAATATATATTATATAATATTTATTTTTAATTAGCGTTTTTTAATCGTTATTTTTCATCATTATTTAATTTTCCATTTTTAATTTCTGATCTTTTGGTGCAGCGTAACAAGAAGTAAAACTTAAAAATAAACAGTATAAATGCCATCGCATCGACCTGAAGATCGCGTGCATAAATTATTTAATCTAAGCGACACAAACGAATCGCCAAGCATAAATAATTAATAAATCACCGCTTGCTTAGTTAGTAGATGCGACAAACAACGTCGATGCGAACGACACACAGACAAACAATCAAGAGACCAATCAAGGGATCAAGCAAAGAAACCAAGCATGAAAACCAATGACCAACCTTCAAAAGACCAGCCAGTAGACCAGCCAGTAGACCAGCCAGTAGACCAGCCAGTAGACCAGCCAGTAGACCAGCCAGTAGACCAGCCAGTAGACCAGCCAGTAGACCAGCCAGTAGACCAGCCAGTAGACCAGCCAGTAGACCAGCCAGTAGACCAGCCAGTAGACCAGCCAGTAGACCAGCCAGTAGACCAGCCAGTAGACCAGCCAGTAGACCAGCCAGTAGACCAGCCAGTAGACCAGCCAGTAGACCAGCCAGTAGACCAGCCAGTAGACCAGCCAGTAGACCAGCCAGTAGACCAGCCAGTAGACCAGCCAGTAGACCAGCCAGTAGACCAGCCAGTAGACCAGCCAGTAGACCAGCCAGTAGACCAGCCAGTAGACCAGCCAGTAGACCAGCCGGTAGACCAGCCGGTAGACCAGCCAGTAGACCAGCCGGTAGACCAGCCAGTAGATTAATCAAGAGACGAATCAAGAGACCAATCAAGGGTCTAATCGACCCAACACCCAGCCAGCCTCTCAGCCATCCGAGTCACAGCGTCTTCCTTGTCTTCTTCTTCTGTCCATGCCATCACCTCGCACCTGTGATTTTGAGAGCGGCAACAACATGTGGCTCATTAGCGGCAAATATAACTGCAATTATGTGCAACAACAACAACAACAATTTGCTGCGGTCGTCAGGTAGCGACTGCCAACGATCTGGCCCACGAGTGCAGCCGGCGAGCTTAACACCAGCTTGACACTAAATCTGCTTATTAATTGGAAACAGACAAAGCGATGGCTTATTCATTAGTTGGGCATCGCCATCGCCATCGTCGCCATCGTCGCCACAACAGAAGCGGAGGCATTTCAAGAGACTGGAAGCAGCAGGCAGCTTGCAACAGTCTGCGGTAAGTGTTGCTGCCATCCAATCAGCCAGTCCGCGAGTCCGCGAGTCGATTGGCGGGCGATCCAAGCAGCTCGGCTGACCTTTTGGCCCACAACAATTTAATCGGCCATAAATACTGCCAAGATATATGATATGAGTGGCCAACAAACATGTCGCCGAACATGTTGCCGAACACACAAGGCACTCAAGATGGATGGGATCGTTTCGAAAGAGAAAAAAAAAAGCAACAACAACAAAAACAAGAAACTAACTAAAAGCTTAGCGAAGAGGTTCCTCGGATGAAGTTAACCCACGCTAATGAATCTATCCTTTATATTGTATGCATGTGTATGCATGTGTATGTGTGTGGATGAGTGTGTGGGTGTGCATGTGTGTGTGTCTGTGGCTACACAGTAAACAATTTATAGTGTAGAAAATCAGTTTTAATCCACCGCAAGCAAAGAAAAGGAACATTTTTCTTGGTTACGAACAACTTTGAAATGAATTCTTGGTATTTCGACACCAGAGGGGGGGAAATGAAGGAGTGGGGGGGAAAATTGTCACTTATTTTGAGCCCAATATTGTCACTACAACTTCTACACTTCAATACTTGAGTAATTGAATGCTTGAAATCTTCAATATTTCGATAATTTAATACAAGCGTCGATAATGCAACACTTCATTACTACAATACTTCAATATTTCAATTCCTGAGAGCGGCAATACGGCGATACTTCAATACTTTAAACACTTTACTACTTTAACACATTTTAGTATTTGATTATTGTACTTTAACCCATTCAATACTTCAGTATCTGGCTTCAATAAATCAAAATCAATGCGTGCCCGTTGTGTCAATCCACCTTCAAGCCCCCTGTGCGTAGTTCCCTCTTCAGACACCCACGACGTGGGTATCCATGTCTAATCATTGAAGTCCCATTGAACCCTGTTGTTGTTGTTGTCTAATAACGCTGTCGACACCACAAAAAGTAGCTGTTGTTGCCGTTGCTGTTCCTGTTCCTGTTGTGGTCGTTGTCGTTCATCTTGTGGCTTTTTTATTGATGTTGTTCTCCTCTTTTTTTCATGTTTTAACCATGTGCAACATGACAATCTTTGTTGGCATTCAGCTTCGGCCAAACTTACGTCAAAGATATCGCACACGTTGAACCAAAAAGAGGCCAGCGAAGGAGATCGTAGTAACTCTCCGACCCGGCGACCGACTCCGTTGCGACTCCCGGTTGTGATGGAAGAAGAAAACCACTGGAAAGAAGCCCCCCGCATCACCTTCTCAACTTTGGCAGCCTTCCGGAGACTACCGAAGGATTTAAACGCACGTTTATCGGAAGATAACTCTTTTGACCCCGTCCAAGCCGAGACCAAGGAGTCGAATCTTCGTTATCGTTATCGTTATCGTTATCGTTGCCTTGTGAAAGAGTGTATTTTATTATTATTAGCATTCATTTCGTTGTGTTTCGCTGACTTTTTTAAACCACTACTCTTGAGGCTTCTCTTCGCTGGCGAATTATTGAAGTGACTGCTTCGGGTTGTGTTCAGGATTCCAATCGATTGACGATTGACCTTTGAGCAGGTGGGTGTCTGCGGCCGACGAGGGGTGTGGGAGGGTGGCCTCTCAATGGCCACTGAAGTCAACGTCTTGCTTCTCCATCCACGTTAATCGATCGACCGACCCAACCAACAACCATTTTACTGAGTTTAAAGAGCTTTTGGCCTTGTGTTTGGTTTTTCGTCTGTTTTGTTTTTGCTTTTCTCTGGTATCCTTCAGCATTTAAGCATGTCGAAATGATGACTGACCAACATGATTGCTTGATTGGCTGGCCGACCGAACGATTGACTCTATAGTAATGCGATTCAATGAATTCCTAATGAATAGTTTATTGCTCCATGCGAGGAATTCTATCATCGTACATCGCGGAATGTCAGCTTCGAGTTGGCTTGGAAGGGTCATGCTGCTGCTACTGCTGTTGTTGTTGTTTGTACAGCAGCTACTACTGTCATTTCTCTGGTTTTTCCCCAGGTGTGTCTGTTGTCGAATTTATCGTAGTTGCGTGTTTCTTCTTTTTTTTTGTGAATGTATACGAGTTCAGATCGATTTGTTTGTCTAAAAGTAACGGTGCTTTTTTATTAATGGGTGGCTTGTTTTGTAGGTTTGCCTTCTATTTTATTTGTTTTCGTTTTTTGTTTTTTTTGTTTTGTTTTGTTTTCTTTATTAATGGATAATTAATTGAACTTTGAACGCTTGATTGATGTATGATGGCCAATTTAGGTGACCTGCTTTGAATGTCATTTGCCACGAAAGTCCGAATGAAAGTCATTGAAAGTCATGAAGTCGATGGATTCCTCCCATGGGACCGGAAGTATTTTGTTAGGTACGAAAAAAAAAAACACCGAAAAACCTTGACCAATGCTTTTAATTTTTTGTTTTTTTTATCGTCTATAAAAGATTCCAGTCCGAAGCACGATCTACCTTGCAGCGTTATCTTTATAGCCTGGTTGGTATCTTCATTTGACGTTGTTCCTTACTCGAGACCCTTCTTGGCTCCTCTCTGCTTCCCCTGCCCCTCTTCGTCCCGCCGCTACTCATTTCAGGTTACTAGCGCTGCCGCTTATCGTCCGAGTATTTGTCACTTTCCGGTCCATGAATCAAACATCATCGAGGGACTGACTCTGGTGACCACTTAAGAACCTTCCTATTTAGCAGTCCCTCTCCCTCCAACTCTCCCTCTCCCTCTCTTTCTCTCTCTTTCTTTCACAATCTTGTGTCACAATCTTCGAAGTTACGAGTTGCTACGTTGGCGATATTCTTGTCGTCTTATCTTTTAACACAGAAGAGCGTTTTTATCACTGCAAACATCAAGTGATGTTGATTCGATATAAATACAAACCACAAGAGTATCAGGAAATTTTAACTCCTGCTGTTGTTGTTGTTACTGTTGTTGGTTTCTTAAAGATAAGCATCATATTAAATATATTTTGATTTTCATATCAGCAAAGGTACACTTTTCATCTGTTTATTTTTTGTGGTTTGTTTTTTGTGCCTTTTTATTTTCATTGATTTTAGTTTGAAGGTGCTTCTTTGGAATGTTTGAAAATTCCACACTCTCATCTCATTATTCAGCTTTCATTAGACGAGTTTTCATTTTTATTTGAAGTTTTTATCTCACTTTCGTTCTCTGTTCCTCTATTTTCGTCATCTCAATCTTAACTTTAGTCTTTATTCTCATCTTATTATTCGTCTTCTTCTTCTTATCACTTTTCTTCTTCTTCTTCTTCTTCTTCTTCTCCTTCTTCTTCTTCTTCTTCTTCTTCTTACACTACCATTTCAAACAAATCACTTGTTGCTCAATGATTCTCAACACCCAATTTTTCAATGATTAAGCAACTTTTCACATTCATAATTTTGAAGAATTTTTCCCACAGGATTCTCCATTCTCACCATTTTTCTACTAATTTAAGGCTATTTTTATGCTTGTTAATGTTGTTGTTGTTGTTGTTGTTGTTAAAATCTTCCTCTTCTTCTTCTTCGTCTTCGCCTTCTGTGTTGCTATGTTACAGGAATCATTATCCAGTAAAGTATCCTTTCTTTTCTTTGTGTGTCTGTCGGTGTTGTTGTCGGTGTTGTTGTTGTTGTTCCTGTTGTTGTTTTCTGTTGCTGTTCTGTTTATCCAAGGCACTTAGCGTGAAACGAACTATAAAATTATGTCCGATCTCGTACCTGCCCTGCCCTGCCCTGTCTTCTTCTTCTTCTTCTACTTCTACTACGTGCATCCGAGGACGGTCTTTAAAGAGTAGACGGTTATCGGCTTCGGTCCCTGGATGTGGTACCTACCCATAAACATACACATATACATACACATGTTGCTAATAACCGTCGTAGTCGTTGTTGAAGAGCCATTGAAATGATAGCAACTGCACGTGTTCACCGAATGTCAGAACAAGTTGGTTGGTTGTTGTTGTTGTTGTTGTTTGCTCTCGATTGACATTCCTGGAATCCGCGGCTTTGACCTCACCGCCAGAACACCGGCCACGGCTGTGCCTAAAGTTGTCAAAGATTCCAAATGAGTTACTTAGAAGTGATTCGAAGAAATGAGAAATCGAACCGATCATCCGAGAACAGCTAATTAATAAGTTCTACAATTTTCCAGAAGAATGAATAATTTGGAAAAAAGACCAGATTATCACAGGTCAGAAATCGAAGTGGTCGGGAAGGTTTTAATTGGAACTCATGACCGTGATGACTTAAGGTACTCTTATACCACAGATCATTGATCGATCATTCATCGTGTGACGAAATATTATTGTATAAAATGAAAATTTGGAGCCCTCAGATCACAAATCTTTCAAATGGATCCCTAACTTTAGAATGTCGTCTGAGGTCACCGGTAGTTGGTAGACAAGCGACGAGACTGGGGGCTTCACCGATTACTCTAGAAGCTGTCCGGATGAACGCGAGAAGAGCGACCATCAACAAGGCTTGAATAAGATCACCAGACGCCGGGGTCTTGCGTCTTTCAGTCACGGACAGATCTAAGATATGTCAAGGAAGGAGACATCTGATGAAAAACATCGGCAAGGGCTCCAAGTGGTTGAAGTCCTCGCCGAAGGGCAGAAATAGACCTCGAAATGGACCATATTTCGGTCTGGTGGTCAAAATGGGCTCACTTGTTTGTGCTCACTGAAGACAGTTATTCCAGCTGCCACTCGTACCTAACGTAACCTAACGTAACCTAACCTAACCTAGTGGCTATGAAATACTTAATCAAATACTAAATCACAACGTTTAGTTCGAGTGTTTTATTGGTTATTATATAACCGTTCATTTGAAAGTTTTCAAGTTTTAATACATCCACACTTCAGTATCGAA
Source organism: Myopa testacea (assembly GCA_949629155.1). Classification (NCBI taxonomy): domain Eukaryota; kingdom Metazoa; phylum Arthropoda; class Insecta; order Diptera; family Conopidae; genus Myopa; species Myopa testacea. The sequence continues at coordinate 30,521,851 of OX451348.1, forward strand.
TGATATACACTCTTAAAGCATCACATGATCGTTTCTCTTGATCTCCACGTAACTCTTTTCATCATGTACTCGTACCATGTTGCTGTATATCAGAAGAACCCTTTCGAAAATCATTATTTTTAGTGAATAACAACATTCCTTCTATCTTATTAAAGAGATCTTTTATATCGTTTTATTTAGAAATTATATATTATGATCATGATCATGTGATTCATGTACATGATTATAGAAATGCAAACAAGTTGAGGTCCTTAAATCGTCGATCGTACGCTCGATAAAAACTGTGAATACGTTGGAACGAAGAACAGTGAACACTTGAAGCGAAGTGAGGTGAATTTTGAGTTGGATCAGGCTTGAAAATTCCATAAATTCTATCACATAATGAAATCGAATTCCTTGCGTTGTTCAAATTATTCGTTCCGCTTAAAATAGCAATCGCTAAGCGGCCATGGCTGATGTATGGAATGTATTGAAAATTTTAATTTATTTCTCTTGAAATGGGGTTTAAATGGTAGCTGGTGTAGATTGCTTACGTTCGAAGCTGAAGAAATCTCGTTAATATGCTGTTGACGCACAACAGCGACGCACAACAGCGACGCACAACAGCGACGCACAACAGCGACGCACAACGACGATGCACAGCGACGACGCACAACAGCGACGCACAGCGACGACGCCGCAATACGTCACAGCAAGTGGCAAATAAATGAGAAATAGATTAGTTACACTATATTTCGTGGTCCATTAAAAATGCGTACCGTGTTTGGTGTGTGTACCAACCTACAAATGATGGAGGTTCGTCCGAATGTACTTCGATATGTCTTTCAGTGTCTTTTTATGGGGTCTTTAGTGGGTTCTTCAGTGTGCTCTCTTTAGTTGGTACATTTTTGTAGTTTATTCATCTCTCTGTCTCTGTCTGAATTCTACTCTTACTTTGAGGAATTAATATGCAACGCATTCATATCTGGTTACAGAGACCACTCCATGAGAAGGAGGAGAGGGTGGAGCGGGAGGGGCGCTGCACTGCTTCTAGACGATTCTGATGCGATTCTTTAATTTCGACGAATACCCTTTCTTTCATTAATATTCTGTCTTTGTTCTGAAGTTTTCCTTCTTTAGTTTATAATATTTCTCTTAATTCTTCTTTAATATTCAAGATTCTTATTTCTTTCTTTATTTTTCTTCTTCGTCTTCTTCTTCCTCTTTCACTGGCTCATGAATGCAATGATTTCCAGGAAGGTCATTTATGAGTTTGAGCTGTGATTCGGCTTCAAATGATACACACTCATCGTACCTCACATGATTGTTGTAAGTGTTGTTGTTGTTGTTATTCTTTGTCATCGTCTTCTTGTTCCTTTTTTTGGTGTTGTTGTTGTTGTTGTTGTTGTTATTCAAGTTCTTCAAAACGTGCAGCAAACAACTACTTAAAAAAATCCTCACAAGAATCATTGGCTCTCAAGCAAAATTCTGTTGGTTTTTTCTTTTTTGTGTGGGGGGGCGTATTTTTTGTTCCTTTTTGGGTTCATTTCATTTGGTATTTTTTTAATTATTTCAAATTTGTTATGTTTGGAACACTTGTTATTTTCCTTTGTGCTGCTTTACTGCTTCACTGCTGTAATGAAAGAATTTTAAACGCTTCTGAAATGCGTTTATTATAATTTCATTGACGACGATGATGATCAAGTATGATTCCCAGAAATTCCCATGGTTGGAGTCATTGAACTGTGATTCAAAACTTCTCTGGAATTTCATTTTTTCCAACAAGTATCAAGAAAGCAATCAATAGCGATATCAGCACGGTTTCAAGTGAAGTTGGGATCAATTTACATAAATTGTATTGCATTAAAGAGGATGTAACATGAGATTCTTATGATTTCTATTATTTTAAAGGGTTTTCCAATAAGAGGTGTAATTTTGATATTCAAAGAAAAATGCCATTTTTTGAGATAAATTATTGCATGTTTATTTCGTAATAAAGAGGAAGGTATGCCGTTAATAATGAGAACCAACATCAGCCAAATGGCCACCATGACCACGCTTACAGGACTGCTTTAGAGAATGTTATATGGGGGTCTTATGATTCAAAAGAGTACGCGTCTTTATTTTTGCTTTAGATTCGTTGGATTGATTCTTTCAGAACTCACATTATGGTAGGTTTCTCCCATCCTGATGAATGAAGAGGTACTCAAACCCTCTTGTAGAGTAGTTTTATGATTTATGTTACTTTTGAACATGATGATAAAATAATGTAATGATAAACTTTCTCTTTTAAGAGGATGACCTGCTTTACACAAATGGTAATTCGATGCTCTGCGATTCGATTGGAATCCATTGCATCAATCCATTATTTTTTATAGCGTTTCTTCCTCTTCTTCTTCTTCCTTGTATGACTTCGATTATCGCTCGCTGCTGAACTCCTGATTAGGTCATCGTTGACGCTTGACTCCAGCTCCATACAAGTGAGGAAACGCTCCCCCTTCCCCAGCCCCAGCCCCAGCCCCTCGCCCCATTCGAGACATGTGTACACATGTATACTAGTGTTTTTCGTGGAAAACTTTAAGGTTTCTCATGTCGAAATGGCTCCATGTTTGGCGTGTTCGTTGGTCGCTCGACCGATGATAAGCGGTTTTGTCGCCAGCCAGCAAACAAGTGAAGTCAACTTATCGCATCTTGTGTAACACTTGTGTTTGTCAATTTATGGATTTATAGATAATACTACCCCTCGCCGCTCGCCCCTCTCCAGGGTCCCTCCGTTCAGTCCGGTGTACGTCTCCGCTCCGCTCCCAGACCAGCGATCTTCTTGCAACTTCTTGTCCCCCCCCCCGTCCCCTCTCATGACACCTTCTCGTGTATGTAACACGACGACTCAAACAAACAAGTGTTGATATCAGATTTCCTCCCAGCGAACGGCGAGCAACGTTTTCTTTCACCGAAAATACGACTCACATTTTACATGGCTGATTGTCATGGTTGATCGTTGTTGTTGTTGTTGTTGTTGTCGGGTTCTTTCTTTTTTTTTTTTTTGCGTACTCTTTCGACTTCGACGCGGAGACCCCGTTGAAAATGTTTCCAGATTTCGTGTAAAAGTCACGTTGTTTTCTTTTCTCCGTGGGTTTTTCCTGTTGAAACAGCGTTTCATTTGCTGACATGACTTTTTTTGGAAAATGACCCACGCTGCAGCGGGCACGTCTTTCAACGCATCGCTCGCCCGACACGAGATGGCGATGTGGTCCCATTGGGCGCCGTTCCCAGGCTCACTCATGCGCCGAGCGAGATTCCATTCCATTCTAAACTGTCCCCTGGACATTTACGACCCATGCGGCTGCACACGCTTGCCGATCGATCGTGTTGGTGGCTGGCTCCGGCTCCGGCTGCGGCTGCGGCTGCGGCTTCATTTTAACACTCTGGAGGTTCTTGAAATCGGACCCCGCTGGTGCCTGGGTGCCTGGGTGCCTGGGTGTCATGGTGGCTGTTCCTAGCCTTGTTACTTTCGTAAATTGAGAAATTTTTATGTGGTCATAACTTCGGCTTCGTATTTTTATGAGCGTTCTTGCAGTGATGTTGTGATCGGTTTACTAATTTAAACAACGGCTTGAATTCGTGCGAGAGCTGATAAGGAATGAAGTGAGGATGGAATTTTTCAGTAGAGACTCGCACTCAAAAGTGAGAAGTGATTGTATCGTGCGAAGGTTCCGAAAGGTTATCGCTCACAGGGGAGGATGGGGAGGATCTGGGGGAAAGGGAGAGAGAGAGAGAGAGCAGAGAACATCTCAGTTCCTCACATCTTCGTTTCTGCGCTCGATTCCTCAATGAAACCCTCGATGCGACCCTCCCCGATCTCCGCGTGAGACCCGCACGCACATGCTGAGTACAGTGCGTGAAAAAGGGGGACCCCCCGGCTGGTCCATATGCGGGCGTTTCTCGTCTTTCAATTGGATTCCAAGCCCATTGACGTGGCTCTAATTTAATGAGTATTCCGACGAATGCGAGATGAACGAAGAGCCGCTGCTGGCGACCAGGCCGCGACTTCGCATGCGTTTGCTTAATTTTTGTCCCACACTCGAACGAACGAGAAGTTGTTGCTTTAATGGGCAGCTTAATTGAATGAAATCGGATGCACGTGCGTCGATGAGGGCACCGTCGAGTGTGCGGCTGCTCGGGTTGGTTCTCCGGCTCCGACTTCGCTTCAGCCAAATCAAGTGTTCGATCTCCGAAAACCGAAAACACGATCAGATTCTGGCAACTGCTCTGAAGTCACGGGCTTCTTTTATCGCCTCTTCTGGCAGTCGATTGCAGTCGATTGCACTCGAAATGACAACATGTTCGCCGGCCGGAATCTGCGAGGGGCGGCAACACTGGTTACGTGGTGGTTATGAGGCTCAAAGGAGGTGCCGGCGAACTGAAAAAATTAGCGAGAACTCTTTGAAGGTACTCAAAGGATTCATTGCTACAGCAGAGCCAACAAAAAGGCAACAAGACGCCAACTAATAAACGGCAACACATCGATCGTGCCTCATGAGAAGACGACTCGAGAGTGTGCAATCTAAAAACAACGACAGCAGCATTTTTCTGCAAATTAAATGTCAGTCGCTGCTCGATCATGTTTTTCGCCATATTTTTTGCTGTTTTTGGCTCGTAAAGTTTCGTTAATCATCAGAAGAATTGCGGACTTGGACCAGGAACAACCCAGAAGCATCAAATCCGGACACATCAAAGCGGCTCACCGAAGTCGAGGGTCCGTCCCAGGCACAGATCGCCAAATGACAGCAAGACTCTTGGATGGCGCACAAGATTACAAGAGCGTGCAACTCGCGTCCCTCGCCGCCGATCCTCCGTCAAACATCCACATCCACATCCCCGGCATCCCCCGACATCCCCGGCATCCCGACATCAGTCCCGGCGATGAGCACTGCTCGTGACTCCTGGCGGCACGACTTCGGCTCCGTTGGGCGGCTGAAGACGATTTGAAGTCTTGAATTCGGAGTACTTTTGTTGTTGTTGTTGTTGCTGTTGTAGTCGTGCTCCGTGCTGTTCTCCGTTCTTTCTGTTGTTCTCGTTGTTTTCCACTGACAAAAGGGGGCGTGTCCGTGGGGCCTGAAGCTACGCGAAGAAACCGCTTGACAGGAAATTGAGCAGAACACAAAAATCGCTGCCGTTGCTACTGAAGAAATCGCTGCTGGTGGCGCAGTTCACCGCTACAACAACAACAACAACAACAACCATCCCCATAACATTCAACACACAGTATCTCTTCACTAAAGTAAGAGCTGACAGAAGAGCTGACAGAAGAGCTGGCAACGCACAACTCTTGTCCTCTGATTAAGTAGGACAACAACAACAACAATAACAACAACAACAACAACAACAACGGCAAATCAGTGTCGGCCGGTAATTTTTTTTCACCATTTAAGCAGAATCTGCTTAAAAATAATTTGTTAGTTGAAGTGAAAAAGCGCAGAATAACGCCGAACGCCGAAATCTGGTAGCAGCAGCTGCAATTTATACGCATTTGACAACAACATGTTGCCAGCAACACGACAGGAAGCGAATTAAAGAGAGTGCAGTACAAGGAACAGAAGTGCGATGATGGGCGGAATCGCGGACGGAGGGGGGTCGACTGCGATCAATTGGGTGTTTAATTTATAGCGGTTGGTGCACATGCGCAATTCGCACTGAAGACCGTCGTTGGGTGCATTTAAGGGTCTTATTCAGGGTTGCCACTGTGCTGGCGTATTTTTTATGTCTTTCTTGTTTCCTTCACAGAAGTTTAGTCCTCTTCTTCTTCTACTTCTTCGTTGTATTCCTCTAATTTTTTTCATTTTCTTGTTGTTTTTTATTGAGAGTGCTGCGTAATTTAATGAGCGATGAGAATCTGTTGCTAGAAAGCTAATCGTTCAACCCGAAGACTCACTAAAGGCTCACTAAAGATTCACTGAAGTCTAACTGAAGTCTAACTCAATGCTAACTGAACACCACCTGAAGACTCTTTAAAGACGACTTTGGGTGGTTTTTACTGTTGTCCAACTTTTACTCGATATGAGTTAACATAACAGTTGTTGGTCCAAATCGAAAGACAACAAAAACATCGCCAACATCATCAACATTCGTCTCAGTTTCATGACGAAACACATCGTTTATTTGACGCTGTTCGAATCGTTGAAAGCAACAGAATTGAAACTGAAACGAATCAACGACGAATGACGACGAACGACGACGAATGAAGACTTGAATAGCAGAGCTAATTTAAATTTTAATAAAAAGGAACAACAACAAACAGAAACAACAACAAGACGAACAACAACAACAACAACAATAGCACCAAATCAGCCCACCAACCAACAATGTCGGTGCTCTTTTTTTTTTTTGTTCCACCAGAGCAGAGAGTTCATCAAAACCGAAAAAGAAACCCGTCGACGGTCACACGAACGAGTGCCAGAGTAGGTTAAGAAAATAAATTACACAAAACCGAAGAGTTGCCGAGTTAAAAATTGCGTCGTTTTAAGGTTTTATATGGAACGCTGTTGTTGTTGTTGTTGTTGTTGTTGTTGCTGTTGTTGTTGTGGTCTCTTTTCGAGGTTTTTCGTTTGTTCCATTTGTTGTTCTTGTTGTTCATGAAGCTCTCTGGTGCAGGTGTTCACGCCACACACACGCACACACACACACACACACACACGTACGCATGATTGCCGACCCTGATGAAGCGCGAAGAATTCTCAAAACGATCATCATCTCGATTTTTGGTTTGTGTGTTTCGGAGAATGTGATGCGGAAGAAGAAGACAAAGCAGAGGAAGAAGAAGAAGACAAATAAGAGGGGAAAAAAAAAGCTGAAATCAGTTTGAGCCGTTAAAATGTAGAGTTTGCGGCACGTTGTTTCTTCAAAGGCTAACAAAAACGCAACAACAACGTCGGCATGAACGCAACCCAACCCGAAAAGATTATAGACAACAACAACAACAACAATGAAAGTGTTCCTTTTTTTTTTGTTGCTTTTAAAAGCGTTTTTCTTGTGATGCGGAAAATGAAACAACTTCAAAGTTCAGAGAAGCAAACCAAAAAAAGAAAGGCGAAAAAAACCCTCCCAAAGCAGGGATCAAAAGCATCACCACAGAACGTGAACACAACCACTCAGCGAAAAGGTTTGCGGTGGCAGCAGTGGAACCGCTCCTCGGAGGAACTTTAAACTTGATCCCTGGGTTGCGACGGCGACCAGACGCTGATCAGATCATCAGCTCCACCGACCGGAGAAAAAACAGCATTCGCAGAGCTCCCAAAAAGCGGCAACAAACCAGAAAAAGCAAGCGATGGAGCTGGCGGATGACAGCTCCATTGTTGTTGTTGTCGCTGTTGTTGTTGTTGTCTCGCGTTGTACTCGCAGTCAATCTGTCTGCTGGTTTGTCCGTCTGTCAGTCAGCATGTCAGTCAGTTGATGCGTTGAACCACGAAACAGCGAACCTTCAGCGAGATGAAATGGAATTCCTTCCGACTGACATCTCGACGAGTTTTTCAGAGGATTGCTGTTAGGCGAAAGCAACAACAACAAGGGAACGGGGAGAACAACAACAACAACAACAACAACAGTAATGATGATCACTAAAACTTGAGCCATCTTCCATGGGAACGGAGTGCAGCTCATTTCATTGTTATTAAAATGATGAACACAAGAGTAAATCCTCTGCATCCCAACCCTCCTCCCTCCACTCCATCATCACACTCTCTCTCTCTCACTCGCTGTCTGTCTGTCTGTCTTCTTCGCTGTTTACTATTTGTTGGCATTCGTTGCGTTTCGGAATCGCTTTCGGTCTACTGTTTAAACGTTTTTTGATGGCCCGAAGCAGCTCTGAGCGTGGCTATAAAATCGCCGCTCTCGCTGTTTGTCTAGCTTCAAGCATAAAAAAACAACAAAAAAACAATAAAAAAACAATAAAAAACGCCGCCATCGCTGCCGACTGTTGTTGTTGTTGTTGTTATTTTTGCATGTCTACGCGTATTCCACGCATCAAACATGCGTTGGAAAGTTTGTAGTGTCATTAAAAGCGTTGTTGTTGTTGTTGTTGTTGTGATTGTTGTTGCTGTTGTTGTTGTTGTTGTGATTGTAATGAAGTCGGTTTTGAAATTAAAATCTGAAGTCGATGCGTTGTGCGTCTTTCTGCGAGCTGCGGAAGGTGAGTTTTTCTCTGCGGTGGGTTTTGCTTTTTTTTTTTTTCTGTTTTTTTTTTGTCATGCAGGTGTTCAGATTTTTTGGTTTCTTTTCGAAGATGGAATTAAGCTCTGATATATATTAATTATTATTGTTATTATAATCATTATTTTTATTATTATTATTATATTTATTATTATGTCCTGAAACTTCTCGCTGAATGCTTTTCATAGATTAATTGCACTGCAAACACGACGCAACACGACGTAAACTCATGTTAATGATACAGATAAAGTATATCCACACAATTCAAGTGGAAACTGCAAAAATAACCTCAACAATTGGGCCAACAACAACAACAACAACAGCAGCGACAACAACAACAACAACAACAACAACAGCAACAACAAAAACAACAGCAACTTATGCCAAACTGAAATCCAGGTAAACCAGGAATTGAAAACGAATGCGTTGCGCATGAGCAACAGTAAACCACCCCTCCTCCGCCCACCAACACACACCACCCACCTGAGAGACGGACAGACAGACAGACAGACAAACTGACTCAAAGTGACCAAATTAGTGTCTGTTTTGACTGCATTCGACATGAAAAAATTTAATGAAAGCGCAGTGAAAACAAGCAACACACGAAAAAGTGCACAAAACAACAACAACAACAACTGAAATCAGGACGAGAAAAAAAAACAGAGCAACAGCAACAACAGTAAAAGAGTAACAGTAACAATAAAAGCAACAACAACAACAGTAACAGTAACGGCGCTGAAAATAATACGAAGTCGGCTACAACGTGAAAGCGTTGTTGTTGTTGGTGGTGATGGCGGCGGCGGTGGAGGAGGCGGCGGCGGCGGCGGTGGAGGAGGGCTGCGATTGTGGAGGGTGGGGGGGGGGGGGGGGCGTAGAGGAGTGTGGCAGGCGGTGGCAGGCGGCCGGAGGTGAACACAACACGACTGGAGACTGTTGCGCACAGCTGCCAAAAATATAAGTCACGATTTTCGCTTTTTGTTAATTCATCAGCGAACAATTTGCATTGTTATTTTATGGCACCGACGAACGAACGAACGAAAACCCCCGAAATCCTTGCTATGCCACAGAAAAAAGAAAGAAAGAAAACCAGACGCCAGACAGACGGAACCTCAGCGACTCCAGTCAGCCGCACTGGACTCCGCTGGAGCATCCGCGCCGCCCGCCACTCAACAGCGATCAACTGAAGCAGCATTTAATTAGGCAATCGAAAGGGTTCCGCTCAGGGGTGGGGGGGGGGGGGGGCGGCAGAGTCGGTGAGAGGGTACCAGGGAGCGAGAGAGAGAAGGAGCACCGGAGAAGAGTGGAGCATGCATGAAACTCTAACAATTCTAACGAAAAGCAACCGCAAACGAGTGCAAAGCAACAACAACGACCCGTCGTGCAATCAGCGACAGAGGTCAGCAGCGGCAGCGGCAGAGACGGCGACAGAGTGACAACGAAGCGGCTGCAGTGGAGTGTCGCTGCCGGTGAGAAAATCCTTGTTGCTGCATGACAACAAAAAAAAGCTGCTGCTGCTGCTTGTTGTTGTTGTTGTTGTTGCTACATCCGTTCTGTTCAAGAGCAAGAGCAAGAGCAGGACCAGGAGCCCCAAAACCGAATCCCAGCCGTGTTCAGGCCGCAGTGCCGTCGATTGCGAGCGCGATTCGCGGTGATTCACGTTGACGAAATGATTGCCGCAGCAGTCGAACTGAAAGCGCAACAGTTGGGCAACCGGAATTCACTTCACTTCACTCCACTTCACTCCACTTCGCGTCGCGTCGCGTCACTGCTTCAGTAGCTCGTAATTACGCGCGGCGCGTTGGGCAACACGTTTAATGAAGCTTGAAGGCTGCCGCTGTCGTTGTTGTTGTTGTTGTTGCTGGTGGAAGTCGCTTTTTCGGAAGGGTTCTCTGACAGCAGCAATTTACTCGTCGCTGCCGAGCGTAATTCAGCGTAATTCAGCGCACCTTGCGGCTAACCTTTTGGGCTTTCAGGCCCCCCGAACCCCCGCTCCCCCTCCCGATGGTTGTGATTCGATCATAAACTGAAAAATCGTTGCCATTTAATTCAAGTCTTAAGATCGATCGTGGTTCGTTGCAGGCGACACAAAATATCGCTGTCGTCATCGTTGATTAGACACAAAATTAGTCAGCATTTCGTTGGATTGAGTCCACGGATTGATTGAGCGACGAGCGTGGATTGACTAAGAATCGAACTGAACGAATACACGATGGGAGTCATGCGAATTTCGTTAAGTTTTGTCCACAGACACTGGATCGTGTTTCTGTGATCTGTTGCGGAATAAAAGACAGCCATCTCTGAGCCCGATCGCTCAGAAGTCGCGTCTGAGTCGCGTGAAGTTCTGTTGTTGTCTGTTGACAGTGGAAGCAGTGAAGAGGCGTGGTCGGCTAGACGACGGTCGTGTTCGAGTGATCCACCCACTCATCTACGAGTAGATTTTGAATTGCCAACTGACGCCAAGGAGAAAGTGAACGGCGACCGAGAAGAAGAAGAAGAAGAAGAAGAAGAAGAAGAAGAAGAAGAAGAAGAAGAAGAAGAAGAAGAAAACGTGGAACAACGACAGCTAAAATTCTAAAAAGTGACATTTTATAGTCACCGAGGAGTGAACGAATAAAAAAGAGAAGAAAACAGAAAACAACCGAAAACCAGTTGAAGAGAGTGAGAAAAAACATAGAAGAGAAGAAGAGGGGGGGAGGGGGGGTGGCTACTCAACTCGTGTGTTGGACAAACTCTCTGCTTGATTTCCTTACCGCGATTTAGTTTTTTTTTTCTTGAAATCTTTTATTTCTTCAACAAATGAATGAATGTTCGGCTTCGATGTCGACGTCGGTTTCGACTGCGACGCTTCTGTTTCTTTACTGTTGTTGTTATTTTCTCTGTTTCAATGGTTAACCTTCAGCAGTGCACCAGGTCCGGGGCCACACAAATAAACCGACAGACAGACCGACAGACAGCCAGACGGACGGAGAGACGGATAGATAGACATCGCAGCCACACGTAAATCGGCGTTGGATCGCTCTTGCGGCGGCTCGGCTGCGACTTCGGATTCCGTTCGGGTTGTTTTCGTTGCTGCTTTGTTTTTGGTGTGTGCTTTTTTTTGTTTACTGTTCCTGCTTCAGAAACACCTGAGAGCAGTCGGCGGCAACAACGTACAGCGAGATGCTGCTGTGTTCACATGGTTTGTGTGTGTGTGGATCCATTGTCCGTAATTGAAATGGTGACGATGAGGTTGCCCATTCGTTGGAGCAACAAAAGGATCGGCAGCAGCAGCGACCCAGCAGCAGCTTTGATCTCTGGCAACGCACCTGAGTAAATCAATTGAGGCGATTCCACGAATTATTCCCCGGCTACGGAGGTCGGTATAGGAAAGCAACAACAACAACAACAACAACAACAACAACAACAACAACAGCATTCTCCCCACATGTGTTGAGCCGCGAAGCCGCGTTCCGTTCCGATTGCAGCTCAAACACAACAACAACCACAAGCAAAATAAACGTGCGACTTATAAAAACTCTACACTTTGCCCTGTACTCTGCCCCTCTGCCACTCTGCCCCTCCTCCTACCATCGCTTTTAGGTACAGAAGTCTTGATGTACAGAATAAGAACAACTGTGGTTCAGTTCTGCTGCTCCTCCGTCTTTTCGTATCATGAATAATACGATAATAAAACTATTTGTCTACGATCTACTCACTCACTCACTCACTCACTGAACGAACGATGATCGTATGCAGTTGTTGTTGTTGTTGTTGTTTACGAATTTGTTGGTGTTTATTTGAAAATAATTTCCATCATTCAACAAAAGAGATTCACCCGGATGGTGTTTAAATGCCGCACTGCCAGCGCTAGCAATCAACAACAACAACAACAACAACAACAAAACGTGTGCACGATCGGCTGCATGAGAGATCGCGATCGTGTTGTTGTTGTTGTTGTTGTTGTTGTTGTTGTTGGCTGAGTTGTGTGGGGCGTCGAGAGCGGTGATGGATGCTTCTTGATCTTAAACAAGCACTCCGGAACACACACACACCACACACACACACACATCATCATCATGATCACCATCATCAAGCATTTAACCTGTTTTCGGTGTTGATCTTTGATTTTATTTCTGGTTTTCAGTTTTTTCTCTTTTCATAGTATTCACTTTTTATTGTATCGTTGTTGTTGTTGTTGTTGTTGTTGTTCATATATTACATTCCTGTCTGGCTTCAAGTTCAGCTTCAATTGACACCTGCATCTGCATGCAGCCGTGAGTCATCGCTTCTGCCGCCGCTCTGGAAATTAAAAAGGATTCCGTGTCCGTTCTCTCGATGATCGATGATGATTCAATCCACCGCCGATCATCGTGTGTTTATAGTATCCACCTCCGGCTGATTGCTTGTTAAGACTCTCGATGTTTTGAGGCCAACCGCATTGCGACTTCATGACGTGTCCGTGTCTTTAAATGCATTTGCGTTCTTTTTTTCAACGCAATTAAATTAGGGTTTCTCTCTCTCTGGCCAGCGGCGGCTTCGTCTTCAGTTTCTGTTTTCTTTCGGCGGCTTCCTCATCGGTTGGTCATCGAGGCGGCCGCGCGGGCCACTTTAGCTGCGTCCAACCAAGCAACCTGCGTCCCGGAACACAGCGCGATCATTAATTATGACGATAACTAAACGATATGGAATTCGAAGGCTTTCTGTTTTGATTTCTCGACGGTTTCATGGCGGCTTCGTGGTCGAAATAATGGCGTCGATTGGCGGGTACTTAAATCGGTTTTTAACCGGTTTCGTCATTAGCTTGATTGGCTTCTTTTGGTGCCTCTCCTCTTTTTTTTCTTAATTTTTTTTTTTGTTCTTCTTTTTTTTTTGGTTCTTCTTTCTTTTTCTTAATGCGATATACAGGAAATGCGCTGGATTAGATTCGACTTTTATAAAGCAGACTTTCTTAAGGCTTTTAGTACTCCGGTTCGGTTTATATTCACCCTTTCCACGAGTGTATCGCCGGAGAAAAAGCAGTGAGCAGTCCAGGACCTCGACTAGCTTGTGATCTATGAAGAAATCCGTACAATAATTCAAGTAAAACCTTCGAACGGTTTAATTGATCGCTTGAATTGAGAGTTGATGCTGCTCCATGCAATTGATTCTGTTGGCGAAGAAGTGAGGCTGAAGGGTCTCAGTACTTCTTGGAGACCAGATAAAAACATGACCAAAAAAGCAAGAGTTGCTTAGAGATCAAAGAGGAGAAGCTAAAATCTAGTACGTTGTTTCAGTGGACATCATCTGCCCCGGAGATGAACAACTACAATACTCGTGACTTTGTGCGGATTCACTGATTACCAACATCATTTAATATTGCGAGCATCTGGAGGTCTTCAATGGAAACATTCGTCATTGTGTCTTGAATGCACATCAAAGAAACGAAATGTTTGTCTGGGAACCATGGACAAAAAGCAAGGACAAACATAGTCATGGTTTAAGTGGCTCGAATGGTGCATCGGTGCATCGGTGTACACTGCTTATGGAGGCATATGGAGAGCACGTGCATGCATAACATTTCGGGAAGCCCGGCCCGAGAGAGATCCGCGCTGGTGCATTCATGAGCCCATTAGCAGAGCCATGAGAATTTTGACACCTGAAGGAGACTCGCAGCTCGTCGGGGTGGCAAGCAGCAGCAGCAGCAACGCAGGTACACCTCGCTAACAGCGCCGTGGAACTGCAAACAAGCGCAGCAACTCGCCGAAAGCCAGACGAACACACGTGGACACGTCATGGCGGCGTCAAGCGGCGAGGAAGAGAGACGAAACGAGACTCGAAATTTCACGAGCTGTCAAAAAAGCAGGAGTCGCTCGTGTTGCTGAACGGTTTACGAGTGCCTTTGAAGCCACCGACGGACGACGGACGACGACGACTGAAAAAAAAGATGCACCGTGAAAGCGCGAGAATCCTGATGAATGCACGGGATACCTGTTGGGTGGTGGCACAGCCTGGTCGCTGTGGACGACTGCAGGATGCCACAAATATTGAAATTCGATTGCAACAGGCGCTGCACGTGCAGAACTCAAAATCAATTAAAAGTCAGCGGAATGTTTTTATAAGGAAGGAATGCGCACGTTGCAGGCAGGCAGGCAGGCCAGCAGCAACATTTGCAGTTGCTGTCAACCAACAACAATCGCTGATATACGAGCGAAATACCCAGCTACACGATTTGGTCACGTCTGCAATGAAAACACCGCAGAAACACCGCAGTGAGAGAAATCAGAGAGGGAAGCGATTGCTAAGGAATCCAAACAAAGTTGCCACAACAACAACAACAACAACAACAGCAACCACAACAACGACGACGACAATAAGAATACTCATGAGAAATCACAACAACAACAACACAAATCAATGCTTTAACGATACATACAAAGCTCAAAATGCAAATCGATAGGCAGGCAACAACAACAACAATAATAGCAACAACAACAACATCGTATCGCGCACGGTTGGAGGCACCAGGTGTTTAGTTGTTGTTGTTGTTGTTGTTGTTGTTGCTGGTGATGTTGTTCATGTCGGCTCCCACCGCCGCTCAGCAGGCTGCCATCTGTTGCTGGCGCGGCCAGGAATGCTTTCGACTGCCGCTCCGGTGGGTGGGGCGCACTTAAAAGGAGCGTCTGTGGGTGGTTTCCATACCCTACGCGGCTCTCACTCCCCGAGAAACGTTCAGAAACGTGAAGCTTAGTTTAAAATCATCGTGAAATTTGATGATTGAACCTTTTCAATGAGTTAATGGAAGTTCCACTAGTTTAAGACTAAAAGAGGATTTATCAAAGATTATTTTATATTCAAAAGATCTCTAAAAAGTCTTCATAATTCCATTAGGTTCCGCAAAAGGGTTCAAATCAATTCACGGAGTCTACATGACCAGCTTATCAACGGTTCTACTTACTAAAAACAGGGGGCCAAATGAAAAGTAAGAGTTTCAGAATCACGGCCACATCGTTTCATCCCGGCGACCCCCCCAAAGAGTTGCTCCTCACGACGCCGCTGGCCGCAACCAATCATACCTGCATTCGTTCACTCAGTCATGCATACATACAAGTATGTCATGCATGCATGTCGTTTGGCGTTTATGTCATTCGCGGTATGGTGCATTGTTGGAGTTGGTTGTTACCATTGTTGTTGTTGTTGTTGTTGTTGTTATTGTCATTTCTTGCATTCACTCCACTGAAACGCAGTCAAGCTCAAGAACACTCCTTAAACTATTCAAAACAATTACAAAAACAAAACCGAGAAGAAAAGCCAATCAACTGACAAGTTCATTCATATTCACTTGAAGCCCACATACAAAGGAACACACACACACACACACACACACACACACACTGACACACGCACACATACACACACATCTACACGTACTCTCTGATGGCCTTCAATCACGATGGAAGCGATGCGTCAGCAAGCCAACAATCGCCATGTCGTTGCTTAAATACTGCGTTTGCGTTTACTGATTGTCCACTCAGACGACGCAAGATTCAGCGACACGCAACGTGAATGCGTCAAAGTTTAGAATAAAGACGCGACGAAGTGAGAGCGACGAAGAAGCACTCGAGATACGTCATCATCATCATCATCATCATCATCATCAGTCAGATGCACAGATGCACAGACTCGTCTCTCTCTAGCACTCAATTGAACGGAAAGAGAAACACTGATTGTAAAAGACATGAAAAAGTTCTAATTTTATTCGTATGTGGTTCCATACTATTTGTGGATTATAATCCGCCGGAGTCTGGCGTCAGTATAAAAAATGGTAGCATGTAAAAAAGCAATCCACGTCGTTACGTTGGGAAAGTAAAAAGAAAGATCTTAGCAACTAAAATCCAGAGCAGTTCAGAAGCCAACCGCTTCGCTTCTGAATGGCCTGGAAAATGCATCTCGGTACGAATCCAAAGTCCACCGTCTTAAGTCCAGGTCGAGCAATCGTTGTCGCCAGGGCCACCCACAGCGGTCGCGTTGTTGCCGCCGCTCATGTCTGTGTCCTGCATCATTTGCTCCGGCTCCGGCTCCGGCAACTCCACGCTCCCCGGCCCGCCGCCAGCCGCAGCGTTCAGCGGCACCCCGGCTGCATCTGCATCGCCATCTGCATCAGTCCGCATCTGCATCAGCACTCCGTTCGGCATGGAAGCTGCTTGCAACTGCAACTGTGGCAACTCCGCTGCTGTTGCTAGTGACTGCAGTTGTAACGGTTGTCGTGGCTGTTGTTGTAGTTGTTGCAGTTGCAGTTGTGGACTATTCAGCTGGTAGCGTTGCTGCTCCTGCAACAGGGACTGCAAAGCGACAGCATGGCAGCCAGCACCGTAGCCGCCAGCCGGCGTGTTGGGCGTGGCTATCGTATTCAGCAGCAGGTCGCTCATCTTGGCGCGAAACTGCAAGTTCTGCAGCTCGGACATCTTCTTCATCTGCGGCAGGAAGCTGACCAGGAAATTGTAGTCGGCGTCCCCGACGTGGCCGATGCTGTTGGCGCGCGTGATCTCCTTGCGCGTGGACTGCATCAGCTTCTGCTCCTCGCGCTCGAGATCCTCCAGGAAGTGCACCTGCTCGTCGGCGCGCTGGTCGCATTTGCACTGCTGTGCGTCCGTTCCGTTGACGGTCACTTCGAGGGGTGGCGTGTCGCGGCCGGCGAACTCGATCGCTGCTGCGGCGTTGACGGCGAACCCTTCGGACAGACGGCGCGCGGCTTGTGGCGTTGCCACAGCGTTGAACTCCTCGAACAACCTGTCGTCATCTTCGTCGTCCTCGTCGGTGGTCGTGTGATGCGCTTCCATTTTGATGTCGCAAAAGGAATGGAAGCCCGGCTCGTAGGTGTGCTTCTGCTGGTGCGGCGGCGGCGGTTCGTCGGGGGAGCCGCTGCTGCGCTCGGGCAGGGCAGCGCCCACGCTGTTGCGCGCCGTGTAGCTGATGCGCTTGCTCTCGTTGATGAACGACATGGGCTCGAAATAGACCCATTTGCTGGTCAGGCGGCGACTGGGATCGAACTGGCCCAGCGTCTTGAGGCGGTCGATGCGACGTTCGGTGCGACGCACTTCGGCGCGATACGCGTCGCGCAGATTCTTCCACTTCCGTTTGCAGTGCTCCACTAAAAAAAAGGCGGGTGGGGGGGGCACGGGGAAGGGGGTGGGGGGAGGTGATGAAAAGAAACGGTCAGCAAAATAGTAGTACATTCGTCTAGTCTATCTACAGACACAAAAGTGCAGCTACTACGCTCTACGGTACTCTTTTTCGTGCGCAAAAAAAAGGCAACGACTACGAGTCAAGCAATTGAGACCTACAAAATACGCAACACTAAATCACAAAGCAACCGAAAACGTGATGAGACAAGCATAGTTTTCTAAGCAGATAGTAAAAGCGAGCGAACGAGATGACAAGAGAGTGCGAAAGTGGAGCTTCCGATTGCGAGCTGAATTTGCATTTACATGTAAACAAAGACTACGAATTATTATTATTCGTTGCGAATCAATTAGGAACCACGTACCCAGTACTCACATCAACTCGTTCTAAAGTGGGCGAACGAAACTCTTTAAAGTACGCTCTTTAAATACAGTACAAAGTGCATATGGAAAGAATGCCATGCATGCGGACGACAACAACAAACGATAAACAACTTAATCGATTTTCTTTCTACTGCATCCCGCCCCAGCCCGCCGCCGGCCGGCCGACGGACTCGTCTCACTACTATTCGGCGGCCCGGCACCGGCCATCGCCAGCTTGCTTACTCACCGTCAACTCGCAGCACTTCGGCGATCTCGTTCCACAGCAGCGGCGTGTTGGCCCGGTCCTTGTACTCGGCCATGCGGACGTCCCAGAGCGGGGGACGCTTGTGCACCTCGGCGATCAGGCGGCGTACGTCTAACTCGTTCGACATTTCTCGCGCGACTAAATTTAAAGTTTTCGTTTCGCCCCGACGAAATCAAGCGACAAACGGCAGACAGCGAACAGCATGCGGTGCCTCCTGGGACGACCGATTTAATGAACACGCAACGGAATTCAAGGCCAAACAATGTTTTTCCCTCGTCGTGTTGTTGCGTCGCAGTGTTTTGTTGTTGCTGCTTTCGCTTTCGTATGCTGCTTTGTTTTTTATCTCCGCTTTTTTGTGCACTCACTTTGTTTTCGTCGAGTCTCTGCAACGTCACAATTGCGAACAGAGACTTCGTTCAAGTGCAGCTAACTTCAGGCCGGCGAGAAGCGAGACGAAACGTGATAAGAAGTACGTAATAGTGTTGCCGGGACGACAAAAATGTATGTGTCCAAATGGACACCTTTGGCGCCACTGGACACATGGCTACATTCTGTTCTGCTGCCTACTCATATACTTTTAAAAAAAGATTAATTTTACTGGTTGTTGTTGTTGTTGTTGTTGCAAAACCTTAAGTTCGCTGTAAACAAATAAACGTTAAAAAAATAATCTTTCCCATGATTAACATTTATTGCGAAATTTGTCGATTTTTATGAAGCAGGCGACACTCTTAATTTCGCTGCAGCGGCAACACTGATGCATACTACTTTTTGCTGCACAAGAGGCGCAATAAACGAAATTGACGAAGAATGAAGTAACGAGGAAACACGAGTGAAAACGAGGGCTCCACAACACAGCTAACTGGTGGAATGCACGAGTGGGATGGATGGATGCATGGAGGGGGTTTCGTGTGCATTCGTGTGTGTGTTCGTAGATGAAACGTGATGCGAAGTTTTGTGAAACTTAATTTTCGCTTTCGTTTTCGTTGCCTGTTGTTGCTCTTGTTGTTGTTGTTGCTATCATCGTCAGGGTTAGTTTCACATTTCCTCCCTCTCCGGGAAAAGCACTCGTGGGTGATTCTCTTCGTATGTGTCTGTGATTTTCATTGAGTGCAACAAGAAAACAACGACTACCATCATGATTGTGGCAAAAATGTTATACGTTCAGTGTTCAGAGTTGCCACTATTTTTTATTGCAGAAAACAAATTATTAAAGTTCAAGAACAGCTGTTATACGAGTTCATTGGATGGATGGAATGGACAGAGTTTCGCTTTAGTTTCGCTTTAAACCCTCAGTTTGTCGCTTCAACTTGTCGCATCAGTCTCTCGCCACTGATTTTCCTGCCCTTCTCTCACTCAGCCGCTCCTTCGCTCTGGCTTACCGCCGTCTTATCGTATTACGACCAGCCGCCGCACGCAGAAGCCAGCCGGAGTGACTTGGGTCCATATGGTGACCTTGAATTGATAAAAGCTCTTCTTGTCGACGTGGTTGTTGTTGTTGTTGTTGTAATCGCCCATCAGCAACATCATGTTGACAACTTAATTTCGCACAAGACACGCTTTGAATAAAGTAGCTTATAAACGTCAAAGACTACAAGTCACGCATCGCATCGCATCGCATCGTCCGGCCGGCCGACGAAGACAGCGGCTAATGATACAGTAACAGCAGCAATATTAATAATAATAACAACAACAACAACAACAACAGCAGCAGCAACAAAAACAACACGAGTAAAACGTGTGTGTGATCGGTCACATGAGAGACACAACAACCACAGCGACAACGTTAACAGTTGTTGTTGTTGTTGTTGTCGCTGTTTGCTTCGATTATGTTGTCCGTTGCCAGTAACAGTAAAATGCACTCGATAAACTGGAGTGTATTAAGCAGCAACAACAACAACAGCAACAACGCCACTGACGGCGTTGCCAGCACAGAGCTCAGCATAGAGTTTCAATTTCAGGTCTCGTGTGCATATCTTAAGAGCAGCTTAAGAATCGAAAGAGGCTTCATAACTTTTTACTAGATGATAAAAACGACCCGATCGCCGATCACAATATTACCATAAAAAAGAGCGAACGGCAGCGCTTACGACTTAACAACGACTTTATCGGCAACAAGATCAGCCACCAAGCAACCAATCGACCCGACCAATCAACCAATCAAGCGACCAACCGACCAACCAACCGACCAACTGTTGCAGCAGCTGCAGCACGGAACGCACGGCGCGGCGCATTTCAATTAGTCGCATGGCACTTACAGTAAATGCGACTCGATCGGCAACCAGTTGTTGTTGCTGACATTTCAGCAAATGCTAATCACTTAACGCTGCTGGCCAAAGATGACCAAAATATACAGTCTGCCGTGTGTATGTCGTATATTGCCACCTAGTTTAAAGGTGCCACCGACAGCAGCGGCAACATTGTTGCTCTAACTGTTGTTGCTGATGTTGTTGTTGTTGCCTTTCAACGTCGCAGTTTGATTTGCGGAAGTGATCGCGACAGAGAGTTGAAAGAATTTGCTTAAAATGTTTTGGAAAAATAGTTTCGGGAAAAGAAGCCGAAACAATTAAAATGATTGCAGTGACAACGATTACAGGTTCCATCGTTTTGTACTGCTTTTGGGTTTCTTTTTTTGCTTCCTTTTTATACACGCATGACACATGATGCATGACGCATGATATTCGATGATCGTTTTCAGTATTTGAGTATTTTGTGCATCATTTAAAAAATTTAAATATGGGCAAAACTGTTGCCGATCACTGATGATTGCTTCTGATGTGGATGACATGACAGACGGGTGACATCTATATTTGAACTACACACACACACAAACACACAAACACACACACAAACACACACGAACACAAACACACAAACACACACACACACACACACACATACACACATATATAAACAAGATCGACAGAGTGATCGACGATTGATTTGTTGAAAATGGCCAACGTTGTATTTTGTTGTGCCGATCGAGGATCGCAACCGTTTCTGTAGTTGCTTAAATTCCAGTTCCATCTTTTGGCTGATTTGTCCGTCTGTCTGTCTGCTGTCAGTCTGTCTGCCTCCCAAATGTGGCAGAACGAGCTGACAGCTGCGCGAGTTCATGCTATTGTATTTGCATTTGCTGACAGTCCATCCAGAGAAGCGATCTGTCTCGAAGCAGAGGCGCCATGAGGGCAACTTCTTTCGGGGGACGAACGATTTTTATGATATTTGCAAGAGATTTCGAGACGCTGCGATATTTTATAACTGAAGTTAAGTTAAATTAAATAAGTTTGTAAATAAAAAAGATGAGTGAATACATCGGATGTTAACTTGAATAAAAAAACAGGTTAAAAGGCCGCGATAGTAGTCTATATACATATCTGTATGAGATACAAGTTCCTATAGAATCGTAGATACTATAGATAAATTTGCCTGAGCATTTTAATGTCATAGATACAGTTTAAAGAACAACGAAAGAGAAATCAAAAACTTTAAAAATTAAATAATCGAATGAATGATGGAATAAATGAATAAAATACATAATGAATAAATGAATGAATGAACAAATTAATGAATGCATACATGAATGAATAAAAGGATAAATAAATGAATAATTATTCAATTATTCAATTGAATGAATAAACGAATAAATGAATGAATGAATAAATGAATGAATGAATGAATGCATAAAGAAATTAACAAATGAGAGAATAAATAAAAGAATGAATAACTTTATAAATAAATGAATTAATAAAAGAATGAAACGAATGAAAAGAATAAATAAATGAAGGAAATTAGTGAATAAATAAAAGAATGAATAAAAGAATGAATGAATAATAAAAAAATGAATGAATGAATAACTGAATGAATAAATATAATAAATGAATAACTGATTCAATGAAATGAATGAATGAAAAGAATAAATAAATGAATAAATAAATGAACATTTTACATGGATATTTTTTAAATTACCCCCTCCACCACCGCCACTGGTAAGCTATACTATACATCCTTACATTTGTATATCGTTTTCTTTCTTTATTTCTAATCTCTTTTCTCTTGGATTAAATTTGAAATCGACAACTAAATCAATTCAACTCTTTTTTGCTCTAAATCGCTGTATTATTTTCTATACAATATATTTATACAATATTTTTATGCTCATTTCATATCTTCCTATTCTGCTTCTT
This sequence comes from Myopa testacea, assembly GCA_949629155.1. Lineage (NCBI taxonomy): Eukaryota > Metazoa > Arthropoda > Insecta > Diptera > Conopidae > Myopa > Myopa testacea. Next base: position 30,543,984 of record OX451348.1, read on the forward strand.
CTCCTTTTTCAGTTTCTTCTTCTTCTCAACCTTCTGCTTTACATTCACTCGACGTTTTCGTCGTTTTATGATTTCTTTGTGTCACTTCAATGATTTACTTCTTGCATCCATTTTCATAAATTTCTAGTCTAACATCATATTTAATTCTATGCATAATCGACTACAGCAACAACAACAATAACAATAGCAACATTTAGTATATTGTAGCAATTGAAGTATAAAAGTCGTTGACGTCGTTTATGATAATTTTTCCGTTGATCTCGTGCGATCTGCTGCAAATGGTTTTCAACTTAATTTCCATTAAATGAATAAAGGAAATGATGGGTGATGCGAGGAGGGGCGATGGCGGGGTAGCGAGGGTGGGGGTCGGTTCAGTATGGCTGGGTACAGAGTCGAGTAGAGGAGATCAAGTGAGCTGTGGACTCATTCATTGTAATATCTTGATGCACACTTGCTGCTGCTGTTGTGGTTACTGTGTAGTAGTTGTTGTTGTTGTCACTGCTGTTGTTGTTGCTACTACTACTACTACTACTACTACTACTACTACAATTGTTGTTATTGTGGTTATTATCAATGTTGCTACTGCTTCTATTAATTCATATGATTTGTTGTTGTAGTTGTTGTTGATGTTTCCCTGGCTTGCTTACCAGTTAAGCTGTATTAAGCTGGTCCGAGGTTGAACCCGACCCGTGTGAGTACCCGTTACATGTTAAGTCAGTGACACATCGCATGACACATCAGATGCAACACAGGCAACAACAGCAGCCGTAACAGCAGCAGATAATATTATAGTATATCATGAAAAAGCCAAGTGTCACAAAGCTCAGCTGTTGCGATGAGCTGACTTGTGTTGTTGTTGCTGGTGCTGGTGCTGCACTGCTGCTGGCAGTTGAGTGGGTGTTGTAGAAGTGCTGCCAGAAGCGGCGTTTGTCTGTACTCGTGACTAACGATCGCGATAAGCCACTTAATTATGAATATTAATTATAATTAAATGCGCCAACTAACGGCAACGACATCGACCACAACAGCAACAACAACAGCAACAACAACAACAACAGCAACAACATTTGTCAGTCTGGTAGCATGATGGAGCCATATTTTAGCCCTAATTAGCACCAAAGACACCGAAAACAGACTCGTTGTATTGTGCTCGATCGGTGCGGTGATCACCTGATATACATAAACCCAGTCTTTGAATCTTAATTTTTTTATTATTTTAGTTTTTATTTTTTGAATTGTTATAAAAAAGTATTCATTTATTTGACATGCTTTGAGGTTTATCTGTGTTTTGAATTCTTAGGATTTTTATGGAGAAGCAAAAATAGTTTGAAAAAAATACCCATCGTCTGCAATCATTTATTGTGCACGTTTCAACGTGTTGCATTCCGTCATGTCGCGTCGCAGCGTCACTGAAAATATTTTCATGGCGTTCGTGTTACTAGCAACAAATGAATTCTGCTGGCGATCGAACGACGACCGACGACCGATCGATGAACACGATCGCCAGCAAACGATTGCCGACGAAGCATGCATGTGTTCATAATGATCCTCATACTGTCATTATCATCATCGTTATCATCATCGTTATCATCATCGTTGCAGCAACAAAAAAAGGCGTTTGAATTTCATTTTTCTTAGAATTTCTAAAGACAACGATCAGTTTTTGAAAATGAAGGAGGGTGGGGTGTCATTTGATGGTAGAGACGGTTTGCAAACAAGGGAATTCGTGTTAAAGAGGAAGAGATTTTAATTGAATTCGATTGCGAGTCGGATTGTACGTTGATTGCTCATCTGTTTGGCGATCACATTTCGATCATCACTCTTTTCGAAGCTCTCTCGCACATCACATCACATCACATCATGTGACGCTGCTTGACACAGTTGGCAACACTTGTTCAACACTCGTGCCAATCGTGAAATGCTGTGCGAAGGGTTCGCTGCCCTCGCTCCATCCCTGACGTCACAACAACCATCCAGAGACTCCTTTCAATGGTGATCGAAGAGTGCGAGAGAGTGCGAGAGAGCGAGCGAGAGCGGGAGAGATACGAGGAGGCTTTTTTATGTCGTCTGCTCTAATTTATTAGTATTGCTGCAGCTGCATCGCGTTGTTGTTGTTGTTTCTACTGCTGTTAATATGATGTGTTCAATAATGTGCCTATGTTGTTGTTGTTGTTTTGTTATTGTTGTTGTTGCTCTTTTTACTTTTTTTTATTATTGTTGGCTTTCTATCAAAATTTGATATTTTAATTGCGATCAGCTGCATTTTGAAATCGCTGCGGCGCCCTCATTGTTGTTGCTAAAAATATCAACAACATTCGTGTTTGTTTTTTTTTTTTTTTTATGGATTTGTTTCTGTTTTCGTTGTTGTTGTAGTGTTTCAACTCTAACTTTATTGTGTTTTTGTTGTTGTGGTTTTTCTTATTCGTTGCTTTTGTTGTTTCATTACCTACGATTAGTAAGTTTATTTTGTTGTTGTTGCTGCTTTCAGTTGTTTTCTTTTTTATTCTGCTGCAATTGCAATGAATTGCATTTTTATGCACCTGCAGCAGCAGCTCACTAATGCGCCACTTGTGTAACAACAACAACAACCATCCACCAACAACAACAACAACCATCCACCACCAACAACAACAACAACAACAGCAACAAACTTTCAAACTCTTCGACTCTGTTATGTGGGGCGTTCGTCGTTCGTTCCTGCACTCCGACACTCCGATTCTCATCCCTCCGACCCAGCCAACCATTCAGTCAGTCACTCGTTCGTTCAGTCAGTCAGTCAGTCACTCGTTCGTTCAGTCGGACACTCGTTCATTCAGTCGGACACTCGTTCATTCAGTCGGACACTCGTTCATTCAGTCAGTCACTCGTTCGTTCAGTCGGACACTCGTTCATTCAGTCGGACACTCGTTCATTCAGTCGGACACTCGTTCATTCAGTCAGTCACTCGTTCATTCAGTCAGTCACTCGTTCGTTCAGTCAGTCACTCGTTCATTCAGTCAGTCACTCGTTCGTTCAGTCAGTCACTCGTTCATTCAGTCAGTCACTCGTTCGTTCAGTCAGTCACTCGTTCATTCAGTCAGTCACTCGTTCGTTCAGTCAGTCACTCGTTCGTTCAGTCAGTCAGTCACTCGTTCGTTCAGTCGTTTAGCTGCCAAGCGCCAAGCAATCACAGCAACAAGTGTAACAAATTCCGCACTGTGACTGTTAATCGCATTGCCAACTGGTGCAACATTGCCACCAAGTGCATGACTAACAACAACAGCAACAACAACAACATCCCCCCTCCATCATCCTCCTTCTTGATGGTGAGAAGGGGGGCAGGGGGGGGGGGGGGGCACATAATTTTGACGATGCACTACTGACTTCAACGGTTTTCAGCGACGATCGCGTCGACTTCGCTCATGATTGCTCATGGATCTCGCGTGAACAACGAAAACATTTTATCAATGGGTCCTCTTCTTCCTCTTCTTCTTCCTGCTCTTCCTCTTCTTCTTTTTCTTTTTCTTCTGCATTCTCGAAATCGTTTTCTTAATTATGAGTGCTGTTGATTTGTTTTGTGCGCGGGACGGACGAACACTTGAGGTCTGAACACTCACAGCGACGTGTTGTGGCGGTCTGATGTGATGATCATCTGATTTTTCTTCTATTTTATTTAATAAGTTCGATGATAATATTTCTGAAATGATCAGGATGATTCGTAATGGTGCAGTACACATGAACGTCGTCCTTCTCCTGGTGTCACTCTTGCGAGTCCTTCTCTTTAGTCTCAGCCTCCGATTGGCGTTTGTAACGTCATCTCTACTCTCCGCATTCACTCTTCACTCGTCTCAGTTTCTTTAGTGATTCGGTGATCAAGTTTTGAAAACGTCACTCGAATACTAGCGACACTCTTATCACTGGCGGGTTAATCAGCACCGACGTCGACAGCACGCGTAGCAGATTCGAATGCGACGACGTGGCAACGCAGTAACATTTCACTGGTGGTTGTTGGTGGATGATGGGTGGAGGGTGGTGGGGTGGAAGGAGGGGGGGGGGGGGCGATCAGTGGCATGATTTATTCATGAATTAAAATGCAGGCGACAGAAAGAGTAGCAATTAAAGCGCGGGGCGGGGCGTGGCATGGCGTGGCATGGCGTGGCATGGCGTGTCGAAGCGACCGACCAACGCACCAAAACGATGGCGTTGCTTTGGAAGCTGTGATGGCGGTTGTTGTGGTTGTGTTGTTGTTGTTGTTGTAACCTGTAGGCGCGCCTTCGAGACGGCCGGCGCCCCGCATCCGCAAACGCGTTGTTTTTGCGGTGCGTGCGAAGCGCTTCATGCGTCCGCGTTGCAAGTGCGAGTAGATTCGAGTGCGAGTAGATTCGAGTGCGTGTATTCGTGTGTGTGTGTATTCGCTTTTTTATTGCCTCCAGTTATTCACCAAAAATGCTAGTTTTGTTGTTGTTGCTTTTTTAAATAAAACAAAAGTTGAAGTAATTTAAATAAAAATTCCGCAACTTTTCTTGTTGTTTTATTTACTGTATTTTCAGTTCATTTTACTTTATAAAAATGTCGCTTTAAAATTTGTTTTATGTTGTAAAACACGCTTTTTTCAAATGCTACAGAAGAAACACACACACACACGCACACATTCACACAGAAACAGTGTTGTTAGCTGCTGGTTGCCGGGTGACAAATAAAGTGATCACACACGATCTCTTCGATGAACAACAACACGTTTGATCGGTGAATTCTTCATGCAGTTTGAATGGAGTGACCAGAGTGACGTTACCCCCCCTCCCCCCCTGCTCTCTCCCTCCCTCACACACACACACGCACACACACACACTCACACACATTCTTTTGCATCGTTTAAATTATTGTCAATACATGAATATTAATTGTTGGCATTTTTTGTGTAATGATTTAATTAAATCATTTTATTGGATTCTCTTCGTTGTTTTCTGTACATTGTACATTTTTGCTTGTTTACAAATTAAGCAAAAATGTCGATTTGGAATCCCGACAACAACAACAACAACAACCACAACGAGTGTTCGGTAGCAACAGAAGATGAAGAAGAAGAAAAACGAGGCGAAAAAGAAGAAGAAGCAGAAGAAGGGGACCAGATGAAGAATCCCCCCTCAACCCTTCTCACCGATCACAACATCGCTTAGAGTAGAAATGATAGATTCAAAATAAGAAAAGTTTAAAAAAAAAACTGAAAAATTGAAGAGCAAAGAAAAGAAATGTTGTTCATGTGCTCGCATGTACGCTGTGTATGAACACAATACGGCGACAACAACACTTGGCAGCAAATCGAATGCAGCTGCACGGCGACAATCGACGACTGCTAGCGAAACGGATGGAATGCAGATGCGCAGTAACAACAACAACAACAACAACAACAACAACAGCGGCATCCTCTCTGCTGCACTGCTGTTAAGCTGTTCATCAGCTGTTGTGGTTGTTTTGCTGGCCTGCTGCTGTTGCTGCTTCTTCTTGCTGGGATGCTGCTGTACTGATGATGAGGATGGCAGTCGTACCAGTTGTTGTTGTTGTTGTTGTTGTTTCTCCTACTGTTTTTCTGCTGTCGTCATGGCAACTTTAATTATGAGTGGAAAGTTTGCAGTGCTCAATAATTATATTGCGTCAATTAAAACAAACAAGCAACACACGAAACAAAAGAAACACGAAAAAAAGAAGGAAAAACGAACACCGGAGCAACAGATCGGAGCAGAGCCGAGTAGAGCAGAGCCGAGCCGAACAGAGCCGAGTGAAAAGCAAAAACAAACCACCAAAGAACCATAAAAAAACGAAATGAGATGAATAACAAGAATACAACAACAACCAACCGACATGCGTCACAATTTTTTGCGGCGTCATCATCACCAAGCGTCATCGTCGTCGTTGTCTTTAGCGCTGAATGCGTGTCGCTCTGCGTTTACATGACATGTGTACGGTTCGCTTTTATGACGTCGTAATTCATTTCGTACTTTTGACACAACATTTGCGCCGGCGTTCTTCTTCTACTTCTGCTCGCAACTTAACCCAACCTCACCACTACTCAACACCACTCTGCGCACTCCAGGCGCTCTTCCATCAACTCATTCGACTACGCAGTAAAAAACACACACATACTCACACTCTCCCTGACTTTTGTTGTTGTTTTTGTTTCCTAGAAAAAGCAAATCGGCAAGCGGTAGCCAGCTATAACAACAACAACATCGAACGAACGACCCAACGAACGAACGACCGACCGAACGAACGACATCTGAATTCATATGAAATGCATATGCAATATTTTTTTTTTATTTTCCACGCAGCGGTAGCGAAAAAGAACAACAACAACAACAACTACAACAACATTAAGAATAACAAACACAAGAACTTTATTGAACACACACAACACGCAGCTTGACTCGCAATTCAACTCCACGAAAAGCACACGTGTGGGGAACGCCCTTTAATTGTATAGTGTTGTTGTTGTTGTTGTTATTGTTGTTGTTATTTTTCATGAGCCAACGAGCCCAGTCGTCGTCAGTCGGTCGGTCGCTTCTACGCACACTACGCACATTGAGCGAGTTTGTCGTGTCACATCACAAGGACGTCCCTGCATTTTTTTTTTGTTCGAGTGCGCGTGTGCATGCCGATGAATGTTCCGATGAAGCACCATCTGTGCGTGTGTGTGTGTGTGCTCTGTGCCTGTCATGCATGCGTTCCACATCCTTAAGCGCCTCAAGCGTGTCCGTCCGTCCCAGCGTCCACATGTGCTGAACAGCCGCGCGTCAGTCGCGTCTAAACACGGCTAAAATTAAAAGTAACGCATATCGAAACAAAAAAACGCATCCGATGACGGCGACTACGACGCGGTAACATTTCGTTAGTGTTGTTGTTGTTGTTGTTGATGCTTTTTTCAGCAAATGTTGTGCATGTGCGTCACACTCGCAATCATTTCGAGTGTTCAGTCCTTTTGCACATCTGGAACCATCGTCCTCATCAACGTCATCATCATCGTTATGGTCATTATCATCAACGTCATCATGATCATCATGGTCAACATTACCATCGGTTTTATCCACGACTTTTTTTGCTCTCAGATCCTATGAAATCGGCGAAGCATCCGCGAATTACTACCGTTAGAATGATAGAATTGTTGTTGTTGTTAACTGTCTGGTCTTTTGATGGTTTCAAGTTGAATGTGTCTCGTGCAACAAATCGATCAAAAAAACACTTAAAAATACTCATCATGATCACATGATTTATAAACAAAACTCTCGAAACAAAACAAGGTGTTTAAATGAAAAACAACTACAACAACATTTAAATAGAGCATTAATAACAACAACAACAACAGCGACATCTACTAATCGGAATAATTAACGTAATGATGTCAAAATTCAAGTTCGAGGAGTCCAAAAAAAGAAAAACAAGAAAAAACAACCCTCAGCGAAGTCGTGACGTCGTCGAGGAGAGGGGAGAAAAACGAAGGAACGGAGGAGGAGGAGAGGTCAGAACAACAACAACAACAACAACAGCGACAGGGGGAACAGCAGCGGCATCTGCAAAGGACTAAAGTTCCGCTATGAAAGAAAAAACAGCTGAAGGAGAGGCTGTTCGAGTAAAACAACAACAACAACAACACGCATTCACTCTCTCTCGCTCTCTCTTCCTCTCTCTTCCTCTCTCTTCCTCTCTTATTTACATACTCTCATTGTTGCATAGAAGGTGATCGAAATCCAGGTGATCAAAATTGATTACGGATTTATATTGTATCATCATTGCGATTACCAACAACAACAACAGCAACAAAGGGCAATAAATACGCTATGCTACCGGAGCATAACTCCGCATGTGCTGCATGTGTACCGCTTGTATTCAAGCACACGTGGCTCAGGCCGCTCTAACGGAGGCCATGATCACCGCCGTTTTAACGGTGAACCAGCGCTTCAGATGCAGCCTGCTGCACTCGCACTCGTCCACGACCCTCGACGACCCGGCGGAGGGATAGAAAAGGTGTTGTTTTCGCTGCTGCTACTCCTGCTGCTGCTGGAATCAGTCGAGGGTTGGAGGGGGGAAACCACGAAGTGTACTGAAGTGTGCACCGCGTGTTATCAGCATGTTTCATGGGCTTCCTTCGCTCGAGCATCTGCAGGGTCCTCGTTAGCGGCAGCGGCAGCAGCAGCAGCGGCGGTTGCAGCAGTTGCAATACTCACCGTTTAGCAGAAAGGGGATGGCAACGAGGACTCCGAAGGACACCGGGCTTTTTTTGGGTTTTAATTTTGATGTTTTTTCGGGTTTCTCAGGACAACGTGGCCGCCTGGCAGCCTTCTGCTACTATTGTTGTTGTTGCTGCTGCTGTGGTTGTTGTTGCAGTTGCTGCTGCTTTCGCTATCGAGACGGACGCTTTTGTTGCCGAACGACGGCTGTTCGTCAGACTCTCGAGAAGCCTGGGAAGTCCACCGAAATTGAAAACGAAAGCCGCCAGAAGCGCGGCTGCTGCTGCGTTTCCTTCTCATTACAAGCGACGATGGTATGCGGCACTCATGCTCTGCATAGAGTATGCCTATCATAGGGATATACAGTGTCTGTGGTGACCATTTGTTGGGCACATTTACGAATTCGCTTCGTTTACGAATTCGAAGGGACACGATTTGTCCACAGTTGGAAAAAACCTCCTTCAAGGTCCTTCCTTGCGTTTATTCGAGTGCGGACTCGATGCTAATTAAGTGTCTGGCGCCATGTCGCTGTCATCGCGCGATGTCACACAAGCGCGTCACTCGGGCAACTCTTCGCTTTTGTTCGCTCTCCAAGAAACGATTGCCAAAGAAAAGGAAGAGAGTCTGCATCACTCGGATGGACGAAAGTTGAGGACAATTGAGGGAGAAAGAGCAGGACGGAGGGAGAGCGGGACGGAGGAAGCGCTCTCTGACGACACTTTCAAATGATGTCTAGACACAGCTAATGGACGGTATTTTGGCCACTTTCTAGACTGTGTCTCTGCTTTGTTCGCTCACTAACTCAGCGATGTCAGAGGTCACACACACACACACACACACACACACACACACGATGCACTTTCGCGAAGGTCAGGAATTCTGTCGTGCTTCTCGAAATCCCGCTCAAAGTCGTTCGCTGCGAATTACGAGCTGCTACAACAACAACAACAACGACAACAACGACGACGACAAGTTCCCGAGTTATGAGAACAGTTGCATTGTTGTTGTTGTTGTTGTTGTTGTTGTTGCTGCTGCTGCTTATGATTGTTGATCCTTCCACATTCGATCTGTTGTGTTGATGCACCTGAAGCAGTGATCCTTTCGGGTTTTCTTGCCCTTCGTTTGCCCTTCTTTTAAATGAAGCCATCTTTCGACAATGTTCTCTGTTGTTGTGTTGTTGTTGTGTGACCGGACACTGGGTACCTGCAAAAATATTTTCAGCCGCAGACTCTTTTTAAAAACAATTGAGACCAACAATTATTCTAGGGTGACCTTCGTGATGCAGGTGGTCTACAACAACAACAACAACAACAGCAACAACAACAGCAACCTGGAGTAGTTGATGACGCTGAGTGAAAAGATTGGGAACATTTTCATAATCTATTTAAAGCATAATTTAGATGTTGTTGTTGTTGTTGCTGTTGATTAAGTTTTAAACTTTGAAAGGTAGTTAATCACTACACGTAGTTAATCACTTCACTTATTTAATCACCTCAAAAATAGATTTAAATACAATGAAATTTCATCGAATTCAAATGAACTCGCGATGTGGTGCTCGATTGAATAACAACAACAACGACAACAACAACAGCAACAACAACAACCACATCATCTCACTTCAATTTTTTGGCTTTTAAAATAAATTCTTGAAATCTGAAACCAGTTCCACAAGAAAGCAAAAAAAAAAGATAAAAAAATTTAACATTCTTTTCCGCTCTTCGAAATTTTATAGAATTTCGAATGTTTTTAAAAAATAACCAAAAAAATATAACAAAAAAAAAAAAAAAACACCTGAAAGAAACCTGAAAAAAGCGTAGTTTATACGTGATGATTACATAACATCGGAGACTTGTTGCTCATGGGAACCACTACAAAAAACAACAAAAAAAAACTTGATTCTTCCTCTTGCGCTGGATTCGTGACGCCACTAAAAAAGAATTCCGATTAAAAAAACGCTTTAAAATGCAAAAAAATACCCTGGAAAAAAATAATTATTATGAATTGCATAATAATAATGATGAAAAGGGTAAAAATTCAGACGTTGTATGCACCTGAAGAAAGAACAACAACAACAAATTCTGGAGTAAAGAAAAAAAAAAACAAAATAAATTACAACTTTTTTTCTTTTTCCGAACTTTTTTGATAAATGACAGTTTTTGATTTTGGAAAAAATGGCGTGACACGTTTTCAGTTACGAAATTGTTTCAGCGAAAAAAAAGACAAAAAAAAAAAAAACAAAAAAGACAAAAAAACAACGACACAACACAAAAAAAACGAAGGTGTTGGCAAAAAAACACCCGAATGAAACCGAAGAACTTCATAAGAATTCAGTAATGATAGCAACAACAACAACAACAACAAGCAAGCTTTCATTAATGAAAACTGAGAATCAACTGAAAACAGAAAGAAAAGGAAAGCAACAACAACAACACGAAAAGAGGAACACGCAGTTCAAGTTTCGTCGCAACAACAACAACAACAACAATACCATCAATAGTAGCATCAGCAAAAACAACAATAATAACATAACTCTAATAATAATAATAATAATTCAATTTAATACAAGAAGAAGAAGAAGAAGAATAAAAAACCATCCCAAAGAATTCCTCAGTAAACGAAAAAAAGAGAATAACAGTACTCGCTTTCGCTCTCTCTCCCGCTCGTTTTCTATTCTTTGAAAGTCTGTCGTCAGCGATTCAGACTAATGATAGAAACAGGAGAGCAACAGGTTAGAATACAACAACAACAACACACTGCGAACAAACTGCAGCTTTTTTTATGCAGTCGTCAAAGAAGTGTAACAGAAACCAACAACAACAACAACAACAAATCTGCTGAGCACGAGATGATTGCGAGAGGGGGCGCATCATCATGCATGGAAAAAAAGAACAGAGAACGAGATGATGTACAACAAAGTTAACGGCAAGAAAACAACAACAACAACAACGAGCAATTTTGTGTTTGCTCTGCGTCTCACGTAACAATGAAATATTTTTATAAACATGATGAAGACGATGATGATGATGATGATGAGAAGGTGTTTGAATGAGAAGAGGATCGAATGAATGATGGATGTCGCTTTTGCTGGAGCGAGTGAGGGAGGCGGTGGGTGAGGTGACGATCGGTAAGGAGGTGGTGGGTAAGATGGTGGTGGGTATGGAGGTGAAGTTGAAGGAATTTCGGAGTGAAAAAAACAACGCAAGTTGGTGCAGCGGAAGTTGTGCTCAAATTCAGTAGTCTAAACACTGTACAATAACAACAACATGCCATTTATTACGTTGTTTCATGTTCTTTTTGTACGTCGTTTTGTGCTTCTTTGCTTCTTGTTCAATCATTTGATTTGCTTCATGTTTCATGCTTTGCCCACCGTTTTTTCTCATTCGTTCTTCTTCGCTAGAAAAATAACAGTACTCCAACAACTCGTTCATTATTCGCTAAGCACAGAGTGGCCACTGCGTCGGGATCGCTGTTTGTTTTCTCTGCCATCCAGCGTAATGAATGAATGAAGAATGCGCTCGTTTTTTTTTTTTGTTTGGATTTCCATTTAAAGTAAATAATAATATTTATTCAAAATACTCCTCCATTTTATGCGATAAACAAAATTTAATTCTGTTTTGATTTCCAAAAACCACTGAAATTCGTTTATTCGCTTGTCTTTCGTCTCCTTCTTGAAAAAAAAAACCACAGTGCGTCTTCCAATGAACTCAGTATTGATTCTAAATTAAAATTAATTCCCAAAACTTGTGGTTGCTTGCAGTATTCTTCGATATACTCAAAGAATCACGTGTTGAGTTCAACTTTTGACTGATTTCAATTCAATTAAAGGAACTACAATATAATTTATACGTGAGTATGTGGAAAAAAGTGACATTTTGTGACACACCCCACACGCCGGAAAAAAGAAGGCACGTCAGATAACCGGGTCGAGTGTCATTTTTCACGAACAAAAAAGCTGAAGCAACAACAAACACACACACACACACACACACGAAAGAACGAACATCAACGAGTATCAACGACATTTCTTCGACTTCGACTTGTGTATTGTATCAAAATCACGGCAATCGGTGGCTGGTGAGAGTTCTTGCATAAAAAAAGTGCACTTCTTGCGACGAACGAAGGAAGCCACGAAGCCACGAAGACGAAAAGAATTCAGGCACACACGACGAGAGACAAGAACTCGGCGATCATCATAGCGAAATCAACAACAACAACAACAACAACGACGACGACAACGACGACAGTGCAGCAGTACGACTGGAATACAGTAAGAACAACAACAACAACAACAACAACAACAACAACGACGACGACGACAGTGCAGCAGTACGACTGGAATACAGTAAGAACAACAACAACAATAAACATACAACAACAGCAACGAGCGACAATTATAACGAGAATTCAGACCTACGAAACCTTACGAGTGCGTGACTGAAGCAAAATTTATTAATTATTCAAATAGCGGAATTAAGCTATCGTATATAAAATGTGGCTGCTCTCTCCTTCACAGCCACTCATCGCTTCGTTTCTCCGAGAAGTTTTTTTTCAAGTTTGGCTTTCACGAAAAGTTAATAAAAGTCGATGCTGTTGACAGTACTCAAAACGGTTCAACCAACATACTGTACCATCGCAATGTATGAAGTGCATGCAGAGAGAAGGAGCAGCACTCGAGGAGCGAGCGAGCGAGAGGGTGCGATTAGATTGAGACACGTCGAGTTTAGTTTGTAACGCAAGTCTTTTTAACTGCACGGAGAATTTTTTAATGTAAACAAGGAATTCATTCATAAAAACTCCACTGATAAGAATATGCAAATGACTGTAATTAGTTATCATCGAATACTAAGTTAACGAACAGATTAGAGCTGCTGATCGCAGGAGAGATTTGAGAGGGAGAGAGAGAGAGAGAGAATCACACAGCAACAGGAACAACGACAACTTTTAAAAACGGTGGACAAGAGAGTATCACGGCAAAATCGGAGAGAGAGAGAGTGGACAATCATTAAATGAGGAGAGTCTGTGTAGTGAGTGATTCTCTACACATTTAAGGGGAAATACTTGTGTTCAAGAAAACAAAAAACCGACCAATCAGCAACGCGAGAGTTTGACGAGCGCACGAATGCACAAACCGCTTGCTTGGCGCTTGTAGACTTCGCCGTAGTTGGAGAGAGTGGCTTCTTGCATGAGAGATAGTTTTGTGGAGAGATCTGGTGTGTGTTTTTGAGAGACGGGAAAAAAGTCGCCAGTTTCAACATATGACGTCGTGTGAGACGGAAAGAGAGAGCAACATTTTCAGAGAGCGGGTTTGGAGAGAAATTTGGAAACATTTAGCAAGGCATTGAAATTGTGTAGACTTCTGTGCGCGGAGGGGAAACACGCGGAGACTGCGATGATGAAATGAACGAACGGTTGGGCGAGTAAAATTATGTGAAAACTGTATTTGGAAACAATGTTTTCATTTAATGAGCTTATAAATATTATTATTGAAACAAGTTTCTGTTGTTTTCTCTCGACTTTCGGTGTTGTTTTTAAAGTTTGAACTCTTAACATTATTTTACATTATATCCGAATTATCGTTTATTATTGTATGATTTTAGTTATTATTTTAATACTTATTTTATTATTTAAATTATTGTGGGCACATCAATTATAATCTGCTCCGAGTTCAACGCTACTCACCACCCAATTCAACTCTACTCACCACCCAATTCAACACTACTCACCACCCCGTTGAACTCTTAATTCACCCTCTCATTCTATCCACCGGAGACTTGAACAGTTAATTCGTGGATAGTTTTTGCGATCTGCTTTGAAGCTGGGGAAAACTCTCCAACACGCAGTTTTCTCTACACGAACATTTTAGGTTGTTGTTGTTGTTGTCCGTTTCCTTCTCTTCGGCATCCTGAAATCATTTAAAACTCTACTATTCGACCTCCTCTCTCCATCTCATTACCAGAGCACGAATTCTACTCGTCTTGTCCGGCGTGTGTTCGTGTGTGCGCACTCGTGTTTTTTCGCGTCTTTCCTTCTCGTGCTCTCCGAAAGGCGGAGCTCGCTATAAATACTGACGCTCAGAGCGAACCGTCATCATTTCGAGTTCGTTGCTTAGCGTGTTCATTTCGAAGTACGGAAGAAAGATTTTCCAGCAAAATTTCAGAAAACCCAACTCTGCTGAAAAAAGCAAAGAATATAATAGAGAAATATAAGAAAGAAGAAACGAAAGTTTTCAAAGTCGAAGCGAAAAGTTATCACGTACAGCGTTGCATCTACTCGTCGTTCTTTAAACGGATTACGGTTTCCAAGCAAAAAAAAAAAAACAAACGAAATCCAGCCGCAACTCGTCGCGAAAAAAGAAAACAGTTTTTTGGAGTAAAAGTGTTTATCATTAAAAATCATTGGCAAACAGAAAAAAAGCAAATAAAAATCGAATTCCAAATTAATTAATAAAATACTTTGCGGAAAAATACAGAAAAGTGTTGAATTTTGACTGCAGCAAGAAGCAGAACACGAATAACGGGACATAGTTAAATAAGCCGCAGAACAGCAGCAATTCAAAGGAGTAGAAAAGAAAGAAAGAAAGAACGGTTTTCGCCAGCTTCTTTCGTACCTCGCACACCGCTTCTCCTCGCATTTCATCCACGTTCCTCCTGTACTCACAGCCGCCAAGATTCTTCTCACGGAGCGCAAAGCAATCGTCAAGAAAATGAAGTCGCTGACCGCCGTGTGCCAAACAGCCGGTGCTTCGATGCCCGCCATCAACCCGAACGGGCGCGCCATCTCGCGGCACCACCACCACCCACAGCGCGAGAACGCCGAGATGAAGATGTATCTGTCCAAGCTCAAGGATCTCGTGCCGTTCATGCCCAAGAACCGCAAGCTCTCGAAGCTGGAGATCATCCAGCATGTCATCGACTACATCTGCGACCTGCAGAGCGAGCTGGAGACGCACCCCGAGATGGGCAACTTCGATGCCGCGAGTGCGCTCAACTTCGTCGCTGCTTCCCAGAACGCGATGCAGAATCCAGGAACGAGCTTTGAAATGGACGCGGACGATTTCGATGAGGACGAGGACGCTCTGGAAGGTGAGAACACTGACGTCGAAGCTCAACAAATCGACGCTGATGACGATGCTCTAACTCAGCGTTTGTCCGCTGAAGCAACAGCGGCTTCGTCGCAGCAGCAGCGTCATCAGTGGTACCAACACCAGATGCAGCAGCAACAACAACAACAGCAGCAACGTCAATCTAGTCCCCCTGCAGTGCGCCAGCCGCTGATGGATCGCCAGGCTCCGAACACCATCCTGCCAGCCGCGGCGTCCTCGGTGGCTGCCCACTCAGCATCGCACGGTGCAGCCTCCACTCCGCAGCAGCAGCAGCAACAACAACAACAACACCAACTCGCCGTGCTAATGATGACCTCGAGCTCCCAAGCGGTAGGTGGTTCCTCCCGATCAGATTAGCTTTGAAACTACGCGTTGGCTTTTAAAGTGCAGAACCTACGTTAAGAAAGCAAAAGCAGGGACAACTTTATACTTTAATTATTAAGTTTGTGATACAAGACAAAAGCACTAAACAACTTAAGTTAACTTTAATGAATTCAATGAGTATTCATCGATCCTCAATTCGAATCCTCGTCCTTCGGCAGGAGTTCGTAATCATGTTTGAATGTGCGTTCAATCGTGTTTTTTTCTTAAATGCTTCCCCCCCTCTTCACTCCACTCATTCGTAGTAGTGAATTTATTTTTAATTTAAAGAACAATTGTGAAGTTTTCCATAACAAAGAAATGTTTTTTTTCCTTTCATTTAAAATGTGTTTTTAATTTTTTTTTTATCTATGAAAAAAACATTGAAATGTAACACTAAAAAGTAATCACTTCGCATTGTCATCATCATTATCATGATTGTCATTAATTCATCATTATCATTATTTTAGTGAGTAGAGAAAATACTATATTATCAATTAAATGAGTGTTCATGTCTGTCAAGAGATCTGTGAAATATTCGCAAAATAAAAATATTCTAACTCATTTCTCTCGGTTTGATTTCATTATTAATCAACAATCAACGAGTCCTTATTAAGGATTCCGTATAATTTTATTTAAAACCAAGTTTAATAAAACCACTCTTCGCTTTAAATTGTTTGGCAAGGAACTTTGACCCTCTTCTTTTATATTTGTTGTTAGTAATAATTATCGAAATTCTAAATTTTAATTGAAAATAAGGAAAATAAACGGACGCTTTGATGTGTTTTCAAAGTTGAAGAAATACAAAATAAAAACTTTCGGCTTTTCTTCTTTTTTACACTTTTTTACTTTTCAGGAATTTCCAATGAAAAACATCCCGAAAATTATTCGGGAACATATAAAAAATTCAAATAAAATTCTATAGAAAACTAAAAGTGGAATTTTAACAAAATTTTAATTTGCAAAAACACTCGAAAGTTTTAATTAAAAGTCTAGTTTTGAAGACATATTCTTAGGTTCTGCTTTATTTGGCATTTTATTTATTTTTCATACATGTGCCATCAGCAGGTTTCTTTTCGCATTGCGTGTTAATGCAATTCAGTTCGAATTATGTAATCATTTCTGACCGAATTATTTAACTCAAAAGGAAACCAGCTGATGGCCCACTACAACCTCGAGTATGTGAACTTTCGGTTGTGTACATTTTGAAATACGATCTATGAACTTAACGGGGATGGAAAAAGAAGGAGGGACATTTTGCATCAGACTCTCGATTATATGCACTGACAGAGGATTGAAGTCGTATACAAGTTTTTTTCTTCTTTCCTCTGAGAGAACAAATTTTTTAAGAGATGATGGTTGATCGCTTAATGAACCTAATGTTATTGTTGTTGTTATTATTACTGTATAAGAGATTCACTGTTATTGCCTTGTTGCTAATTGAAAAGCCACAAAATAACAGCAACAACAATTAAAAGTTCCGCTGAAAGTCACTGAATCTGAACTTCTAAACAAATTCTATTAAAGAAAACAAAAGTGTATAAAAATAAACACAGTATAAAAAGTATGGAGAAAACAACAACGGCAGCTATTGTGTTTAAATCCAGGCTTTGCCTATATACAGCCATGTATATACAATGCACACATAATGGGTATATACAGATATATGTACATATGTATTCAGCATCGTAATTATATTCTACGACGGTACGATTGCTTGAGCACACAGCGTTATGTTGCGGTGTGCTTTCAGTGCGTATGTGTATATACTGTATACATACAGTGCGCCCTCGATTATCGCAACCTTCTACTCCCCTCTCACTCTGACACTCTCAAAGAAGTCTCTTTGCGGATTTGATAGGGAAGTAAAGCCTCGAATATTAAAGAGAAAACTTTGCGGATTTCCACTACCGATAAATCGTAGCCTCACTCTATGAAGAAGTGTTGGACTCTATGTGTCAATGTATCCAATCCACTTTAAACAACTCGATGACTGGATGGAAACGCAGGTGATCACTCTAAATACTCCCTTCCTTCGATGATTAATCGTGAGAAACGGGAAGCGCATACTAAGCTTTGTTGATACTGCCACGGAATCATCAAAAATCAAGGCAAATGTCGCAATACAGTCCTTTAACACTAGCATCCATTCGGCTGAAGTACTTTAATGCTACTTCTTGGTACTTTAGTGGTACATTTTGGTACTTCAGGGGCTCAGGAAATGCTTACATGGCTCACACTACTTTCAATTGAATGCCATCCTTGACTCGGTTTCGGCAACTGCCTCGATCTCGAGTAGTTGTTGCTTCAACCGGGGACGCACTGTATATACAAATGCTTATATTCAGCATCGTAAAAATGTTTCTATGGCGGTACGATTGCTTGAACACGGAGTATTTTGTTGTGTGTGTGTGTGCTGTTAGTGCGTGTGTATGCATGTGTTTGTAGTTGTATGTGTGGGTGTGTGTATGAGTCTGTGTTTCTATGTTCGTCCCATGGCGCTGTTCGTCGTATGTTTTTTAAACAAATTTAAGTATCTGCAGGTGTTCACATTTTAACATCACAGCAGCAGCAACAACAAAAACAATAAAGATAATAATAATACGAATACAACAACAACAACGACAACTACAACTACATGCATACATAATACAATAACATCATCAAGAACTGCAACAACAATCAAATGACAACAAAACACAACGCGTTCAGACATGAAATATAAATGAACAACAACAGCAACAACAACAAGAGCAACAACAGATTAAAATGATTTCTCATCGTTTTCTTGTTTTGTAGAAAACTTTTAATGATTTTCGTTGATCGCAGAGTTCACAGAGAGCAGCAGCAGCAATAAAAACTACTGTTACGACGATTTACACTATGACTATACTACCGGTCAAGAGTTTCGGGCCACTCCGGGCCACTGTTGCAAAATGTTACAAAAAACCCTCAAAATAATTGAAAAAATCAGTGTATATTCCAAAGTTGACCCCTTCGTCGATCGATTGCCGGTCCGGATGGTACTGCGTCGTCTTCTAGTGCTCATCGGTACTCCTCCCCGCTCATGATTCCGTCGATTCGATTGAAATCTCGCACTCCGTTAATAGAGAAACCTTCTCAGATCCGGACAGAGCCGCCTCCGTGCTTCCCTGTTGGTACCACACACGAAGGCAGCATTTTTTTCTTCAGCACTTCTTAATTCCGTCCCGAACAGCAGAAACTTGGGCTCATCGGACCACAGAACATTCTTAAAGACTTCTTCGGTCCAGCTATTTTTTGTGTCCAGGAGCCCACTCAAGGCTGTTTTTATTTACTTTGTGGTCGAATTAACGGTTTTTTGCGACTGTTCTTTCACAGTAGCTCGTGACAACACGGGCTTTGAGAGACTTCTGTTGATTTCTGCTCGTATTTCTGGGTCCGTCTTTCGTCTGTTGCAGTTTCTTGATATTACCATGGCTCCATCCTCAAGGTCTTTCATAACTCCTGGTCTTCCTGATCTCGGGGTGGCAATCTTGAGCCCTCAAGCGTTGCGTAATCCTTGAAATAAGAGAATCATAGAAAGAATTAAGAAGCAGATAGGAAAGAAGTGACCAATGAAAGAGAAAATTAAGCTGGTTGGGGAGAAGATTTTAAGAAGATGAAAAAAAAATGAGGGGGGTGGGGGGGGGGGGGGGGGTTGTAAGAAGAAAGAAGGGTGGATAGGAAGAAGAGGAATAATAAAGGAATTTCACTACGTTTCAAATAAAGAAAACTTTTGCACGTGTTCGAAAAATGTACCTCGCAATCGTTGTTGTTGTTGTTGTTCTATTTTGTGGTGTTGTTGTTGTTGTTGTTGTTGTTGTTATTGTGAATGATTGTTCTCAACGGCGACGACTTCGCTCGTTCATTTAATATCACTAAAAGAAATTCTAATTTATTTTAATTTCAGTCTGGTGTGTGTGTGTGTGTGTGCAGATGTAGTGTACTGGTGTTGTTGTTGCCATTATTGTTGTTTCATTCAATTAAAATCATTTGATGTCGACAAAAGATCCGAAGTTCGTTTCTTGGCGTTGATCGCGGTTGGCGCTCAAAGTCGACACCGTTCTCGAGTCTGGTGGAGGAGTGGGAGGGTGGGGGGTGGGAGGGTGAGATGGAGTTGTCGAGGCGGAGAGACGGTGGCCAGACGCGACACTTGCTGCTGCTGCTGCTGCAAGTGTTCAAAAATACACAACAACAAAAGCAACAAAGTTAATTATAGACAACGATTTGGACTCTGTTTTTCTTTTTCTCTATGAATCAATGAATTCTTCAATTGATCAATGAATTTTGAACTTTGCAGTGGGTACTGCTTTTTTTCCCTAAACTCTGTTCTTTCTTTGTACGAATTGAGCTGATGTTTTTTTAGCATTGATTTATTTATTATTTTTATTTAGTTGTTTAATTTTAGTTGATAGTTTAGTCGTCGACTGCAGTGATTTGGAATAAAAAAAAAAATGCTGCCGACCGATGGTAGTTGTTGTTGTTGTTGTTGTTGTAAACTCCCTGTGCTTTTGTTTTTATTTCACATGAATTGGGGATGCTTTCTTCCTCTCTGATGCACGGTGACAACAAGAATAACAACAACAACAACAACAACGTTGCTACACGTCTAGCAACCAACGAAGGAGCTGCGAACAACAAACGAAGGAGCGAGCTTCGTACGTTCGTTGCTCGTGGTCTCTTCGTAGCTTTTCGTGCAAACAAACAAGCAAAAAACCAAACGATTATCAGAATTCATCGCACTACAAGAACAACAACAACAACAACAGTGTTGCATTTGTGCCATTCGTGTGTCCGATTGAACTCGCGATTTCGATTCTAATCATAACTGTTTTCTACATCATAAATAATAATAAATCATATACATAATAATATTGCTTCGAAACGAAGGAGTTACTAATGTCTCTTCTCTCTCTCTCTCTCTCCTTCTCGCTCATTGCAGACGTCAGCGGAGAAGCACAGCCGAACGAACTCCTGCTAAACGGAGTCGAAACCCAAATCAAGTTCAAATCTCGTGCAGATCTCGTTAACAGCTACTAAAATGCAGCAAAAGCAGCGAAAAGAAAACAGGAAGGAACACGATAGTTATTAAAATCGAGAATGAACACACAATGAAAGGAAAACACAAGAAAACATGCACTTCATTGAAAGAGAATATCGAAGAGAGGACGAAAATGAGGATGAAGAAAAAAGAGAGGATGTTTTAGAAGAAAACTTATAATAATAATAATAATAATAATAATAATAATCATAGTAGTAATAATAATAATAATGATAATAATCATAGTAGTAATAATAATAATAATGATAGTCGTAATAATTAGGAAAACAAGAGGAAGCAGGATACGGAGAGCAGGAGGACGAGGAAGTGAAAGGAAATTTTAAAAAATTGAAATTTTATTTAAAAAAAAAAAAAAAAAAATTATTAACACAATTAATACGAATATAATAGCTATAAGGATCTACTAGTAGTTGATTAGTTTTGTAGTTTGCAACAACTAGAAAAATATTTGCAATTAAAATAATCGGAAAAAACACTTGGCACAGCTTTAAACGTACATTTTAATGAAATCAGCACAATTTTATTTTTTTTTTTTAATTATTCTTACAATTAATTTTTAATGAATTACAATTTACTAAAAAAATTGTGCATCCTTAAAAAATGTGGAATTTTTGAATTTTACTTTCGTTTTTATTATTATGTATTTCAATTACTTTATTAACTTTTTTGTGATTGCAATTACTGTGTATTTTCATTACTTTTGACTGGAAAGATTTTCCTATTAATTTTAATATAATTTTAATTCAAACATCCTTCAACTAAAAACTAAAACTAAAAACTGAATTAAAAACTAAAACTTTTAAACGCTGCTTCTTTTAGAAAGCAATAAAATAATATTATAAAAAAAAAAACTAAACAAAAGAACTTACATTTTTTTTATTTTTTTTATTTTAATTTACATTTTATTTCGAATGATGTTTTGAGGTTGTTTTTTTCTCACTTTTCTTTGTTTATGCTTTAATTTTAGTTTGTAAAATCAGATTTATTAAAATAGAATTTGAATTGAAATAAACTGAAATACATGCTGAAAAAATGTGTAAATGGAAAAACTAAGATTTTCGTTCTTATTTTGCAATAAAATCGATTCTTTATTTTCGTCATTTATTATTATAGAAAATATTAAAAGTCGCTTTTGTTGTTGTTGTTGTTGTTGTTATTTTGGTGGTCAGACTGACAAAAAAAGCGATGCAATTCAAATTTTTATGAGTTGAAGAACAGTAGCAATGACAACAACAACAACAACAACAAGTGATTTAAACGATTGTGTATGGAACAACAGAAGCAACAACAATAAAGAGACAGAAGAAGAAGAAGAAGAAGAACAACAACAACAACTAAAAATCTGTCTCCAGCTGAGCTAAAAAATGTGGCCAGAGATTCACAGAAGCTGCAACAACAACAACATTGAAAAACATGAACAAGTTTCTGCATGGCGATCATCATCATCATCATCATCATCGTTGATCATAACAGCAACAACAACAACAACAGTTCGACGATAGCATCGCAAAGAATCACCTCAGAACTGTGATCAGTCGAAATACAGCGCTGCTGCATACAAAAACAAAGGAAAGGAGTTGAAAAAGTAGCCGAAGAACGGGAGAGTGAGTGAGTGAGTGAGTGTGAGGGAGAGAGAGCGAGATAAAAGAGCGAAGCAGGCAGTTACACAGATTTATTAAGCAGACAGAATTTTACTGGGCGAATGGAAGGTTTTCCGGATAACAATAAAAATTAACAGAAGCCAAGAAACAACAACAGAAGCAGCGAGAACAAAAGCAACAATTTATTTACAGGTGCACTCACTCATCAAAGCAAAATGATGATGACGATGCTGATGATGATGATGATGTTAATAAGCCTCGTCATCGCATGTGTTTAGTGCAAAATTAACAGCAATAACAACAGCAACAACAACAAAAAAACAAGTACTCGTACTCGCACAAGTAAAAATAACTTTAAATAGTATTTTCAGGCATCAGCATTGTTGTTGTTGTTGCGATTGTTGTTGTTGTTGGTGTGATTGTTGTTTCTCCTTCCCTCATCATCATGGTCGCTGTCGACGCTTCGCTGCTGCCGAACACGTGCAATAATCGTTCACTGCTGCCGCCCGTTGAAGGTTCTTCGTTCGTTGCGACGCAGCCGAACAACGGGACTTGTGAGGTCGCTGTGTGCATTCACACAAAGCAACAACAACAACAGACGTGCAGGAAAAAAGGTCGTCGTCGTCTCAGCGACTGGCTTCGTTGGGTTTTCGTTGCCGTTGGGTTTTCTTTCTCTGAGAAAGTGAAAAAAGCTGCGTGAGAACCGCAAACGAAAGCAATTAAATTGTGTGTGTGTGTGTGTGTGTGTGTGTGTTTTTCAGGGCCGATCTGGGAAAATTTCCACACTCTGTCGATCCCGTTCTGGCATGCTGTTCGCTGTTCGTTGTTGTTGTTGCGTCAACCGGCAGTTGGTTTGAACTACTCACCTACTAACAGGCACGAAGAGACGAACAAATGTTGTGCCTGAAGACGAGTCTGTGAAGTTTTCGCAAAGAAATCAGAACTCATTACAGGCCACTCGCGATGCCGTGAACTAGTAAAAAGCGCAGCGTTGTTCGCCTCATCGCGAGTGCACTGTAGACATTTCTAACCTGGCCACCTGGCCACCTCGTCGCCCTTCATGACCCCTGCTTTTGTGGCGCAAACACTTGTAAGTGGAGCCTTTCTCTTTCGCAAAAACGACAGAAAAACTAAACAAAAATTAAGTTGGCCCCTCAAAAAAAAAAACGAGCTACTTAACAGTGTTGGTGTTGCTTCATACACGAACAACAACAACAACAACAACAACGAGAAGCATTAAAAATATTACACAAAATAAAAACTTTCCATCGCCAGCTGTACGGACAAATTGACGAACAGCCTGACAGCTGGACGGATTGACGGATTGACGGATTGACATTACGTTAGCTGCGAGTACACGTTAGAGTCAAGCGTTGAGGTCGCGCCGACAGCGACAGCGACAGCGATACGCGGCGAAATCGCGTACACAGCTGAAGCTTAAGAATAATGAAATAAGCTTTATTAACTAACATGTTGTTGTATGGAGAACCATAACAACAACAACAACAACAATAACAGGCACCACAGACACCACAGTTGAACTCAACTTTAATTACGATTTTCACACGAACAGCAAACAATTTGTGACCGCAACGTTGACGACTGCTCGGTGGCGGTGCTGCGCTGCGCTGCGCTGCGCTGCGCTGCGCTGCGCTGCGCTGCGCTGCGCTGCGCTGCGCTGCGCTGCGCTGTGCTGCTACGTGTGGGAAACACCTGCAACGCACCTGTAATGCACACCAAGAGTAGCAGCAGCAACAACAACAACAGTTAGCACAGTTACAGTAAAAGCAGCAGGCAGCAAACCGAAAACCGTGAGTAAATTCAGGTTGATTACTCAGCTGCGATCATATTAGAACCCACCCAACAATGACAACAACAACAACAGCTGGGTCTTGTGGCTGGGTTGCTCTCCGAACCCGAACCAGCAAGCAACGTCGTCCATCCAGCAACCGGTGCAGCTTTCAAAGCATTCGTATTAAAATATTCGGCAACAGCAAGCAAACTGCATGAAATCTGCACGGAAGTGAGCAGCAGCAGCAGCAACCGAGGCAGCAACCGCGGATGCAGCGACAGCGACGTCATCAGCTGACTGATAATCGCACTGCTGACGGTTTTGTTTGGTCGTGTTTGCTTCTTCCGTTGAGATTATTTGAACCACAAACACACAAACACACACACACACACACATCGCATGTGGGAAGTAGTAAGGTAAGTAGTGAAGTAATGTGAGTAGGTAAGTGATATAGTAAGCGGGAAGGAGTGTAGTAAGCAGTAAAATATGCCTCATGATCCTCAATTCCAGGTCTCACTCACAAAATCCTCATCATTTTTAGAGGTCTAACTGGAGGTCAAACTTCAGAGGGGACAAATAAAAAGAGACGCATTGAAAAGAGAGGGAACGAGGTGAGGGAGAGAAGATTCGATTATCTCCAGAAGAGTGGAATCCAAACTCAAGGATTTAAGTCTAAAATAACGAGGGACGAGGAAGTATTTCTGGGATTTTTTGGGAGTTCAAACCTTCAGGAGATTAAAAGGGGTTGGAGTTTTAAGAGAGGGTTTAAAATCCCAATTCTCGATGGATATACGGATATGTTATTGGGAAGGAGGGGCTTCTAGCCGGTCCTCATAATATTATGGGCCTCAACGTTGAAATACAATGAGTTGAGATCCAAATGAAGGCCTCTAAACTATTATTATGCCTCGGAGCCCCGCATTCGCACTAAAAGCCCCTGTATACAGTCCATTGATTTCATCTTTGAAGAGAAGGAGTCTAATTTTTAGTCTTAATTTTAAAGCAATCTGATTTCTTTTAATGTTGATCGTCGAAGTTTTGATTTTTAAGTTTACGGTTCGATTCACGGTTCGATTTACGGCTCGATTCACGGTTCGATTCCATGGAAGGCAATCGTTTTTAATGATTCAAAATAAACAAAAGTAAATGCGAGAAAGCAAGAAATTCGGCTTAAATGATTAAAACTAATTTAAGGCATTCATAAACTTGAATGTGAAGCATGTGAAATTCTTAAATACCGCGAAATTGAATTCTCCA
Organism: Myopa testacea; assembly: GCA_949629155.1. Classification (NCBI taxonomy): domain Eukaryota; kingdom Metazoa; phylum Arthropoda; class Insecta; order Diptera; family Conopidae; genus Myopa; species Myopa testacea. Next base: position 30,569,377 of record OX451348.1, read on the forward strand.
CCGAAGGAGAGACGAAAGTAGGATCGTATAGCAAAAAAAAAGAAGAAAAAACAACGAAAGAGAATCGAAAATAAACACGAAAAAAGGAGGGACCCCCACACGAAGGAAACCAAGGAAGGGAATGGAGCCGAATTTCGCAGACCGACCCAAGAATGCCTCATCAAAGGAAGGCAATCAAATGCAGGTGTGGCCACCATCAAAAAGCAATCTGGTATTCAAATCGGAGAGGAGATCGCACAAGCAACATCATCACCATGATCACCATGATCGCCATGATCGCCATGATCACCATCATCATCATCATCATCATCGGAGATACACGCCAACCCGCAAAGAATGGCAAACTGTGAAAACAAGAATAATTTAGCCAGAGTTGGTGCGGCGACAGGAACCACGGGAGCCGGGGTGAGAGGAGCCCACTCGAAATTTAAGCTAACGACACCGAAGACGCCGAAGACGGCAAGGAATCCACAAGAAGTCCATGTGGATGCGTGGCCGATCCGTGTCCAGGCTGGTGTCCGGCGCAAGAGTCGTCCTGAAATTGAATTCCAGTCGATGGCTATCGCCGGAGATCTCTGCGCCGATCGCAGGAATTCGTTAAGCGATGAATCCGCATCTGTTGTGTGTGTGTGTGTTAGTGTGTGTGTGTCTTCTTTTCGGTTTCTTGATTCTGAGGTTTTGTATTCCACTCTACTCTGGCTTTAAACTGCTGCTGCTGCTGCTGTTGTTGTTGTTGTTGTTGTTGGGCTTGAAAAATGTGCCCTGCACGTGCAGAGCTCCGTCTCCATCCTCGTCACCGTCTCCGTCTCCATCCTCGTCTCTTCTCTTGTTTCTTTGTTCTTCTTTTCTGGGTTCCTGGGCTGCGTGGTGGCGGCACATCCGCCGCGGCGAGTATGAGAACCAAAGGTTTGGGTTTTCATTTTTTTTACTTAAGGTTTTATTTATTGTTGAACACTTGCGTCGTGTGTGCGTGTTTGTGTGTCTCTTGCCTCGCTGATCTTCGCCCTGATCGGCCTTTCTTTTCTTTTTTTTTTTTTGGAATTTTTTTTGGGTCTTTTGGACTTCGTTGGACTCTGCACCAAAAAATCAAGTCGGCGAAAAGCAGACCGTAATTTCTTGGAATCTTAAATCTGTAAGAAGCTCGACAAGAAGAAGAACAACAACAACAACAACAACAACAATATATCGAAACAACTCTTATCGAAGACAAATATAATGCGTTCCATTGTGTAATCGAGTTGCTGGCTCCGTTGGGTCGGTGCACCGGTGCGCCGCTAATCGTGGTTCCATTTGCAGCAAAATAACAGCAACAACAACAACAACAACACTACCACGGACAACAACAACAACAACAGAGCTGCCTTTTAAACTGCAGCTGAGGAACCTGGAGCTGCTCAAAACACGACGAATACAAGCACTCGAAACACTTGTTGAGTGCTGAGTGCATCGCTGCGAGTAGGAGTGGCATTTGTAATTCCCCCGCCCCCCACCCCCCCACCCCCCTCTCCCCCACGGTCGCGAGCTCAGCGAACACGGCGCTTGGTGTGGGTTGCTGTGGCTCGGCTGGGTTCGGGGACCGGGGACCGCGGTTCGGGGATCGGGTGGGTTCGGCGCAAACCCCGTGCGTTGGAGTTGTCACAAGAATCTACGAGTTAAGAAATTATAATGGAGGCTGGTTTGTTTCTTTTTTACGGTGCCGAGGAAGGGGGAGGGGGAGGGGGGCTGTGGTGCCTCTACTGATATGGAAACGGGATCCACCTCCGCAGAGCAGTTGATGAATTTATGAGAAGTCTGCAGCTTGAATATGAACCTGAAGACTTCCAAGCTGACAGACATCGTGACAGAGTGAAGCGCCATCGAAGGTGGATTCGCAGGATGGGTGGATAGGGAAGAATTGAGGGGAGCGGGGGGGGGGGGGTAGCTGTTATTTTAGAGAAACATTGAAAACATGAACACTTTAAGAATCATTATAAAACAGAAATCTTAAGAATTTGAAGGTTCCTCGAGACTGTTGAAGGTTCTCAAGACTTCTGACGGTTCTTGAGACTTTTAGCACCTTCTATTTTATATTCTATTCCACTATATCATGGATTCTAAGGAATTCTTATGAAGTAAGATCTTTAAGAGGTCTTTAAGACCCTTCGAATAGCGTTTCAGAGGATTACTGTTCGAAAAGAGGATAGAAACAAAGAGAGAGAGAGACAGAGTGATTCATTCTAGCTTCCCGATTTCTAGCTCGATGCTTCACAGCCGCTGACAGCCGCTTCTCGGCATCAACGATTCAATGGTCAATAATGAAGACTCGATGAATGAATGAAGCACTTCAAATGGAATTCCTTCCAGATGCACAACAAAGCGAACACAAGCAGGTACTACATACAGATCCATATTCACATCCAAATGTGTTTACAGATCGACCCGAAACCCGAAAGAAACAAAACTGGACTGAATTAAATACGAACACATGTAATAATGAAATAAATACAATAACAATATTGAGCCATAATAAAGAGAAGTCGTAGAAAAGAACTCCCACTTCAGCGAATCCCGCAAAGTGACCTCCAACACTGTGTTGCATGTGAACCTCAGCTGCCGCAAGAGAGTGGTACCACTTGTGAACTCAGACGGCTTCTCGGCGAGCGAGAGACGGAGACGGAGAAGCGAAACTCGGCGAAAATGTCCCACACAAGCGACTGAAAACGACGCAGCAGCAGCAGCAGCGGCGGTTGCAGCTGGAGCAGAGGTCGCAGCAGAGGCTGATACTCTTGGGAAAGAAGAAGGGACAACAACAACAACAACAACAACAACGAGAACAATGCATGAAGTATTAACAACAACAACAACAACGTTGAGAAAGACTGACATTTTATTTCGTCTTTTTTTGTTCATGTTTCTCCTTGAAAGATTTCATGGAATTTTTCTCTCTTTTATTTGTTGTTGTCCGGATTTGCTACAAAAGAAATAACAAAAGCAACAACAGCAACAACAAAACAAACGGAAAGCGGAATTCTTAAGCGATTTCCTTTCAGGTGTGCAGTCGCAGTAGCAGCGACGTTGCTCTGCCTGCGCTCTGCTTTTGTGTGCAATGCGAGCGTCAGTGATGACGTCAGCAAGGCGATAATGTTGCGATAGCGAAAGAGAAAGAAAACGAAACAGAAGCAGAAGCAGCGTCTCAGCGTTTCAGCGAGGAACAGAGGCAGAAGCAGAGCATCTTTTGAAAGGTGCAGCTGAGCGGATTAAAATACCGACGAAGACGAAGAAGAAGAAGAAGAAACAACAACAACAACAACAACAACAACAACAACAACCATAACAAAAGCGACAAAAGTGGTCTGATGTGTTGCGTGAGTAAATCGCAGTCACGCCTCATTTTTTCGAAGGTTCTCGGATTGTGTTGTATTTTTTGTTGTTGTTGTATTTTTTGTTGTTGTCTTCCTTGAAACGAACCTCTCTTTGTTGTTGTTGTTGTTGTTGTTAAGGTTGTCACATTCTTGTAAGATGTCCACTTTTGTTGTTGCTCTTCGTCCTCTTCTTCTTCTTCTTCTTCTTCTTCTTCATCGACGTCGTCTTCTTGCATTTTGTTGTTGTAACGCATCGGATTAAAATTTCTTCATTTTGAATTCCTTATCTTGATTTTGTTCCTTTATTCTTCCCTCACTTATTAATTTCATTCTTCTCCTTCTCTTTCTGCTTCTTCTTCTTCGTTTTGTGCTTCTTCTCCTTCGGTTTCTTTTTCCTCTTCTGTTTCGCGTTTACAAGAGAATCAATAGCAAAATTAAATTCAGCTAAAAAGATCATGTAACCTGAATACTATCCTTAAAATCAGCAAATTCAGCCACATCCACTTCAGATGCTTCGGCTGTTCCCCCCGATACAAGAACCCTGTTTTCTCCAATCGTATTATTTGATGTATGTATTTATGGAGATTCCATGGAATGCAAGACTGATCATGGATCAGCGAGGATCAATTGAACCCAATCAAATGCCAACCGAGATGTCAACCGACATCGACCATGATGACGATGACGGCGACGGCGACGGCGAACGGTCGTTGCTCAGCTGTCGCGTGAGTAATAATAATAAATGCAACAACAACTACAACAGGCGACCAGCTGATCTCCAATCTGCAAGATCAATGAATCAATTGAGTCAAAGAGCGAGCGACCGCCAGCCAACAGTTGGAGCACTCAAACGGAAGGAGCTGCAAAACCAGAGTCGGATGGATAGCATTATCATGGAAAGAAGAAAGCAACAACAACAACAACAGCAGTCATTACAAATAACGACATAAAAAAAAAAACTATTAAAAACAACAACAACACTAAACAACGACAACTTCTAGTATAACAAATGACAAAAAACAAAAAAAAAAAAAGAACAAAAAAAAATCAGTAGCAACAACAACCACACGAAAAAAAACTTGATCGATAGACTTACGCGGTGGTTCAAAGTTGATGGGGTGGATCGGGCCGGACCGAACCGAACCCGGCTGTGAGCTGCTGCGATGGTGTGGAGTGCACCGCATGCTATTCTGTGGACCGTTACACTTAATCTCAAGGTGTGGGATGGTATTTTATCAAAGTCTCTTTAATTTTGCAAACATTTTGCTTAAACGCGAACGCGATCACGACACGAGTGCGATCGTGCTGCCGTCGAACGGACGAACAGCCGAACAGCTGAACAACCGAACGTTTGAATGCCCGAATAATAGCGAGACTGCGCCGAGCGGGTGACCGGGAGTGAGTGAGACGGAGTGATGATCTTGAGGCCAGCATGGTGTTTGTTTTTTTTTTTTTTGCCGCCGCCGCCGCCACAAAGTAAAATAATTGACCATGCAATTTGCATTAAATTCGTACAAAATTATTTCTTTGATGTGTGCAAAAAAAGAGAAAAGATTTGATGGGAAAAATTGATAAAATAAAACAGGAAACGTTGCCAGGCAGTAGTGAAAAGTCCAACAACAACAACAACAACATAGCCAAATCAAAGACAAACGAAATACCGCGGAACTCCGTGAAAACTTCACGCAGCTGGTGAGAGCAACAACAAGGAACCAACAACAACAACAACGACAACAACAACAACAACGACTTAAAAAACAGCGGTGGCTTTATGCAGAAATCAATCATTTAAATTGAGTTTTTGGCGAACAAAAAATAATGAACAACAACAACAACAACAACAGAATTAGTTTATGGCGTAAATGTTGCAGCAGCAGCAGCAGTAGCAGCAACAACAACAACAACAACAACAACAACGCGAATAACAATCGAAGCGGCAGCAGCAGCAGCAGCAACGCTGGTTTAATTGACTCTTTAAAAAGTGTTGGCAACGAGCAACAGTTGCTGTGTGTGAGCTACACCAGTCGATGTTGGTGGCAGCTGCTGTTGTTGTTGTTGCTCCTATTGTTGTAGTTGTTGTACTTTCCGTTGTAGTTGTTTAATAGCACTCACAAAATAATTTGCAAATTCAATTACGTTCTGACACTTCGACGAGTTTATCTGACGTCGCTGATCTTGAAAAAGTTGCTAACAAGAATCGGACAGGAGCATGAATGCCAACAACAACAACAACAACACCAGCAACAACAACAACAATTGACAAAAAATAGATTATATACACACCATATACAAGATTTAGAATATTTATTTTGACAAATTACGTGATTCGAATGCGATACAGCGTGTTTGTGTGTGTGTGTGTGTGGGTGTGAGTGTATTTGTGTGTGTTGTTTACGGGCCCGAGGTTCCTTGTCAAGAGTTTTCATGGTAAAAACGAACACAACAACAAACAACAGTAAGAAATACAGTGTTCCTTGTCATTCATTCATGATTCTCTATCTTCTATCGTCTCCCCTCTCCCTCTTTTCTCTTTTCTCTCAGTTACTGCCGGATCTTAGAGAGGTGTCGGGTCTCAGAGGGTGACGTCCATGAAAAACTTCGCCGTAGGATCCACCAACAGATCAACTACAGTCTTGGACACCGCGTGGCTCTTCTTTTTATGCTGAAACTGTAATAAAATGAAATAATCAATGAGGACAGAATTTCAGTATTAAGTACTCCCCCGCAAATGGGCGTGATCCGCCCATTCGTCGTCTCTATCGTGTGTCTTTATCACTTGTTTTCTGTTCTTTTTTTTGCCAGTTCTACGATAAACTCTTTAAAAATGCATTAACAGACATCGTAACTTCATAAGCATGTCATAGATTCTCATTGAATCCAGCAATTTATCGACTTTTATCTCAATCGATTGATTTGATGAAGCACAACACGGAAAAGATACCGAATGCGAATCGCATGGAGTGACAAAGTGACAGAATGGCTGACTGAGTGACAGCACGGCGACTAACCGAGTGACTGAACGACCGGGTGACTGGTGTCATTAACTAACCGAACGACGACTCGATGACTAACTGAGTGGCTGCGCTGAGTTTCTTTCTTGCGCATGTGCGACGTTTTCACTTCCGCTGAACGATTTCCATATCGTTAGCCTGCCCGCCAGCTTGATTGTCTGTCCCTCTCCCTCTCTCTCTGTCTCGCTCTCTCTCTCTCCTTCCCTCCTTCCCTCCTTCCCTCCTTCTTTCTGCTTTCCTATCGCGTCACTCTGTTTGTCGAAATGTCTGTCAGCACAAAATTGAATGCATTCGATCAGATGTCAGTCGCTGACTGGTTGTCTGTCTGTCTGTTTGTCGGTCTGTCTGTCTGTCTGTCTGTCTGTCGGTCTGTCGGTCTGTCTGTCTGTCTGGCGGGCTGGTTGTCTAGCTCAATGTTGCCATCGTATTATTTTTGCGCCAACAGCATCGCTTCGATTTTGGTTTCGCGTCTTTTGTGGCTGCTGCCAAACGTACGACTTTTGTTACTCGTAGTTTTCAGTGTTCGCCTCAATTAATAAAAACAACAACAACAACAACAACACAGCTTTAGGTGGTGCTCATGATGATGATGATCATGATGACAATGTTTCTATTATTGTTGTTGTTGTTGTTGTTGTTGGTTGCAGCTGATGACGCTTACTTGTTAAAGTCAACGACACCCAAGACGACGCTTTGTTGTTGTTGTTATTATTGTTGTTGTTGTTATTATTGTTGTTGTTGTTGTAATTCGTGAATTGAATACTTTGCAGCATTGCAACCGGGTGGCGTTGCCATCTGTTTGTCAGATTCGATACTATTAAATCTAAGATCTTTAATTAATGATGTTATTAAATCGGGATTTCAATGTCACTCACTCAGCCAGTCAGCCAGCCAGTCAGTCAGTCAGTCAATCGTTTATACAGAAACTCTCAATTAATGTCTGCATTAATTGATTCATTGGTCGCTTGATTGATTGCCCGATTGATATTCCTTCTCTGTTCGGGTTTTTGCAGCTTTCTGTAGGTCGGCGAGGAGGTTGTCAATTAAAATGAAGCGTGACTTGAAAAATGCAGTAAATATTTTGATGAAAATTGAACGGGTTACGAAAATATACCCGGTGGCGTCTGAAGAGTCTGAAAAAGTCACTGACAAGTGAAACAGGTTTCCGGAAATAAGATCTTCAATTGAGATCTTTGCAGTGTTTCTGGTTTTAGTCTCCTCTTTTGGAGGTCTTCTTTTGGAGGTCTTCTTTTGGAGGCCTTCTTTTGGAGGCACTCTTTTCAGGGTCTCCTTTTTGAGTTCCTCCTTTCGAGGCCTTCTTTTGGAGGCCTTCTTTTGGAGGTCTTCTTTTGGAGGTCTTCTTCTGGAAGTCTTCTTTTCGAGATCATATTTTCGGGGTCCTCTTTTCGCTCTTCTCTCCTTGAGTTCTTCTCTCCGCGAGCTCTTTTCTTTGAACTTCTATCTTGGATCCTCTGCTTTCCGAGATGCTTTCCTCAGACTGTGACTCCATCTCGGAGCTGACATCTTCGTACTCTGCGAAGAGACTTCTATCAGTAGCTATTAAATTCGATGTCTTTCTTGCTGCTGCTGGTGTTTCTTAGTTAACACTTCTCTCAGCTTCCTTCCTTCTCTCAATTTATTGCTCCCTGATTGAAGAATTTCAAGGAATCATTAACGTCTTTCGCAGAGTCTTTAAAAATATCGCAGAAATAATAAATAAAAGTTGTTAAAATCTTTCAGTTGCTTAGATTCTTCATGATAACAACAATAACAACAACAGCAAGAAGGACAACAACAACAACAACAACAACAACAACAACAACAACAACAACAAGTATAGAAGCATATATCATGCATGCATACTTTTCTTTCGTTAGAATTGAGCCGATCCATCAACTTATCGTTGACTCTTTACGTCAGATCCTGCTGCCGCTGTTGTTGTTGTTGTTGTTGTTGTTGTTGCTGATGTTGTTGTTGTTGTTGTTGCCGCTGTTGTTGTTGTTTTTGTTGTTGCTGCTGCTGGTGAAATCAGTCTTGTGGCAGCTAAGAGTTAAGCTGCTGTCGAAAAGCCGCTTAAACTTCAGTGCTACTTAGCGTGGAGCACGAGTGGAAGTCCAGAATGTGGACCCGGAGTGGACCCGGAGTGGACCCGGAGTGGATTCGAACCTTTTGAATACTTTGGAGACCAACGAGCTCACACTTCGAGACGTGTGAGTGTGACGTCGAGTGTGTGAGTGTGCGAATGTGTTGGATGGTGAGTTCATGTGTTCATGTGTGTCGCCGGGCGGTGGTCAGTCGCTGAGGTGAGGCGGCGACCAGCAGACGCTGCTACCGATCGTTAAAGATTTTAAATGAAAATTTACGATGACGTTAAACGCTCGGAATTTTACAACAAAACATTATGACCGCGCCTGGGATTTTCGCGTTCTTCCTTTTTTTGCGTCTCGTTTTTTGCGTCTCGTTTCGGCGTGTTTATTTTTACTTTTGATTTTTGATTTTCGATTTTTGTTTATGAACATTATTATTGCTATTGTTATTATTGCAGCCTAATTATGCACTTTTATGGCTGTCTTTTGTGGTTTTTACTAAAATTTGTTTACTAAAATATTGCAAACATTGCGGAAATGAACTATGAAGGGTGGATGGCGGAGGAGGGGAGGGGGGGGAGGGATGGAGGTAGGAGTATAAAAACACTCTACAGTACATGGTACAATAATTCATGGATAATGCAAAAAATCTGTTGAATCGTTGAATGATTTCGAATGAAGGAAAGCATTAAAAAGTCATTAAATACTCGTACTTTGAGCCCACGCGATCGGCATCTAATAAGCATCGAAGTTCCTTCCTCCCTCCAGCCCCCTCCCTCTACACCCCTTCTCTCTCAGCAACAGTTGTGGGTCTTTCTCAGTCCATTTGGGAGACCTTAAATCAAATGCCGATTACAGCGACATCATAAATTATGCGCATTCATTCAAATCCGCAGCTGAAATCCGCAGCATGAAAGCAAAACGGAGAACCCAAGCAACAGCAACTCTCTCTCTCTCTCTCTCTCTCTCTCTCTCGCTCTCTAAGCAACTCTGGATTACATACGCTGACTACGCTGACAACGCTGACAACGCTGAATGTCTGCGGCGGCGGCGACTCTGTTGATTTATGCATTAAAGTCGCGTACGACAAACGAGGACTGCCGCACGCGGCACTGACAAATGTTGAAGCTCGAACTCGGAGTGGAGTCGCCACTCACCGTCGTCGTTGCATACGATTGCAGGCGGTTCGACATCAAGCAACGCCAGCAAAAAAAAGACGGAAGTATAAAGTCACCATTAAAGTTGACCAACAAAAACACAAGAACAACAACAACAATACAATTATCTGCAAATGCACACACACACACATATACACACACACACACACACACACACACACATACACACACACACATACACCTTCATACAGTAGAGATAACGAACTGCAGTTGAACGGAATCGCACGCGACTTCTTGCACTGCAGGCGGCTTTCTTTTGACAAAAACGCGCCGTGCAAAAAAGTGCAGGAATTTTAAACGATGCCGAGATAAACAATTGATCACCATCGGATATGGAAAGCGTATAAAGAATATTTGCAAAAATCAAGCAACGAAAAAACCACATAAAATCATGCCGCGCCTCTTGTTTTTGTTTTTTAATGAAAAAAAAAAACAATCTAAAAAATCATATTGTGTTTGTTTTGTCATTGTTGTTGTTGTTGTTGTTGTTGATTATTTTAATATTTCTTTAATGTCAACAGCTTAATTTGCACACTCAAACAAAGTAAAAAAAAAACAAAACCAACGACCAAAACTTTGGTCATTCAATCAATCAATCAATCATTCCGTTCATATTTAATTTAAAATTAAATGGCTTCGGCTTCGCTTTTCGGCTGTTGTTTCGACTTAAATAATGACCGAGAGTCAAAATAAATTAAAAGTCGTGCGCAGGCACACCTGCCACACCCTCTCCGCTGCACCGCTACACTCCGCCCTCCCTCAGCAACTGCCACTCTACACCGAGAGACATACACACACACGAACACACACACACAAACACACACACATACGTACAAATTGTAAAGACAGCTGTTCGTATGCAGTGACAAGCGATCGCTCAGTCGCTCGGTCGCTTGGTCGCTCGGTCGCTTGGTCGCTTGGTCGCACCCTTCGGTGACCCGGCCTCTATTCTTTCAGTTGGCTTCAGTGGTGTCTCTGTTTTGAAAAAGCAAGACCAACAACAACAACAGTCGGCCAGCGCCAACCCGCCGCCCACGTGTTTGTGTGCTGTTGCTGTGCACACACTGTGTTTTGGGGAAACTGTTTGGGGCCCTCAGTTTGTATGACATTTGATGAAATTCCACGCGATCGCTGAAGGAGGGGGGCAAGAGGGGGCGAGGGGGGGGAGACAAGGAGAACAACGGCGAGTGCACAACAACGATCACCGCCACAACAACAACAACCGAAAACAAATCAAATACAATTTAATACGTTAAGAACGAAAAACGCTTGAATGACAATTGATGGCTGTCACTTCGAGCGCGGTGACACACGAAGAAAGAAACACACACACACAGGGTGTGTGCTGCAGGGTGCCACACACACACACACGTGTACCCTTCATTTTGCGATTGTTTTAGAAAAGAATTCAATCACGAGCGTTTGCTGGGCTGCACCCTGAAGTGACAACGCGACGCGACGCAACACGACACGACAACGACAACGACGCCCTTTTTTTGAACATTCAATCGCGTTGCGTTGAGTTGACAACTTTTGCAGTTCTGACTGTTTGACCCCCTGCACCGCTCTTTCCCGCTCTGTTCGTCATAAGCCCCTCTGTTACAGTTACAGTTACAGTTACACGATTATCCCCGCTAGACACGGAAGCCGGGGGGGGGGGGGGATCACGAACGAGTCTATTTTTCGTCATTCACAGCATTGTTGGGCGATCGCCTCTGCTACTCTACTCTTTAATCTCTCTCTGCATTCTATACTCCACTCTCTCCGTTCTACCCTCTGTTCTCCATTCAAGTCTCTACTCTTTTTCTATCTACTCGACCCTCTTCATCTGTATTCGAGTCTGTACTGGACTCTTGTCGTCTCAACTCAACTCTACTCCACTCTATTCGACTCTATTCGACTCCGCTCGACTCTCTTCATCTGTATTGGAGGCTATACTGCCCTCTTTGCGTCTCTTTTCGTCTCTTTGCGTCTCTACTCTACTAGACTCTAGTCTAATCTAATTTCTTTTACTAGACTTTGCTCAACAACACTTGTTTTTTGTTGTTTTCATAGCAACTTTTAAATCACAAGACGTCGTTGTTATCGTTTTCTTAAGTTTTTTTTTTTCCCCAACCTTTTTGAACAAACAAACAAACAGACAGCAAACAATACGCAGCATCAGCAAACAACAACAACAACAACAACCAGTGACAAACAAAGTCAACAACAATAACAACAACAACAACAACAACAACAACAACAGAACAAGTGAAGTATTTCACTTTGCTTTTGAGCTTCAGTTTGATCAGGTGTGCGTTAAAAGCTTCGCAAACGTTGAGGAATATAGGAAAAAAAAAACCATTGTTTGCGTCTGCGCTGAGATTTCATGGAAATCAACAGATAAACGAAAGAAAAAAAGAAGAACTTAAAAATGATGTCAAATAACAATAATAATAAAATTGAAATTGAAAACAAAAATAAGCTGCCAAAACAAATAAAACAGCATCCAAGCGAAGTCACCGCAAAAACAACTCCGAGGCAGCTGAGTCAACAACAGTAATGAGAATAGCAGCAGCAACAACAACAACAGCAACAGCAGCAACAACAACAACAACAACAGCAGCAACAGCAACAACAACAACAGCAACAACAACAAAAACAAGTACAACAATAAGAACAACAGAATAATAATAATAAAGACATGAAGAAAATATGAACTAAAAATAAACATAATAAAAGTCAAGGAGCACAACAACAACAGCAACAACGGGAGCAACACTAAAGATAACAACAGCAACAACAACAACAGCAGCAGCAGCAGCATCACTGCTGATACTCGTCGCTCGTAGCAACGTGATAGCATTTCATAAATGAATGTTGCTCATACGATCCGATGCGCCGAGCGGTTAAAAGTGCAAGTTTGGTCGCTGATAACAGCGTGGACGCGACAGCGACGCGCGACGCGCAACGGCGACGCACGACGGCGACGCAACGCTGCATCGCGCGGTCACGTAGCACGTCAATCAAGTGGAACGCTCGTTTGTCTCTGCTGCAGTAAATCATGTTAATTAGTGTTGTTGCGATTGTGGATTCCTGGCGCCATCGATCGCGGCGACTGCTTGATAATAATTGAAAAACTCTAACAACAACAACAACAACAACAACAATAACAACAACAACAATTGCAACTACAACAAATACAATAATAAATCTAACAGCAGCAACAACAACAAAGACAACAACAACATTGTAACAACTTCTAAGTAAATGATTATAATTTGTTTGCTTGTGTGATTTTTTAATCGAAAATAATTTAGAACAAGCTTCACATCGCTTTCATCACGTCATGTGGAGTGTTTTTTACTTTACATTTCCGTGAAAAAAGTTACGAGCTGGTGGAAAATTATACCAAAAGCAAGATACATAAACTAAATCTGAATCAAAGACTTATTACACTCAGAGACCTTTGAATAAATGACACAACGAAATCAAATCGAACTCCAAACCTACTTCAATCACCGTGATTGATCGTAATACTTTCAGCGCACCCGAAAATCCACACCAGAAAACAACAGCAACAACAGCAGCAACAGCAACGACAACAACAGCAACAACAACAGCAACAACGACAGCAACAACAGCAGCAGCAACAACAACAACAGCAACAAACAGTTCACAGTTTCTATCAAGAGATCTGTGATCGCTTACTGAAATGATTGCTATTGAAAGGATTGGGCGCTACTTTTGGTAGCCGATCGTTGAAGTTTGTGATGTCGTACTTCATGAGCGCGATCATTGATCACGAGCAGATCATTTGATTGTGCAGATCACTCAAACGTCAGAAGGAAACTCGCGGCAGCGACGGGTCACAGCGCATGAGTTATAAGTTGGTCGAAGTCATCATTTGCGTTGCCTACCTTGAAATCATATCTTCGAGGAGCGATCATAAGCACCGCCACAGAGCAGACATGCAACCACACATGCTGCCAGATCGCTGGAGTTGCGAGCAACCTGAAGCGATCTGCGACACGATCGACTGAAGGAAGGCGAGTGAAGCACATGAATGACTGGCACAAAAGCCGCTCTCGCGATTGAATTGTTTCAGCAGCCAGCAAACAAACAACGAACCGGTGGACAGTTAGACACATGGTCGGACAGACAGACAGACAGACACTTGGGCTGACAGGCGGACAGACGGACGGACGGACGGACGGCCAGTTAGCTGTGAAACTGAATACTGTTAGATCGCATCTGCGCTGGCGTTCCTCGGAGGCGAGCTCATGTGATCGAAGCGCGCCTTGATGCTTGATTGTATCAACAGCTGCCACCGCTGTCAGTTGTGTCAGCAGCACACCGCCGCCATCGTCATCGTCATCGTCATCGGCACCGCCACCGCCACCGCAGAGCTTCTCTGCAGCGAGATCGACAACAAATCGGCACACAACAACAATAAAAGCAGGAGTTTCAAGAAAATCTCAACAGCGCTTTTGGCAGCACTTCGGATCTCGATTTTTGAAGCTTTTATTTATTGATCGTCATTTTATTCAATTTATTTGGTTTTTTCTCTTTATTTTATTTTATTTTGATATTTTTTCCACTATTTTCCACAATTTAAACGTCATTCTTTCGATTATTCTGAAGCTGTACGTGACCAGGTTGACTTCTGGTCAATTTTGACCTGTCACATGGGATCACAGCAGAGCAGTGATCTTCTCTTCTGTGGCTTTCCTCTAAATTTACTTGTTGATTTTTCTAGTATTCCTACTGTTGCTGTTGTTGTTGCTGTTGTTGTTGTTGTTGTTGTTGTTGTTCGCATGTGTATCTTAAATCGTCCCTCGATCGAGCAGCAATCATTTTCACCACCTCTCGACCTGAACGAGTGATCGAATGAATGCGTGCCTTGAATACTCGAATAATCGAGCGTGCGATCAATCGATCGTTTGCTGCTTTTCTGGGCCAAACGGACTTGGAAAACAACAACAACAACAACAAAAAGAACACACACAAAAATCAAGAATAAATAAATGACAAATAACGGTGAAGGGGCGAAGGGGTGGAGGGTGGGGCCCGACCGCCCGACCTGCGGACATGACTGCGAATTAGAAATAATTTGTCAGTTTTTGAGGATTATGTCATGACTTGAGATTGAACACAGCGACTATTGTTGTTGTTGCTATTGTTGTTGTTGTTGTTTTGGCTGTCATTTTGTTCTCCCTGCAGTGTTGCCATTGCTGGTGCTTTGTTAGTCACGTTAAAAACGTTTTGACGTTTAAATACACTTCACGCTGGTTGAGTTGACTTTCGATTTGACGTTTTTACTTCTTTTTGCTAATTTTTTTTCTTGACTGTTTGCTGTTTTTTTCTTTTTTTTTCTTCAATGAATGCGTATCGTTGTCGGTGCCAGTGACTTTGCTGTGTTGCCAATTTCGCTGTTGTTGTTGTTGTTGTTGTCTGGGTTGCTGTCTCTGTTGTTGTCTCTGTCGATGGCGTTAATTAAAGCTTTGTCCAGTTTCGCATTTTTTACCAAGCGTTTGCATTTTCATGGTTTTCGTAGCATGTTTTTTTATTACTACGCATACTAAACACAGCAAAAGAAATCAGAAAAACAAAAAACAACAAAAAATTGGCAATTGTTATAACTTAATTAAGTTGTTTTGGTGCCATGTACTTCGTTGTTCGTTGGCTAGAATTCGGTATTCGAAGCTGGTGACATGTTATGAATAAATAACTCAAAAGCATTCTTTTCGCCCCCCCCCCCCCCACCCCTTTTGATGTTGCCTCTGAGTTGCGTGATTCTAAAATGATTCTAAATTGAGCAACAGCAACAACAACAACAACAACACCAACAACAACATGTCAATACAGTTGACCTACTTAAGGATGCAATTATTGACTCTTCCCGATCACTCAAGTGGGATCACTGCCATCATCATCATCATCATCAGCATCATCATTGTTATTATTATTATTGAACAACAACAACACAAGCGCTCTTTCCCTCTCTTCTTCCCCCTCCTTCCCTTCCCTGAATGCTGAAATGCGTATCATATTTTAGATGGCGTAAATAAACAACGCATTCAATGGAACCCAACAACAACAACAGCTTAAAAACCCTCTTTTAAACGATCGCAGCCACAAGTCATGTGAGTTCATGGTGGTGCCTTGTTATGTTGGTGGTCTGACACGCATCCAGCCCCAGCACCAGCACCAGCACCAGCACCAGCATCAAAGATCAGTTGGTTGATCAGTTGTTCAGTTAATCAGTTTCTCAGTTTGATTTCATGTTCGGTCCGCGTGGAATGATCGCAACGCTTGCCTTGCTTGTTATTGTTGCCAGCATTGTTTATTTTTCCAATCATGTTGCCCCAAATGCTGGAAGAACAGAAGAAGAATGAGCATTGGTTCCTTTGTATGTGGCACCATGAATAATCTTCTTGGGCGACTTGGATGCTCTGCGTAGTTGTTGGCCACTAATACTGCCGATCATGATGCTGTCCATGCTGCAGCTGCTGGTTCTGTAAATATTTGTTTAGAGTTACGTCAGTGTTGGCCGATGATCATGAGATCTCGAAGGAGCGATGTTCAAATCGGAATTCCATGAAAGGAAGCGCATAGTTTTGCCACCTCTTCGGACAAATCATAGATACGCACACACACGTACGCGATATACATATACATCTACACATGCCCCTGTTTACACCATCACAATTCACACTCAGCTACATTCCAACAACAACACACTTTTCTATGCTCTTTCAAAGTGATGAACAGTTTGTCTGTCTGCTTAATTTACATAATTTCTTACATAATACAGAAAATATACAGAATTCGATCGACTCCTGTGATGGAATTTAATTCGGCTTAATGTCGATAGAACCGAAATATCATCCATTTACTTGATATACAAGTACAAGAAGATGATGATCACTGGATATCGTGGTGATCACTGAAGATGATCACTGAATATCGTGGTGATCACTGATGATGTTGAGGATCACTGAATATCGTGGTGATCACTGATGATCACTGAAGATGTTGATGATCACTGAATATCGTGGTGATCACTGAAGATGATCACTGAATATCGTGGTGATCACTGATGATGTTGAGGATCACTGAATATCGTGGTGATCACTGAAGATGATCACTGAATATCGTGATCACTGATGATGCTAATGATCACTGAACATCGCGGTGATCACTGAAGATGCTAATGATCACTGAAGATGCTGATGATTACTTAACCTGAATTCATTACAATCTTTTCCTGTATTAAGCTATACTTTGGTTATGACTTAATGTAGAGGTTTTTTCTCTATCACTCTCTCTCTCTCTCTCTGTTCTCTGTGCCTCTGATTTATATAAACACTTTTATTGAATCGCGAATTGAAGAACAGTTCTTATGTGTGAAAATATTAACAAGTGAAATAAACATTTGAGTCAATAACACTGACATTTATGAAGTTCTGTTTATAAATCCCAATCGTGTGCTGTGTTTTGGCGTTCAAAATGTAAACATTTCGCTTTTAATATTGATTTAAGAAAATACCTCGTTGTTTTTTTTTTTTAGATTTCAGTGATTACAAAATAGAAAACCGGATGCTGTATGAATTGATTGAAATGCTTGATTTATTCTGGTGTTATTTATACACTCTTCTCTCATATGGTTGTCTATAATTAACACTATTCAAGTATTCTGATGATCATGATTGTGTTGTGTTGGGTACTTCGGTGGAGTGTCTGGAGGATTTCATTTCTTTTTTGTGGTTTGCCACTGAGGACTGCTCTCTCCCTCTCCCTCCCTCTCTCTCTCCCTCCCTTCTAACAAAGCAATCATCCGCCAGAGAGACCAAAATTCCACGCCCAACACTCGATCGGATCGGATGAATCAATCGATGGCATGGAGAGTGTTTCTGGAGCAGCAACAACAACCACTTCGGTGATTTCAAAACATCGAAGCACCGAACTCGTTGCGTTCTGTTGTATTTTATTTATTAGAACTTTTTTAAACAATAAAAATTGACACACTGACGATGATCATGACAATAATAATCATCAACTTGTTTACTCCGATATTTTGATCGTATTCATGATCTCTCAGAACGAAGATGATCATGTTTTCACCAATGATCACAACACTGATGATCGACCGCAGAATGAGACGCAAAAATGTTGATATTTAGCTCATTAATAAATTTTAAATTTTCTACTCCAGGGGGGGGAGGGGGGGGGGGGCTACTCAGCTGAGGACACAGACGACGACGCACGCACGCACGCGCGGGCGGACGGACGGACGGACAGCGAACAGCGAACACTTGGCGAACGTGTGAAGTGATTTCCAGCAATTTTATGGCTCAAAGTATCGCTTCACGGGGAGTGCTTCGTTCGCTGGCTGGTCGATTGGTTGGCTGGCTTGTCTGCTTGTCTGCTTGCCGCCGGCACCGAAAAGAGGGGGAGTCGGAGGTGCTTCGAGGTGTGTTCAAGCGACGGGCACTTAAAATGCATTCGGCGTTTGGCGCACTCTACGACTGGGAGCGTTCGTTCGCAACGAGTTCATAACGAAAGCCAGAGAAAGAAAGGCACAAAAGTAGCAACAACAACGGTAGCAACAACAACGGTAGCAGTAGCAGCGAACTTAATAAATGTTGCCACGCTGATTGATGTTGCTGATCCTCATCATGATCCGTTTGATGATCAATAGCAGAACAACAACAGAACAACAACAACAACAACAACAACAACAACAAACCCACAACCGCCAGCAACAACCACAGCAGTTGGCAGTCGTTAAAACATCAACGATTCTCCTCGTTTTCAGTGCGTATAA
The DNA here is from genome assembly GCA_949629155.1 of Myopa testacea. Taxonomy (NCBI): domain Eukaryota; kingdom Metazoa; phylum Arthropoda; class Insecta; order Diptera; family Conopidae; genus Myopa; species Myopa testacea. Next base: position 30,587,803 of record OX451348.1, read on the forward strand.
AATTCGACTTGTTTATTTATTTTTGTTGCTGCCTCAGCGCGCCAGGCGAAAGTTGTTCTTTTTTCGCCTTTGATGCACGACGGCGAGATCCATTTCGCCATGCGATGGAAAACATTCGCGATCGGTTGATCGTGGATGCGATCATGTGTTTGCAGTGCAGAACATTCGACGCGCTCCCCGGACGGCGGCGTGGCTCGTAAAACCAGCGCGGTTCCGTCGGATGCCAGTCGATTCGTATTTTGCTACCCTAGTGACCGAATAAGTTTCCATTTCGAATGGCTGAGCGAGCTACGAAACGTGCAATGAACATTTATTGAACCTGCGTAAAATTGCGGTGAAGATGGGCGTGGCAGCGGGGCAGCGGGGGGCGGCTGGCTACGTTTCAATGATATCAGACGTATTTTTACATCTTCGTTTTGGCAATTGTTTCTATTATTTTCCTCCCGCTTTTAATGGGCAAATTTAACGGAAACGCTTTAAATATGAAAACAATTCGAAAATAATTGTTTTCACATGAAACGATTGATGATTTGCTTGTTTGTTGTTGTTGTTGTGCACTTAAGTTAATCAATCGGCTTTTTGGAGTAAAATTAAAGGATGAAAAACAGGCTAAAAACAAGAACCTCAAATCTGAACATTAAAGAGTACCTCGTAGACGCAGGACCTTCTTTTATCTTCTACTATCTTCTATACAAGGACATGAACAGTTATCTTTCATGGTTTCCTTAATCAATTTTTATAACCTCATCCGAAACACTAAACAAATTTGATGTTTCGATGATTGGTTCTTCGTTTTTTGGAACAGCTGCATAACAACAAACAACAACAACGCTGCATAAACCAACACCGAAGTTGATGACTTTATTTGGAACCGATTTGACATGACTTCCAGCTCAAGCATCTCCGGGGAAATCAGCTACGAACAACAACACTGACATTGAAGATTATTACAACATGGAAGCTGAATGCGATGCAACACTGATAAGCAGCGAGGGTGGCTACACACTCGCCCGCCACTCCATCCACCCGCAACTGGCAACAACAACAAGAGCAAGAGCAAGGGCAACAAGCGGCAACAACAACAACAAAGACCTCTGGAACTCTATTAAAAAAGATACCAAAAACGGAACGTGAGCAATCAACTTTTCAATCGCTGACACAAGACACTAGACACAACCACCGAAGAAGGTTCGCCCACCAGGTGACCGGAGGGCGGGTAGGCGGTGGTGGTGGTGGGGGAGAATAATGCCTCTTGTACAGACCTCTTGTAGTACGTTCCACGAGGTAAGGAGACGAGTTCGGGGAGGCTCAAATCGCCGCCAAGAGCCGAAACGTGCTCTAATTGCATTGCCACTTCGGGCGGACTGTGGGGAATATTATAGACTATCACCACCGGCACCACCACCACCACCACCGCCAACACCAACGCCAACACCGGCGGTGGGGGCGCAGGGGTGGGTTGAACAGCTCGGGGTTTGAATGGTCGCAATGGTTTTACAAGTTATGACGTTGAAAGTCGATTATGACAGATGGCAGAAAGCGATTGGATTACGTGTGCTTAAAGCGGAGAGTGCTTCTCATTTCAGGGATGACTACCTGGAGAGAGAGAGAGTGAGAGAGAGAGGGAAGCGAAAGAGTTGCTTTTCAGGCAGTTTGGCACATGGTGGAAAGGCCGGATCCCGGCCGGATGCTGCTCTCAACGGTACTTCTGCTGCTGCTGAGCTGCGCCGGACTGCGAATTATTATTAAATTACTTTATGAATTTTTAAATTTTAACAAATGTTTGGATATTTTGTAACCTTTTAGATTTCATCGCCCCGTCAATAAAAAGCGAGGGTCGTTGGTCCTCTTTAATCTGCAGGGAGAGTGTGTGTAGTGCGTGTAGAGTGTGTGTGTGTGTGTAGAATGAGTGTAGTGCGTGTGTGTCTGTGTGTGCGTGTAGAGTACTTTTCTCAGAAATAATGTCATTAAGTTGTATTTATTGCTTTTTAAGTGTGCTCTCGAGAGCGATTGCAATGCGAGTGACTGCCGGAAAAAAGGGTTTGATTGCCACAGGTTGAGGCTCGTCAATCGCCGGCGAAATTCAATTCGCTCAACGATGTACCGTTATTCGTTTAAATGGCCTTCTATTGTCTCTACGCGTACACGAGCATCTACTACAATATACGAACCTATACTCAGCTGTATTCCCCTGAAATATCTTCGTGCCTCGTCAGAGATTTATTAAAATTCACTGCATTGACTCATAGATTGAAAAAGTCAAGAAGTCGAACTAGAAATTGGATTGGGTTGGATTCGTTTTGTCAAATTTTTATTCTTAAACTCAGTATATCTATCATTATACGGTTTTTCAAATTTTAACCCCGACATTTCGTGGACTTTTGCAGAGATTTCAATACCTCGATAACTGGATGCATCCATTTGAGACCTTCGATGGTCTTGAAGCGTGATTCCTGCATCAGCAACACTTTTGAGTCGAATTGTGAGCGAAGGGGGCCGTATAGAGGCCGATCTGATCTCTGCGACTCACGATGAATCGAAAATGTGTTGCTTGCTCTTTCGCACTCGCATTTATAGCGATCATAATCTCGTCAATACGGGGATTCAATCCGGCGACGTTGTGTCCGGCGAAACCGTCCGTCGTTGACATCAAAATCCAGTTATCGCTGAATTCCAAGTATGCACAATATATGTACATATACATCAACTACATGATGCGACATCTATCGACAGTAGTACGGATATTTTGATCAGTCTCGGAATGAACAAGTGAGCTATAATAATCACGCAGTCTGACATCATCTCATGGCAGCTCATCACTCAACACGAATCGAATATAATTTCGATAGCTTCCACAGGGAAGCTCCAGACTCCAGCCAGACTCTGCTCAGATCATAAGTTGTCCGTAAAGGCGCCCAAAACTTGGGCTCATTTGGACCCGTTAAGTGAGGGAATTTGTTTATCCTTGATCAGTGATTGATTATGATTCTGACTTTTAATCTGGTTCTGATTCGGATCCTGGTCGAAAGATTGTGGATCATGGATGACGGATCGCAAATCTTTCCACTAGAAGCGATCATAGGAAGTTATTGATTGCTATTGATTACTGTTTACTGTTTACTGATTGACACATGGCATTAAAAAATTGAATTGTTGTCTGGTAAATACAATTGCTAAATGGTTTTTTTTTTGAATCGCTTGAACTTTGCTTGCTCTTTGGCAATACAGCGCTATAAATACACATACAGACACACTATAATAACGATAGACATCTCCATCGCTTTCGTTCGTCGTCGTGATTACTGTCATCAGACATGTGATGATCACCATGATCATCATCATGGCGACTTTTGCATAATGTGTCATCATGTGTGAGTTGTTCCCTTTTTGTGTTTGTTTTTGGCACAAAGCGTGGGATGTTGCAGGTGCAGCGACAATATACACATGTTGTTATTACTACGGAGTAGTTGTTGAAATTAGAAACCAAAAAAAAAAAGGAGAAAAACAATCAACCAACATCATTAGCAATAACAATAACAATAACAATGCCAACCAGTGTTGTTTGTTGTTGTTGCTAATCACATCGTTATAACATGCAAACTAACTTACATCACGTTAACATTTTAATTTGCAATCATTTCAGGTGTTGTTGAGCTGTCGTAGTTGTCATTGTTGTTGTTGTTGTTGTTGTTGTTGCTATTTGCTTTGACTATCGAGATGTCACGCCAAATGAAAACATGCCAAAAACGGATATTGCCAATGATTTACATGGCCTCGCCATGTTAACGACATGTTTGCATCTTCACAGTTGGATGGACAGCACGGGGGCCGCTGGTTGGACGCTGCTGGGTCTGCTGAGAGGGTCTCAACCCATGAAATCGTTTGCTGTAACTGACATTCCTGCTCTGTCTGTGCGATGTATCAAGTAACTTCGATAGTATTGCCAAAGAATATGAAGAATATTGAAGAAGAGTCTCATGAGGGTTGCTAGCCACATCCCGGGACATGAGCGCCTACCGTTATTCGTTATAACATGGGTTATTCTTCTCCCCGGAGTCAGGCGTGGGCTGCATGTTGAGCAACATTACGTCTATCATCATGTTAGGCATCATTGAATCTAACAATGTTGACAATGCATTACTTCATTGTTCACTGATTGTTGCAAGCCCGAACTTCCTCTTAGCTAACTTGGAAGCTTGACCTTTGAATGTCAAACAGGTTTCTATATAAAAAGCCACTAATGAGGCTAAACGATTGAAGCCGAAAGAAATGTTGTCACCAGTTTTAAAAAACTAGTCACAAGCCAAACACGCAAAACGTTGCATTGCGTGATCTGTCAGCGGCACTAAAAATTAGAGATGCGATCTTGATAAAAAGCGCAAATTAACGAAAGCGCAATGGAAGTCATACTAATTGGTGTGTCGGCAACACTGGAACACACACACACACACACACACACACACACACACACGAACATCCAAACACAGCTACACTCTTGCATAAATACACCCAGTGTGACAGACAGACAGACAGACAGACAGACAGTGAGACAGACACAAGAGTCAGAGAAGAGATAAGATCTTAATTAAACGCCATCGCCGCTTAACTACCGTTTAAAGCTGCACTTAAGCACAACATTTGCGGCGCTCTCAACGAGCTGGCTTCTAATCGCACGCTGATTACGACTCATTAACTCGCGAGTAACCTAAAAATTTGTGCTCGTTGTGTGTCGCTGCGGCAACGGCACTTTTTTTTTGGTGCATTGTTGGAATAACTCAATCGAAGTGCCGCGCATGCTTGATGGAGCCGTCGCAACAACAACAACAACAACAACAACAACAACAGTAAAAACAACAACAACAACAACAACAGCAACAACAACAACAACAACAACATGGTAATTGTAAGGAGCAACAGCTTCATCACAGCTGCAACATATTTCAGCTGTTGTTGTTGTTGTTGTTGCTGTTGGTGTTGCGATTTGAAGAATTGCAAAGGTTAACTCGGCTCAGATTAATTATGGTGAGTGGAGCAACATGGAGAAAATGTTGCCAGTTGCCAAGCAGCAGCAGCAGCGGCAGCAACGACCACAAACATTAGGAGGTGCTGCTTGTGTGTGTGTGTGTGTTTGTGTGTGTTGGTGGAGCTGTGAACGAGCTTCGCTAATTACACAGCCGATTCTTAAGTGTCCAGAGTTTCACTGATCGAGAGTCTGTCCAACCGAGCAACCGCATGACTGTAAAATCGACCGACTGAAAGACCGACCGAAAGACGGATCTTCCGGCTGTGTTCAGAGTGCGGACGCTGTACAGACTCGTCCACAAGCATCACTGATTTATTATTTTTTCTTGTTTTAAAGCCAACTCTCTGGCGCACAGGTTGCTTTACCGAAGTGTTTGTGCGTCCCTCAGCACGTTCATAATAATATGGCAACGCTCAGGTGTCAAACATCGCATTATTCTGCAAAGCATATTTTTGTATTAATAACTCCCGGTTTGTTACAAGAAACAGGAATTCAACTGAAAAGAGAAAAATCAGCAAAGAGAAGACATTAAATCAAAGCGAAAATCACATGAAAATCCACCAGAAAAGTGGTCCAACCCACTTGTGACATCCGGGGCCCGTAAAATCGAGCGCACGTGGTTTTATGTTTTTTTTTTTTTTAAGACTGGTTGCGTAGATTTGCTGCTTTGCCTCAGATGCTGCCTCCTTTGCAATTTGTTGCTGGCTGCACCTCGAAATTCGTCGTGTGTCCCCGCGCACCTACTCGACGATCCCAATCAGCTGACTGGTTGGTTGGGTGGCTGGGGCTAACTCGCTCGCTGACTGGTTTCCTGACTGACTGACTGACTGCCTGGCTGACTGACTGACCGCCTGGCTGACTGACTTACTAACTGACCCAACTGACTGCTTGGCTGACTGTGTTCAATATAGTGTGCAATACATAAACATAAATAATTCATCGCTTCATAAATCTTGGCCATGCCACCGGGTTGACAGATTCGTTAAATTCTGTACATGTGTGAGTGTGTGTGTGTGTGTGTGTGTGTATGTGTGTGTGTATGTGTGTGTGTATGTGTTCATATGAATTATATTCTCATAAAGAAATTTCCAAATGATTTGCTGTATTTTATGAGCCCCGAGTTCAGAGGTTATGCGCGCAAATGATGGTGATAAACGCTTGACGCATGCGGGCCGAACCGAACCGAGCCGAACCGCAGCGAAACGAAACGATCCAAGTTGAGTCGGCCGCGTGTCCAATGACACCATCAACATTCTTGTTGTTGTTTTTTACCCTACAATCAGTAATTCGAGTGTGGCACGGTTTTGCTTTCGATATTTTAAGGTGCTGATCTGGGCGTAGCTGCATCAACGTATATACTATATAGTGTATTTATACGGCAAATCGTTTAAGAAATCTGCCACTTTTTTAAACAGGAGACAATAGAAATCTTAAGTAATTACAAAGTGAATATTTTGCTCAGAAATCACTATATTCAGATGATTTGACAATCATTTAACGGTACTCGATAAAAGGAATACCGAAAAAATATGAATGATTGGCCTCTCAATGATTGGAACGGTGAAAGAATGGATATCAAATTGGAAACATTGGCAACATTGTTAGATTTAACATGCAGCCCACGCCTGACTCCGGGGAGAAGAATAACCCATGTTATAACGAATAACGGTGGGCGCTCATGTCCCGGGATCTTGGAGAAATGTTGCCACCAACCTTCATGAGACTCTTCCTCTATATTCTTCATATTCTCTGGTTATACTATCGAAGTTACTTCAAATGTGTTTACTGAATTAATCATTAAACGTTAAGAAATGTTATGATATCTAAGAAGGTTTTTGAAAAAACCAGTTGGTCCCAATACTCTAGTCTATGAATAGTCTCAGAATAGTACGGAAAAATAGAATGGAACTTTCGAAACCTCAGAAATTATTATATATGTACATATTTTACAATATACTCCTAATCAAACAAAATCAGGCGAAGTTCTTTAACACTAATAAATCTTCAATCTATAATAATACATTAAGTATTTTTTTGCTTTTCTTAGAATAAATAAAAGAGATAAAAGAGAACCTGTTTCCATATCAGTGGTTGTCTATTCAAATATTTGCTTAACTTCGATTTCCATCCAAGGAGCGTCTCATAAAAACGTCTCGGCTCGAGTAGATAAGGCGCTGGTGACAAGTTCTCGTGGTGCAGTAAATCCTTGAGTCCACGTAACGCAACGTTATCATCGGCGGCGGCGTCATGCGTCCAAGTAGTGTAATAAACCGCAGTTGATCAGGCGGCCAACCCAAGCAAACAAATCATCAAACAAGAGCAGCGAAAAGAATTCATTACTTTAACAGAAGTTAAAGTAATCAGACGAAGAGGGAAGACACTCACGCACTCGCTCACTCGCTCGCTCACTCACTTTAATTACGCGTGAGACCACTCAAGAGGGCGCTCAAGAGCCCGATGCGGCGATAGCGATAAGTCAACGATTACTCTAGACTCTTAGGTGCATCCACCTGTGCTCGGAAGCTATTCCAATTCATGATGGTTCCACCTTCAGTACAACGATACGGTAAGGGGGAGAGGGGGTAAATATTAAGGCCAAGGAAAAAACAAACAAAATAAATGACAAGTGTTTTTAAGTGCAAAAGCACTGAAAATGTACTCACATTTAAGTTATTTATTATTGTACACTTAAACGGCGACGAGTATAGCCAATGGCAGGCCCCCCCTCCCACCCTGCCTGCACACACTCCAGTCCATTCAAATGATAAGAAAAGTAAATTAAATAACCTGCTTCTTATCAGTCAATCATGGTTTCTTTGCTTTTTTATACTTACTACAGAATTCTTTGTTCTTCGATCGATTGAATCGAACCCGAGGTTCAGGTATCATTAACTACCCCGGGGAGGAGGGGGTGGAAGAGGACTTGGGGAGAAACCTTACCATAAACAAGGTTCTTCGTCAAACTCTGAGATTTTTATACCATATGGCGTTGATTTTTCATTCACTTTCCGAAAACTATTTTTATATATTATATTTTTAGTTAAATTAGTGTGTTTAAAGCTTTTAGCTTGTTTTATTCTTATTTTAATTTTCTTATTTTGTTGTTTTAAATTTTATCGTTTTCTTTGTTCTTCTTGTTGCTGTTTTTATTTATTTTTTTTTTTTTTCTTTAAAAGAAAATTAAAATTTCAATACGTTTTTCCTGTTGTTGTATCTTTTGCACTTGATGCAGGTGTTCAAAATAATTCTTGTAAAACACCGACTGAATGTGTGACAAATTTTCAAAAATTAAGTGTTGAAAACATTCACATTCGCCCACTCATTCACATCGTCGTCTGGCCCCACAAGAATTTCGGGAGCGGACTCTTTTAAGCGAGACACTTACGAAAACCAACAGCAATGAAAACCATTTAAAAAAACTCAACTTGTATCTTTGTAATGTGTATAGTACATCGATTTATTTATTTATTTTTACTTAAATACAACCATTATTTTAACTGTTTGCATAAATTGAAAGTAGTTTTTTAAAAATTGCTACAAAGAAAGATATTGAAACCAGAAAGAGTGATCTTCGGCCTGCCCGGAACTCAAATACAAACTCCTGATTTGTGTGGCTTCCCACTCCGAAGTGGGCGTGGTGGGCAAACTCAGTAAATACTTTCACCTGAAAATATACATTATATTATAGTATTTCTATATTTAGTATTGGGGCCATTTATTTCAGTTGTTGCTGCTTTGAAAGTTGCTCCATTTTCCCCAGCAGGTGTTCGGTATATGTATCTATCTTATCAGCTTCACGTCTTTTTATTTGCGTGTTCACTTTTGACTTTATTTATTATCAGTCTTTATCGGTGCTTGAAATTAACAATTTTAAAGCCATTAACTCGGTGCTTTCGGTGCATTTGTACTCAATTTGTGTAGATTATTTTGGTTGGTCCTATCTTTTTGAATTTCTTTCGAACCCGGAAGTACATACATACATCAGTACATACATACATATGTATATGGATAGATTTTCGACAAACAAAACAAATAAAAAGTATCTTAAAATAAAGATTATAAAATCGATTGTAAAAGCTGTTTCTTGAAATGCGTAAATACAAGTCCATTAAATATTTATGTCTATAAAATTATATGCAAAAAAGTTGGGAATATTATGGACAATTGTTTAGGAAATATAGTGGATTATACAATATTATAATATAATACATATTTAACACTATATTTTTCAATATAACGAGTTGATCCCTAGAAATTTCATACATTTTGTTAGTATGAGCAAAAATAAATTCTTATCTAGGTCGAAAATATACAAAACAACATTATTATCAGGTTCTACAAATATTATGAAAATGATAACTAAGATTATTCTGTGCCGTTATCAAAGCGATGATTCTATTCATCTCTCTCTCATCAGACACTGTCATTGACCCATATTTTCTGATATTCCGCAGTCTTGCCGATTCCATTGCTTACATCAATTTATGGAAAGTTTTAATTGCTGCGATCAGTGAGATTACTTCATGGATCACGCGAATATTCTATCAATACTCTTGTCTGACTCTTCAGACTCTTCAGACGTCCTGATCAAACATACCGAGAAATTTTGATCCTTTCAGCTGAAGCAATTTATTCGAATTTCTAGACAAAACAATAGAAATGCATGGAAAGTATTTTGCAAACGTGCCCAGACGATAAAACTAGTCGATAATATTAACTGCAGATGGTTTATTTGTCATTTTCAACCATGACAATAACGACAACAACAACAACATAGGAGACCCTATCAATAGCGTCCCATAAATTTTAACCTTTCCACAGCCACCATATAATTTGGCAGCACTTAAACAAACTATCAACTAATATTGGCTGATAGTTTCCAGTTTTATTGTCGCCATGATCAACACGATCGGCGCCGAGAGTGCCGAATGAAGTGTGAAAACGACACTTTTTTTTTTATGATCGAATAAAATTCGGTTTTCAAGACTTTTGCCATTTCGTTGGACACCAAGAAAGCGTACTAAGAGCTTTAACTAAATGCAAACAACATAACCACACAGCAACAACAACAACAACAACAGCGATTCATTCCTGAGGCTATGAGGGCCTCTACTCTACTCTATTATCGCCAATGATCGTAGCAAAATCAGCAGGTACTCGTAGTCATATCGTATGTGATCGCCAACAAACCGATGAATGAGCTGGAAATTTATGAGGCCATTGTTGTTGTTGTCATTGTCATTCCTTTAATAGTCATGGTGGTTCCTTAAAATTACACTCCACACCTCGGCGACTTTAAAGGCGTCATTAATTCTCTGTCCCATCGGACAAATTATGGATTTATTTGACGCCCATACGGTCAACGTCGGACGATTGTTTCTCTCGTTGCTTGTCTCACTTAACGTTGAACTTTATTGCTTTCCTCGGGGCAGCAACTTGAATCGCAATCTTGGCGTTGATTTTGTTGGCTGGACCATTTCGCCACCGGGTGATCGCGGGCAACCCGACTGCTCGGTGTTTCGTTTTCCTTCCACTTTTTGAAACAATTCGGAGCCGGAGTTTGCACCAAACGCCATTTTCTCTAATTTCACTCATTAAGCATGCGTTCCAAGCTGGTCTGCAATAAAACCTGACGCTGTGGAAGCATGCGGCCCACGATCGGCGCTCGTCCAGCGGCAGCAGCAGCAGCAGCAGCAGCTGTCGTTGCTCTATAAAACCGACATCAAATCAGAGCCGCATGCATGGCGTGCAGATCTCCCCGGCCTTGTGTGCGCACCTGTTGATCGCTCGCGAAGGCACACGGACCGGACTGGACCGGACCGCACTGGACCGGCTTTCTTCGGATGATCAACAGTGCGCTATGATGTGGTTGAGCCGGTGTGTGTCGTTGACCACACTGGAAGCTGTTGTGTGTTACAGTTACAGTTACTCAGCTGAGCTGGCTGACGGTTGCGCCCCGAGATCTCGGCGCACCATCGAAACTCGTCAATGATCGATCGATGCAACGCTGTAGATCGCTGGTAGATCGCTGGTAGATCGCTGGTAGATCGCTGGTAGATTCAAAGCGTTTGAATGTGGAAGCGATCGACATTTTTTGCTAGCAATCTTTTAATGCACTCCATGAGTCAGCAAGCAGTTGGCAACACAGCGCCACAACGAGAAACAAAGACTAAAGCAAAAGCTACAACTAACAGCAGATGGTCGCTAAATTGTGCTAATAACCTGCCGAACGGTGTTGCCAGAGGTGCGCAATTATTAACATAGAGCTGCAAATAGAAATGCAATCAAATGGAACGAAATGAATTGCTCCACATGGAGCAAAAAAGGAGAACTGCAACGGAGCACTGCCAGCAGCGGTGAGGCTCTGTTTTTGTTCGGAAGGCAGAAGTGATTATAATTTGAGATCTGGGTCATCTTCATTACCGTTTTACGTGGAGAATGGAAAGGTTTTTAATTGGTTTCCTTTTTAAATCGTTGCTCGCAAACCCTCCGCTTCACTCAGCCGCCGGTATTTCCAATCAGTCGGACTTCATAGCGAAAATAATTCGAGCGATAGTCTGAAGTCTCTCTGGTAGTCTGCAGGGAGTACTCACGGTCCTCCTGAACCGTAATTCACATCATAAATTCGCCTTGAAAGTGTCCGAAAGGGTTTTGGGAATGACCTCATTTCAGTGCTCTGAGATGGATAATTTTATGATCTCGATCGGGTTAAAAATGGACGTAAAACTGATGATGTTGATCCGTGATGCTGGGTTGATCTGCGTTGATGGGCCAGCGGAAGTTCGACCGAGAGAGAGTAAAAATAATAATAAAATAACAAAGAAAGAAGAATTAAATGGAAAGGAAAAGCTGAACAACGTTCAGCACCTGTGAGAATGATCAGAAAGCGGCTCAGGCATGAGGAACCGCTTCCGCTGTCAGTCTGAAGAAAACACCAACTAAACACAATAAAAACACGATAAAACAGACGCTGCTTCCTCTTCCTCATCAGCATCACCGCTCTCTTTCTTCGTGTCGTTTTCCCGTTAGTGGGGCTCTCGTCATTGAGACATTATTTTCACCGCTCGGCAGCAGGTGTGAAGAAGGCCTGCAAAAACCATAAAAAAAAGAAAACACAAGACTTGGAAAATTAAAACTTGAATATAGCGGAAAATTTCTTTTACGCTTTTCGTGAAAAAAGAACTGTCGCATGGCTGCTAATGATTTGAGGCGTTACGGCGGCCCGTCAGACGAGCAAAAAAACAATAAAATTAAATCACTTGAAAGACATCAACAATTGTCAAGTGATCGTTCTCGTATTGTTGTTGCTGTGTTGTTGTTGTTGTTGTCGTTCGATTGCCGGTGGCTGTCGTTCGCTTGTTGTTGCACTGCTTTGGCTCAAATCGCCTCAAATCGATCGCGTGATGCATAAAAAGTCAAACGTTTTGACAGCTAAGCGTGAAAAGTGGACTGCAGGTGCGTCGATCGGCGCAACCGGCATCCAAAAACTAACGGAGCATTTTTATTGCTGTGGAAGTATTTTTCCCCCAGAGCATTTATAAAAAGCGAGCAAACTTATGATCGAAAGTAGAGGAAGAAACAAACGAAAACTAAGAAGAAAAAAAACAGAGGTATTCCATAATACAACGTACATTAATTAGATTTACCGAAGCTTCATAGAAGCGTCATAGAAGAACTCTTCGTTATGAAAAATAATAAACTGTAAAATGTCATAAAATATATTGTAATCGTAAAAACGATGTACATATCGTGTATGTACATATTACCCACTAAATTAAATACCCCTCCAAAAGACGTCAGTCCCGGCATCTCGCGTCATCTATAAAAGATGTGCAGATGCTGCCATCGCTCTACGAGTGCAATAAATTCATGCTGACAAACATTGATTGCCAACGATCGCAATCGAAAAGTTAAAAGAAGCTGAGAGTTCAATTAAGGAGAGCAACAAGAAACTTAAACTTTGATCATCGATCGACAGCAGCAGCAGAAAATCGCTTCCATCGTCCAGACAACAACAGCGTGGTGTCAACAGCACGATTGTGCTGTGGCAGCAGGAAATGACGTCAAGCGTGATCGAGCGAGTGATCATCGTACAGACAACAAGTGCAGAAATCAATAAAGAAAAACAACAACACAGTAATGGCAACAGCAACAACAACAACAACAACAACAACAACATTCATATTCAACAGACAGACAGACAGACACACAGCAAAACACCATCCAAGCGCCATTTTATTGGAAAATTGAATTGATTGCATTCAGTAATGCTTTGCAGCTGTTGTTGTCGTTGCTCTGCTTGTATTTTTATTTAGTATATATTACAATAGTATGTTGTTGTTGTTGTTTGTTGATCTAGTAGTTGTTGTTGTTGTTCTAGTAGTATTCGTTTTTGTTTTTCTTTTGTTTTGTTTTGCCGCCGCTACGATTTGTCTCTGCTGCTATAGAAATTATTTAAGAAAACCCAACCGAATGACAGACATTTAGATACAATTATCTCTCCTGTTTCACTCGTGTGTCTCTATCTCTCTCACTCTCTACTTCTCTCTCTCACTCTCTCTCTCTCACTCTCTATTTTCCTCTCGCTTACTCAATCTAACTGTGATATCTCTCATGCCAGCAACATTACAATTCATTGCTAATGGGCGTTATTAATTTCCATTTAAATTCGTCATTAGTCAATGTATTGTACTGCAGTTACTAATGCTGTTGTTGTTGTTGCTGTTGTTGTTGTATCTGTTGGTGATTTTTATTGCAAAATATTGTTGCCAGCTACTCGTGTATAAAAAAAAAAAGAGCTCACTTAATTAATAAATTCATTTATTTCATTTAAATGACATCTGCCATCGGCAACTGTTGCTGTTGCTGCTGCTGCTGTTGCTGCTGCTGCTGCTCCCCAACTGTTCGACTGGTCAATCGTTGTCAAGCTGGATTAAGATATTACGGACTTATGTATGGTACCCCCAATATGACTGTCCGTGGAAATAATCAGGAATTCGATCGTCAGAATCAAATATTGAATTCGCAATCGATTTTGATTGTGCAAAGGATTTTGTTTGATCGGCTCCGAATTGAATTCCGATACAGAATATGGTACGTATGAATATAGTCCACAACTGTTCAGATGGGAATCAGATCGGGATCAAATCAACGACTTGATTGGAATGCGATTAGAATCAATCATCATTTCGGGGTAGATTGGAAGGCACCAAATAAAAGTGAAACACTTGCATGCCGAATATTGGTCCCAATTGAAACGATCGAAGGCGAGGACGGGATTCTATTAGATCCCAGAGAATCTTATTAGATTATACCGGATCATCTGCATTGATGGGAATTTGTTTGACGTGAGTAGTTGTTATTTGTATGTATGTGTTGATCCAACGTAGAAGCAGCGCTGCCTGGTGCTCTGCCTGGAGGAAAGTGTAGATGTGGGGCAGAATGTTGATGCGTGTGGAGCGGGTGTGAAGCGGGTGTGGAGCGGGTGTGGAGCGGGTGTGGAGTGGGTGTGGAGGGTGCGGGTGTGGAGCGAGTGTGGAGCGGGTGTGGAGTGGGTGTGGAACGCGCGTGGAGGGTGCGTGGTGCGGGTGTGGAGCGAGTGTGGAGCGGGAGTGTAGCGGGTGCGGAGCGGGTGTCAAGCGAGTGTGGAGGGTGCGTGGTGCGGGTGTGGAGCCGGTGTGGAGTGGGTGTGGAGCGGGTGTGGAGGGTGAGTGGAGCGGGTGTGAAGCGAGTGTGGAGCGTGAAGCTTTAAGATGCTGTTACTGTTACTGCTTTTCGTTTTCTTCATCTCGACTGGCTTTCAGACGTTTTCTTCGGACAGAATCATAACGTCAACAATCGCAGGTGTTCATTTGAATATTTTTGAACATGCACGAGTTTGTTTTTGAACACTGAACTTTGAACGGATGCAGCTGGCTGTGTATAGAGTTGTTGTTGTTGTTGTTGTTGTTGTTGCTGCTGTTGCTGTAGAAACACGCTAATATTTTTATTCGTTTATTACTTCATTTCGTTTGTCGTAATTTTCGATTGTGAATATTTAATATTGAAATTGATTTAATTGATTTACAGGGTTACACTGTGTCAAAAATTCAGCTTAACTACAGCATCGATCAATTTATTACAAACACGTGAAAACGAATTGAGTAAACATGGAAAAATCACAGATTCCACTAAAGTAATTAAGTGAATGAAGAAAACAAAAAAAAAAAAAAAACAAAAAAAAAACGAAACCGAACCAACTGCTTTTTTGACCTCATAAAACTGGTTGAATTTCGGGCTAAGCGGATTATCAGTGAGTATCGAGCGAAAACCATGATTTAAATAGTCAAATAATCGGATAATAAATAAAATGAACTGATAGCAAAAAGATTGTGATTCCAAGAATGGACTGTAATTGCGGAAGATTACAACAACAACAACCGAATGTTGCACAAATCATTATAATCTCCATGCGATGCGGCATTTGATGTGCGTACGAATGCGCCATCGATGAAGTCTACAAATAAACAGGCACCTTGAATTATTTGCGAATTAAAAGATTTCGACGGATCGGCGCACAGGTGCCACTCGTCTGATAAGACAACCAAAACCGAAACCGAAACCGAAACCGCAGCACAAGCAAGCAGCAAGTGCAGCTGTTGTAAAAAGCTATCGAAATAAAGAGACTAACAAATATACACACACGCAGAACATTTGGACATACAGCTTTACTGCTCTTACGTAATGCAGCGCGACGTAACGCAAGTCAGCTGGAAAAATCAACGAAATCAATTAATTGTAGGCAACCGCAATGAAGTAAGTACCGAGTGCGGCAGCACCTTGAGACAGCCCAATGAACCAGAGAGCAACAACACCAGAAAGCCGAAGAAACCGAATTCACAGAAACGTGAACGAAACGAAACGAAACGAAACGAAAGAGAAACAGAAACAGAAACAGAGACCAGGCACGAAAAGCCTACGAGACGACATGACAGGAGACAACAGGACGGAAAGAGCACGGCACGGCACGGCACAGCACGGCAACAACAAGCGAAACCATGACAATAACTCAAACAAAAACCTTGTCAGATAAGATATCTGCACCGGATCAGGTGCAGAACACCTGTGCACTGAAAGCGGTGCCGGTGACGAGCTCCGGCCACACGGCTTCGACCCGAACGACGCGGGAGAAACCAGCCAGCAGGCCAGCGAAGCAGCCAGCAGCAGCGGCATCGACAGCGACCTCCAGTGACTGGAAGCTTCCACCGCGAGGCGCGCTGATTGTGGGATGAGTACGAAGACAGACAGACTGCACAACCTCTGTAATCAGGCCCACATATGTACGGCCCCCTCTCCTCCTTCTCGTCCTTCTCCACACCACCCCACCACCCCTCTACCCACTCGCCCTTCACCCTGCCGCAATCAACATGTAGAGTGTGTGTACTTGGTGCTTAAGCTGTCACACAATTCAACGCACTCTCGGGCGATAACACGATTGCACGGCTGCCTTCCAACCCGCCGTCGTCCGTTCTGCGATCCGCAACGCCGCAATCACCAGCAGCAGCAGCAGCACAGCGCCAGCACAACGATCACCAGCGACCACGATCATGGACGGGCACGCAGCTCCACCAGCCATCAACCAGCAGCCACCAGCTACAAGTAAACAGCAACCAGTTGTCGATAACAGAGTTTGCACACACTTGTCGACAGTTGAGTGCTTTTGCACGATCGTTTCATACCACAAACAACAGCGAATGCATAACTTAAGTTTATCGCATGCGCAGTGCAAAAATAGAACACTTTTTCAACGAATGCAACGCATGAACGCACGCATGATGAAGTCTGCGATAAGGCAAGAATTATCGAGTCGTACATGTGTACGTACGAGTATATTTCTTAGCTGGATTTTGACATAAACGGTGTCGTGGTTACGCTGGTGGTTCTGGTTACCGTTTGAGGAGTAGGTGACCCGAAGATCCGAGCAATGAGACGTGAGTAGATGTGATGATTGTTCATGTGATGATTTCATTCATTCATTCATTGTATTAAAGGTCAGCGATGTGAATAAAAAATGCATTCATTCAATGAACTGATCGTGGCTTCGATTGATTAATATTTCGATCGATCCTTCCCACTCTTATTCCACAATATTTCACAATAGTTTGTGAACAGATTCAATGATTGATTGATTGGATTCGCTGCTCAATGGATTTGGGTACAAGACCCGAAATCGTTGAACACGTTGATCACTTCAGAGCACCGCCGCCGATCGGTCATAGTTTTGCGATTATTATGAATTCGACTGATAAAAACCGTGTACAAAATGACACGTTGTCAGACGCCTTCGCCCCCCACCCCCCCACGCCGCTGTCTCCCGTTATGCAGATTAAGAAACTGAATGGCATGTTAAGAATAATTATGAAAAATGTTAGAAACTCAATCAATGAAATTAAAATATAGCATTTTGTAGCATTTTCTCTTGAGTATCGATTCTCACAGCTTGGTGGCAATTCAAGAGTGGTTATAAATAAAAAAGTTCATTAATTTTGTCAACAACTTTATTGTCAACCGTGTTGCAACAACGTGTACAGTTGGCAAGTCTGCGAGTCACGATCGCCAACCCAACTGATAATTAAATGAACAAGTGACTTTTTTTCTGGGAATGCATGCGAGTGCGGTACGTCGAAGTCGACGTACGAAGCATGCGTTGAACTGAGGTTCGGAATTCGGCGGCTTCAATACGTTTTCAATATTAATCGGTTTTCTCGGCAGTTCGATCGCCGCCCAACCCAGCGAACAGGTGTAGAAAATTAATCAGATCCGTTGTGACAAGAAAATAAAAAAGAATTCACCACGAAATTCGCCAAAAATTAGAACAGTTTTAAATCGATGCCCTGATAATTCGAAGAGCATTCAGAGAAAATTCGTATTCGTGGGCGCAGAAACCTCATTCCAATGATCGTGATGAGAAATGATGATCATGATGAAGTTTTAAGATGCCGATGAAATGTTGACGGTTGATGTTGTAACGATGAGAATGCTGATAATGATGAGAGTGTTATAATGATGGGGATTTAAACAATGAAGATGATGATGATGATGATGATGATGACTTGCAGCTGCAATATTGTTGCAATGTTCATTAAAATATTGCTATTGCGAAACACTTCTTGCGGTTGTTGATGTTGCAGTTGCTGTTATTGCAGTTGCTGTTATTGAGGTTGCTGTTGTTGTTGTTGCTGTTGTTGTTGTTGTTGGCGGTAATGTTTGAGAAATGAGCACTTGTTGTTATTGTGTCATTGTTGTTGTTTTTGTGTCATTGTTGTTGTTGTTTTAAAGAAATACATGTGCTAATGGCCTTTCACCGCGGTTGTCATATCTTCTGAACGATTCTAGACAGCTGATGCTCATACGCGGGATCATGCATGCATGGCATGCGAGTATGTCTGTCAACTGCGAAAGACGTGTATTTTAATTGTCTTTTTTTTTCGATTTTCCACGGTCTGAGCGTGTGATGTCTCACTCGAGACCCGAGTTTCGCAACCGTTTCTTGAAATCAATTTGAATGCGTCTATTTAAAGAATCAAACTACTTAGTATATGTATTTACAACTTAAGTGCTTCTCTACAAGCTGATGTCTAGATAATGTGTTATCTTAATTATCTAAATAATGAAAAAGCAGCAGAGAAGAGTAAAAATAATGATGATTTCACGTCGACGATGAACTGGAATGGAATGTTTACAGGGAACGTGTTTCGAAGGAGTGATTTAAGGGAACGTGTTTCGAATGGAATCTGTTCCAAAGGATTCCACAATTATTTCTAAATTTATTAGAAGATATTTGAATTGTTTCTTGAATTATTTCTTCAACTATTTACGGGTAAATTTAGAACCGGTTTCGGTTGGAGGCTGCCATAACTTCTCCGGCCTGTGAGAGTTCTTCGCTCTCGACAGCATTTCGGACAGCAACATTTTCGCACAACATAAGTTTTAAATCAGATTCTTTTTAGATTTAGAAAAAATCTGATTACTTTGCGAAAATTCGAACAGACGGCTGAACAAATTGCTAAGAATATAAACAAACCGACAACAACAGCGACAACAACGACAACAATAGCGACAACAACAACGACAACAACGGCGACAACGACAACAAAGCAAGAACAAGAAGAAAAACAAACATTATACAGGCAATAATAAGGAAACAGCAATTGAGACCCTTCAATTTTGACACAACAACTGGTCGCATGAGCGGAGGAGTCGCGATTCAGTGATTTGTTTGTGCGCAATCTGACAGCACCAGGAACAGGCGAAGGCAGACAGATACACGGACGGACGGACACGCGGACGGACGGCCGAACAACATTCAAATAACGGGACGTTGACAAATGTTCAAATAAACGCAACACTAACCACTCGCTCTCTCCGCTTGTCAACGCAGAGCCGTTTAAAACCCGTTCAAAGCAAACTATCGAAGCTCGTGCTCGGGCCGGGAGTGGGGAGGGTGAAGCTGCTGCTGCTGACGCGATTCACCCCTCAGCAAACCGTCGCAAGGACCGTAGAGAAACCCTTCACAAAATTAGTCCTGCTGCTTTCGTCGTCCTCGTCGACAACCCTCGAGGAGGGGAGGAAAGGAGGGGAGAAGGGCGTAGCTGCCAATAATACTGGCGTATTGACTGCTGCTATTGTTGTTGGTGCTGCTATTGTTGTTGTTGCTGCTATTGTTCTCTTTGTTGTGGGGTTATCCTTCTCCCGCTGTTGTTGTAAAGTCAAGAGTTTGACGAAATAAATTGCACATTTTTACAACTAATAAACAAATGTTATTCTTAATGATAGCAACAACAAAAACATACACGGAACCAAAACAGCTAAATGTAAAAAATAAGCGACTGTCAACAGCTGCAGCGTATCCTTGGACAGGTTTCTGGCGTTCAAATGCACCCTTTCCTCGCCGAACTCACCATAGCTGCCCCGCCCCGCCTCTCCCCCCCCCCCCCTTCCTTCTGTTCGCCTCCTGTTTTCCCATCTCATTTGCATCAGTTGTACGCGTATTTCAATTGTTGCGTATCGTAGCTTTTATTATACGAGTGCGTTGATATCTTTTATTCGAATCTCTTCCAACAGCAGCATTGTTGTTGGACTTTCACTTCGCTGAGTGCGTTGCTTATCTCCATCTTCACCTCCAACACTTTGTTGAATTCGCATCAGGACGCGAAACGCGTGCAACACAAGCATTTAATTGTTGCAAAGTTTTCACTTCCATTATGAGCATTAAATGCTTTTAAGTGAGTTAAAGTCTGAGTCTGTGTCATTATAATGTCATCACATGGTTCAATTTGTCGCTTCAAAACAACTGAAGCTGTCGTTGTTGTTGCTGTCGTCTTTACCCTCACTCTCTCTCTCTCTCTCTCTCTCGCTCTCGCTCACTCTCTCTCTCTCTGTTGTTCCTGTGTTCTGATGTCAATATTTCGCCCATATGCTGATGAGATGTCTATGTTGTGAGTCGGTAAGAGCGTGAATGCTTTTTTATGGTGTTTTAATAGAGATACTTACGCCTTGCATCGAACAGGGTTGCTTTGTCTGGGCGAAGGGGGAACCGGGTGACGACGGGCCTCTCTATTTTTGCATATAGTCATTATATATACTCCCATAGTATGTATGCAGCAGCTCATATGTCTGAATTCCCTGCACTGTTAGTTTTTAATTAGTGCTGCCAAACAACTGTTGTTCTCTGTTTGTCCGGGACATACTATACTCATATATATGTACGTATGTACGTTCGTCGGGTCAAGATTTATATCTCTTGCACTCTATTTTATGCCTAAACTCACAATATGTGCAAATTAATGTGTATGCAAATGTGATAAATCGAAATGAACCTAGCAAATGTCAAATTAAAGCTGAAATTAATACCTCTGCACCATGAGTATGGGTAATGAACCCTCTTCTATACTCGGCTGTAGATACCATGAAGATTAGTAGTGACATTCAATCACTTGATCACTTGATCCCAGAAGTTGTCATTCGGATGTGTGTAGCTCCGAGTTCACTATTGAGACCTCTTCCAAGATATCCAGAGTATCCGGAGGACACCCGTTTTCCGTTAGAAAATACGGAAAACGTACCCAGATACTTCGATGAGTAAATTATAAACATTATCAGGTGGAAAACAACACGCACGAGCAACAAGAATCCACGCATATGTTGCAGCAACAACAAAACGAAATGCAGACGGCAAACTACAGCAGCTAGAAAACAAAAAATTGTATGATCAGAAAGGAGAAGAAAAAGAAGCCGAATTAAAAGAAGCACCACTCTGCGTTTCTTTATTAGTTGCTTGGTTGTGAATGCGTTTTAATTGCTTTGTATGGATTGTGATACGCAAACACGTCGCAACATTCGTCGTGATCAGTGTCATGGGAGCGTATCGACGAGAGTGAAAACCCATCAAGAAACAAATAATTAACAATTCAATTGCAATTCTAGCAACAAAACAACAGCAAGAAGTGGATCATGATTCTGGATAATGAATATTATTGAAGTTTGCATTCTGGATGTAACTCTGTTCAATTACCTCTCTCTTTCTGTCTCTCTCGCTGTCTCTCTCTCTTCATCATTCTTTCTCTTTCTATCTATTTATTTGCCTATATTTAAACCCCGGAATGTTTGTTTGTCTGTCAGTCTGAATTTTCATCTGTCTGTTTTTCGTTTCTTTGCCATCTCTTCGTTGCTTTGTTTATCCTTCTGACTGTCTGTCGGCTTCTTCTCCAACCGGAGTCTTTCCCGGTCGTCCAATCATCGTCTCTGTCTTCCCGTCTGTCGCTGTCGCTGTCGCTTCTTTAATGATTTATCGTCACAAATGTTTTGGCGCGCTTCACTCTCGTGTCACGTCACTCCGCCATCCAACGTAACGCTTGACAAAAGCGACGCGTCGTTTACAGTCCGCTGCGTTTATCTTTAGA
This sequence comes from Myopa testacea, assembly GCA_949629155.1. NCBI lineage: Eukaryota > Metazoa > Arthropoda > Insecta > Diptera > Conopidae > Myopa > Myopa testacea. The sequence continues at coordinate 30,609,766 of OX451348.1, forward strand.
AATTCCTGGCCACCTCTTCTTCTTCTTCTTCTTCTTCTTCTTCTTCTCTCAATTTCCACGCTTCTGTCGCATCCCGAAATACGTATTCGGGAGCTGCCAATCTGACAGTTGTTACCGCTGCCGTCGCTGCCACCACTGCTGTTGTTGTTGTTGTTTTTCCTGCTCCTCCATTCAGCCTTAATAAGCTCCTTCTTCCATGCCGGCCAGCGACGCGTTTTGTTGGTATTTCTAATTGGATTGTAATATTTTCCAATAGAAAATCATGTTGGATTGACGTGTCACATGTGCCTCTGACACCATCTCCGTGCCTCTCGCTCTCTCTCGCTCTCTTCCTTTCCTTAATGTCACCAGTGCTTGCATCTGTTATCTGTCACTCGTCGTCGTCGTCGGCGGCTGCTGTAACTTTTGACATTTTATTACGTCGAATTGTTATTTTTATGATCCGATCAGTTTCCAGAATTTCAGTGATGCGCGGTTCCCCGAGAAAGCTTTTAATGAGTTTCACTCTCATGGATTGAATTCGTTTATGTAGATGATGGAAAAGATTTTATGTTGTTTGGGAATTTTTAAAAATATCCATTTCTATGATGTTTCTTAAACGTGGCATTCAGATGACTCTTCTGTTTTTTCAATCTACTTGTAATGAAAACGTTTATTTTTAGTGTCATCGTTAGTATTTAATTCGATGCTCTGGAAGTGAATCACTGATCCATCGATCACTCTGATCGACACTATTATCTGCCTATCTTAGTGCCTATCTTAGTGCCTATCTTAGTGCCTATCTTAGTGCCTATCTTAGTGCCTATCTTAGTTTTTATCTTATTATCTGTCTAAGAATCTATCTCAGTGTATATCTAAGAATCTATCTCAGTACATATCTCAATATTGATCTCAGTATCCACATCATAGTTTATTATAACTGGAATAATAAATAATCGCCGCTGAAAATTGTTGTTATTGCTTTATTCAAGCCATGAAATACAATAAAACTAAATCTGAAGTCCATAAAATAATGAGAATTTATTATAAAATATTTTGATTCGAATTCGCATTCGAATAAATTCGATTGGCCGAAATACGTTCATTTGCATGTGTGTAAAGTTTAATCAAGCGTTTAATCGGCTGTCGATGTTCTTTTTTTTTTATTATTTTTTATTATTTTTTATTATTATTTACAATATACTCTAAACGTATGATTTAATCTCTGCACAGTCAACAGGTGAATGAATTTATTGCGAAACACAAAGCAACAAAAAAAACTTCATCTAATTTTTATCAATAAATTCGGTTGGCTTTTCAGTCATTCAATACAGTCTTCGTTCATTGATTTTCTAAAGCTTTTTTTTCTCCAGATTTGAAGGGATATCATTTAAAATATACCAAAACTTAAACTCAAATAAAACTCAGACTTAATTTACTTTAAATTGTTAAGACAAACATTTTTGCTACATTGTGCAATACTACAGCACACACACACACCTGTCCCCCTTCAAGGCCCCTCTCCCTCCCCCTTCCACCGCCCCCTTACCCTTCATAATAACAATATAAACAGCATAAACAAAAACATTGCAAGGTTAGTAAAGAAATATTTTTTCCAGCAGCAAAATTTCATCGAATTAAGTAACAGCGAGTGCGAGAGAGAATCGGGGGAAATCCCCGACTTCATGAGCTCTCGCATGCTCACGAGTATGCATGCAGTCATGTTCATTTAACATTTTATTAAATGCCACAAATTAATCGAGCTGTGAACAGAACAAACAAAACAAAGGAACGAAAATAATAGTGACAGCAACAGCAACAACAACAACAACAACAACAGCAACAACAACAGCAGCAACTAGTTTCTGATTTCGAACAAATAAGAAATGAAGTTGTACACGCCTGTATATCGTATAAGAGAAAAGTTTCAACAATAAAAATTATAAAAACAACAACGATGAACAAACGTGCAGGTGTTCGTATTTGTAATAAAATTTTTCAGATTTCAAAAACGAAAAAAAAGAAGCAAAACTAATGAATCAATAAATGATATTTCGGGTAAAAAATACCCTGATTTTTTATACTAACTTCGCTTGATATTGAATATTGAGACGATATGGAAACACCATCTAAATATTTTAATTTTTTTCCTTCTCCTTCTTCTGTCTTCCATCTCTTTCATTTAACAGCTGTTTATCGCCATCCGATTCGATTGTGGTTTTTGAGGTTCTTTTTTCAGCTTCAATCTGTTGATGTTCGAACTTTCACGAAAGACAAAAAGATCTCTTTTCTGATGAGTCATCATCTCACAGAGTGATTGATTGAAAGTAGGTCAGTCATCATGGAGCGCCAGCGCACAAGCAGCACCAGCAGCAGCAGCATCCAAACGAAGTTGCAGTTACTTGTTGCTATCATTTGTTGCAGTTACTTGTTGCAGTTACAAGTTGTTCTTGTAGCATAGAGGAAACCTCAATCTGACGCCGCGGAGTAAAGAAGCTTTCGACAGTGTAGAAACTGCAGACGCAGATAGAAAAACAATTAAAAATCCACCTGTTCGCAGCAGCATCGAGTTAAGCAACAAGTGCAACAACAACATCAGCAACAGCAGCTGTAATAATAATAATAATACTGATAATAATACCAACAATAATAATAGCAATAATGATAATAATAACAAATCCATGATTCATTATGCGCAAATCGGCAACAATATTTGCCACCTGCCGCCAATGTGGCAATCAGCGACCAGCAGCAACAGCAGCAGCATGTAACATGCAACATGTTAGCCAGCAACAGCGATCGCTGAGCTGAACTCAGCTGGCAGTCTATTTAAAGTTTCATTTCCGCCAAGCGACTGGCTGCCACTCGCCCAGTACAGCAGACACACTGAACAGTGGATCCACTGAGCTTGCAATGAAGTACAGAAAAAGTACAACAAAACTCAACAGAGTGAAAAACTGTTTCACTGTCTGGCTGACTCTCCGGCTGAGTTTACATACGCGAGCATCGTATCTATCCAACTGATGGAGATGTAGCAACATTTGCATCATCACACTGAAGCTGACAGCAGCTGCTGCTGTTGCTGTTGCTGTTGCTGTTGTTGTTGTTGTTGTTGGCGTTGATGCGTTGCCATCGCTTCGGAAATATGAGACTCTTAATGAGATCTACTCTGATCTATTCACAGTTCTTGTTTTGCATTTCTTCTGAATGGCATTCATGGTTGCTTGCCTTGCCTTGTGTTGCGTTGTGTTGCTTTGAAATGTAGTCATGACGGACGGACGGACGGACGGACTGACGGACAGACGGACGGACGGACTGACGGACAGACGGACGGACGGACTGACGGACGAACGGACTATAATATAATTTTCAGTCTATGGAATTTCATTAATGGAAGTTTATGATGAAAAATCTACTTAGTAATTATATTACTAGTGTTGTTGTTGTTGTTGTTGTTGTTGTTGTTGCTTTTGCTGTTACGTTAACCATTTTTTGAAATTCAATACAGATTTTGTATATGAAAATGTTATGCGCTCACCCAGTATTAAGTGAATGAGTGAAGGGCTTCTTTCTCTTCTTGTTTTTCCATAAGCTCAACCGGATGTATTATTGCACAAACAGTAACACAAGCAGTACGATTTTCGACCGGAAAGAAAGTCTATTGTTGGGTTAATTTTCATTGAATTGAAGCTGGCCAGTGAAACACACTCAAATATTGTTTAAATGCAGGTACATTTGATTCTGAAGAGCCTGAAGAGCCCTATACGTAGAATCATGAATGACTTGGATATGATTGATTATGTGGAAATATGTACATAAGTACTTTGGGACAAGTCACCTTATCTAGAGTCTAGTCATCAACCAACAACAACAACAACAACAACAAAGCCATGCACAAGAACAGAGTGAAGCACATCCATTGAACGATACGAGCAGATAATCCCGACTTCTGAACTAATCCTCGTTTACATCTGATGAAGTCTTCTATTCGACAGCAGACTTGATCATGACTTTCATTGCAGTCACCTTCCTCCTGTATCGATGTCTAACTTTGATGTCCAAACTTCTTGTTATTAGTTCGTATAGTATCGAAACTGTAGTGACATAAGGTCAATGAAGTGCTTACTGCATTGAGACCATGCCGACATCCCATCACGGCGACAACATACGGTTAACCGAACAAAGGACCCGAACAACATTTCCATTTGCCACAAACAAATGTCTACAAATCAGCTAGATAGCTGGATAGACACTACGATAGATACTTTGTTTGCATTCGACTTAATTTGCTGTCATTTGTACGTCCCTCTACGACTACGCTAAGACGACCTTATGGCGTATCCCATTTCGGTCGCTCGGTCTCGATGGCCAATCTGCACGGTTATCCTTCGCCTAATGCTAGCATAAGGACACATCCTCCCATATGGATTCCGCGTCAGATGATGAGAAAGAACTTCATAAATTTATTCATTCACTCGATTCGCGTTGGATTCGACGGATGTGCAACCGCATGCACAACACCGTGCACCGGCTCGCCTCGCCTCGCCGCGCAGGATGTCAGTCGATGCCAGTATCAATTCCAAATCCATAGAATTGTATTTGTGGCATGTGCGTTTAATTTCGCTAAAAGCCAAATGTTTGATTCGTGCGATCGGCGAACGAGTGCGGCCCACTCATTATTGTCGGGCTCACAGTGCGATGCAGTGCCGTGCCGTGCAGTGCGGCGCGGTGAGGGGCGAGGCGAGCTCTAAAAGGTTTCTCATACTCACGGTACCAGGGCGCTAAGCAGTTTGACACCCTCTTCAAAAGTGAACGCATGGCTTTCGCAATACAAGGGCAGCAACAAGAAATACAACAGCAACAACAGATGAATGAATGAATAAACGACTGAATGAACCCCCGTTTTATGTCGAAAAGGTAGCCCAGGGGAAATCGAAATCGAAATCGAGAAAAGCAGATGAAGGCAGACAACTGGCGTAATGATGGTCTTATGTACTTAGCTGCCTGTATTTAGCCAGCACTCCCGCCGGAGTGCGTGTGTGTGTGTGTGTGTCGGAAAGTCATTTCGGCATTATTACTTCTCTTTGTTTCCTTGCTCATTTCAACTACGGCAGCGCAGAAAGGACCGTATGTCGAGTGGAGAAAGCCTCCTGTCGGTTAACCGACGCTGTTAAAGTAACTCGAACGATTCTTAAGTCGTTGCAGAGACATCAACAGAATATACTCTATTAAGCAATCCGAATCGCCCCGAAAAGGGAGACCGGAAATTCGCCACTTTTTATACCATAACCGAAGTCTGTGGCTTGCCTCAAGATATCATTATTCATCAGTAGGAAATTCAGTTCCTCTTCTAATTGAGTTTAATTATTCATCTGAGAAATTCGAGTACGATAGAAGTAACTTACTTGTACTTCAACTGTTAAAAGCAATATAATGAGTCTGTTCGAATTTAGAAAGAGGTCTAAACAGCTTTCATTATTGGCCATGATATTCCAAAGTGCTTTATGCTATTTTAAAACCAAGCAAGATCACCAAAATTACGGTTTTCCTAAGTAACCGTTATTCTAGTCCTTAGCTAATCTCTCTTTCTCTCTCTCTCTTTCTCTATCTCGGTGCTTTCTAACAACCTTTTAAGAAAGACTTTCTAGGAGATCATTTATTTCCATACTCGAGAACTTTACGAAAATTTAAACTACTGTTAAACTACATGAATGACGTAAATTTGACGTCTTCCAAGAACGAGATCACCACAGAAGCTGCTCTGGTATACTTTCGCGAAACCGCTACAATTTCTAATGCTGCCACATGCAACACTAACCAGCGAAATAAATTAGTTGCATGATGTTTATCTGCAGCATGATTACGTCTTAATTAAAACGAAATTTAATGCCAACGTAAAAGAGCGAATGTGTGTGTGTGTGTGTGTGTGTGTGTGTGTGTCGGAATCAGTTCAACTGCTAGCAACTGGCAACATTATTTCAACATTTCTGTTGTAAAAGAGAAGCAACGTGCTTAGAGATCATTTAAGCCTTGGAAAAACTACCGGAATCGCTGTTTGTTGTAGAGGCAGTTGCTATTACGGTGTTGTTGTTGTTGTTGTTGTTGTAAATATTGTTAGTTTAACGTAAGCCGCTCATACCTGACGGTGGTGCAACACTGGAATCAACTGCAGCAGCCAGCATCTAAGGTTTCACGCCTTGAAGGCTTGAGTACGGTGGATGGCGGGGCGCGATTGTTCATATTTTACACAGCCAGTGGCAACACCTCTTCAATAAAAAACACACACACACGTTCACATGCAAAGCAACGTATATGTATGTACGTGAGTTTGCAGTACATTTCGCATTAATTGCGGCTGCGCATGCGCAACAAAAAACCTGGCCAACACTCCAGCAACAGCAGTTACGAAAAAACAGCAATACATATTTCTGTTGCAGACACTGCAGGGAGGTCATAAAGAATTTTCCATTATTTGTTTACGATTATGTTGTGCCAGGGCAGCAGCAATGCTTGAATTTGCGAGCAACATTTTGACAGTGATAACGACAACTGAAGTCGATGCGGACGTCGCCGCCGTCGCCGCCGCCGCCACCGCCGCCACCGCAGTCGTTGTCATCGTCAAAGCAGTGCATATGCAATATAATAGCACCAGCGACGTAACGTAAATGTTGCAGTTACTTTGTTGCCGCCTGCAGTTGCAATCACTGCAAGTGAAAATTGTTATAAATATTTTGAAACTGTTTGTTGTCGGTTGGTTTTTTTTTTTCGTTCGTTCGTTCCTGCTGCCGCCTGGTTTTCGCCGAGTCGAGCCGAGCCGAGCCGACCCGAGCCGAGCGCGCCTGAAGCTGGCGTGTCTCGGCGCTGTCTATTAAGGCGCTGGTACCTCGTGTCTTATTTGTTTCGCCTCCGCTGTCAGTACGGCTGCCATGTTGGAGGGATTTATTGTTTATTGCTTCGGCCACAAAACGTTCCGAAGTAATGAGAAAATCGTTGCAAGTCGACATTTTATGTTTTCATTCATTCGTGCGAGCAACACTTATGCTGGTGTTGTTGGTTTTGTTAACAAATTTCCGATTTTACGGCCATTGTTGTTGCCTTCGTTGCCGTTGTTGCCGTTGTTGCCGGCAGCAAATTAGCAAAAGTTTCACTGAGAATTGTTGCAGCGAACATACGAGGAAATTTCGGCTGCAGCAACAGTGTTCGGCATGAAATTTTATAACTTATTTAATTCATCGCTACGCTGTGGCAGCATTGCTCGCAAGTATCAATGTAAATCATGTCAAATCTCTGCAGCGAAACACGGCTTTAATGACCCCAGACAGCAGCGCTGTTGTTGCTGTGCTTGTTACTTTTTATGGGAAATCTGGCAGCCCATTAGTGAGATTGCAGTCTATTGTTTAGTCGCCCCAGCAGCAGCAGCGAGTCGAAAGTCAAACTCTGTGACCCCTGCAAACACGTGTTCAGCCGTCTGCAACGGAAAGCACTCTATTTTAGCCAAGTTCGCAACCCTCATTCGACTCGGACTCCAACACTTCCTCTTCTTCTCTGCTCCTGCTACCGCTCCCGCTCACGCTTCTCCTCCCCACCCCGCCCCCCACTCGCACTGTTGCTGTCACTTTTCTTATGACTTAAAAGCAAAAATCACATCTAATCAAGATTGATAGCGTGTAACGAATTCTTACGCATCCTCACTGTAATCACCCCATCCCAGTGACTCGCCATCCCATCCCGTCGTTCCTCCCCTGCCGCTTGCCGCCGTCGTCTGCTGTTCATGACCCTTGTAAGGATTTCGCGTATTGTTGCGTTTCATTGTCGTCGACATCGCCGTCCCCTGCGCCCCCTTTTGTTGTGCTCGCAAAAGTCATAAAAACAAATTAGCGCTAGCTTCTCCCCCTCCCCCGCAATAGACGGGCATTCATTTCATCTGTCCAAATGAAACACCCACCAAAGCTACCGCAGTCTGTCCGCCGCTGTGCCGGCGTGTCGACGCGGTGGTGGCAAGGAGTTGGCCATGCATTCATAATTTGTTACTTCTATTAATTTAGTTGTAGGTTGCGCCAAATTTAAGAGTTCATTTGGAAGGCAAACAAAAAGAAGAAGAACCAGAATTCGATTTCCGATATTCGTTCATGCAAGAAAGCGATAAATCCGAACATAAATCGTCAATTTAAGATAAAATATAGTAAATCGCTTGGCAGTATGCTGCAATAAAAGAGTGCATCACTGTTAAGTGCCGCATCACTTAAAAACTATTCAATTAAAACACTATGTTTCGGTACCCGATCCGAGTACTCCAACATCCGAATATTTCAGAGTTTATGAGTTACTAAAACGTGTTCGAAGCGAAAAATGGTTCAGGGTACTACGAGGTGAGTAATGCTTAAATAGTTCTCACGCTGGGTTCTTCAGCTCGTCAGCCCACGAAACACACCCTCAGAGGGGGCACGCAGGGGAGGCCACAAGTTCCTCTGATGCCAAACTCGTGTTTTCAATAAAATATGTGTAAAAATCAAAATAGTTTATTCTATGGTTATTTTTTCGTATTGAAACATCATTATAAAGATTATTTGTATATAATTAATACACTTTACTAGAACATTTTTATATTTTTATTGTACTATAACTGAATAAATTAATAAAGAAAAAGAAGAAAATCACAAGAAAGATGAAATTCGCGTAATTTTTTGAGGGAAGTCGGGGAATCTGAAAAATATACTTTGCAGCCCTGATGTGGATCCACTAATTATTCCTGGGATGATAATGTTTTCCGATCCCCGAATACGATCCCTTTTTTTATTTGTTTAGGGAAGCATCACTCGAGATGCGTGACTTTTTGCTCGGAGAGTCGATATGGGTCTGGAAAGAAACGGAAAGTGATAAAATCTGAAATAGTTGTGTCACTCCTTGTTTGTATATTTGAGTGATACTTATATTCCTATGTATGTATGTACTCATTGTGTTTATTTCTGATGATAGTATTCCTCTGAGAGTATTGCTGATGATAGTGAATCTCGGTTAATAGCACCGTTTTTGCCTACATTAATATAAATAGAAGCAGCAACATTGTACATAGCAGGAGACTCTCCATATGACCCCTGAATCCTCTCCGAATTCGGAAAAATGGGTCTCTTTGCTGGGTCGAGTTGCTGGAAACTTCTTCGAGTTTCTATCTAAACTAATGTACTGTAACGTGTCCCTAAGCTGAATGGAATATTTAGGATATCCGTATGTAGTCTTCAACATTCAACATCTTGTGTGTGTTAATACCAGAATCATATATGTAAATGTGTGTTTCCTTCAACACAGCCATATATAGTTCTCTTTCTGAACAGTAATGAAAAATTTCAAAGGATTTGACCATCTGTACGGATTGTTCTCAAAAATGGTTCCAATATTAAATTTTAAATCTCAAAAGAAAAGCTTGATTGTTTTTAATACTGCGTAAACTCATCATCGACTCTTTTCTTATGACTGCTTTGATATTTCATTCATGTACACACTCGAATATGATTCACGAATGAACACAAAGAAATGAAATACAAAAGCTCTTTGGAAGAACGAAATTGCATCCTGTTGTTTCAATAACTATGTTTAATTATTGCGCTGGTGCGGATTGCGTTTCCTTCTGCTGGCACAATGCTGCTGGAACAACTGTCAATTGGTTGAAAGATCAATTAAATCGCCACACCGCGTCCGCCGATTTGCAATTACATACGATAAATCAGATGGGAAAACGTAGCGTACGGCATCAAGTGGGTGAGCATTGAGCGGGAAGCCCTACAAGTGGCTGCGAAGCCGAAAAAGGCAACGCCTTCGCTGCGAATCGAGTGCACAATGAAACCCTTCGCATGCATTCACCACACCGCACACCGCACCACCCTCGCCAGACCGCCGCACCGTAAACACACACATCAGGTCACCGCTTCTCCGCTTCCCCGCTCGCCGAAGAGCCGGCATGTTGTTCGGTTGCGCAACAAATGCGCGAAACATTTTAAATTTCGCAACGAACATTTGTGCCCTGTTTGCGTGGAATTAGTTGCGAGTCTGTTCGCATTTTGCCCATCGAGAAGGGGGTCCTTGAAACAACTGTAATCAATATGAGAAACCAGTGAGCTGTGGCAAAAACTGACATTTGGCTGATTGAAGGCGCTGACTGAGGGCACTCGGAGGGCTTCAGCTGGGCCTATCATCGATTACGATCGAAGAAGCGTCCAGCCGGCGGCAGCAACATTGTCACCGCTATCGAGAGCACCGGAACGCAAGCCAAACGAATTGCCCGATGACACGTATTCGTAGAATTAACTTAATTAAAATGAAATAACAAGTGTTCGGTGCGCACAAACGGGGTGGACGAAATAATTAAACACTGAGCTGGTTTATTTATGCAGTGCTGGCGGGCGGTTGTGCCCTCCTCCTTCCCCCTCCCCCGCCCCCCTCCCTCCCAGCGTACTCAAATACTCGAGCAAATGTCGAATAAGACTTCATTTGAGTCACTCACAGCTGCTGCTGCTGCTGCTGCTGCACTTGCGAAGCACATACAATTCCAGTTGTACAAATGATATACAAATATTAATGGATAAACAGCCGAGAGTGCGTACGCAATGAAGTTATCCATAAATTATCCTGTCTCCTCAGTGCTCGCACTTGACACGAAGCCCCGAGGAGGTCGTCACTGCGTGCGTAATCCGAGATGAGAGTGACGGACACTATATTCAGTTCTCTGCATATTTACTCTGGTAATGAGTACCTCAGATTGGGTAAACACTAAATAATTGTTAGTAATATCAAAGTAGAAATAATGATTAATCATGTTAGCCAATACCACGAGCACTGTGACTGCTCGATGGATTTTCCGATCCTGAAGTAAGTTAATTTGGCTACTTATCCAGCCATTGAATTAAAGATGGTTGATGGTTCAGCCAATCAACGCATTCAGAGCACTGTTTATGATGTGCTTTATTATTATTATCGGTAGTTAGACATGATATCTATATCTTTAATATATGATAAATGAATTTGCCCAATAATCCTTGCAAACGGACTTTAATTTAGACTTGGAGGAGGTCGGGACCAATCGATAGATCCATCAAGATTCATTGGAGACTAAATCGAGGAGGGCACCAAAGAATGTCCTCTAAAATTAATGGCCTGACCCTTAGGATAAGGAACCATCAATAGATCTCCTTAGATTCATAATTTTTAGACTAGAACCTTCGACCTTCAGTGGAATAATGATAAGCTTATGTTTGAAAAGAAAGTACCAATCAAAACCCATAACTTGTGTATATTTTAAATCTATTTCTTTATAAGTTTACAGGTTTGGTCGTTAACTAAACCTTTATTTAAAGTCCAACTAGAGATTTGTTAAATATTATGTATTATATTATGTTATGTTAAATCGTTGAATCATTATCTCGTTTATCCACTTTCAACCTTTTCCTAAGATGGAATTCAATCATTTGAAACCTTCGCAGACTTAATGAAATATTTGAGCAGCATCATTGTACACGTTGCCCAACACAGAACCCCCACCTCTCCCCGGGCGCCACGCAAAAACATACGGACGGGGAAATCCGCCACACAGATACTTATTTATGGAACTTTTCCCCAATTTATTTTTCATTTCCGTGTCATACTCTCAAGTGGAAAGAATTCCAATAAAACAGCAAAAACTTTCACAGTAGTATCGCCAACACAATGACCGTGGACCGGCGAGCCCCATGCTTCTTCCGTGCGGTCCTATTAAAACACGAAGTCGTTCTCTATCCCCAAAGAATACTTTCTGCTGTCAAGCTAAAAATGTGCACGTGCAAAGTTACGACAGGGATGTTATACGAAAGTCGTACGCGAAATCGAGGAAACATGCATCCAAAGAACATCCCTGTGTAGCAGACGAACCCACGAGCGACGGCCCTGAAGAGTGAGTGAGTGATAACAACCCCACAAATGTTGGGGTGTGTCAAAGTTAACGAGCTCGAATATATTCATGAGTTGGCTGAAACCAGCAGAAACATATACTACGCGGTCGAGTGGGATAGGAAAGGGGAAGGGTGGTGAGGGTGGGGGGTGAGAGTGAGGTTGAGGTTGAGGGTGAGGGTGAGGGTGAGGGTGAGCTTGAGGCTGATGTTGATGTTGAGGTTGACGTTGAGCTGTGCGAAGCGGCCGCCTTTCAATGCTATGGCTTCGGGTGCGTGGGCGAAACGAGTTCTCGAATGTGGGTGGTGGGGTGTTTAAGTGAACTTCTCACTGGCTTTTTTCATGAACTCAATACTGAGGGTTGTTGTTGTTGTTGTTGTTGGTGGTGGTGTTATTCTTGTTGTTGCCGTTGTTGCTGTTGTTGCTGTTGTTGCTGTTGTTTCTTCGTTCCGGTGCGGCTTTCGAGCTGCTTCGGGTTTTATGCCAACAACCGCTACTGATGAACGTTCCGTGCTCCTTCCATTCCCACTGTGGAAGGTTTAGGATTACGTCAGCCGCCGTTGACGTAATGCATTTCGCTGTGGCAGACATCCGCGGCAGATGGGTTGATACAAACTGCAGGTGTTTCAATTAGTTATGCAGCTCGATGTGTAGAAAGGGGGCGGAGACCGAAAAACGATATAATTAAACTTTTAAATTCAGGTGTTTGACGGTGTATAGAGCAAAGCAATGCTCTTTAAATTGCCTTCAAGTAAGTATTTCTTCAAGTACTCGAAGTATTTTCTGTGTATGAGATACTAATTAAATACTAACACGCGCATTAATAAATTAAATTAAAAACTCGAGAAGAATATATTGCTTCTGCAACATTTTGAATCCATCAATGAACTAATAACTCGTGATCTGAAACTTTTACTTGAACGATGGTTGAATTGTTCAGTTGTTCCACTGATTTAATGATTGAGTGTTGATCTCGCACACGGATGAATGAATTCATTTCACCATCGTGAATGGTTGAAATACTGTTTTATAGCACATCCGATTTATTCACCCCTCCCCTCCCCCCCCTCCCGCTGTCACACTCTTTCACTTGCTCGGCAAGCCATCATGCATTCCTTTCTCTCTTCCTCTTCTTCTCTTTCGCCTCCCTTTCTATCGACAATGAAATTTCTGTTGAAGAATTTGTAGCAAACGATTTAATTTCGTGCCACTGGCGCCGCCGTCGTGTTGTAGCTGGTGGCTGGTTGTTGTTGTTGTTGTTGTTGTTCTCATTGATCGTGCAAATTTGGCCGCACTTTTTATATAATATTTGAAAAATATTTCCATATATAAATATTGACTTTAATTTGAATTCTTTTCTAGACCCAAGCGATCAACTCTCGAATTACGGATCGTATAAGTTTTGAAATATGAATTCGTCGCGCCTCCTGCAGCGCTCCAGACACTCAGACACATCGATTTATTCATATATCGATACTCACACACACTCACTCGCACACACACACACACACACGCAACACGATCGTGAATTTGTTCTCCACGATCACTGCGCTGATGTGTTATTAAATGGCTTTTATGATGTAGTTTTTCGCACTTTAATGGAGTATTTAGTTTCTCAGACACGCAATCGACGTAAATTATTCCAAACCGTATGCGGGTTTTTTCGATTTTAATTAACCGCCGCGGCCAGCACAAGCGGATGTGAGTCCATGTTGAAATTGAAATTCTATTGGAAATCTAATTTTATTTCTTGTTGTTGTCCGTTGGCATTTAAATTGCTCGGCATTCATTCGTTACGCCGTTTTTGTTGCCGACTTTCAATCAGTTGGTTTTTCTCAAGCGCCGAATAAACGGCGACATCGAATTTTTACTTGTTTCAGCAGAACAGCTGAATTGAATAATTTAGCTGTTGTCAGAACTGTCAAAATTATTTTCTGCATTACTTTTAATGCATTCAATTCAATGGAAGCAAACATTTATTATTCCCCACACACCTCACATGAGGAATATTTTCGCTTTTAACCTTCATGAAGATTGTGCAGTTTCCAAACACATGTTCTAGAAATTCTAATCGCCCATCTTTTTTATTCCGTTGAGTTCTGAACTCAGACAGTTTTGAACTTCGATTATACTCCCCAAATTCTGCTCTTCCGACCCGGTTTGTCTGGGTTAAATTCCAGTATGCGATTCTGATGAAATTCCAAGCAAATGAAAACCATGAAATCTCTATTCTGGGCTTCTTTACTCATTTCCGATCTATTTCATTACTATATCCTCAACATTTTATTGAATATACTGACAAATAAGGTTTCTCATGCTTCTCATACCCGACCTTCTTTGAAAGTTCTTTCATACACTCGTATAAGATACAATATATTATACAATATAATATACTCCATTTGTATTTTCCGGTTTCTACTCGTCTTTCGGACAACCTTTTTGCCAGAAGGTTTTTCGGATGATTATAGATCTTGACCCACTCAGTGGGTGGTTTAGGGGTGTTTATACACTCACCCCGGAGCTATCAACCCAAAAAAAACACTCGATTTAAACGAACAGCCACCGAATCGAACTGTAAGTCAGTAAAGACTTTCATTAGAATGAAGAGAAAAATAAAGGCGATTCGTAGACATTGTAAGAATATTATCTATAAATATTCTAGACTAATATATGTATTGTTTCGCCGCGTAAACCAACAACAGCTGCGAATGTCGATTTATTATTATTGCTTAGATTAATCTTACCAAAGGCCGACATCACACTTAATGGCTGGCAACTGCCAATTCTTCAACAATTACCAACATGACGACGACATCAGACAGTAGACAGCAGACAGCAGACACAGCAGCATGTTTTTATGATGATTGATCGCCAACAGCAGCCAGCAACACTAGACAAAAGCCTACAATATGACAACAATCGCTCGATCGGCCTGCTTTTGTTGTCGCGTAGCATCCACCCAACACATTCGCACACACACACAGGCACACACACGAACACACACACACACACACACGAAATGCGATGGTGCAACACTGCTGATCCACGTTTTCACATTGAAAATTGCACTGAAATTAATTGTTCTTCTCACAAATTAACACATGCTCCACGCTATACTGCTGCATGGCGTCTGCATCTGCATCTGCGTCTGCATTTGAATCTAAATCTGCGTCTGCCAGTGCGACGGTCCGTCTGGAGCACTGGCGAATTCTTCCAAATGTCTCAAAGAATCGCTTTTCATGGTTGGTGACATTTTGTTAAGTTGCATTGCTTGCATGTGGCACGCGCTGCGCATAATTAATTTAAATGCATTTAGACGCATTCCCAAGCCTCCGAGCCGGAGACACCACATGTGAGAAGCCGATTGAGTTGCGACACGCACGCACACACGCACACACGCTGCAGCCCATGAGTTGGCCCTGATTTGTGGCTTCGGCGCTGGCTCTGGTTTGACAGCCGCATACAAAAAAGCGTCTGCAGTATCGTCGTCTCGTTGGCTGTGTCGCTGGTGCTCATTTAGAGTTGCTTAGTTGCAACTAAGTTGATCCGGCTGCTGCTCTGTCTGTCTGTCCGTCTGTCCGTCTGTCTGTCTGTCCGTCCGTCTGTGCTGGTATCTCGCGCATCAGCGATCAGCGGCATAATTAAACAGTTGCACCCGAACCGCAACATTCCCGATCTGCATTCTGCAAGGCGACTGCGACGAATTACGCGAGACGCGCTGCCGTTTCTAGGAAACAATAAGCGGAGTCTTCATTATTTTTGGCAACAATTTGCAGCCATTTGTCGGCCATCGCTCGTCTCCTCCTTTAATTCTCGTTCTTTTTGTCGCTGTCGCTGTCGCTGTCGCTGTTGTAGCCTCGGACTGTCAGTGCAATCAACGTGCCATCATTATGCCAGCACGACATGGAGCATGTGTTTTCAATACGTCATTCCGACGTTTTTGCGGCGAAGGTTACGAAATTAAAGTCGCTTGTGCGCCGCATTTGAAAATGGAAAAATTTAACGTGCTACTTCGCGTCGCTCGAAAACAGAGTCGATCAATAGCGAAATTCCATCCAGCATCCAGAAAGTCAACAAAACAACTTCACCATGACAGCAAGCCATCGCGCGACTCGGCTTTTTTCAACCTTCCTCTCCGAGTTCCTGTCGCTTAATTGCATGGATTCGCAACGCATTTCCGAACAACAGCATTCCATCAAGATGCTTACTTCAAGTGCCTGGCTGCGCAACACTTGAAGGGCTTCGAGGCTTTCTATTGCTTCTCCTCGACTGCTGCTGGCAAACTTCTTTTGCCTCTTAAGTACTCGTGTCTGAAATTCGAACACGTGTCCCGGAAATTTCATGCCATACAGATTCCTACTGAACATTGTTGTCCTTCCTTAGATGCTTATGAATTCTGTTGCTTGGCAAAATTAATTTCACATTGAAGAGGTTCGCATTTGCTTCTGCTAGCTCACGATATTGAATTCGTAATTTTAATTAAATTGCCTTTGAATTTCTGCATTTAAATAGCGTATTACTTCAAATAAAATATCAATTTTAATCCTCTCGTTAACCACTGATGAAGGTAGTGATTATGTGAGGATTCATGTTAATTCTAAAGTAAAAAACTACCTGATTTATAGACAAAGATACGTCGCTTCATGAGGCTTGATTAAAGTAATTTTAACGATATCGCGATTCTGAAATCACTAAGATTTCCCTTAATATCCGCATAACAAGGCCGGGGAAGGATTAATCCCCTCATAACCCCTCAAATTCCGATAATTAGCCTGGATTCGTTACAGACTCGTTAGTTCTGTAGTCATAATTTTAATTTAAGCCAAGTTTTTTAACGAAAGTGTGTTGAGCTATGGTAAAAGAATTCGTCCTGTGAAATAATACGATGAATACCAGTGTGTCCAATAGACGTATGGGTCCAAGTACCACATGGACACATTATTCTGGAAGATAACAGATTTCATTAAGAGATGGCTACTCATTAGGGTGTTTATAACATTATACAGACAATTTTTCATTATTAAACTTTTAACATTAAGAAACTTTTCAGACTTTCAATTAAACAAGACAAAAAAGCCAACCGATTTTCAGTTCAAAGAGTTGAGTCTATATACCTCCGTCATCATCTGTTCCCAATCTTGTTTAGAAGAAAGAGTGACATAGTATAAGTGTGCAACTCTATCGTTTTTGGACTTTATACTGCAAATGCACCTTCACATCTTGCATTCATCAACAAACCCCTGAAAACAAGCATTCTACTTGCCAACAAGCAGAGTGTCTGGCATACAAAAATACGTCTTCGTCATAAACCACGTATTTTAGAGAACTTTAAGATGCCAATAAACTTTTTTATTATAACACCAGAAAATGTGGACAGTGCAAAGAATAAACTGAAATGTTTATTGCAATCCTCGAAAGCGGTTTGCGAAAAAATAACCTCAATTAAATTCGAAATTTAGTGTAAAATGCATACGTTAACAACACCTACGAACGAGTGAAGTGTACGCAAGTGAAACGGAAAAACTAAAAGACTCCGAATTGTGTAATATAATTGAAAGAGGAATAAAGATTGTTTTTTTTTTTACAGAAGAAAAATGGTAATAAATGAACAACTCTTAAGAAACTTGCCCAGACAAGTCGCTGCACAGAAGAACAGCCGCAGTGGACCGCAATTTGTTAAAGACGACATACAAATTACGTCAATTTGATTGCTGGCGCGTCTCAATTCATCATCATGAGAAGAAGTACGGGAGGCAGCCCATGCGGCTGCTGCTTTCCATACAGAATCAAGCTGCATGTAATTCGAACAAATAAAATTCAAAAATCGAGTAGAAACGGCCTCCAGGGGTACCATTAAAAATTGTTATTAAATGCGAGCAGCGGCGGCGGCGGCGGCGGCCGGCAATCGCACGCATAACGACGCACTGCGATGGATGAGTACAAATTTAGCCGCTGGCGCTCAAGTGTCCAAACGGCCCGACGCCGATGACGGCATGAACAGCAACCAGAAGAAGTCTGGCGAAGTGACTGCAGAGGAACAGTTCGCTGAGCAGCAGGATGGCGCTTTGGTTTGGAGTCCCCGCAATGTCGTTAAGGAATCTCGTTCGCTGCGAGTGATTTTTGAATTTCGTAGTCCCGGCTGGCAAGCGGCCGATTCAGCGATTCGCGACGGCCGGCCCTACCCACTGCCTTGACTCGGTTCGACATGTTTACAGCACGCCGATGTCCCCCGTAGGCAGGCAGGTCTGCACGTGTTCAACGGAACTCACGACGCACGCACTCCTCCCGGACGAATGCAGCGGCGTCGACGCAAACCTACTGCAAATAAGGACATGCGCTCCAGACGTCGTCGCCGTCGGTGGAGGACTCAAATGTTGTTTGCTTTTTTCGGTGTGTCTTTTAGACACGTTTTTCCTATACATGTGTGTGCATGGATGTATTATGTTCCTTCTTCACATTCTTGCTGCTTTCGTTCCTAATCCTCAAATAACTCCGGCGTATATGTTTGTTAAGCCATCGAAATGAATCATCGTAAAGTTCAATTAAGTTACAGTGTTGCTGTCTGTCTAACTACAGTGTTGTCCAGATAAAAATACTCTCGCAAAACAATACGTGAAAGCAGATTTAACTAGTGTTGATTCATCTAAAATTATCTCTATAATTAACGTAAAGCATGTGATAAAATATAGAAGTAAATGAATAGAATTTAAAAGAAATGAAATCCAAAAGAAGTTGCAAACTCCTGGCAACCCTTTTAGCTGCACACCACTGTATCGCCCCCTGCAGCAAGAACAACGCACACTTCATGCACTGATACAATGTTGGCGTTTAATTGGAATGAATCGCGTATAGAAATCCAATAAATGTCCTTTTGCACGTGTTCACGACAAGACTGCGGCCGACTCCATGACGCGCCGCCGGACTCCGCACTCACGACTGCATCGCAGCGAGAGCGCCTGGATCCCGGGCATTCACACAGAATAAATAAATTTATAACGTCAATGAAAAATGCAATTAAGAACCGGAGGCAAGTGTACAGGCCGACCTACGCTGGGAAGATGAAGTGTTCCTCAATGGACAGGAGAGCGTGACGTGGATTATAGCCTGTGTGTGTGTGTGTGTGTGTATATCTGTGTGTGTATGCGAAGGTTTGGTGCATTTTGTTCGCACCAGTGTCAAAATACTGATTGTTCGTTCGTAGCTGTTGCTTTAAAACTTTTGTATTGGTTTTTATTGTTGTCGTAGACATCATCGTCACATCACCATCCCCATCGCTACGGCCAACTCTGCGAATAACAACAACAACAGCAGAAGAATACGTCGCCAGACAGAAGAGATGCCATTCTGCTGTGGTTATTGTTGCCGTTGAATTTACGGTTTTTAGTTTTTCTTGAGCTCATTTATTTGATTCCGGTCACGTGTCCGGATTGTGTATCGCATGTCTTCCGTCCATCACTCGCTCGCTCGCTCGATCGATCGTCCTTCCTTCCTTCCTTCCGTTCTTTCGTCTGCAGCCTTTCAACGTTTTTAATGCATACACGTGTTCCGTGCATTGAAAGGATTTTCGGTTTTCGCTATTTTATTGTGTAGCAGCAAATACCGGAACTCAGCACCGGAAACTAGCAACCATTAAAGTGCCTGGCAGAGCAGCATGAGAAGCGGTAATCTTATCGCGTTGTAAAAATCGATTAAAACACGAGCCCGTCGACGACGACGACGACGCCCTGAATTAAATGCAGCTACTAAGGATATCTTTTAGGTATACAGGGAGGGTTCTTCGTCTGGATTCTCTTTCGTTTACGCTTAGGGAGGTACCTAAAATGTCCTTGGCGGCCATTGCTGCGCAGTAAAACGATGCGAGAACTTTTCGCGAAACTCTCTGCAACGTTCGCTGTCATCTCTACTCGTAGGGGCGGAGGGAGGGAGGTCTGCAATCCGTTGGAGACTTTTTGCTAGGTAAACCTGAAAACGCTATTCGGAGAAATGGTCGTCGAAAAGTGAGGGGAAGGGAGCCTCTATTGTAGACTAAACATTTCAACATTTCAAATGAAATGTTAGTATAAAATAGGTTAAATATTATATATATTTGAGATACTTAAGACTTGGGGAAATATTGTACAATCACTAATGTTCGGTGAATAATTAAACGGTGAACTTTTAAAATGAGCACCTTTAAAGGGCAACACAAGTTGCGACACAAGGACAACAATTGTTACTCTGGCAATCATGTAATCAGCAGATCGGTTAAAAACACTGAGCGCGAGAGAGAGACAGAGAGAGTGTTGCAAATGCAATCATTTTATGGTGCATCTACGTCTTTACAGAATCTATTAACGATAACTAAGGAAAAATAAAGGGAAATCTTTGGTCGCCTTTATTGAAGATGATTTAATAATCCACACGGACATTTTCCACATCTGCTCGCATTCCAGACTAAATGATATACCAGATAATAAGATTTTGTATTCACATATTTTGAATAGAAAATGGCAAGAAATGGCATGTCCATTCCAATCTAAAATAACGAGTGCCATTTTCCACCTCGCCCCCGCTTTAAATGTCTCATTTTCCACTCAAATCGCTTTCAAGAAATCACAGTCGCAACTTCCCGCGTACGTATCGTGCCACAGATCGTCACCTTAAAACCGCAACAAAGGTCACTGCAACGCGGCAGCCCATCGACAACCTCGTCGACGAGTGAGGAACACGTGCGTCAATCAGCACGGCAAGCAGCAGAAATCAAAGATCGTGAGTCAAACTAGCAGAAAAGTGGCAACAACTCTGGCTCCATTCGGTAGACGGGAACGGAGACCGGGAATGAGCCGATGTAACGATGCCGGGGAGTTGTCGGCAACCAGCTAAGCAGCAAGAGCACAAAGAAAAGGAAAAAAAGCAATGCAACAACATTGGAACATAGTATTAAGGAAGAACCTCGACATTCAGTGGAAGCTCAGCTGGCGCTCTGAACACAACATGCAACAGTAACAGCAACAACAACAGCAACGACATTAACAGCAGACAACAACAACATTAACAGCAGACAACAACAAGAGCGGACAGTGTTTCAGCGATCGAGCGATCGAGCGATCGAGCGACCGCATGCTGAGTTCTGAACTCCTTCTAGCGCTTTAGTTGTCGTTGTTGTTATTGTTGTTAATGTAATTGTTGGCTCTGTTGTTGTTGTTGTTGTTGTTGTTGGTGTTTCTGCTGTCGTTATTTTAGCCCAACACTGGGCCGCTTGTACATTTTATCGTGAACAACTCTAAAGCGAACCAGCAACTTGGACTCTTGGAGATCATATCTGCCAATGCAACAACCAGACAGACAGACAAGGAGACAAACACAGAGCCGAAGAGACAGACAAACGGACAGCAAGGCAGCAACACAGACCGGCATACGGACAACCAGCCACGAACAGTATTCGATGTGTGTAGTACGTTGCGTTGGAGTTGAAGTCAAGTCTACTTCACTTCACTACTTCGTTCGCGAGTGACACTCGGCAAGGATCAAGAGATCAAATCTGCGAGTTTGCAACAAGAAAGTCTTTCTTGGAAGCCAAAATAAATGCAACACGAAGGAGAGTCTTTTTTCGTCTTTTCTCTCTCTTCTGCTGCTGCTGCTGCTGTTGCTGCTGCTGCTTTGGGTCAGATTTATTTTGATGTCAGTTGCAATTCGCGTGCAATTGCTTGGCCTGCAGTCAGGAGTGCAGAAGTCCGAGAGTCTAAAGAGATGAGATAGTTGCCCACTGATTAGCGGAGACAGAGTGTGCCAGTTGCTGTTGTTGTTGTTGTAGATGTGGCTAATGGCGCGGTCCGACTGTTCGGGACACAGTCATCGTTTAAGTCATCGGCATGCCGTCACCGTCGTCGTCACCGTCACCGTCGTCGTCGTCACCGTCGTGTAGCAAGCAAGCAAGCTAGAAGTCATGCAATGCAGCCATTTTTGTACTCCCAGCTTCCTTAACGTGCAGCAGGTTAGCAACTGTTGCTGCTTCGCTAAGGAGTGCGATTTGACTTAATTTCAGTAAAATGCTAGGAACACAGTTTCGCGTGAGAGGCTCACGGCATCCAGCCGTCTCTAGCCGCCTGCTCTGGGAGTGTTACGATGTTACGGTGCGCGTGAGCTTCGATCTTATCGGCCCGGATCGAATGAAATAATTTAGCGGAGTTTGTTGTGTAATTTATATGTGAAAACGATCGGCGATGAAGGAAACGGAGAAAAGTACACGAGGCATGCAAGAGTGTAATGAATTCATTGCAGTGCGCTCCGGCGGATAGTCGAAGAAGCGATGAGAATCAGCAGACTCAAAGCCAGTAAAAGCCGAAATCCAACGAATGCTATTCTTAGCTTATTAATGAATGTTCTGTAGTTGGTCACGCAGCAGATAAGAATAACTTTTTAATTATTGTTATATTGAATAAAAGACAGAGAGACGATATTGAACTCGTATAGTAACTCCTGGTATACAGCGACATCCTTCACGTGCAAGACTGACATGTACAAAACGAGGACAAGAAGGATTCCGTGTAATCACGAAATAGATTCATCGATAGAGTATTTCCATAGCCATGTACCGTTGCATGGAGATTACAATTAAAGTTAAAGCTTAGGCACAACAGCAAGAGATGGCTTGACTGCCACGTCGAGGGTGCCAACGATGAGGGTGCAAACTGATTACTTTAATTGCCATAAATACTGCGATGGCTTTTTATCTGCAATCAAACGACGTCCTTCTTCGGAAAGCGTTTACATTTGGATTTGGCAAAAAACACAAACGTCAGCAGGAGAAAACAAAACACACGTGCGTCGATAACCGAAGTGTGCCGAAGTGTGCATGGCTGACGACTCCACGAGAGCGGCTGCGGACGCTGCAGACGAACAGATTTTCCATAGTTGTCAAGATGCGAGGACTTACGGTAATTAATGTTGGTTGATTCATTGGTTGATGGATGGACTTGTTATTTCCGCCAAACAACATGGATCTTAAGTCCATGTATATGAATGATGGACTGACGGATGGAAAATTAGCGGAATTCGACTGATACGACATACTCGTATATTGCTGCCAGATTTCCGTTCATTTTGCTGCAAGTGAGAAGTGTCCCAAAGTAGCCAACGAAATGCGGTGCATCTGGTGCCGGGCAAAACTGCTTCCCAACAGCAATTTTATTTGATTCTATTGGCAACAGCCGATTGAGCCAACACAAGCAGAGTTTACTGTTCACAGTCATGCTCCCCACAACAGCCAACGAAACCCGGGACATCTGTTTTGAACTGAAAAATTTCCCAGTCGCTGGTTTGGTGGGGAAATTTTATTGGCATCTCGTATTTGGTCACTTGTGTCCTGGCAGTCATGCTCTCTGCAGTAGCCAACGAAACCCTGGACATCTGTTTGGCCGCGAACAGTTTCCCAGAACAACCCAGAAATGGCCTCCCGAGAGAATACCACTCTCAGCACTCTTGTACTTATTCTCTGCGCATCTCTCTCTCTCTCTCTCTCTCTCTCGCTCCCTCCTTCCTCTCTTTTAACATTCTATCCAATTTTCTCTCACTCACTTCACATGAACGCGATTCTCCAAAAATACCCCCAAAAAGCTTGATGACAGACATTTTATGCAACGCCCCCATGTTAATGGTTGCCATGCCAACCGTGGCGTCAAGTCGACAAAAGAAGAGAAACAAAAGCGTAGAAACGCCTGATTCAGTTAACTCTCGCTTAGTTGCGAGAAGGGGACGACAGCGAACTTCAGGCAGCAACAACAGCGGGCATTATAGGCCCGGCAGCCATTTTGAATTTTTACCCCAAAACCCTCCCCCTCCCACCAAAAAAAAAACACAAACACAAACACTGAAAGGTTTTTTGCAAACTCAATTTAAATACTTAATTATAAAGAGCTGTCGTGTTGACAACTGTTTCTGTACTGCTGCTGGTGCTGCCGTCAACGTGATGGTCTCTTGATGCATGTACTCGTAGAGGCGAGTCCATGGAGTCCTCCGTTCCGCATGCAAATGAAATCATGTTTAACCGTGCCTCTGCAAGTGTTTGTGGAGACCGAAAGAATTAAATATTCCAAGGATGTTTCTATTGATTTTTCAGACGAATTTCCAGACAGACGTTCGCTTATTCGCTTCCACCCTCTCTCTCCCTCTCTCTCCCTCCCTCTCCCTTTCGTTTGCCGCCGCTAAGAGTCTTCCTCTTCAAATTGAGTCCCTTTGGCAGCTTCGTCGTTGGAGCTGCCGGGAGTTTCTACAAATGATTTGGATGCTTACTTTAACTTGACTTTGGTGGCATCTACGAAGGGTGCTTTTCGCTTCCTTCAGGCCAAACTCATCAAACTAATGGCTGAAGCTATGCTAATGCTCCTTCAGGACGCTTTGCCGACACTGACGACATTGTTGCCATATGGACTGCAGTCGTGTTGAACATATGTTGGGAAAAGTGCGGCCATGGTTTATCCATGTCATCAAACCTGCCGGAACTAATTATCTCTTCAATTATTTACTATGCCTTCAATAATGAAGAAAACCAAACCGAAGTGAAGTGAAAGCAAGCTAAAATCAGGGTTCGTGTTTTAGAAAATATCGTCTATTTGATAAAAGACTTTATACAGCTTTTTATCAAATTCTTCGTCGTTTTTTGTGAAAATAACAATCCACGATAAATTTTGGACTCTAGAAAGGTAAAACTCGTCATTATAGACACTGAATCAAAGGATGTTCCTAAGATAACTAAAGTATGAATGGAAAACATTCGAAGTGGATCGATTAAAACTGAATGGATTGGATGTGAAAACGTTTGGGGATGGATTAAAACCCTCTCATTAGAGCCGAAATGTTGACATAAGTTACAATCAAGGTTGCTCTTTAAATTCTACAAATCATTTGATTCAATAATGCTAAAATATAAAAGGCTCATTTAAATCTTAAATATTTTTGTATTTTAACTATTTTTAGTTTAACGTATTTAATTAACTCCATTAAAAGTCCAACTAATTTGGTTATTTGAACTTTTGAACAAACCCAAAAGAAACCACAACATTTACAGAAATCGATTGTGAAGACAACAAAAAATTTAATATCTGTATTTAAATCTTTTTATCTTGACGCAGAAGAAATCTTTACAGTATTTCCACTATAAACGTCAGAGATTATGTATGTATGTATGTGTTCGAGTGTATGTATGTATGTATGAAACCTCATCGTGGAGAGGTTTTGAATGCAGCTAAATTAAAAAATTGACAAAATTGCAGCGTGCCACAAAATGAAATGCATCCCGCAGGCGAATCGTGATGATCGTTGGACACATTTTCTTGGAACTCGAAAGGCAAAAAAGATAGAACAAAATAAAGAAAAAAAAAAACAAAACCATTTGTAAGCAGAAAGAGAGGCAAAATGTCACAACAGACAACAATAACAACAACAACAACAACAGGAAATGCTTAAAGTATTCAATGCAATGCGAATGCAAATCAAATTAACTCATAGACTCAAATTTGATGTTGTTGTGATTTTTGATTTGTGATATTTGAATTTTTTAAATTTGGCCATTTTTTGTTTGTTTTTTTTTTTTTTGCTTGTTGGACAACCACGCTGTCGGTGTTGTTGTTGCTGTTGTTGTTGCTGTTGTTGTTGTTTTTGGATATTGATATTCAAATGAATTGCCGACGAATACGAAACTCGCAGTTCGCGAGTACAAAACATTGATAGAAATGTTAAAACAAAGAGAATTTATATTAGTTGTTGTTGTTGTTGTTGTCGTTGTTGTTGTTGTTGTTGTTGTTGCTGTTGTTGAAATAATTTGTTAACGTCACTTTGCATATGAACGAGTCTATCAGCCGTCGCGAAGTTGCTGTTGTCGCCAACGCGGCCACTTTGAGAACAGTTGAAGAAAATGCAACGAAAAAAAGTAACAGTACTATTATACATACACACACACACACACAATATGTGAGTTGTTAAGGGAGAGGCACGTGCAACAACAACAACAACAACAACAAATGTAATCATTCTCTGCTTTCAGACGGGCATTTTTTCTCACTCACGATTTATTTGAAAGCGAATCCAATCGGCGGCGGTGGAGACAACGACTCATGCATGAATTCTCCATGACTTCAGTGACGCGACGACGGGAAAAGCTTCCGAAAATAAATACCAAATTTTCCCATGAAACACAGAAACACAGAAGAGAAAAAGAACAGAAATTTAATATAGTGGCAGCTGTGATGGAAGATGATTGCTGGTGAAATAACGGAGCCAGGTGAGTACATTTGATTTTTGTTGTTGGGTGGCAGGCCAACGTAATGCATGTGCATGTCATACAACAGCACAAACATGCATGAGGCTGACACGTGGCGGCCGATCACGAAACCGCTACCGCCACCGCCGCCGCCGCCGCCGCCGCCGCACAGGAAATGAACGAACGCAGCGATAACACAAAAATAACGACCAGGAAACGTTACTCGTGGTGCTGCCCGCTTTTTATTAGTTATTCATGCTCCTCGGAACCACCGAAGAT
Organism: Myopa testacea; assembly: GCA_949629155.1. Taxonomy (NCBI): domain Eukaryota; kingdom Metazoa; phylum Arthropoda; class Insecta; order Diptera; family Conopidae; genus Myopa; species Myopa testacea. The sequence continues at coordinate 30,636,176 of OX451348.1, forward strand.
CGAACCAAAGCGCGGTTTCCCAGGTGCGCTGCGGTCCTGCCCACACCATGCGGGACGAGGGCGGGCTGGGTGGGTGGGTCGTCACCCATTCACTCTGACTGCTGTCTCGCCTGAGTGAGCCATTCGCTTTGACACATGCGATTAGGCGACGTGGGCTCGCTGTGCGATCGCTTTGTTTGCCTTCGGAATGCGTTGTACGTTCATTAGGCGAATAACCCTTCAGGATTGGGGATATTTTTCAATTATTTGCCATATTTTCCGTTGTCGTTGTTTGTTTTCGTGTGTGGCTCACGTGGCGGCATACGCTTGAATGCTTGAATTCGGCTTTCGATTGACAGCTAACGAACGTCGCTGGTCCTCATCGTCGTCAATAAAGTTGTTGCTGTTGTTGTTGCTGTTTCACCTCACAACACCCCAACAGAGGAACACCGTCGGAACTTCGGTATGGACACGTGTCCAAGTTCTTGTCCTTTCGTCCCCGGTACAGTTGGGCGCGTGCATTTCACATGCACTCTAATGAAATAAAAGCTTTTCCGCCACTAATTGGCACACGGCTGGCCAGCTCAGAACAGAAAGCCGAGTAGGCATTTCGCTCTAATTGGATGCACTCTGCTTAATGGATGTGGGAGTGGCGGCGGGTGTGGGTGTGAGCACCCTACGCTTTGTTCAATCATTAGTTCGATTCTATATAAAGCCCCATCCACAAGAAGGTTCTTTTTTTATTCCCAGTTGATTGATGGTTCTGTTCTAATATGAAGTCGTTCTGCAGAATAAACCATCATTGTATTTATTGTTTCCATGACATGATGTTTTGGCATAAAAGTGACGTTACTTCATCCTTAAATCAAATCTAAGGACACTCTCTCTGATGCCCGAACGTACACATGTAAATAACCATCATAAGTTAGGGTGGAGTAGATTAAAAGAACATAACCCCGCTCTAAGATGACTTTTATTCAATCAATCTCTTTAAATTTCAACCGTATACCGGATCATGGTATACTACCCAAACTAATAATGGTAAAGAAAATCAATAAGTCCAGACTTCCTTCAGGACTGTCAGGCAAGATGTTGCGTAAGGCCTTTCCACGGTATACTCTACACGGATAAACTCTTGAACACCTTCAATCTTTGAAACCAAGAGGAATCTTAATTCTACAACAGAGACTAAAAGATTTCTTGGATATGCCAAAATATATTCGTATCGGGTTTACTTTAGAGATGAAAAGGCGAGCAAACTGCATCATACTCAATACAATTGTACTCAAAGTGTTAAATTATTCTCCAAATACAAGAATCTAAATCACTTTTAAATCCTCTAAATCAGAAGGAATTCCATTTTCTACTTAAGTATGTAAGCAGATTTCTTGCTTCTACTTCAATATCGAAGCAGATACTTGTTATTATTTATTTATTCAGCTAAAAGCGCTTTTAGCACTTGCAGCAGAGATCTTGGGACTTAATGAATTCGTGCTATCTTCAGGATGAAGATCTCCTGGTGCCATCAAGTGTGCAATCTGGAAACCCGTGTGCCTGTCAAGCTGTCACATTTGCTCACGTCGAGCTAACGACTGACTGATGTGTGTATCTGGAAACTCTGACTAAATGACTGATGTACGGAGACTGAAAGACTTGCTGAGTGACTGATGGACTGACTGCCTGGCCGACTTTCTGTGGAAAGAATAACGCGAATTTGCACAGCCGCACGTTGCACGCGCACAGAAAGTGTAACAAGCAACAACCTTTCCAAATTCCACACTCCACACACCACACACCACACACACCACACACTGTGCACCAGAGAGCTTCGCCTCTGCAAAAATGGTGCCAGTGAAATGACTGCAGCTGCACCGCAATCGAGCGACTAAGCAGATCCCGGCACTGATCTGCAGCACCGGCAGCAGTTCCTCGTCCGCCTCGCGCACATTCGCTCAATTCAAATTCAAAATTAATTAGTGTCTACCATCTCCGGCAGAGCAATAATATTTATACAACCGTAAATTGCAGCTGCAACACTGTGAGCACCGCGCATGTACCACCACCTCGCATGTGAGCCGCAGAGGCTTCTTGTTGCGTCTGCGAAAGCAAGTGGGCTGCACATGCCAAGCGTCCAGACTGACAAACCAGACCGTGTGGGATTATGACGCGCCAGCACTTAGGAGTGCACTGGCACTCTCCGCATCGGGCCACATCCTCGCGCTGGTCGTGCGTTTGTGCCTGTTGAGATGCTTGCTATCGCATGCGACATTCAGATTAGCTACTTGCGTTCAGCGCTTTCATCCTGCCAGCCGTTCCGCGCTTGCTCTAGCAATTAGAGATGATCTGTCCAATGATTCAACGCGACTCGCACGCATTCAACGCCTCGTCGTTTGATGGACGACGACATCGATGACAACGACCACGATGACGACGATGAGGACGACGAAGAAGAGGACGATCTCTGGAATCTTCTGGAAACCTCTTTCGGGTTTCGGGCAGCAGTCGGTGAGACAGCGAGTTCAAGTGTCTGACTGCGAATCAACAAACAGCGGGGGAGCATCGCGCTTGATTACAACTCTGCCATTGAATCGAAAGAGTGACATTTGCGCAACCTCAATCTGTTGTTGCTGTGGTTGTGGCCTCTGCGATGGTGCTGGAGATGGTGCCTGGTTGCAGTTGCACCGTATTTATTAGCTCTGCTAAATGTTCACTTAATCATTCTGTCGGATTGTGTGGCATTCGCTCTGAGGACCCCTTCTACTGGTGGTCGTCGCCGCCGCCGCCTGCTATCACATTAGCTGCGGTTCGCGATTCTAATGTTGACTGCGGTCCATTCAGCTCCACAGCAATGCGTGGGTTGGGTCTCTGTTATGACTTCGTACAAACATAATTGGATTGTTTTTCTATGTCTTGGACTGTCTGTCTGTCTGTCTGTCTGTCTGTCTGTCCAAATGTTTGCTTAAGCTGCAGCCGTTGACTCTCCGGTCTTCGGTTCTTCGTTGTAGCTACTTTGAGTGGGAGCCTAATGTCATTCTATATCAATGCAGGAACCATGGGCGGTTCCAGAACTCAAATTTCAGGGAAAGTATCACATTTGTTTCCTCCTCACTTAAGTTATGGTCACTTATCACATCTTGTATCGTATTCTTTTAGTTTATCTTGCAAATCAATCAAATGCTTAAAATAGGCTAGCTTAGATCTCCATACGGGATACGTACGAAGTTCCCATAAAATTTGGGGATAATTTAAAATAACAAATATGGCTACTAGTCACTTCCGGAGTTCAAATTAAAGGATGCGAAGAAGAGGATCGAGATGTGTAATCATTTGATTTCTTCTACGTGGATAGAAGATATTGGATATAATTAAACGCATTGAATAATCGAATGTTTAAACCAAACTAATAATTGGTAATGTCTGCACTGAAAAGCTAACCATCTGAATCTCTTGAGATCATAATGATTACTTATGTAATTAGACGATCATCAACCATTGGGCCCAAAATGGACCGTTAGGAAAACTTGGACGCATATGAAACCGGTACAGCAGATCTTAGAGTGGGATCTTGAGTATCTTCTTTAAAAGATAATCAACATTGTACAATTGTAGGAAGAAATGCTAAATTCTAGCTCTATATCTAAAGCTCTTTTGCAATTATTTGTCCTTACTTTAGTCCCGTATGCAAAAACAAGTCTCCCAAATGTATCTGGTACGAGAACCGGAAGCGTAGTGATAGAATTTAAAGTAATGTCACCATAGTACCATAAACGCTAAAAGAAACAATCCTCACACATCGACGTCCATGGTAAATTAGAGATTATTGAAGAGGATTAGTTACCTTTTACTATCGCAAACTTTAATTATCTCTCCCAACCACCCGTCCCCCGCCCTCCCTCCCTATTCACCCTTATCACCTCTTTTTAAATCCAATCCTTTCAACATTCTGATCTATACTCCATGTACATAGAAAATAGAGTACGAGTATCATAAAATTTATCTCATCTTAAGTGCTAAAACGGGTTCATCGTAAAATACAACTTCAACTACAAATTAAAACATTGACATCATTTAATGCCGCCGCAATGACAGTCATCCAGTCATCCAGTCGGATCGCCAAAACTGGCCAATGAAGTCAGCGATTCATTAGTTCGGCACACAGATACCACAGCTCCGCCTTTGATTTCCCACATTCCCCCGCCAGGCTAACGGACACAACGAAGCGTAAATAAAAATTTGTTAGACAATGAAGTAGCACACAGTGACTGCCAAATTAGGTGGCAACACTTAAGGTGTAGACGGCGGAGTGGCCGGCCAATGGACGGCTAAAAGCGGACGCTTCTTGTTTACCGAATCTAATCATGCGGCCCCAGAGAGGACAACAACAAAACGACGACGACGGACAGTTGGACGGACAGATCGACAGACAGGCGGATGCAAGTGACGAAGTGTTGGTGTTCGAGCTGCGACACAGCATTGAAAGTGGGATGTGGGATGTGGGAGGTAGAAGGAGGATCAGCTAACCGCTGTACGGACCGAGACCATACCGAAGACCCAAACGCAAAACTCACACAATGAGTGAGTTATAAAAATAGAATTTGACAAAGTGTTGACAGGTATGAGACAGGTATGAAGAGGCACACACACACACACACACACACACACACACACACACACACACACACACACACATTGAGCGGGGGAAAGAGCGAGAACGACTGAGAGAGAGCAAGACAGTGCGGGTGGAACGAGGACAGGGTTATACAGAAGATATGCCGGCAGAGTGCCGCATGAAGGAGCCGCAGAGTGTGGAAACTAAGCGCAGGCGTGCATTCAGCGACATTCACTAACATGTCGACGTCACTTTTGGACGTTGTTGTTGTTGGTGGTGGTATTGGTGTTGCTGTTGTTGTTGGTGGTGTTGCTGTTGTTGGTGTTGGTGTTGTTGTTGTTGTTGTTGGTGTTTGTGCCATTCCCATTAGTTGTTATGGTGGACGAGGCGGTGGCGGTAACATGTTTCTCTTGTTAGTTATATTGTTGTTGTTGTAATTGTTGTCGTCTTGTCGTCACGTGTGTGGCCAATTGTTGGCTAATTATAGGAACATAATTCAAACGCATGTTTTATGCTTGTCCCGTCTCGATCGAAGCGTAGTGCGATCGTCGGCAGCAGCAGCAGCAGCGTTGCCATACCGCCATACCATGTGGCGTGGCGCATGCGCAGCTTCAGTTACTACAGTGATTGCTTCGTCGCGTTGATTTGTTTTGCATTTGATGGCAGCAATAAAAACGTTGTTGCAGCAGCTGTTGTTGTTGTTCGCAGTGTGCTTTTCCAGCTGGATTTGATTGCCGCTGCGATAATGTTGCTGGTTTTGTTGTTTTTATTGTCATTCTTCTCGCTGTGGTTCTTTATTTCTTTTTTTTTTTTTTTTCTCTAATTAACATGCATAACTTGTTGCCGGATATGTTGCTGAATTGTTTAATCGTGGCAACACTGTCGCTAAGTTAAATTTTTCCTTTTAATTGTTCTTCGTTTTTTGTTTTTCTTTTTTTTTTTTTCTCTCCACAACATTTGTTCGTTTTGGCTTTCATTTGTGTATCCATTTTTGGTTAGCTTCGAAATTGAGGTTCGATTTAAAAATAACCACGATCGTTTACGTTTTCACTGGTTGCGGGTATTTTTAATGACACAGGAAATCGCTGGCGCATTTTTAATTAGACGAGGTTCTCGTTAGTGCTCAGCCCCAAGACGGGAACGGATCGAGAGGATATTCTTTGGTTTTCTGGTATTCAATTGAATTCGGAGCTGCCGCATGTTGCTTGCATACTAAATCAACTCTTCTGGCACCACCTCTCAACCACCTCTCTGGCACCACGAGAGGGCTGCTGGAGGGGGGGCACGAGAAGAAGGAAGAAATCCTCATTTCAAACTCGTTAATCGTTTACTTTAAAGGACCACGTGTTATCCTGAAGCGAATCTAATCTAATAAAAATGTCATGTATAAATACAGTATAATACCCAAAACTGTTGCTTTGAAAACAGTTCCAATTTGCTGCTGTTTTTTCGACTTTTATTCTAGCCACAGACACGATGATAGATTGATTTCGCATTTTAGCCATTCGAGTATTGATTTATTGGCCTAGAAAAGTGAAGAAAAAAAAAAGCAAAACTATAATTTTTTTTCATAATTCATAATTTATTCGAATTGAAAAGATATGGTATATAAAATGGTCCGAACGATTCTGGTCGGAGCTCAGAATGTCGCAAAAGATTATTAATTTTAAATACCACATGAAAAGCAGCAAAAAACGAAACACAACCAGTTTAGTTTGACTTCGCGAAACGTGTTATTAAACTTAATTCGAGTCCAAACTTAATTTTCATCTGACAGGTACACGTGTCCATCGGTTTTGTGTCGATATTTTCGATGTGAACGACTTCGGTGCTACTTTAAAAGAGTGGAAGTCACCCATGCAATATGGCGGCTTCCAGCCATCCAGTCGAATGCAAGCATGATGATTAATAAGCAGTCGACGTGGCGTTTGATGCGAGAAGATGCACGGGCTGGCAACTCTGGATGTCGAAATGCAACATAAGATACCAGCTACTAACTGAACAATGCAACAACAACAACAAAGACAACCAGCCACTGCTAATCCACTACACACACCTACACACACTCCCATCCATTGAACGAGGTGACAAATCTGCCGCACAGGCACCTGCACCCAGCAACAGTTGCTGCTCACCCGGTCATGTTGCACTTGTGACTTGTGCTCGAGCGCAAAGTATTCAGTTTCATGTGCGCTCAGCAGCGGCCAGATTGTGGCCACTCCGTGTGGACCATCTGTTATCGCGCTGCGAATCTACTCGATTATGACACACTGGCAACATGTTGCCGGTGCGCTGTGGCCATAAAAGTAGACAGGCACTGTGCAAATCTTGTCTCGACGCACTGTCGCGTCGCTTCGGGAATGTCGGCCACATTTCTGGCCAAATGCGGTGGCAGGCACCAACCGAAAACGGGCCCGGAGTCGGTGCAGTCGTGGAGCAGCCCAAAACTAGTAGCAGCCGAGTGCTCTCAATGCCGAAAAAGGACCGCCAGCAGCTGATAGCGCATGAACTGTTGTTGTTGTGTTGTGTTGTGACCAGTTGTACCACATGACCATATTTGCGACCTGCAACATGCACGACAATCGACACCACTTGTGGTCAGCTGCTCAGGTTGCCTGCGACTTGGATCTCGTTCTCATCGTCATCATCCTGATCAACATTATCGTCAAAGTTTTCTTCATTAAAGTTACACACACCATAATCATCATTATTTACTCTATCTGCAATACAATCATACAATCATCAGTGGTATCTTTATTATAAGTACCTCATCCTCATCGCCATCCTCGTCTTCTTTGTCCTCATCGTCATCCGCGTTTTTGTCCTCATACTCCTCATCGTCAACCTCATCGTCATCCTCATGTTCATCCTCATCTTTTTCCTCATCTTCATCTTCATTTTTATCCTCATCATCATACTTATGCTCATCATTTCTGCATTCTAAACCATTCTTCATTTTCACCCTGATTTTCATTGTCACAATTATCACATCAAAATCATTATCACCATCCTAATCAACATCAAAGCCATCATCATAACCATCATAGTCATTGTCACCATGTTTCGATCTGTGTTGCTCATTGCAAAATGTTGTACAGCAACTGTTGCTGCCAAAATCGTGCTGTTCAACCGTTTTGGCAGCAGCATCAGCAGCGTGCACCACAAACAGATTGTTGCCACGGTTAATTTTCTTTGTCACCGATTCATCAACGAACGATGAACACGCTGGCGTGACATGACAGCGTCGTGTAGTTGTTGTTGTTGTTGTTGTTGTTGCAGTCAGTATTGCGATATTATGTTACAGTGATGTTGTTTGATTTCGTTCAGTTTATGGTGTGCCATCGTATATGTTGCCAATTATGCTGCTTCTTCTTCGTCTTCTTCTTGGCAACTTGTTACAACTACATTCGGTGACAATGTGCACTTTCCACGTACTAACATGGATGGGAACTTTATAGACCTCGATTTTATGTCACGTCGATGTGCATTTTTCTTTCTCCTTTCATTTATTAGCAATTTTATAGTCAATGTGGTAATTTGTTGTACCACCAACAACAACAACAACAACAACAACAACATTGTATGCATTATTGTCATCGCAAGCATCGATTACATTCAGTCGATTACTCTCTCATGTGATACACTGTGTTGGAGCCTTATAACGGGACTCCACGGCGTAATATTCGAAATGATATCGCATGCAGAAGAGCCCTTCGTTCCTTGATGGGATGATAGGATCCACTCTCTCCACTCCGCCCATTAGTTTTAAGTGCCATTTGAAACGTTTGTCACCTTCTTTGAGGAACATCGGTCGATGCTTTCTCATAAAAAACAGACTAACAATGAAACAAGAAACCAAGAACTGTTGCTACCAATAAACTCGACAATATATTGACCATATTGAGTTCTAATATCCAGTGTCGACAATCTAACGAATCTAGCATTGAACAACACAAGATCAGGCAGAGAGAGCAACACTCATGAGCAGCTCTAGAAAATAGCATTTTGAGGCATAAATAACTCAACGCAATAAATTGAAGAATTCAAGTCTTGGCATGCTCTCGAATGGCATCGTGATCAGTTGCAGCCGCAGCAGCGATGGCATGGGCGACATGAGCTCCATTCGCAGCATGTGTGCTCATCATGCAATTCCAGAAATAGTGTGTTAATCGGCGCTTTATGCGTTTTCACCGAAAACAGGGGGTCGCATCGTCACCCCCTTTCGCTTTACCACCTTCCGACCCTCCCCCCCCTCTTGACACTACTGCCACTCACTCTTCACCCACAACAACTGCTAAAACTACTTCCGAATGAACTGAATTGCGCTGAATTGAGTAAAGAATTCAAGAGATCAACAGACAGCACATTTTTGACATCAGTCAAACTGCGCCCGCGAGTGCGTGAATCTGTTACAAATGTGTTTGCGATCGGATTCAGTTTGCTGCCAAGATCACAACGATCGCAGCATCAAACGATGCTGAAACGAAAGGGGCGAGGAAATTAATTGCTAGCACACATGACGCCGGCGGAGAGGGCGGTGGTGGGTTACGGGGGGCCACTGACAATTCCGGCGGTCGCATATGGTGGCCATGTCATATCGTGTGCCTGCCTCCCCCTCGCCACCGCAGCCGCTGCCGTTCATTCGATTCTCCGCACTCGTACGTCATTAACACGTTCCATATGCGCGCCATATTGCTATGAACTCACGATAGTGGATAGTATATTCCACTATATCGGAAATGATAACCGAGTTCCGTGCTTTATTTTTACTCTATTCTTCTTATTTTCTGCTGGTTCTGCTGCTGTTGTTGTTGTTGTTGTTGTTGTTGTTGTCGTTGTTGTTGGCGCTGAATGGAGCTCGTTGGACGGCTGACTCTTTACTGATATGTTTGTATATTTTTATGTACTGCATCCGCAGTTCATAAACACAAAAAAGAACTCAAGTAGCAAAGTTGAAGAGTAGCAGCAGTTTATAAAATGCTGTGGTTGAATGTGAGGAATGAATTTTCACATATTTAAGTGTTTTCAGGCGGTTGTTTTCTGTGATTTCGAGAAGACACGAAATGTGATCTGAGGCCTGACTTTTAATAAACTTAAAATATATTTCTCAGTAGACGGAATGATTTACCTTCAGTTATAGTTAACAAAATCAACAGTTAAAAGGATAATGAACCCCAAAGATCACTTGAATCTACAATAATGATAACAATAATGAAATCAATGAGTAAAATTACTGAAGTAAAATTTATACCCTTTCCTTGTAGAACACTAGATTAGATCACTTCTTTTAGATCCAAGTGATTACCTGTAGTTACTCTGAATTACATCTCTCATTACATCAGATCATTTCTCAGATTATTAAATCACTTAAATCAGCGACTGACATGACTTTCGTTGATAACTTGGAGCAGTCTTTAAGTTGCAGTGCCTGAATGGTTTTTAGAGTTGGTTAACTTGAGTTAATCCGATCAGTTAATCACTTGAATTGTTTATATCACTTGGAAGACTTTAAGCATTTGTATCACTTACATTATACACACTTGATGTCGCTCAGATCACTGAGACTAGGGTAACTCTGGATGAATCATGTCATTTGAACACTTCAAAGCTCTTAAGTAATTCAAACGATCGCAGATTTCATTCAAGTACCCAAAGCAATGTGATTTAATTAATCTACGATACAAATCTAAGATGATTTGTAGTACAAATCATTCAAATAATAGTTAACTTTTGTCGCAATCATCAAGTGACTCTGTGATTTTGGTTCCTTTCTGATTCAACTGATTACTTGACCTCGATTTCTATTGAATCGACATTCAATTAATGATCTACAATAATTATAAGAATGATCGTGCATTATTAGTATATATTAGCATAAAAGCCGAAATACAAAACTCTCGTCGTATTAATATTACACGTTTCTTTCTCAATACTGATTGAAAATATTCAAAACATAATGCTAATTATTAGCCATTTGAATTTCGGGTTTTAATTCAAACAACGACTGTTCGCTTCAGGCAAAAAGATCGCAGTTCAAAAAACCCACAGGTGTGCACAATCAATCAACATGATCATCGGGCAAAATGAAGCAGAGCCACAAGATCGTTTATTTCTCTTTTTGCTTTACACAAGAGCACCATTTGCACCAACAACAACAACGCTGGCGCTATTAGCGCACGATCAAATCACCATCCATCTATCGGAATCATCTGCGCAGAGGATGTGGCCTTGGGATGAGAAGAGTTTCGATTGTAGGAGGCGGGGGAGCGAGCGAGCGGGGGAGGGAGGGCGAAGTGTATTTCATAAGGCACGTCGTCAAAACTGCCAACCAGCCACAGAAGGACATGACGCCGAAAAAAACTACTGATCTGCAGAAGTTTAAAAACTACCGATCTTCAAACACACAGACATACATACAGACAGACAGACATATACTACAAAATGTCCATAACTCATTTGAAACTTTCAACCATGACTGTCAAGATTTAACAAATCATTTTTGCGCCCTCAAAACACAGACATACACAGAGTACACAGTGTACACCGAGAAATATTCAGCCGCACCGATCGTGGCCAGATGCGGAGTCAATCAAGTTGATCTCGGCGGGCCGGGCCGGTGCTTTTGCGGAGCGGCTTTTGCAGCTGGCTAATGTCGCTGTCGCTGTCGCTTGACGTAGATGCTCGATGGAGGGCCGGCCCGCTTGATGCTCGACCACTTTCAAGGGCCGCTTAGCAACGACGGTCGTCCGGTGAGAGATTCTCAAGCTTTTGTTCAAGAGTTGCCATCGTACTGAACCGCCGCCGCCCCGCCAGAGGCCCACAAATGACGATAAATGACCATATCTGTAGAATGAATAGTATGATGCTTCGTCGGAGCCAGAAATTGACGTCCGTCCCGCCTGTTTAGATATGCGTATTATTTTCTTAATTAGTTTGTTATGAAGTGACAACAGCGCACACCTGCAGAAGTCGGCCAGATCGCGGCCGAGCGTGAATGCTTCCATGCGTCACGATCGTTCAATTGGCTTTCCATGGACATAATCTTATTGTGCGACTGTTTCGGATTCGATAATGACGCTGATGATGATGAAGATGATGAGGATGAGGATGATGATTCGAAAATGAATTTGAAAAAGTTTTTGTGAAGGCAGTAAACAGTGAATAGAAGAACGATGAGATTGTCTGAATTGACGTAGTTTATTGATTGTGTACCCGGCGACCACCCAGTGATGATCTTACTTTAAATGGAATTGAAATTAACATATGAAAGCCCGTGAATTGAGTGGACACAAATACAACGTACATGTAAATCACAGACGGATAGCTTCAAAGTTAAGAAGCATTTAAAATGGAGGTCACGTTGGGTGTGTGTGGAGAAGCGGGAGAGGAGGGGCGGGCTTCTTAATGGTCATAGTAACCCTTCTGATATTGCTTGCACTTGTCATATAAACGCTGTACATTGTGTGGAATTATAAAACAGAAATTTAAGAAGCTAACAGCAACAGATTGCAACAGATTTAACGTGAAGTCAAACGTTAAAAGCTGTGCATTTGAAGGACAGCACAACGAATACTATATTCCATGTGCTACAAGTAGAACCGGAGAAACTCCGGACACAACGAAAGGCCATCGTGGTGGTCATCGAACTGTAAACAAGGCCACGATGTGCAATTTCAGTTTTTAGCACATAATAATAACAATTTAAGCAAGTTGCATCTTCGTCACGGCACCGACTTCGTTTGGGGGCTTGACCACCAAAATAGTGCTGTTACACTACAGACACAGTAACACGACAGACTGTCCGGCCGACCAACGATCTGTCTGTCTGTCTGTCTGTCGCTGTTGTGGCATTAAATTAATACGGAAAAACAAAGACGTATGTCAGAATATTGTGACACCCGCTGCACTGAAAGAATTCAAGTGAAATCCAAGAGTTGTGTCATATATACTCTTATATAACATCAAAGTACGTGTAACATCAAAGTTTTATCAAAGTTTAAAGAGTTTAGTCTGGTATTTTCAAAAAACATCTAGTTTTTAGGGCAACCAAAATCTAATCGAAGTCAAGATATTGGAACTGAAATGTTAGATTGTTGCAACTCAATCTATTGTGGAAGTGAAATAAATGTGGTACCGTTACTGAGAGATTTCGATTGATAGACTAGACATATGTACTTAAAGGGTTAAGATTTATTCTATAATCATCTTTTGGCTAACGACTTTAGTGAAAAGAATCATTAAAAAGCTAATTAATAAACTGTTAATGCACTCAAATTATGTTATCATAGGAAATCTTAAATTCAATGATATTTTAAGGTTTCAAAAGCGTGTGATTCTTCTTCTTTATCATCATAAATGAAATAACAATTAAAAGTGATCGCGTTTTCTTTTACTGTATAAATTTTGAAATTAAAAACAAGCTTTCATAATAACTCAAGGCGAAAATCATAACATTTTTTCAGTTTCAGTTCAGCAATGAAAGAAAATACATTAGTAGAAACAAAAACAACAACAAAAACAACAACAAGATTTTGAAGAAGAAGAAGAAGAACAATGTACTTCATATTGTAGTTATTGCAAATAAATATTTAATAATAAGAGCAAAAGTTAAACAACCTTAAAAAAGCTTGCGCTTCGCTGAGCGCCGCCTCCAGCTACGCTTTGGGTGGCTCAATAAAGTTGCGGCAACATGCCGCTGTTGCTGTCGGAATGACGACGACGACGACGACGACGACTGCGGATGCTTTATGTTCTTTTGTTGTAGTTGATGTGGCTTAATTTGTGTGTTCTTCATCGTCGTCTTCATGCGCTTGGGGCGGCGCTGATCAGAGGCGGCAGCAGCAACAGCAGAAACAACAACAACAGCAGCAGCAGCAACAGTGTACAAGTGATTTCCGTCCGTAGCGCTCACATGCAGATTTCGTTTATTGCTAGTTGTTGTTTTAGTTGCTGTTCTTGTTGTTGTTGTATGTATATTTTATGATTGTTGTTGTTGTTGCTGTTGCTGCTGCTGCTGCTGCTGTTGCTGCCGTTTATCGTTTTATTTGTTGCGCTTCGTTCACAGTGTGCGCCACAAATGAAAATGAACACGTGCGTCCGGTTAAGTTCAAATAATACGATCACCAACAACAACAACAACAACAACAACAACAATAATCATAAATAATACAACATTCACAAAAGCAAAAACTTAAACAGCGCCCAGCAAAAAAAAACAACAAAACAAAACACGATCTGCTTCAATTGCAGCTCATCCTCAGCTGCACGAAAATTTATGCTTAAAACGTTGAAATTGTTTCATTTACGATGATTAAAGTATTTGGTTGTTTTTGTTTTGTTTTTCATTCGTCGTTGCTGGAGTTGTTGTTGCTGCTATTGTTGTTGTTGTTGTTGTTCCTATTGTTGTTGTACATCAGTGATTATGTAAATAGCAAAACAAATTTGATTCTTTTTTATTGTTTTTTTCCTTCCATTTCAATTCATGTTTTGTTTGTGCGATTATGTAATACGAATGGGGTGTTGTTGTTGTTGTTGTTTTTGCTATAGGTTCAGGTCGACTGTCACGTACCCTACCGGCAAAAGCTAGAAAGTTGTTTAAAACAACGAGAGACTAACTTAAAAAAAAAAACTATAAGAGCAACAAAAATAAATCACAGTAAATACAATGAACTTTCTATGATGTACAAATCGATGAAGTGAAGGCAAGCATTTTAAAATGTAGCAAAGTTCAAGTCATAAATCGAAAGACTTTTCGAGTAAAAGAGAAAGAGAGCAACAGAGAGAGAGGAACACTTCAGGAACAGCTAAAATGAAATGAAAACCTTTTCGCAGAACTAATTTTCACACAATTTCGATGGCAGATCATCATCACATCAGATTGACATCACTCACATTCTGCAGTTTTAGTTTATGTCACCCTAGAAAAGGAATGGAAAAAACTAAAAACGGGGGCGCTCACTAAAACTCAAATGTACAGAAGAATGAAACAAAAAAAGCGATCGCGAAAAAATCACTTCAGCAACTGTGAAAAATACTGTTAAATGAATGAAGAACGCATGAAGCGTGAAATTCGTTTCCGGCGACCACCAGCGCTTGTTTGCAAGATTAGCAACAAATCGTCCGCTTCATGTGCTTCTATGCCCCTCCCCCCGCCCCTACCCCTACACGCTATTCACCCCCCTCCCTCGTACATAGTATATGATCGTTGTTGTTGTGCCCACTAAACAAGTGCAACTGTTTTATGTTAACGATTCCGTTTCGCTTACGATTGCACTTCGTTACTTACTGATGCTGCAGCTACTAAAATCAGTGTTGCTGTTGTTGCAATTCCGTCCTGCTGCCGATGAGATCAATGAATGGAACACTGTATTCAGTTGAGTGAGATCTCTTTACCACATCCGAGGCACTCGTACATTTGTGCCATTCAGAAGCACTTACTCACTATTCTTTTTCCTCTGTCTTCTTCTTCTTCTTCTTCTTTCGCTATAATAATTCCGGATCTTGTATGATCTGCACTCAACTACTGTGAGAATCGTTTGTGTACCACATCTGGTCCAACAGCTGAATGAATGACTGCTGTTGTTCGTTTAACAACTTATAAACTCTTAGAAATATTGACCACATAACGTAATATTTTCAATACATTCTTTATTATCAGTTATTTAAGTAGACTTTCCGTTTCCAAGATCATTTCATAGACTATTCTATTCTATTCAATTAATCAATTGAAAAGATAGAAGATGCATTTTTTCGCCTAGCCAATTTTTCCCCTTTACCACGCTTTTATTTCGGAAAATATTTATAAAAAATACTTCTTTAAGAATATTCTAATAAACAGATTTGAGATGAATTTTCATCTCAATACACGGATAAGAATAGAATACAGAAGAAGGACAGAAGGAAGTACAGAAGAAGGATAGAAGGAAGTGCAGAGGAAGAATAGAAGGAAGAACAGAAGAAGAATAGAAGGAAGTACAGAAGAAGGATAGAAGGAAGTGCAGAAGAAGAATAGAAGGAACTACAGAGGAAGGATAGAAGGAAGTGCAGAAGAAGGATAGAAGGAAGTACAAAAGAAGAATAGAAGGAAGAACAGAAGAAGGATAGAAGGAAGTACAAAAGAAGGATAGAAGGAAGAACAGACCATCCTCACAGACAAGCTACTCTTCAATCTACTCCTTGAGATATCTTTGATGCTCGGAACTATTTACATGCATCCGATTCTCATCAATAATTAATTATTTTCATGAATACAAACAGACTTCAAGACTGATCGTTTCAAGTTCACTTCAAGTATTACTGCTGCCTCACATTCCCGAAGCATTTCCAAATATGTATTTAATTCCAGAAACGGAAATACGCACGATCGATTGGATGACCTCAGTGAAAGGTATATCCAAAGACGAAGCACACCTCACTTCATCGCATTTCTCACTTCTCTCTGCTCAAAATAAAGAAAATTGTTACAAGCCGACTTTTCTTTCTCTAAACATCCTCTAACATCTCTAGCAACTCAACTTCTTGGACTCGCCTTTCGTTGCAGTTGTTTATCTTTGTTGTTTGCATCATAATAGAGTCAAATTGATCTGCAATACGATCAGCTTCAGTTTCAGTTGCATCCACGGATGCTGGCGATGCTCGTGGTGGTTACTCACGCCATTAATCAACATTAAATGGTTCATTTGTAGGCTGCAGAGAAAGAGAGTGAGAGAGGAAGAGAGACAGAGACGTGAGTGAGTGAGAGAGAGCGAAAGAGAGAGGGAGGGAGCGGTTTTCCTCGCCTGGCGCGATTTATATACAGAAATATTTCAAGAACAATTGGAAACGGAAGTAATCCTTTGTCTAAAGGTACTTCTGTGTGTATTGTATACTGTATTGTGTGTGTTGTGGGATTGTGTGTATTGTGGGATTGTGTGTATTGTGGGGTGGTGTGTGTAAATGATCTTTCTTAATCTTGGAACTCATTTTCTCCTTGATTTTGATTCAACATAAGATCTAATATAATAAGAGTTGTTGGTCCACAAATTAAGCCCATCTTCCATAAATTGTCTCTCACGAATCGAGTCAATCATTCAATCATTACATATTATATTATGTATATCATTCATAATCATTCGATGCTTATACCAGCCCATAATCATCAGACTCTCTTCGATCGGCAATCAAGTATTCTTTGGAAACTGAGAAACTAAAGTGTGGCTGCTTCTTCGTCTCTTCCCCCCCCCCCCCCCCCCCCCCCCTTATTTACACGTTTTCTTCTTCTTCTTGAAAAAAGCCAACCACTCGAAAACGTTCTGGTGAATTCTTAAAACCTTGGATGAGTTAATGACATTGAATGGGGTCAGAATGGCACAAGCATGCCAAACAACGGACACGATCGCCAGCGATTATCACAGCTCAGCGGTATTTTTTTTTTGTTTTGTCTTTATTACGAGTAATGACAACAGTACAGAACACATACACATACGCGTACACATACGAATGGGAGTGCGAATGTGTGAGTGCGAATGTGTGAGTGCGAGTATTTGGTACCAGACGCTTGAGTATTTTTTTATAATTGTGAGAATTTCACTCGAGTCTGCCGATCGACTAAATTGTTGGCCGTCCGGAGCGATCACCTTGTTGCTGGTTATTTGCGACTTGCCACTGCACGTTTCCGCACTTTTTCACATCGAGTTACCAGCAATATTCTGCTGGTGTACGTTTTGCAGATCTTCGTTATTAATTCATGGACATTTTCAAAATAAATCGTGGAGATTTTAGTTAATAACTGGTTTCGCCTCGCTGCGATATGTCGATATCTCGACACTGGGACAGACAGACAGACATACGTACATACGATGTATTATATTTATTATAAATAAATAGGAAAGAACGGTGGCGCTCAGGTTGAAGTATTTATGACTTCAAGTAGGTGTGGACTGTTATTTTAAATACTGTTAATTGTTGCTGCAGCCAATCGTGTTGCTGGTGTCATTCGATCGTGGAACGACTATCGTGATCGAGAGATTGAACAAGGAAGGAATGTCGGCAAAAATATCGACGAACACATTTTATGTGTCGCTAAAGCACAGTTTAGTGATCGTTTATTGGTTTCTTTCTTAAATCTCCAAAAAGATCGCTGCTTGAAGAAGGCTCATGAATATTAATAACAGTAAAGAACAAACTCGGCCTCAATTCTGACGTCCTCAAATTCACACCCAACGAATTGAACACTACAACGTTTCCGAAACATTGCGAGGTTGCCAAGTGTTGCTCCAGAACGTGTCAGATTCTACGATTTCGGTCATGCAATCGATATGAAATTCTGCTGATCGTTGTCAACGGATACGCAGAAAAACGCCTGCACGCAAGTGTGAACACACTGAGAATGCTCTTAATCGCTACACTCGCCGGACGACCTCATGACTCTGTCATTCTTCTTGGTGTCTGTCTAGCTCTCTCCCCTCTTCCTCGCCCCTTCCTCCTCTTAAGACTCGATCACTCGGCCGCCGCACCGCACAACAACAAAACCAACATCAAAAACGTACCCACTCCAAGCTAAAAGCGCATAACTTTGGCTATTATCACGCGAATTCTAGATAAGAATCTCCAGCAACTAAACAGCGAATCGCGATCAGCACAGCGATCTACGATGCATGTAAAATGGATCGTGTGGGGATCGTCAAGTGTACGTGTGTGAATGTGTGTGTGTGTGTTTTGGTGAGCGTGCGTGTGTCTCTTTTCAAAGGTCTCCAGCTTAGTTTGGGTTGGCTGCTGGTGCTGCGTGTGCAATCGCTCCAAAGCTACAAGGCTGCACTCAACTACTGACAACAACAACAGCATCACCGGCCGCAGCAGCAGCAGCAGCTACAGCAAGAAACCGGAGACAAGTGTTCATGCTGGCCATCATACGTGGCCAGTCAGCCAGCTCTTTGGAGGCCTTTCACAGCTTCATGCCACACAAAGCATGAAGCATTCCACACGATTGTCTGCTCCATATAAAGTACTTGATCACCACTCCTCCTCAGTGCAGAAATCGATTATTTGCTGTAGATAGCGCGATACGTCTCTGGGCTATGACGCTGTTGTTGCTGCTGCTGCTGCTGCTGCTGTCTTCCTTGTTAAACGGGCATCCTTTATATAGAAGTACAAAGTATACACATTTACCCACGAGTACTATAGTCGTCGTATATCGAGAAATGCGCCTGGCTACGTGACGCGACGACATTAAATGATCGCGTGAGAGACAACGTTCGCACAATAAACGCCATCGCGTCGGCTAGCAGGCTGGCTGACTGGCCTCGAGTCAGCCAGCGACTAACCGTGGGATTCGACTGACTGACTGTCCAGTTGACTGCCGCCGACAAGCCAGCCGCTTCGCGTTATCGTCCGCTGTGATCGCATTTGATACGCTTGCGAATTCCTTCTCAACGGCTCCAAATTGGCTTCCAGCGCATGTTTCTGATCCTGCTGCTCTCGTTGCTTACTATATGTTGCTCTGGACGCGTCTCGTGCTGCTGTTGTTGCTGGTGCGCATTTTAAATTAACGCCAGCGTGTTTTCGACGAGGTGTGTTCCAAACCTGTCGCGCGCTTCCTGCTCGAGCTCCTCGCAGATGCTGCGATCGTTTATTTCTTCTCTTCATGCTTCGCTTTCTAGTCGTTCCTTGTCATCTTATTTCTCTTCCTGGCTTCTCTTCCTGGCCCTCCCAACCCCAACCCCAACCCTTGCTGTTGTTGTGGTCGTCGTAGTCGTCTTCTTTTCATCTTCATCTAGCGACTCGTCTGTTGATAGTTTAGTATTATGAACACCTTGAAAATCCGTAATAAAATAGACTCTTAAGACCCTAAAGAAGACCTTTAAAACTAAAGACTGCATTAGAGTCACATTGTTCGTGATACACAAGAACTGATACGGAAGTTTTACAATACAAAAGAAATGTTATTACTATAATATATAATATATTTTCCGCATAAAGAATAGAGGACTTAAAGAATAGTCTTAAAGTCTTTCGGAGCTTTAATATTGGACTCTATTATTTATATTATACTCGTATAGTATACATATCTTTATTCCATAAAGACTCTTCTACGATTCACCTTCAAGCCTGATTTCCTTTGCTTCGACTTTTGAGTAGTCTTTTAGAACTAAACACCTTTTCATATTATCTCCGATTTCATGCTTTATTTAGAGACACATTTTGTCCTATACTTTACCACTTTTACTTTAACCATCCATCATCTTTAAGACGATTCGATTTAATTTAATAATTTTTTGCTCTCACTTAGAAAATTAAAAACTCAACACATTTTAATCGATGCTCCTTTTTACGCAAACATACGAGTACGTCTACTTTTGTCAACGATCGCGTGTGGTGCGATCGGATGCGCCATGCCTCGAATTCCCCCCGCATTACAATCACTCTCTGCGATAATAAAAGATCACCACCGATGAAATTAAGTTCTATGAAGTGGTCCAAGAAGTGGGAAAGTATTGCAGCTGTGGACCCAGAGAGAGCGTGTGGGGAGGACGGTGTGCGGGAGGGGGGAGAGCGGAGTGAATAACTAGAGCACGTCTAACATCTAAGACGAAAACTTTTCTATGCCGCACTTGTGTGTACTACGGCAAAGCGAATGCTGTGCAGAGACCAACAACAGATGCGAAATCGCGTTGCTGTTGCTGTTCGCAGTCACAGCCTCTTGAAGTACCAGACGAGTTAACTCGAGACGTCCGTCGGTGGTCTAAATAGCAGTGGAAAGCGTCTCGGGCATTCATCACCAGGCACCAGTGCACCACGCGCCCTGCCGCACCTCCTGATGAATGACTGCGTTATGCGATCTAATGATCTGGAAATAAAGTTAATAGATCGCCTAACTAGAATAGGAGCGCCTCAAACACTTCAACTGCTCTGGTTGGCGAAGATGTGGTGATGGTCGCTGATGCTCTGCTGATACTCTGCTGAGACGAAGGATCCGAGAACGATAACGATAATAATGTGGCTGCTTTCTTGCCGATAATGATGATGCCGCCGTCATGTTAACAGTCGTGAAGAGAGAGAGAGAGAGAGCATGTTATTAATAAAAACTGAGTGTGCTGTTGAAGCATGACAGACGCCTATCGTCTATGATCGCCTTCGAATCAAGTGGACATGTTGTGATGCTGTGTGGCAAGTTAACACACATACACACACACACACACACACACACACACACCCACACACAAATAGTTCATGTCACGTACACGGCGTTTTGGAATAACGAATGCTCACTTATTATATTACGTGTAGTATTTCACTCTCTCTCTTTTCCGTTTCTCTTGAATTCGCAGCGGCGTTTATTGCAAATGATCAGATCATGACAGCAATTGACGCTCTTGCGGATTTAATTAATGATATCCCACATGTTCGAGGGGTAAGCGTCGTCCTCTGCGATGGCCGAGAAGAAGGGTGCTGCTGGTGCCTGGCGGAGGCTGATCACTGATAACAACGCAACAACATGTTGCGCATGTGCTCGGCGCTGATTGCTTGTGCGATCGTTTTGCTTAATCTGGTTATTTGAGGCGTTTCGTATTTATTTATGCGGAATAATTGGCGAAAGTGTTGCTGCTCCAGTTTACTTGCACCAACAACTGTTGCGAACAAAATTATTGACTGCATTGTGGCCAGATCGATCGTGCGGTGAGATGTTGTGGGGGCAGAGGTTCGCTGGTGATGGAGGAGAGCCGCTCAGCCGCTGAGTGAGCTCTGAGTGAGCTATGATATTCAGTGGCTTGGCGTACAGCGATACGGACGAAAGTACGAACAGTTGTTGCGGCTGTCGTCATAACAATGTCGCCATGGAAGCTGAACTGCATGATTTTGTTATTTATGTGAATATATTCCACAGCTTTCTCTGAAGGATGTAAGGATCATTTATGTTCAACTTTAATCTTTCTGACTGATAACGAATTCAGGCAATCAGAAGTAATGCTCTGGTTGGTTCGTTCTTAAGCACACAGTACAATAATTGTGATCGGGAAGTTCACTCGATCAACGTTGTGACCAGGTGAATCCATTTCAATCTTAAATTATTAACCACAGCAGCTCAGATACGATATTTTCAATGTTGCTGACCTCAAGAGAAACGAAAAGATCATATGTTGTTGTTAATGTCGATTTTTCTTTGCATTTCGCTACCTCGGCAAAATATAGTTTATTGCACTCCGCTGCTGATGCTGCTGCTGCTGCTAGATGCCTTTTGTTGTTGTTTTGTTGCTGATCTTTCGCATCAGTTGCAAGATTTTTTCCTGCTGCTTCTCTTGTATTGTCTTTTGTTACTTTTTTTCGTTTTTTGCATCATGCAACGGCACAGAATCGCCAACGATCCCAGAAATTGAGAAATCATTTCGATTGTCGAACACTTGGGTCGATCTCGGTGGCTCACTCATTCAACAATAGCTCAACAAGCAGCAACAATTTCTATAGCATGGCAGTGAAATTGTTGCCGTCGTTGACACGACCGAAAGCTTGGCACACTGAATAGCATTGTTGCAGCAATAAAGTCGTGATAAAAAGAACATAACAAGCAATCTATAACAGAAAAAAGAAATTGTACGACAGCAGTAGCAGCAACAGCAACATTTCCCTGCTCACTCTCTCTCTCTCCTTCGATTTGTGTCCTTCTTTCTCTTCAGTTTGTTGCTTCGATCTTCAGTTCGATGCGTTGTCGCCGGCTTAAGCGCCGACTCTATAATTCTGTTGAATGAACAATTATTGAACACGTGCAAACTGCTGCACTTCCACTGCTACAGTTTTCGTTCAGCTATCATTTTATTACTGTTGTTTTTCGCGATTGGTAATGATTGCGATAATTGCCTTTGGTTCTTGCTTAATTATTTCTCCTTCTCGGCGCAAAGTCCAAAGAATCTGTAATTGATAATATGTGTCATGAAATATTCACTGTTTGACTGTTAGGAATTAAATACAATTTTTGCTCGAGTAAATAAAGTCTTTGAATTCAAAATGGTAACCACAGCGATGCAATCATGGTCTTCACAGGTTTGTCAGAATCTTCTTTATTAGTCAAATAAGATAAACTGGGCAACGCACACCATCAATTAAAAAGAAAAAATGTCATCTGCGCCATCTATGGTTCCATAGGGAAGTAAAATTTTTACATGAGCGCCATCTACGTATCAAATAACGAAACTCCCAGTCCGATTAGAATTTCTAATCCTACTCGAGAGTACGATTAGAAAATTTGTATGGAAACTGGTCTAATCCGAAGTAAAAGGAACGCAGCTAACATTTTAACGAATTTCCTCTTAGCGCCATCTACTTGTGAGTTATATCATTACGCAAGTGCACACATTACACATTTCTTTTCTACACCTCCTTATCACATAAGATTACTAAAATCTACAGAAACTATCTCTTTTTCACAGCTGATTCCAATAACAACCACTATATGATTTTCCCGTTTTGTTTACAACTCTCTAGGAATGAAAAATATAGTTAACTTAATCGGATTATTGCCAAACTACGAGGAGATACGAAATATTTGCGCTCAGGAAGCAGAGGCTGATTATATACTCAAACTAGCAATAAGACATATCAAATCAGTGCAGGAAAATTTAGAGGAATTAACAACTCCATGTACAGAAGAGCTGACCTACTTGTTGCAGTCACTGGTAGATAAATATTGGGAGCGCATACACACCGGACATTTCAGTGAGGTGCCGCTGCACATACGTCAAATTTACGCTATTGCAATTTATTTCAAAGTTAGTCAAGTCTAACTGTTTTTGACAAAATCAAATGCTTCGAAGATCCTTGCAATTTTAATAGATTTTTTACAATTTATTTGAAAGCCCACAAATAACACAAGTGGAGAGATGCAGCGAAATATTAGACGATGCAATACTTATCGGATGCACCCAGGATTTATATGCAGGCGGCAATCAGCTACAAAGGGAACTCTTTCAGCTGTTCGACGAAAGATTGGGTATTTTGCAAACGCAGCTTAATAAATATGTCAATTATAAACAATAATTTCATAAATTGTATAGCAACATCAGGTGGCACTGTCCTACCCATCATAGCGCCACTGCAACCTCAGTCGTACCCTTGTGATGTACAGCAACTGGACTGTCCTTCTGTGGAATTCTTTCGCCAACACTACTTCGACTATCAACAGCCTGTGCTGATGTTCAACACTATCAAGCATTGGCCGGCATTAAAGAAGTGGCCCGATCTGAATTATATATTACGTATAGCCGGCAACCGACGAGTGCCCATAGAAATTGGGTCGAACTACGCAACCGAAGACTGGTCGCAACAACTTGTAAAAATACGTGATTTCTTGCAGCGTCAGTTTTCGCCACAGCACAAGATGAGGAGCGACCACGACCATCACAATATTGAATATTTAGCTCAACATGAGCTCTTCGATCAGATTCCAGCATTAAAATCAGATATCTGCACTCCAGATTATTGCTCGCTTGGCTTGCAAACTGATCCGATTGATATTAAGGCTTGGTTGGGTCCGGGTGGCACCATCTCGCCGCTTCACTTTGACCCCAAAAATAATTTACTGTGTCAAGTTTTCGGTGCTAAGAAAATACTATTAGCTGCTCCCGAAAGCACTCGGAATCTATATCCGCATGACACAGAATTTCTCTCAAATACTTCACAGATCGATGCCGAAAATTTGGACTTGCACAAGTATCCGTTGCTAGAGCATGTAAAATTCTACGCATTGACCCTGCAGCCTGGTGACTGCTTGTATATTCCCCCAAAATGGTGGCATTATGTAAGGGCGTTAAGCGAAAGCTTTTCCGTTAGTTTTTGGTGGGAATGAGTAAATCTCAAATGCCTAATCTATTCTAAGTCCACAACAATGTCAATGCAACAAATCTGGATGGATGAAATTCAACTAAATCCGTTTTACGCAAACAAGCTGTTATTTACTCAGAAATTCATTGAATAAAAATTTAGTTACAAATTGTGTCTTATCTTCAATTGGATTTGGTTAGAATGATCCAATGTTTATTTAGACTTGGATCGCATTTGTAGTCGTTGTTTCCCACTCCGTGGTTAAGAAAATATAAATTAGGTTCGGTTAGGAAAACTTGTGATCCGAGGGGATCACGTCTTCCTAGGCCAGAAGCGGCCCATTACGATTGCCCTCATAATGAAGGTGTGAGATGATGAATTAATCTGTCACTTATCGCGCCATCGGTGGAACTCAGCACTCACTTTCCAATGTGCCATCACGCGGCCAATCGAGCAGTGCCCTGGGATCACCACCACAACAATCCTCAGCTGCTCCCTCAATAAGGAGAAAATTCGCTTTGAATTGTTCCAGTTAAGCTCCCGCCATAGTGAACGAGCGCGACGCAATCGGTTCTTTTCGTCGTGCTGTGATTGGCACTGTTCATTATAGAATCCATTACTTCTCAGATTTAAAATTGGCGAATCGAAGTGTCCGCTTCCTTCAGGTCTAAAGAACCCACCCCAGGCACGTCTGTCTGTTCGTTGCCCGCAATTATCCAGTGGTCAGTTTTCACTACACATCAGAACCATAATTGATTTCACCTAATATATACAAACATATAATACCTAATATGAATAGGTATGTATATAACATAAAGTTATCCCAAAAAAGCTACAGTTACAATTTCTGCAGTTTTTCCTTAAATGAAAACAATTCTAAAATTTCAATAACGATCAAATACTACAAGATTACGAGCGTCATAAAATATCTAGCAAATTGTATTAATGACATCATGAGGTTTGTATACTATACAACCAGATGAGTCATTATCAGACTTTCACTAGGCTAGGCTATTTATAAATTGAAAAGTCATGAAAAATGTGAGATACAGAACAGAACAGAACAGACAGAAAATAGAAATACAACACTACAAGTTTTTGTTAATATATTTCAGGCTTTTAATGAATACAAACAGTAATTAATGTAGGAAATTATTACGTATATTTTTAAACATGAAACAAAACTTATTAAAAATCTATATAGGAAATTTAGAATACGTAGAAATACCATAGAAATATGTAATTTGTTTTAATATTTTTTCACCATCAATTTCATTGATTATTATCCCATTGAAATGTTTGCTTTTGAAGCTCTTATGTTTATTCGTACCGAAATTATATCAAAATACGTTTGCAGCTAATCTACACTGGTTGAAAAAATTAAATGCTAATGAGTCACAAATTTAGAACAATAAATGAATAAATATAAATGATTATGATATTTTGGAAGCATTTAAAAGTACACGATTTAAGGAACACCAATAAAACATGATAAATTTTGAAAATTTAAAAAAACAAACAAAAATTAGACATTTTAAAATGTTATCCCTTCTTTTCATTTAATATAAAATTAATATATGCCAGAATAATAAGTGGGTATATTGATATATACAGCTTATTTAGGATTCCGAGTATTTTTTCCCATTGAAGCATTCCAAATGATGTTTCTTCGGTGCCTTCAATGCAATCGTGCTAGTAATACGATTCTTCCTGGAATGAGGCATGTATTTATGATGTTCCTAACTCCACATCATTTTTCGACGCTTCCACTTTGACGAAATCTGCAATAAACAGAAGTTACTAAGAATGTGGACATTTTTAATTCGTCTCTAATTATTTCAGTATTCTCAAACGCACGCTTGCAATTTAATCATCCTTAATGCCGCCTTTGCCGCTGCTAATATCACCGACTGTGATCATCTTTTGTAGTTTACTGTATTCCTCAGTTAATCGATCGTATTCCTTGTTCAAGCTTTCCGCCTGTGACTTCATAGCTTCCTTGTCTTTCAATTCGCGATTGAGGCTGGCGGTGAGTTCTTGTACTTTCTCCCGCAATTGAGTAAGCTAAACAAAGAGGAGGGAAAGAAGTTTGGTTTTGTCAAAACTGATGCCGGTTTTATGTCCGATGTACTACATATCTGTTGACTGACGTACGACGCTATTTTTAAAACTAACATTTTATTTCAAATATCCATTTACGCGAAGGTTTTGTTTCTTAGAGGCTTTTAATTTAGGCTCGCTGAAAGGTTTTGTACACGTTTTCGCAATCTTGCGATCTGTTTAAAATCGAAATGGATGAAATTTGTTTTAAAATTAGCCAAATAATTCTGATGTAGAAGCCGCATTCATACGCCGCAAGATTTTGAGCAAAACATAATTTGAGCAATTAGATAATAAACAAAACATGCAAACATTGTGAGCTTTTGTAAAAAATCACTCCTGGAGAAATACTCTAGGATACTCTACAAATACTTCGTGTTAGTACATAGATTTAAATCTGATCATTCTCTATACGACTATTGTGATTATTTGTTAATAAGTAATCTGCTCGATTCCGTGAGTTCCGTGGGATTAGTAAACCCTGATTATTATTAAGTATAGATTTTGTTTTTTTTTTTTTGCTATCTAGTAACGAAACGAAAAAGCTCAAAAGGTCTTTTCTTTGAAGAGAGATACGAAATAATTGAACATTCATTCCATCGCCGACTTACCTCGCTCAAAGTTCCATCCTCTGCCGCTTCTTTTGCCTTCTCGGTGTTCTGTTCTTGCAAGAGTGAGCGTGCTGCAGCTGTTGCACTCTGCGCTTGCTTCATCGATGCTTCGCTCTGCGCTAAGAGATTTGCCTGCGCTGATATTAAAGTAACCAAGCGACGTATAACCAGAACCAGGAAGATGGAGAAACCAGAAATGTAGAAATTGCGCTGTGCACGGAAGAGACGCATGCTGTGTTGCATCTCCACGTTGAGGTGCACATCACTAGATGTTTCGTGAGTAGAGTATTTCCGCATTTCGCGAATGGCTTCCAACAAGAAGAGCACCAGAACACCGAGTATTAAAAAGAAATACATATGTGCCTGCGCTTGCAACATGGCCAAAAATTTGGATTTGAAGAACCGATTCCATTTGTACGGACTGGCCACGGGCAGTACGAGCAGCAGGACCACAAAAATCTCGGCATAAAGAAAACTTGCGATCAAAGTCCAGACGAGACTCATTTTGTTGCAATGTTTTAATACGATGAAAAAACTTGAAAATAAAAATAATCAATCTCTTAAATTAAACTTTCTGCGCACTACAATCGCCGACAATGTATTTGTGTGCGTATGCTGTGTGTCGGACTAATTTTAAAACAACTGTTCAAACCGTGCTAAATGTAGAATACTTTATATACTAGACTTACCTGATTAAATATCTCACCAAAGTCCACGATTAACCACGTACGTGCTCCTCCGGTAATCAATTCAAAGGAATTAAAATTTTTTTACAGCACAACTCTGACTAACCGATATTTATATTAATGGTTTTCCGGTATGAGTGGGAATAGGACAAGGTAATAGTTTTAGACTAATTAGACAACCATTTGCCTCGTTCATTCCCATGAAAACGGGTATGAATGAAATAACAGCTCTGATATAATTATACATCTTTGCCTGTTCTACGATTGTAAAAGATCTAAATCCCACTGGTTTAGGTACCTGCTAATCGTAACTAGTTGTAGCCTTATTCAGAATGGCAGCGTCAAGCGACGTGGTGCCGTTAGTGTAAATAAATTCAATTTTTTTATTTATTTTTATTATTTTTTATTATTATTTACTTGCGGTAAAAAGGGACACCTAATTGTTCGTGGTGGTGATCTTTTTCTTATATAGCTAAATAAGAAATCTGTTAAGTAAATGTTCATTTTTTGGAAAAAATACGCACATAAAAATATTATTTTTAACGTTCACTTACAAACAACAAACATTAAGTTTTGCAAAAACTTCGTATTTCGTTCGTATTCCAATTAATTTCATATTTAAAATAATATAAAAGAACATGTGGACCATTAGCAGACCTTGCAGCCGGTGCCCCCATGTAGATTAGCCAATAGTTTAGAACATAAAATTAAAAAATTACCGTTTTTTTTTGCAAATAACGGCACATTTCTGACAGTTATTTTAATGGGCAAAGAGTGTCCGAAATATACTATTTATTAAACTAATTCATTATTGTTTTCCTACAAAATATTCGTTTAGTGGAGCATTAAACTAAATATGAAATGCAAATTCAGAAAAGATATTTTCTGAATAACTAATTGATTAAAACATTAATCACCAATTCATCGAATTTTGCTCTTCTAACCACCTATCAATCTATAGTTCTATTAAACATATCAATCTTCCCTTTTGCTCTTCCAATCTGAATCCTAAATGCTCATGGAAAACTCTTTAATACCTTCACGGCAGTGATCATTTTCCGATAATTGTCAATATTAACCTATTACTAACAATATCAACACAGTCTCAGTCATAACCCCAGATTAAAACAGATAATGCTAATCGTAGAAAGAATGCATTGAGTTGTCTGGGGGGTCTTTCTACAATAATATTAATCAAGAAACTGCAAGGAATCTAAAGATTATTAAATCTGCTGCCCACTTATCATTGAAACGAGCTTCAAATAGAGTTTTTAAAAAATGTGTAACTTGGTGGAGTTCGGAACTGGATAAAGTACAAAAAGGCAACGCACAATTTCGATTTCATACTAAACAAGCCAGTAGTCCATTCCTAAGAAAATCTGTGCTGATATTAAAGCTCTTTCCGGTAACCACAAGCCATCTGACTTTACTTTTTATTTTATCTACTACCTCTGGTAACTTATCTTTCTACAAACGATATTGCTACGGCCTTAATTCAGAAGTGTGTTCTTTATTTGTTCCGCTCTATCTTCGATGTAGGTATTTATCCCCAGTATTGGAAAACTTCGGCTATTGCACCAGTTTAAAACCCAACAAAACTGTAGGCGAATTAAGTTGCTATCGTCCTATATAATTTTTGCCCTGTTTGGGTAAAATTCTAAAGAAAATAGTATATTGCTAACAGATATCATTTGTGGAACCAAGATTGAACTAAGTTCAACATATAAGAATGCATTTTTGCGGTGATGCCAATCATAAAGATGAAAGCTATAAACGATGATTTCCATTCTAAGCATATCGGTTGGTAGAACCAAAATCGATTTACAGCGTCGTATCATCGCGATGTTGAAAACAAAATTTAAATAACTCTCATAGAAAACTAAAGAAGTGTACGCACAGTCATTAACTGAACAGCAAGTTGTGCAATACGGACGGACCAACAGAAACAAAAAGAATGTATTCACACATGGAAATGTCTGCTGTGCAAGCAAAAACCGGATCACTGGGTCAGTCAGTTGGTCAACAAATGCCCGGCGCATGTTCCTCCGGCTATGTGGTTCCTTTTATGCATACTATACCCACTCAAATCCCGATGTGTGCCTGAAGAAATTGACCTTCTATGATGCCCGGGGGGTGTTGATTAAGCCATCGTTGGTGCCACACAATACACCGCCATAAGCCACAGAGATTGCCTCCAACCGTGACATACATACATAAGAGTTCCAAAATAGAGGAGTAATGCTGCAGTGGTGAGAAAGAAGCACACATCTGCGCAGCTATTGATTGCATGAAGACGAACAGTGTGAAGACTATACAAGAGGGCTGATCAAAGGGAAACAGATGCTGATTGCGAAATCGCGACCACAATGTTGAAGGTTTCATTGTGTTTCGACCATGGACTTGTTCGCATTTGCAATGTTTCGATATTTCCGTTTCTTTCGGCAAGCCGAAAACCGGCTCTCGTTCGGCGATCCCCGTTTCGTTGCTGTTGTTTTGTACATAAACGCATGCGGCCGTTCATATTAAATTTGGATTGTATATATATTCTTATTTTTATTCTTTGGATTTATATACTCCTAAATGCATTCATATCTATATGATTTATTTACGATCTACCTGCTGATGTTATTATTAGTTAGTTATTTCTGATGATATAGAATTAATCACCACAGCCGATGTCAAGCTGGTTAAAGCTTCAGCTATTCCTGCCATAATCAGTGATCAGGCCACATCTACTATAAATCTAAAACTGTTGATTTAACGCCCAGCGATTCGGATTTTTATCTACCTTTGGCTAAACGACGTCCTGCAAGCGTCTCCTCTAGCATCAAAAGCAACCTCTCACCACGGATACGTTAGATGCAGTTTCGTACTGAAAGTGAGAAAAATATTAGCGATTCTTCAAAGATAAAACAAGTACAAGAGAGAGAAATTCATCACCTAATTATAATTATCTGTTCGCACTTCACTTGTGGGCTAATTTTTAATCAGTCGATAGGATTCCACTGCAAAAACAACAAAAAAATTAATACATTCTTACACTATTATTATTATTATTGTTAATATTATTACATTGCAAACAAAGACCTATAGATTTACTACTTGTTGACTGAATACTAGAGAAAAACTTCAGCTAAAAAAATAAAAAACATCAAGAAGCAAATGCTGCCGAATTTCACTTCATAAATATTTTAAAATCTATAAGCTGTGCATTGAAGTGTTAAAAATTTTCGTTTAATAATTTTAAAAAAATTAAATTTATTATTTTTTATATAATTTTTTTTCTATCATTAAGTTTCTACTACTCGGCGAAAATTTCACCTCCGCGAAAGTAAACGAAGCATTTGCTCTGTTTGACGTGCTCCATAGGAACCTCTGTAATACAACGCTGAAAACCGTCGCGCCGCCCGACAAAGCGTAATTTCGCGTCTTATAGTAGTGTTTTCAGCTAATCGCGTCATATCAAATGTAAATTCTGCCATGGTAATATCTTGTGCAGAGCGGCATCGTCTGGTACCGATAGTAGAAATAACAACAAAAGTTTTTGTTTCATTTTTATTTTACATGAAAGAAATATAATCTGAGTATCTTTCTAACTTTTCTGTATATATCTCATCTGGTTTCGCAGTTATAGCTCGTAGTATATTAAAAATTATTAGTTGGAATTATTCGAAATTCGAAAATTTGGGGCTATATCTTCTAAACCATACGAGATACATACATGTACATCGGTAGAAAATACCCAAATTATACACTTACTTACCTTACTGTATCTGCCATACGTCCTTTAATGCGTTACAAACAGAAGTACAAAGTCAATATACCCTCATCACTTCGTGTGTAGGGTATAAAAACGGAATGACAAAATAAATCTCGAAAAGAAGTAGTTGATTAAAAAAAGAGATTACCTAAATCGCACCTAGTTAATCTGCAGTGTATACCTGCTATAAATACACAATGGACTATGTTCAGATATCTCTATGTTGAGAAATTTTCTATGCAAAGTACTTTGATGAATAAATAAATAGGCAGCTATTATTGAAATATGTCCTCTACAAGAACAATGTGTCCAACCAGGAACACTGGTAGTAAATTTAAACACGTTTTCAACTGTTATTTGTTGTCTCTCTCTTAAACAGCTGTTTCCACTGGTTGTGGAAACAACCTGTTTTTTTCTAGCAGTTCTTGTTGTTTCTATACCGACGAAGTAGGCGTTCCGTATACAATTGATTTAACAGTTTCAATTTTAAAATACGTTTACAGAAAATAGGGAACTTATTTCGAAACCTAGTGAAAAAATGTCTTTCCAAAATTGGTTAACCTATTTGTGTAGAGCGGAGAAAAACTCAATGATCAGCGGAAAAATACGAAAGGTCTTCTACAAGTTTCCCGATGGCAAACAGATGGCTGAAGAGTACAGCATGGATACAGGAGTTGTTCAGAGACGAGCCTGGCGGAAGTGCAAACAGTTGATGGATGAGCCGGACTGGGAAACAGAATTAGGAGAGACGCCACAGCAAATTGGTGCTGGCGGCAGAGACGACGCCGATAATATGGACCACAGGAACTTTACACTCAAGGAAAGCAATACGGAGCCGATACTTAGCAAACGCATCACCAAAAAGAATATAGAATGGCGTATACGTAATCTTCCATACCCAATAGATGTGTATAAAGTCCAGGCGATGCCAGGAAAACCGTGTATTACTGTACGCACCACGAACAAAAAGTATTTCAAAGTTATTGAAATGCCGGAACTGGTCAGGTGTAACGTGAACGCCGACCAAGCGAATATATCGGTGCATCATCAATACAATACACTCATCATCACTTACAAGAAACCGGATATCCTTTTTGAAATGGAAGAACAAGTACTGTTGCTGCTCAAAGAAGTTGAAACGGAAACAGACATGGAAGACTTGTTAAAAGGGCTGTTGGCCAAGTAAGGGGGCGGTTACAAAATGCGCTTATATGTTCTGTGATTCTTTTATATGTTCTTTGTACAAAAACTTATCAGTTTTAAATTAAACTTTCTTCAGGACGATTCTATTTACTGAATTTCATATACTTCACATCCTATAAACATATATTTCTACACATTATCCATTCATTCAATAGTGTCGCTCTCATTCATGTAGTGTATTTGAATTTCTAAAATTTTCCATTAAACTATCAATATTGGCCAGTGCCGGTATTGTAAACGCATTAAAATCGAATGATGGTAACTCCAGAGGCGCCAGCGATGGAAAATCTTCTTTGTTGCCGTAATCGTAGGACACATCTTGTTCAATCATTTTACTAAGGGAAGCTTTCTTAATCGGAACAGGCTGCAGTTCACCCGCATCTACTTTGACCGGCTTCTTAGTCTTCGGATCTTGATTTTCCTTACTACCACGATGATGCTGTGAACCAAGCTGCATGCAGCTGAATTTTGCATCAAATTCTTCAATAGTCTTGTCAATAGCTTTTGAAATTGAGACGGCCGTCGCGCTGTTCTCTGGCTTGGACAACATCGAATTCGTACTGTCCGCCGCTGATGGTACGATTTCCTTCAGTTTCATGCGCTCATGTTGGTGTTTTCTCATTTTAATTTGGCGCAATTTTCGTTCGTATTCCCATTTCTGGGTGTTCAACACCTCGATGGACTTGTCAATTAGCGCGTTTTTGTATGCATCCTGAACGTACAGCAATGACGTCTCAATAGCTTTGTGAGCATCATCGTAGCGATGGTGTCGCAGAAATTTTTCGGCTCGGCGCTCGTGAAAATGGGCCTAAGAATTTGACATTTGAAAAATTTGTTTATAAAATATATTGTTTAGTTCAAAAACAACTTTCCAATATATTTATTTACCAAATTAAGTGGAGCACAATCCATGTTCCTGTTTTAAAACGTAATTAATTTATTATAATAAACACTTATCCCTCGCAGAAAATTTTGATTGCGCAGATTATTAATTTTGATTTTTCGTCATATCAACAAACGGAACAGTTTGCCAGGCTCTGAAATGTGTGGAACCTATTGTTTAGTGTTGCCACCCGTAGAGAATCGGAAAGAAAAATCCGTCAAAATAAGGGAACAGGAGTAAGGGGTACGGTACATTCCGGGGTACAGTTATCTCTTGACATTACTTTGTGAAAGCCCAACGAAATTATATGGTCAGTTTACTTTAAGGTGCTCACACATCGGTTATTTGCATTAATTTGAAAAGAAATGTCGGTGGATGAACATCAGTTATGAAGTGCGCAGATATTTTGTAATAATTATAAAGAAAAATATAGTGATTTTTTCCGCTTTCCATCAGATCGAGAATTATCGAAAGTTTAGGTGGAGTTCTGACAGATAAACGAAGAATTTCAAACAAAAAGCCGAAACCATAGAAGAATGACAATGACAACTTCTTGTTGAAGTTAGTATAAGAAGTGGCCTCGTTCTGCGCATGTACGTCACAAGGCATTTTTAAAATCACTAGGGTCACACGGTACAAATACCAAACTTTAGAAATGGTGTGAAAAGTTGGTTCAATGTTACTCGAACGCTCCGATTTCGTTGTTGCTTTTCTGTTCTTGTAGTTTTATATGGTAACTTCAACAACAACAGTCCTAGTCGGTATCGTATGTTTTCAGAGTTACATCCCTTTGAAATTCGAAAATTCGGATTATATCTCTTAAACTATCCAAGATACTTACATGTTATTGGTATCGTTGGAAAGGCATTTAAAAATCGTTCTTTTGTGTAAAACAATATTTTATTAAAAACGCTATATCGCATACTACAGCAGCAACTGTCTATCCACAACTAGTCGTTCTTTGAAAAATATTTCTAAGTTTTGTTTTAGCATAAGTTAAATTCCATTTCCTTTCCTTCATTTCGTTTCCTTCAATTTAGAAATTTCCTTTAAAGCATTTCTCAGTGCACTCCGTAATCTCCGTAAACTATTGTCTTTGCTTAGGAGTTCAATATTTTATATCAAAATATATATAAGTTAAAGTATACATTTTAGAGTTAAATATACTTATATTTTTTGTAAATTATTAGCTTGTTTACTTGATGGAAGTGGTCATTATAAAAGAGCTTTCTTAAATCACTCCCAACATCTTTACGATAGTCGTCATTAATGCCGAGGTCAACAATTGCATTTTCCTTGTCTTCATGCTCTGAATTCTTTGTTTCTCTGGCAAAACTCACACCAAATTGATAACTGATCTGATGGAAAGTAGAAAAAACTCTTATCACTAACTTTTTCTTTAACATTATTGCAAAATTTCACTTCATTACTGTTCTTCATTCACAAAGATTTCCCTCAAAAATTATAACTAACTAACTAAGTTATAACTGACAACAAAAATTGTCAATACGAATACTTTTGACGTCATTCGACGTTGCTGTCAAACGAAAAAATAAAACGGATCTGCGCGTGGCGCAACCTTCTTGTCTATCAATTTGACACTTGACTTCTATATGTATTTGAGATTTGGTTGTTGACTAGCGGTTGCGGTTGCTTGTTGC
The DNA here is from genome assembly GCA_949629155.1 of Myopa testacea. NCBI lineage: Eukaryota > Metazoa > Arthropoda > Insecta > Diptera > Conopidae > Myopa > Myopa testacea. Next base: position 30,671,456 of record OX451348.1, read on the forward strand.
GGAAAATTGAAAAATGCGAGTGGAAATAAATATTGTAAATTTTTTATTAATATTACACATTGCTATTACAGAAATTATTGATTTAGATGATAGGCTAAACGAGGAAGTACCAAAATACATATTTCGACTCAAAGCTTTCAAGACCCACATCCAGAGTTCTATGAGTTCTGTTTTGTTTACAAAATTTTCCGTTGCTCCACATCAGCGGGACAAAAGTTTACTTAAAATCATTTTTTAGATGCAAAATTATAGTAAAAAATAAGTACTCATCAATAAATACGTTTTAATACCAATTTGCAATACAATCGTGAAAACCACATCGAAATCGGTGCAGCCGTTCGAGAGGTAACTCTAACTGTAACTGATACCAATAATAATTTTTCCTTCTAAATAGATTACATTAGCCGTTCTGCTTTAAATGCTTTAACGTAAACTATCAATAATAAAAGTCATTTACACATAAGCGGAGCAATTGTTGTTTTAAAGCATTGTCGCCGCTGTTCCTGCCGATAAGAGCTACGGTCGCGATAGTGATAGACACGGACAGCAAAGAAAGTCAAGCTTCTTTAATTTTTTACAACCTAAAGAAATCAGCTTGAAGCATTTTTACCGATATATGTATGTATTCATATTCATGTTCAAGACTTTTAACAAAAAACTTTTATTTAAAAAAACGCAGCAAAAAGTCATCAAAATAAAGTGCACGTACACAGGCAGCATACTAGCACAAAGCTAATTTTCTCCGACCTGGCGAAATCGTTAGACCAGGCTAACTTTTTAACGCAAGTTTTTTACTTTCTTAAATTTTGTTTTAGTTTGATCGATAACCCTTTAGTATAAGCGTCGAAATAAATTAAAACGTAATCGAGTTCAGGCTTTACACAATACAATTTTATTTTATTCAAATAACTTTTCATATAATATATAAGTAATAAAGATTTAAACTATTATTGTTAGAAAATCTTATATTAACTATAAAACCGCTATAGTAATCAGCAGTTATGAGTGGCTGTTTTGAAATGAAAATGTACACATTTTACACAATCTCAAAAAAAGAAATAAAAATTATTCGTTAGTAAAAAAGAAAGATGTTAAATATATAAAAGAATAAAAAAACTATTTGAAATCATTTTACAGCATACATATTTAAATCATACATTTTACATATAACATATTTCAAAATATCATCATTAATAGATAAACAATACGGTGGAACATCAGTAGAATGATAGAATAAAAGAATTGTATTTTTTGCCAGGGAAGATCGACAATTTTGCTGGGATGTAAGTCGTCAGAATAAAAATTCCCCGGATTGGATGTGTTAATAATTTTAAAATCTTTAATTAGAAAAATCATTATTGATACTGACATAAATATTAAGAGTTAACTTATGCTACAGGAATAAATATTATTCAGTACAAATTGATTACACTAATCAAAAGTTTTCATAGGTTTCCCAATGTAAAAATTACGCCTACACCAAAAACCAACATTCAAACACCAAATACTGAAAAAATCTTCATCCTTACCTTAGTCCTATGATGATCATCACATCAATTAGATCCGTTTATCCGTTAAGTGGTGTGTGTGTGTGTATATATGTAAATAAGGCGTAGAAAATCAGTAGGTAAAGTTATTAAACGTATTGTATAGACATGAGTTTTATACATATAAAATTAGTTAATTCAGTCTTAGAAGTTGCAACATTTTCAATATATATCGATAAAACATCTAATCAAATTAGTGCAATAGTTTTTATTATATATTAATATATTTTAATATGTGCTTGTATATTTGTATGAATGTATGAGGTTTGGTTTTTCATACAGAATGATATTCTGTCTGCTGTTTGTTAACTTAACTGCTATAGCTTCCCAGTTGGTGTTTCGGTTTATTTCTTGTCATATTAAATAATTTATGCACATTTCAAAGTATATTTTATTTATGTTTTTGCTTGAATTTATTCAAAAAATCACTTCAAAATAAATTTGTATAAAAATGAAAGAAGCATTAACATAGTTTTTAGACGTAAATTATACGATTTACGGCGAATTTTCGTTCTTCTTGGGGGTTATTTTCTATTAACTCAAAATTCAATATAATTTTAATAATTATTATTTTATAATGGCCTCCGTAGTGTTGTGGATAAGATTTCAATGATTACGTTTTAGCTATTGCAGGTGGCTGGCTATGTTGTTAAAAGTTAAACGAGTTCAGTGTTAATTTCTTCGATGGGATCAAATTGCAACTGAGTTTCGTCGGATGCAGATTCCAGGCTTGCTTGACCAGGCTCATCTGTGAAGTATTGCTCAATAATGTCATAAGCCAATTTGCATATTTTCAAATTTGCATGGTTCTGCAATCTCTCAATTTTTCCGAGACCTTTGCATTCCTCGATCAGATTGGTGACTTCTAGAACGTACCTATCGGCCGTTTTGAGCATATTATTAAGTCCATGAAGCACAACATTCATTACTTGTGTGTCCTGACAAGATAACAAATCGCAGAATGCCGGAAATACATCCTCCTCAATCAGTGCAAATACCTGATCGCGATTGCCATTAATGATTAAATTACTGATTGCCCAGGCAGCCTCTTTATTCGTCTGAAATTCGCCCATGCTGAGGTTCTCAATGATTTTCGGCAAGAGGCCAACATTAATAACAGCCTGTACTTGCGATTCGTTACCGGCTGCGATGTTGGAGAGAACCCACAAGGCTTCCCTGCGTATTCTTTGCTTTGCATATGACAATAAAGCCGGGAAGTACGCGAGTGCATTGTAATTGAGTACAAGCTGTGTTTGCTCATCGGAACCACTAACAATTCTACCCACAGCGCGTAGTGCGGCCGTCAGCACTTTGAGTTCTGCATGATCTAGCAAGGGAATCAACTTTGGCACAACTCCACTGTCGATCACCATCTGGATTTGATGTTTGCCGCCGTGTGCCAAGCAGCTGATGGCCCAAACGGTGTCCACAAGAGTATTTGTGTCGGTGTGATGCATTAGAATATTAAGTGCAGGTAGAATCTCGTGTATGGTTGCAGCTGGTGGCGGTGGGTCCTTTCTACGGCATAGATTGGCAATAACCCAAGCAACGTTGCGCAAGAATGATATCGGGATATCGGGCTTTATGAAAGATAAAAGTGGTTGCACGACGCCATGTCCGATAACAAAGTCACGCAATTCCGGACCGTCGCCAATGATGTTGCCCAAAGCCCATACGGCTTGTTCACAAACATTGGGTTCAGGCGATGACAGCAGTTGAACAAAAAGCGGCACGGCACCAGCAGCGGCAACGTGAGTGGTTTGCTCCGAGTTGCCTGATGCAACGTTGGTCAAAGCCCAGGCTGCTTCAAACTGCAGCATGGTGTGATCGTGCTGCTTTAAACACTCTACTAATATCGGAAGTATGTCGTTTATAATTACATCATTTATTTCCGGATTTGTTTCCGACGACAATAATTTGCGAGCAGCTTGTACAGCAGATAGCTGTTGCTCTGGCTTCGATGAATCAGCAGCCGCTTCAGCTAATTTCTTCAAATTAATTGAGTTTGAAGACTGATCACCGTCGTCTGTGTTGGAATCAACATTGAGAACGTTGCGAGGTTTGAATATTGATTCTTTAGATTTATTTTGTCTTAGTTCAACTGTAACTTCATTGTGTATTTCTTCTTGACCCTTGCCTTGGTTTTTAAAACTCTGGAGACGATTCACATTCGGTTTGTGGACCGTCATTTCGATGTAATATACTTAATTTAGTTAATTCTTGATCGGTCTAGATGTTGAAAAAAGTTTATACTTGACTTATAAATTTAGAAAATTTCTGTTGGTTTCGAATTTCATTTTGAAAATATCCAGACGTCCGAAAATCCTCTATACAATTTCAAAATTTCAGTTTTCTTTGTGACAAAAAAATGTTAGTTTACTGTGTGACAAACGAGCGAACAAAAAATCTTAACTTCGGATTTTTGAAATTATTTTAATTTAGTTTCTAACATGCCATTATTACCAAATACTAAACTCAACAGAGTGTTTAGAATTAATGAGGGATGGGGCAGGGAGGGTCGATTTTTGACCTAAAGAAGGATGTGATCATTTTTAACATGTCGGCCGACCAAAGAAACTCCAAGCTGGAGCATGGGGGATCGATTTTGTAAACATTGATGCAGCCGCCATTTGTGATCCGTGGATTCTGCAGATCTCGTGCCATACCCACTGCCAAATAATAACGGCCATCGGCAGCGATGGAAAACTTCAAAATAGTCATCGACATAATCGCTGATTTTCTTTATTGGAATCATAAATATAGTCTGACCGTGTATTGTGTCCAGGCCGGGTATGTGCGAAGCCCAGAGCCCAAGGCCAGCTTTGGGGGCGGAGAAGACATCTTCGGGCAGTACTTCATTTATGAAGGCGTCTGCCATTTCATTGGCCAACTCTCGTTCATCCTCCCCAGCGGCCATTCCTTCTAGGATTGGGGCAACGAATATCGTGTTGATTACCGAGATTTTTTATGACAGATAGGTCTCAGAGCATATAAGAACACCGTAGGGACCATCGGTGCCACCGACTCAGTATTTACGAACAACGTGGTTTGAACTTAAATCTAATTCGTGAAATGTTACCGTTTGTTAAGTACGCTGTGCGGCTTCATTTGAAGAGAAAAAGATAGATGTACAAGGAATTATTAATTACAATATAATTTACGAATAGAATACTCGTCGCAAATCTCAACACGTTTTTAGCTGATTTTGAGTTCATATTTTCTTTCTCGCTCTCTGAAACAAATGTTTCTATCAACTCTGGTTATTTTTAAAAGAACGAAGTAGGCGTTGCATATACAATCGATTCAAAAATTTCATTCTTAAAATACTATTACAGAATATAGAGAACTTATTACGAAAATACTTTTGCTGAATATAGAGAACTTATTACGAAACCTATCGAAAAAATGTCCTTCCAAAATTGGTTAAACTATTTGTCTAGCGCGGAGAAAAGCTTAATGAGCAACGGCGTAATAAGAGAAGTCTTCTACAAGTTTCCCGATGGGAAACAGATGGCTGAAGAGTACAGCATAGATACGGGAGTTCTTCAGAGACGATCCTGGCGGAGACACAATCACTTAATAGCTGCGCAGGACTGGGTAACAGAATTAGGAGAGACGCCACAGAAAATTTGTGCTGACGGCAAAGGCGACGCCAATAACATGGACCACAGCAAGTTTACACCACAGGAATGCAACATGTCGCCAATACTTAACAAATTCAGCACCAAAACGAATATAGAATGGCGTATACGTAATCTGCCCTATCCAATAGATGTATATAGTGTGAAGGCGGCACTGGGAAAGCCGGTTATTACCGTACGCACCTCGAACAATAAGTATTGCGAAGTTATTGAAATACCGGAACTGGTCAGATGCAACGTGAACGCCGAACAAGCGAATATTTCGGTGCAGCATGAACATAATACACTCATCATCACTTACAAAAAACCGGATATACTTTGTGAAATGGAAGAACAAGTACTGTTGCTACTCAAGGAAGCTCAAACGGAAATCGAAATACAAGATATGTTGGACATTTTGTTGGCCTAGTGAGGGGGGCGGGTACACAATGCGTTTATTCTGTTCTGTGATGATTTTATATGTTCTTTGTACAAAAATTCATTCATTATTCAATTCTAAATTAAACTTTCTTCAAGACGATTCTTATTTCAGTGAATTTCGTATAACTAACATTCTATACACATATAAAAACAAATTGATTAATATACTAAGGGAAGCTTTCTTAATCGGAACAGGCTGCAGTTCACCCGCATCTACTTTGACCGGGTTCTTAGTCTTCGGATCTTGATTTTCCTTACTAGTACGACGTTGCTGTAAACCAAGCTGCACGCAGCTGAATTTTGCATCAAACTCTTCAATAGTCTTGTCAATAGCTTTTGAAATTGAGACGGCCGTCGCGCTGTTCTCTGGCTTGGACAACAATTCGAATTCGTGCTGTCCGCCGCTGATGGTACGATTTCCTTCAGTTTCATGCGCTCATGTTGCTGTTCTCTCATTTTAATTTGGCGCAATTTTCGTTCGTATTCCCATTTCTGGGTGTTCAACACCTCGATGGACTTGTCAATTAGCGCGTTTTTGTATGCATCCTGAACGTACAGCAATGACGTCTCAATAGCTTTGTGAGCATCATCGTAGCGATGGTGTCGCAGAAATTTTTCGGCTCGGCGCTCGTGAAAATGGGCCTAAGAATTTGACATTTGAAAAAAAATGTGGGATTAAAAAACAGCTCATTTACCAAATTAATTGGAGAACAATACATGTTCCCGTTTTAAAACGTTAGCCAGTAAGAGTGATATATTCGGCCTGACTAAATCTTAGATACCCTACACCTAAAAGTTTTGAAAAAATTTAATTGAACGAAATAGTTTTATTTATTCAAACTTTTAATTTATTTAGATTTTTTATTGTAGAACAATAACATTATAGAGTGAAAAACAAACTGAAACTAGAGGAAGTATGTGGTTATAAGGAAACCTACCTTATAATCACTTTTAATCACAGATGGGTATAATTTATTAAACCCATTAAATTTATTATTATACCCATCTGTGATTAAATGTGATTATAAGGTAGGTTTCCTTATAACCACATACTTCCTCTAGTTTCAGTTTGTTTTACACATTTCGTGACAAAATGGATATACCCTTAACCTTAAAGTGTAGAGTATAAAAATTAATCCTTCGCCGTAACTTTTGGTTTCGCAGATTATTACTTTTTTTGGTTAATTCGTCATATCAACAAACGGAACAGTTTACAAGGCTCTGAAATGTGTGGGACTTATTATTGAGTCTTGCCATCCCTAGAGAATCAGAAAAAAAGAACCACTAAAATATCAATTCCAAAAAAGTACTATCTCTGTTACCATCATTTCATTACTTTCTCCAATTACTTCTCTCCATTAACCGTAAATGATGAAGCACATCAAACAGCTTCAGCGTCAAAAAAGGATGCCGAAAATGTCTGCTATTCTTGCCATTTTTTCTTCAGCAAATTTGTGTTTGCTTTCCATATGTAACAATTTTCTTTGTGAACAATTGTGAAACTAATAATTATTACAATGGATTTTCATACATTATTCCAGTAGAAATAAAAAACAATCATTTTTACTTTTTGTTCGGAATTTTGGTTTTCCTTTGTTTGCATATTAAACACGTGTTTTTTGTTTAATTTTTTGTAAGAATTTGGCACGACTTCATAATTTTTGACGAAGAGTAGGCACATTTGCGAAAAAAGAGCATAAACTCGGCGTCAGTGAGAAAATGAAATCGATTCGATCGAAGCGTCAGAGCGTGAAATGCTCCCATAGGTTTGTACAGTAAATTATTTTTCGACGCTTACGCTGTTCGATGTTCTTCAGCACTTATATATTGCCTAACGCTCCGATTGTTGTAGTTTTATACGATAACTCCAACAACAACAGTTATGACCGTTCTCCTATGGTTTCGGTCATTTGAAATTCTTAGTCTAGTTGGAAGAACTCTTCCTAAATTTTGAATAATTTTCGATCTCATGGAAGCGGTAAAATTCAGGACCATTTCTATTATCTCTTTTCCACTAAGCTCCGTAATTAATTTCCTGAGTACAGCGACTTACAACACAATCAAAATAACCACGCTTGTTATACCATTTGCAAAACTTCTCTCGAACAAAAGCTCAATAGTTCTCAACAAATTTTTTTCTAAATGAAGAGATCGTTATATTGTAATTAATGTTATCAGTAACTTGCTTTTTTTTAAAGTCGTTTGTGCCACTTTGTGAATAAACGGGTCATATAACTATACTAAAAGCGATATTAAACAAAAAGCGAACATTTCTACTACTTTTGAAGCGAAGTAACTAAAATTGTTGTCTCGCACACTTACGAAAACCGACATTTAAAAAAAATTAAATCTTCCTTACTTAAAATTAAGAAGTTTTATTTTAGTTTGATCGATAAATTCAGTTTAGTGTAAGAGTCGAAATAAACTAAGGCGTAACTGAGTTCAGTACTTTACACAATACAATTTTATTTTATTCCAATAACTTTTTATAAACTAATTAAGATTTAAACTATTATTATTATTATTGTTAGAAAATCTTATATTAACTATAAAATAGCTATAGTAATCGGCAGTTATGAGTGGCTGTTTCGAGATGAAAATGTACACGTCTTGCACAATCTGAAAAAAAGAAATCAACATTATTCGTTTGGCCAAAAAAAATGTTAAACGTATAAATGAATGAAAATTCAGTAAACTATTCGAAATCATTTAACATCATAAGTCTAACATATTTCAAAATATCATCATTAATAAGATAAACACTATGGTAGAACATCAGAATGGTAGAAACAAAGAACGCTATTCTTACCTTAGAAGATCGACAATTTCGCTAGGAAGTAAGTCGTCAGAATAGTATAAATAGAATAATACACCCCGGATCGGTTGTGTTAATAATTTTAAAATCTGGAATTAAAAAAAAATTATTATTGATACACAACTATTAACAGTTAATTTAAGCTACATGAATGAATATTATTATTCAGTACAAATTGATTACACTAATCAAAACTTTTCATAGGTGTCCCAAGGTAAAAACTATAATCATCACGAAAAAAAATTATCTTACTTAAATATGAACAGTCCGAAGATTTCAAAAATGCATTCGACTATCGAGTAAATTAAATATACAACAAACTCACCTTTCTTAATATTAAGCAATCAGTCATGTAGCTTAAGCTTCCTTCAAAGACTCCAACGAAAAGCGTTTATAAAGCTCTGTACTTAATGAATAAATTAAAAAAATCTGTAAGCAAAAAAATATAAATGACAAATATTATAATATGTATATTTACAAGTGATCTTTTTACTTCTATTTAATAAAATTCAGTTGAAATTGTTTACACTAATCAAAGCTTTTCATAGGTGTCCCAAGGTAAAAATTACGTCATCACTAAAAACCAACATTCCAACACCAAATACTGAACAAAATTTTCATCCTTACCTTAGTCCTATGATAATCATCACAATTAGATCCGTTCGTCCGTGGTGTGTGTGTGTATATATAATATATAAATAAGGTGTAGAAAATCTGTAAATAAATTAATATATAACAAGCAATTATTAAATGTATTGTATAGACTTTCTGATATTCTTATACATATAAATTTAGTTATTCAGTCTTAAGTTCGGATTTTTGAAATCATTTTAATTCAGTTTCTAACATATGTGACTAAGGAACAAATGTCATCATTAACAAACACTAAACTAAACAGAGCGTGTAGAACTAATGAGGAAGTGAACATTTTTACACACTCTGTTCATATACAGCATTATAAAAAAGCATACAAACATACCTTAAAACGCGTAACGAGTGCGTATATCTTCTAGTTTTTTACAGATCTGACTGGGCGTCCGGAACATGTCGGCTGCAATGCTTTTTTGTTTCGCATAATCTATAGACAAATACTGTTCGCACAAATCACCATCCAAAACGTTCTTCACAGTGTAATAGGAACTGCGATAGCTTAAATGATCCCGTCCACACAGCGGTGGATTTTCATTGCGCATGTGCATTTCCAAGTGCTGGAAGAAATCGTAGTCCTCACGGCTTGTGAACGGCACAAAGGCTCCAACAGTTCCACTTAGGGTCGAATAGATGAGAGCCTCTGAACCGCCAGGAATGAGTGTGGCTTTCTGCAGCGACATGATTATCTCACCTACATGAAATGAGCAAATGTTTTCAGATTTTTGTGAGGCTCCCGAGAGTAAGCCACGATCCCAGAGCGATTTCGTACCCGTAGGATCCTCATCGACATCATCAGTTACGGAATGGGGCAGACGTTGAATGCTCATGTTGCTAAATTTATCAGCAATTGCAATTGTATCGTAGTCCAACAAAGTAGTTGCTGTTACCCAGCGCGGGTGTGTGTCATCAGCAAATATAATTAGCTGATTCTCAGCACGCTTGTAACGGACAAAGAATACAGACTCCTGCACATCCGACACATAAACGCGATGACCCATCGACTGCAGGTTGACAATTTGATAGGGAATATGTTTGTTTTCACATTTACGCAACATCTTTTTCTTCCCCAAATCATAAATGCGTAAGATACGCCCACAACCAGCCAACAAACGCCCTTGAAAACCACACAGCGCCCCTGGTACCTCTTCCATTTCAGTTCGATGAAGAAACTCCAAGTTGGAGCATGTGGGATCAATTCTATAAACATCGATGCAGCCGCCATTTGTAATCCGTGGATTCAGCTGCAGATCTCGTGCCACACCCACCACCAAATAGTAACGGCCATCGGCAGCGATGGAAAACTTCAAAATAGTCATTGACATAATCGCTTCATTTTGCGTTAATGGAATCTTAAATATAGTCTGCCCGTGTATTGGGTCCAGACCGCGTATTTGCGAAGCCCAGAGCCCAAGGCCAGCTTTGGGGGCGGAGAAGACATCTTCGGGCAGTACTTCATTGATGAAGGCGTCTGCCATTTCATTGGCCAACTCTCGTTCATCCTCCCCAGCGGCCACACGCATCTCCTCGGCCATCTGTTGCTTGCGGGCATTCTTCGTCTCTTCGGTATAAGCGTTGTGATCAGTCTCAGCTATAATCATGCGCCCAGTGTCCGGATGTATGACAAATGTGCGAGGCGTATACTCCAGTGGATAAGCGATCTGATTGAACACAGCACCCAGTTTTTCCAAAGCCAAAATACGCAGTGTATTTGTTGATATAGCAACAATGCCTTCGCTGCACTGTTCGCTGGAGAAACCAGATGCATATTCCAGAGTTTCATAGGAGAGTGGCGTAAGGTGGAAACGATTCTGATGGTAGTACGAGAGCCAGGTGCGACTCGACATCGCCAGTACAGCTTCTGAACCCTGCATTCGTATACGGAAAAGTTTTACAGGCCGCGAACCAAGATATCGTGTACGCGTATCAGCCAAATCACCCGAAATGGGATCCAATACAGTACGCAGTAAAACGCCATTGCTTAAACCAATGTTTAGATAAATAGTACCCTTGGAAGATATGTTGGGACGCTGTTCTCCATCCGCATCCGTTGCTGCCGTTCCGATATTGGCGCCTTCAGCATGGCCCATCTCAACCAGACACAGCGACTCGGCAGGAGAGGGCAACGCTTGCATAGAGCAGGGCGATAGACAGTCATTTGGGTCAAGTGAAATAATGCGCACCGTGTTGTCGGCAAGACCTACAGCTAGAAACCAGGATCTCTGTTCTCCTTCTGGTACCGTACCCAAGGCCATGCACATAATTTCAGCAGGCATCTCGGAACGTTCCGTATATTCATTCAATTCACCTGTCTGCAAAAAAATATACTTAAAGTTGCAGAGAAAGTAAGGATTTCTTTGTGGTCAAGGTATCTATAAAATCAGAACTGCAGGACACAAAGTGCCTCAACATGATTGATCTATTACCGTTTTTTGTCATCATTAAAATTTACGCAAAAAAGTTGATGGAATTTTTCATATCAAAATTAGTACAAATTTATAACCTTTGTGTTAGTTCAAAATTCATAATCCAGCTTTAAATTTTACCAAATGACCCATATTACGTTCTGCAACCTATTACAACATCATATTTTTTTTAACAATACTCCTTAAGCGCTGTAACTTAAATTCGTGAATTGGGTATTTTATTTGATCTAAATTTGCATTCAACAATTATGTTAATAAAATAGTAATTAAATCACAAAGGCTTCAGCTTTTTTTAGATCGCATGTTGAAATGCTTTCTTAAATTGGTGTCGGGGTTCTATTATATCAATCGTATTGAGCAATTCAACGCAAATTCTTACAATTTTCTTCGCGAATTTTATTTACGTTATTTGATTTAGTTACATATCCGTCTCTGACTTATAGAACTCGTTGCTTGCTTTTAATCTAACGAGTTCGAAGGTTATATTTCGGGGTTATGTTCATTTTTGATCTTTTAGTTTAAGGCTACTACTTCTACTTTGCATTTATTCTATTTTGAGGGTTATATAATCATGGACATAATGGATTGTATTTAACTTTCAAGGTATTTTTTAATAAAAACTACATTTATCTATTTTACTTTATCCAACAGCAGACTCAAACTAAAAATTCCACCACAATTTTAAAGTTTTTCTTAAAATATTTGTTTTAATTGGTACACGGATATCAAATGTTCCTTACCGCATCCATTTCGAAGTAGACCAATTCTCTGCCGGACAAAGCAATGACCACTTGGCGCTGATTGACAGCACATTTGGTAATGGACTTTTTCCCAGGCGCCTTCCATTCGTTCACACGTTTGTCAGAACGTATGTGTCGAATGCCATCGGGATACACTTGCACCAAGGCATCATCGCCCAACGAGGAACAACTCAGTGTGGGAGTTGTACCTAAAAAGCCGCTGTCAGTGACTTCTTCTACAGTCTCGCCAATGCTCAATACCAGGGTAGCATTAACGAATGAAACGATAATATATGCATCAAAATCGTCTGTAATTTTATGAAATATAAAAACGAAGATTTTTTTTAATACAATGTTATCACCGATTCAGATAATATAAATATGCAATTTTGACAATAAAAAATCAGTTAACCAAAAGTTTTAATCAAAGTATTTCAACTGAAACACGGTATATAATATATTCATCATGATCATTGTCAAAATATATATATTTAAATATTAACTTAACAAACTTAGAAATATAGCGCAACCTCGAATAGGCCCACAGAGTTAAAGGGCCCAGAGGCTTAGCTTTATGATGTGTGTAGTTGTTTTTCTTGTATCTTATTCTTTATCAGCCTTTTAGTCTGATTTGTATTTTTTTTATTTTAGAAATGTTGCCTTACCTAGATATGTATATATTTGACTGAAGAGAAGTGTGGAAAAATATTTGGGAAAAGTGTATTTTTAGAAAATAGGTGGAGGTGGTTGTTTGATTTTCACCCAACGCTTAATGCACACTATTCTTGTGTAATACCGCGCCGTTTGCGCATTGTTAAATTTTAACATATTTCAAGCTACTCGACAGTCACGTCGACCGGCTCACAGCACAAGTGTTTCTTTCTAACCGCCTGAAATAGAAGAAAACTGGTGTTTGATATTTTGTTTTCTTTCAGAAGGTTTTGTTTTGTTTTGTTTTTTTTTTTTTTTTTAATTGAAAAGTCGAAGTTATGAAACATTTATTTTTTCATACATTATTTTTTAATGATGTAAAAACTTGCATAAAAATCACCAGTTTTTCATTAAAACAATATACACAAACACTTAAAATGCGAGAACAATGAAAGTACAAGGAATGTTAATATTTAGAATAGAAAGCACAAGATTCCATGTACTAACATTTACAGATAGAATAAATCAAAACGCAAAACTAATAAAAGAAGTCTTTTTTACTAACCATCAATGCGTTTTTTCACAGTCCACACAGCGTTAGGATTACCAGGCAATTCCGACACAGCCATTTCAGACACCTCCAAGCCATGTCGTAGAACACGCATGGAAGAGCGTGGTCCACGACCACAGAGCATATATAACTGTGGAGTATCTTCGTTGGCCAAATCAGCGACTTGCGATGTTATAATTGGTGCAAACGAAGGCAACTCATCAACCATTACCAAGTTCTTCAAGGGTCGAGGGGCAAAGAAGAAAGTTTCTCCCTCTTCCAAAGGCATTGCAGAGCTAAATTCTGGTTCGTCATCATCATCGCCTAAATGTGCGATTTGATATAAATAACTGCAAGAGTAAAAAACATAAAATGTAAAATTAAAAAAAGTAATATTTTTATAAATCTAAAGTCAAACTTACTGGTTGCCAAATTCGCAGGCGACAAAAAGAAATCCTGTCTTCAACACACACATTGATGTTGCAGACGGTACTGTATCAAAGTACTTTAACTTAATCTCTGACACAACATTGTCATCAGTCTCCAGGGTGACTTTAAATATATCGCCCTGTTCCGTTTGTACCAAAAAGAAATACATGCTCTTTGTGCGATGCGTTGCCGAGCAGATGAATATCATGCCTCGCTCTGGATCGTCTAAATCGTTACGTCTTCTAGGAATGGGGCAACGAATATCATGTTGATCACCAAGATTTTTATATGTCAGATAGTTCTCAGAGCATATAAGCACACCGGAGGGACCATCGGTGCCACCAGGAACAGAAATAAGAAAATTTGCATGCTCTTCGAGGGGCTCAGAGTATTTACGAACAACGTGGTTTGAACTTAAATCCAATTCGTAGAATGTTAGCGTTTGTTGAGTACGCTGAGCGGCTTCACCTGAAGATAATAAGATGTTGTACAATGAATTATTAATTACAATATGATGCATTCAATTACAATATAATGCATTCAATAGAATATATTGCGTTGGGGGAAAAAGTATTCGGCATTTTTCTCATAGCTTCACTGTAAAGTGTGATAACTTCGAACCGGCTAGTCGCATATGGCACTTTTTTGCCATAACAGGTGATTTGTGAAAATTTTATTGAGTGAAATTTTCGCACAATGGTGTGAAAAGATTTGTGGTTTTTATAGCGAAGGTGTTGTTTCATCAAGACAACGCTAGGCCACGTACAGCTGTTTTGACCCGGCAAAAACTAAAAGACTTTGGCTGGGAAGTCTTGGTGCATCCACCGTACAGTCCTGACCTAACATCGTCAGATTATTTGTTTTGAGTTCTCTGACACTATTGCTGGGAAAAAATTAGCCTCAAAAGAGGACTGCGAAAACCACATGTGTCAGTTTTTCCAAGATAAAACCCCGGAATCCTACAAGAAAGGAATAATGGTTATATCCGAAATATGTCAGAAGGTAGTTCAAAAAAGAATGGGCCATATTGGAATACTTTTTCCCTAACGCAATAATTGTTGTTTAAGTATTGTTTGCAGCATATCAGTGAAGTATTTGGAAATGTTAAGCCAAATACCAATGGTTTAGAAGCATTTTAATATAGCACATACGAAACCAATCTAAAGGTGTGAAATTTCCTTATGTTGGTATGTCTAAGTGCCAACCGAATAAACGTGTAGGATACATGGACTTATTTATATTAATAGAACTAGCATATATAAAAAAATCTTACAAAACAAGAATAAAATACTAACCAGTTGGATCGCCATCAGCTTCTTCGTAGTCAATTTCAAGACATGCATATAATGGATTGTCAAAATCCACATCAACGCCAACCATGTGATAAGTTAAGGTATTCGATTTGTGGGCTTCCAAGGGCGACGAAATCGTTAAACGTGCTTGAGCATCCCGATTAAGAATATAGGCCAATTTTTGTTTACCGACAGCACCGATCATAACTGCCCGTCCTTTGGGATCAATAGCAAAGTATTGACCAGGTACGATGCGTCGACAACCAGACTTTCCAAATGTTTCCTGGTGTACTTTCTCAAGGGAATTTTTTGCAGGATTATATTCCAGTACAACGATTCGACCAGAATCAGAGCCAACAACAATGTAATCTTTAGAGATATGGGAAAAATGTTCAATTATTTTGAAACTTGAAATTAGCAACTAAAAACATATCTTATTTGCATTAATAATTTGTATCTCGGAGTTTCAATTCAATGAGATATGAAATCACATCAAATGCGACGCGAAGATTAGAATTATTCTTTTGCACTTAGACGCTGATTGAAGTCTTATTGAAGAACCAAACTTAGTAAGAAACCTCAATAGGGATTTGTGCAGATAAAAAAATTATTTTCATTTCTTGTGCTATTTAGTCAAGTTTTACAAGAAATTCGTTTTCTCCTAAAATCCTGCACCGATTGTGATGATATATGGTATATATATAATATATGTATAGAAAAGTAGGAAATTCCACTTTCTTCAAATTGAGATAAGTTTTGGGGTTAATTGTGTAATAGAAAAATTGTTTTTAGAAATCTAAAATTGAATTTTGCTTTAAAATTAACGTTTTTCGATAAGATGTTTTCACATAAATGAAAGAAAATTGGAGTACCTTTCTAACGGTTTCAATAGGATGTGGATATCTTGTATAGGTTCGGAGATATAGCCCCGACACTTTCAAATTTCAAAGGGCTCTAACTCGTAAACCCCACGAGCCTTTGTTTTTTCTACACCATTCGAATTCCCACAAAATTCAAATGTTTGGAAAAACTAAAAAAAAATCGGGCGAAGTGAGCTAAAGTAAATGTACTATTGAAATCATCAAATTGATAACATTTCAACATGAAAAGTTCTTGATACTGATTTGAACTAAGTAATTAAAAAATATCATATTTACACTACCTTTTGTTCCGCCGGTCAAACGAAACGACATCACTGCACGAATACAACCAAAAACCTCCGTAGACAATAGTGTGTGTACTTTGCCGGTATTAGCATCGGGACGTACCAACTCAAGCGATTTGCCGCGTGAGATGAGAACTTCCTGCTGCTTGCCACCAGAAAAGCTACCATGGACAGCGTGAGTCACGCCCGTGCCCTTCTGCAAGGTCAAGTTATACAAATACATGCTGTATGTAGGCAGTTAATATCCACCTTAAATAAGAAAAAATATTATGGAAAAGATTAGGTTAGATTGCATTGATGGAGAGATATAGAAAAAACTGTAGCTTGTGATTTTGTTCTGTCATATAATACCATGGTCACAGTAATGAATTTCGTGTTACCAAACGATGCAAAGTTGACAAATTTATAATTTAGCACGTTAAAATTGCGACCAAAGCGTAGACTTTATATTTTCTACGTCCCTGGAGATACATCGTGCGAAGAAATAAATAACTCAACGTATGTCGGACAAAATAATAGTAGGTAAATATTTTTTGTATAGTTTTATTTACTACCTTTTATAAGAATTGTATGAAATTGTCCACTTTCACTATGATGGCAACGGCTTTTTAATAAAATTTTTGTATCCAAGTGGACGCCATTACGCGTGGATTACCAAATTAATGTCGAGAGCACTTTCACGTCAACGCTTTGCCAAATGAAAATGGAATGAAAGAATCGAGCGTCTTCACCGGATATGTTGTTAAATGCTACCGTCATTTTGGTGTGAAGTTGGTGGTGATACAAAAGTTCTATATACTATCTTTCAATAGACAGCAATTAAAGACAAGGAATTTTGTCTTATTCTGACTGCATCCACGATAACTTTTGAATGACCCAGTTAATTCTATTATTTATTATTTGTTTTACTTACTTTTTCAGTCAGAATTATTTGCAGTCTATACTTTGTATACGAATTGTGCCGAAAACACATGTGCAATAATATAAATGCAACAAAGTGGTTCCAATTTAAATACATTGGTGGAGGGTTTCCGTGGGAGAGAAAAATAGAATAAATATGCATTCCTAAAGGACTGTTCCTATTATATGCCTACATTTCTGCATATAATTTTTAAATGTAAATATGTAAAAAATATGCATGAAAAATATTACTCACGATTTCCTTCTTATTACGATCAAAAATATTAAATTTTGATGCACAATATCATAGGGAAAAGTGTCAAATGGCCTGTATTGGAAAAAGTGGTCCAGTTAAAAGGTGAAATAAGTCTTGCTAATAAAAAGTTGTTATCTCCTTAACCAAGTGAGCTAACGTAGCGCATGAAGTTTGAAAAGACTTTTTAATGCCAATAATTATGTCCCAGACGTTTTCGTTAAAAACTTAACGGTAAAAGAGTTATTCCGAATACGTCATTTTGTCTTTGGAATAAACTTTGTTTTCTCCTAAACGAATACATTAAAGTATATAAAAAATTACATATCCGAATCGTTTGTTCTTTTACCTTTGAAATGGTATAATGCTGTAAACACATAGAATGTAGCTCAGCGACAATGTAGCTGTATCTTGTCAAAATTACACAGGCTCTTATGGAAAACGAGAAAAAAATAAAAAGTAGCCGCTGCCTTTGCCAATGACGGCGACAATTTTGGAAAATTTTCCAATTTTGTCGCTGTCGCTGCTCTTGTTCTCCTTCTCTTTATGATTGTTTACATGGTATTTAACATTTGAGTTAATATTTTGTGGCAAAATCGTACTGTGTGAGTTTTTATATGATAATTATATTAAATTAAGCTTTATTTATCTATTAGTTTTTATTTTAGAATCGATTTTGCAGATTTGATTTTGTAAAAATTAAACCAGCTGTTCTCTGCGGCGTCTCAGCAGCGCAGATTTTTGACAATTTGCTGAGACTGATGTAGCTGAGCTACATTTTATGTGTTTACAGCATAACATGTCATATTTACTACTTTCGTTTTTTTTGTATTTTAATTAATTTGGTAATTAAGAAGAGAAGTTAAGAGAAGTTGGTAAAAAATCAATCGTAGTGCAATACAATTCAAGTGTGGATATGATATGGATGTTTACAGGGTAAGAGGGCTAGCGGAAATAGGAGGCATCGCTTCTACTTCCCGAATTCAAAAAAGGCGGTTACCCGAGAGCACGACGCGGAGGAAGAGGACGTCTCCTTGAAAAAACTAATAAACGGTAAACAAGGTTAATAAAAATTTTTAATTTCTTTTTTCTTTAAAGGTAAACGTTTTTTAATAAATTGTTGTTAACATAAATGAAAGATAATTTGAACACCTTTCCAACGATATTACATATATATAGGTATCTCGCCCAGTTTACAAGATAAAGGCCAATTTTCAAATTTCAACAGACCATAACTCCAAATCTAGACGAGAGCGACAAAAATTGTATTTGTGCTTAGAGTTCCAGTGAAAAACAACGCCAAAGTCGGAGTGTTGCAGCTACCTGTGCCCTCGTGTATATTTAAATTCTACTTTGTCATATTTACTTGTTCATTGAACAATCAAAATATATCATGTTTGCCGTTTATTCACTATCATAAACTTTTCATAAAAATTAGCTCAGAAATATTTTAAGGTCAGCTGCAATAAAACAAAGATAATAGAATATTTCCAGTCTAATTCTCCAAAAATCGTTAAAATGTATTCTCGATCAATACATGGAAAAGAGCGCAGATTTAATCCCTACAACAGCAAACAATATTTTCGTAGTGAACGAAAGACTTTTTTGGAAGCTGGTCATCGTGGATTTTTAGCCACATCCAATTTTAAAGAAAGGTTATGCGTACAGGAATGCATTAAAATTCTCAACGAATATGCTGATGAGTTGTATGGTCCACAACTATTGGATAAGAATACAGAAAACCCTGGATGTGGACCGACTGCAGAAAAAACGAAGGATATTACTGATGAACAGCAACAGGGAATCGCCGATACTGCTTCCATCGGTGCTAGACGCAAAGTTAAACATGCCGCCAAACAGCATCGTTTCCATGCTGTGGAAACAACCACACCTAACTGTGTGTTCATAAAAACAACCCTAACCGATCCAGTTAAATTGGGTCAACATATTATATCTGATATAGCTAACACTGGAGAAAAAAAGACTCGTTTTCTGCTTAAACTTTTGCCAATTGAGGCCGTTTGCCGTGCAAATATCGATGACATTCTAAAGACGGCTGGCCAACTATGTGATAAGTACTTCCTAGAGAATGGCTGCTCCTACTCGATTGTATTTAATAAACGCTACAACAATGATATCAAGCGCGACGAAGTAATAAACGCGTTGGCTGAGTTGGTTAAATCGAAAAATGTGAACAACAAAGTCGATGTGACAAACCCCTCTAAATCTGTTGTGGTGGAAGTGATTAAAGGCAAATGTTGCATTACAGTTATTGAGGGATACGTCAAATATAAGAAATATGATTTGCTTGCTCTGACTAATGCTGGACCGTTGGATAAACCGTTGGAGTCCATATTGGAAATTCAGGAAGATTCTAAAACAACATTCAACGGAATGCCTTCAACTTCCACGAAAAATTAAATTTCAAATTTTTAATAACATTTTTTTCCATTCCATATTAATTTTGTTCTAATAAAATATATAATTAACTTACATACTTTTTTCAATATTAAGGAAGTATTATAGAATTTCTTAGCCTTCTGTATATATACATACAGTATCTTTGAAGGATTTGAGGAGAAAACGCATTTTAAAACTTACAATCACCTAAGTAAAAAACGAACTAATGCAGGGTGTAACGGACAAGGTGGTAAAAAAGCTAGGTCGTGTAGGTTGGGTCGAGACAAGAAAAATCGAATGGAGGGGAGGGGTCATTTCCCCCGTTTAGACAGGAGGGGCCCGATTTTTCTAAAAAACCCCGACTAAAAATCGAAAAAATATTAAAAAATAACGGTTGCACCGAAATCATTCCTAAATACTGAATTTGAAAGCCAAATATGTGCTTCTCAATCTCCTTTTTGAATTAGGTTCTTATGTTAAACACTTTTTGAAAAAATTAATTGCAAACTTCAAATTAAAAAAAAAAAAATTTGAAAAAACAATTTTTTATAGCCATTTTTTAAAAAAATTATATTTAGCTTAAATTTTCTTCAAAGTAGAAAATGCTGTATCGAATTGTAGAAAAAATGCTTCATATTGGAAATATCTATGTTTTGTAGTTTCTGAGAAAATTGAAAATCACTGTACGTGAACACTTTTTTCAGAGCCTATAATTTTTCCTTTCCAATGATATATAATATTTTGGTTTATCTCTTACAGTTTGGACCATATTTATGGAAATATTGAAAATTTGAGTTAAGTGCATATCAGCTCGATCATCTTAGAATTCGCTATAAAACATTAGTCTAAGAATACTATTTTATTGCGTAGTCGGCCGGCGTTAGACATACATACATACGTAACTAACTATTAAGTGTAACTAAAATTTAAGCGAAAAATTAAAGTAACGATTTCGACTTCACATCTTTTACATTGTGAATACAAAAAGTAAGTATAACATATGATATACCGTTTTAAAGGTTAAACAGATCTTAAAGGATTTTACGATATATACTTTTTGGAGTACCTCCATGATCCCATTTCCGAGAAAAATAACCCACTTTCATAAGGAAAGAGTCCACATTTATTCCCAACGACTCTCTGCACGTAACTGTACCTCATCTGGTTTAGGATATAGCCAGATAATTCTAAATGGCCACACCCAAAAAAGGAGTGGCTATTTCCGAGAATAACGGACAAAAGCAACGGTAAAGAAATTTTATCAAAATCCTTCCTACCGCGTAAACCCAAATTGTTCCGTCTTTGGTGCATATTTACACAGGAAATGAGCAGCTATTGTTGTGGTTGAGTTTGTTCATTGTTTTTTTACACTTTGAAAATGTGCGTGCTTTAAAATAAAATCATCACCAGCTATAAAAAAAATACTTAAATTAAGGCATTACTTCAGAATGGTTTTAATATTTATAATTTCAGATATGAGAAACTTCCCAGAGAGATTTCGACAAACTAAAAATGACTTTGAAGAGGAATTTTTTCAACTTAGGTCTTGCAGGGAATTGTTTGTTATCTAAAAAAGGGAATATATTTTGTATTAAAATTCAGCAAAAAATCATTAAAAACCAAAAAAAATATTTTCATTAAAGATGTCGATAATTGAACCAAAAAATTCAATCTTGAATTAATTTCTATAGTCTAAATTAAAATTTACATTATTAACATAAGGCCAAAATAAAACAGAGTGATGATAAAATGATATAGAAAACTTCAAAATGTCATAAACAATAACAAAATTAAATATATTTGCTGCTCATTGATTGGTACAGTTTCCCTTGCGTCCCTTGCGACACACCATCTTTCGAATGTCCGTCCACGTAGTTTTTTGACACTTTCGGAAAACTTCGGAACAAAATTGTTTGTGAATTTGTCAATTTGTGCACTTTGTTGTATTTTTTGGAAATAAAATTCACTTTTTAACGACAGCTTAGTTACAAACCAGTTTAGTTATCAACCATTTAGGCTCTCATTCTACTAATTTTCGATCATTCTGTGAATTTTATAGATTCTATGAAATTCTTGTAGTTTTTTACTAAAAGTACTGGAAATATTTTTATACTCAGGGCAAGCACTGCAATTCAAGACATTGTATGTACTTATTTACGTTTGTAATACGTTACGTAAGTTTTAGAATGCTTTTTTTTCTGCACTATAAAATCTCCGATTCTGATGAAAGCTTTGAAAGCACACAGCTTACTTTCAATGAAATTCTTGTAGTTTTTTTACTGAAAGTACTGGAAATATTTGTATACTCAGGGGAAGCACTGCAATTCAAGACATTGTTTGTACTTACTTACATTACGAAAGTTTTAAAATAGTTTTCTCCCACAATGTGGCTTTGTGTTCGTGGTAATAATTGCAGGGATGTTATCACTTTTTCCGAAAATTTCTGAAAGTGTCAAAAAGCCGTGGACGGACAAAATGTTTACTCAAAAGCACTGGAAATTGATTTTTAATTAATTAATTTAAATGAATTTAATAATAAAAAAATTAAAAATAAACTAGAATTATTTTAAATTTAAGTTTATATTAGAATTACAGTATTATAGAATTACATAATTAAATTGCTAAATTAAAAAATAACAACCCACCAAATCAACTATTCAATTTAATGTCCATTTAATTTTTTTTATTTTTGATGTTCAAAGAAATTTTTTGCCTTCCTTTCTTTTTTGAAAGAAGAATGCTTTGAAAGGTAAGTAATCTGTACTTTCTTAAAATTAAAAATATTATATAGGCAAAGCATACATTTTTTCTTAGGAAAATAAATATAAAAATATTATATAGGCACATACACATTGTATACAATGTATACACATTTTTTCTTAGGAAAATATTATAAATGAAAGAAAAAAGTACTAAAATTGTAAAAAATAATTTTTTTCCAAAAGTAATGGTTTTTTGACAATTTTTTTAGATAAATAAGAGGTACTTAAAATTCCTCTATAACGGTACCCATCCAATCCAGCTATCTTTAATAGTTTAGCAGTTATAATGATAAGAATTTCAATATTAAACGGACTATAACTAGATAGCCCTACGAAGCAGAAAATGCTTTCTCCTAAAATCCTGCACCGATTATGGCGACAAAAATAGCTGTGAAAAGCTAATGACCTCTAGTTTGTTATTTTCCACAAAATTATGTGGGTTAATTACATGTTTTACTTTATTAATTAGGCGGAAAAAGTACTGAAAATATTAAAATCGCATTTTCTCCAAAAATATGCACTTTTCGGTAAAATCTTAATTTACATAAATGAAAGGTATTTAACTTACCTTTCTAACGGTATATATTTATACTGGATATGTTCTATAGTTAAGGAGATATAGGGAAACTAATTACTTATTTCAAAGGGTTATAACTCAGGAACCAGGGGAGGGGCGCAGAAGATGGCCACATTCTTGTTGGGGTCTTCATCACAAGCAACTACAACAACAAAAAAACAACAAGATTGGCGATTCCGGGAAGATCCCTATCTTTTTCCTACTTTGTCACATTTACTTGTTCATTGAGCAAGCAAAAAATATCAAGTTTGTCGTCTATTCACTATCATCAACTTTTCGTAAAAATTAGCTTAGAAAAATCTCAAGCTTCACAAGTCAACCGCAATAAAACAAATTAATTTGAATATTTCTATTTTAATCCTCCAAAAATCGTTAAAATGTCTTCTCGCCCAGCACATGGAAAAAAGCCAAGATTTAATCCCTACAATGGCAAACAATATTTCCGTGGTGGCCGCAAAAATTTTTTGGAAGTCGGTCATCGTGGATTTATGGCCACATGCAATTTTAAGGAAAAGGAATGCGTACGCGAATGCTTAAACATTCTCAACGAATATGCTGATGAGTTGTATGGTCCACAACTAATGGATAAGAATACGGAAGACCCTGGATGTGGATCGACTCCAGAAAAACCGAAGGATATTACCGATGAACTGCAACAGGAAATCGCCGATACTGCTTCCATCGGTGCTAGTGGCAAAGTTAAAGATGCCACCAAACAGCATCGTTTCTTCGCTCTGGACACAACCACACCTAACTGTGTGTTCATAAAAACAACGCTGGCCAAACCAGTTGAATTGGGCCAGCATATTATTACTGATATAGCTAAGACTAGACAACAGAAGGCTCGTTTTCTCCTTAGACTGTTGCCAATCGAGGCCGTTTGCCGTGCAAATATCGATGACATTCTAAAAACGGCTGGCCAACTATGTGATAAGTACTTCCTAGAGAATGGCTGCTCTTACTCGATTGTATTTAATAAACGCTACAACAATGATATCAAGCGCGACGAAGTAATAAACGTGTTGGCTGAGTTGGTTAAATCGAAAAATGTGAACAACAAAGTCGATTTGACACAACCCGACAAATCTGTTGTGGTTGAAGTGATTAAAGGCAAGTGTTGCATTACAGTTGTTGAGGGATACGTCAAATATAAGAAATATAATCTATTTGAATTGGCTAATGCTGAACCGTTGGATAAACCGTTGGAGTCCAAATTGGAATCTCAGGAAGATCCTAAATCCGCAGATGTCACAGAAACTGAAGAGACTGATCAAAATGTTTCAGAAACCAATCTGAACGAAGATAAAAATGAAAATTAATTTTGACAAAAACACAAATATCCCAGTTTATAAAATAATTTTATGTATGTTTTGTTTTAATATTACTTTGTTTAACTGATTGAATTTGACTGAATTTTGTATGGACATGGAAGAGCACATTGCTTTTATCTTACTGCTACTTGTACCAAACCTTATTTTTACAATACATACATATGTACATGTATTTAAACAAATCAGCTTATTTAAAATACAAATGCTTGTTTAACAAAATGGAATTTTTATTTGCATGTTTTTGCAACCAGGTGAAATCATCGGATGTGCGTTTGAGTTGGCATGCAAGCCAGCTTGAGCATATGTTCTTAACAATCTTTACATTTTTGTTTTCTGTCTTTTAAGTCGCCTCTATTTTGAATGTATTTAATCATTTATACAAACTAATAACTAAATATAATGTAATTATTATACATATAATAGATAATAAAAGTTCCCTACCTCTAAATACTTATTATAAAGAACCACTAACACAATAACTAACAGCCTTAGAATTTTGGCGAAGAAATAGAATACATAAGATACAAAAATGACTATAAGTAAAGTGACTTTTCAAACTGCGAGAAAACTTATTATATAGCTTCATTATATTATTAGTCGAAGACTTAAAAAAATAATAGCAAAATTTTGGAAAAATACATTATTCGACGTGACATCATCCATTAATACCATTGTTTTGTTTTGTCTTTGTAAAAATGCTCTCAAAGCTTTGTATATTTTTGGTTTTGTTTTTTGATAGAATATCCATCATCATTAGTCGTCTTTACCTATTTAATCATTGCTGCTTTATTTTTCATCAATAGTAAACCCACAAATTTGGCTATTTTCTCGTATGCTGTAAACATCAAAGCAGCAGTCAATACGGTTTGCCATATTTTAGCTTCCAAACCACGGAATAAACCCTTAAATCCTTGATGTTGTAAAATGCTGAACATTATTTCAATCATACCCTTGGGTTGCTGCCGGTCACATTTCTTATACGATGTGGAAGTAGACGGACCCACGTTATACGCATGTGATTGATCATTGGCGTTGTTTCTATTGTCGCTGGTAGTAGCGTTATATCGGTGACGCTGTTTTGTTTGTACCAACTGCAATGGATACGTCAAAACGGTAGCAAACGCTTTCGCAATGGCACCAATGAAAAAGTATCCCCAACTGGATATGGCACTGCCTTTCCATTTTAGTACATTACGTTTTAGCATTTCGTACATCATGAACTGTAAAGCGGGATTAGATACTAAAATTAAGGAAGCAATGGTGCCGGACCAAAGACCACGTATTCCCTCGGTTTTCGCCACATAACGGAGTCCGGACAACAGACTTTGGTAGTGCTTGTTGTCTTCATCATCTGAACAGCTAAGGTTACGCATGCGCAAACGTGTGTTAACTACCCAAAATGGTGTTGTTGTAAGCACATTTATTATGCCCGCTATCATACCGAGCAGTAGATCTTTTAAAGCACTTTGTTGCACATTCCGCGAGCCTTTCCTACCGGTGAAAATCGCTTTCAAACTGTGAAAAGTGTAGAAATATACAAAGTTTGATATGCAGAGACTTTGTAACACGGGACCGAGACCGCGATAGAGCGATTGAAATCCTTCGCCGAGTACGATTTGTTTGATCACTTGCATGATGCTGCGTGCTTCGCCTTTCTCGATGGGATCTTCAACTGAAATATGTTTGTAAAAAAAAGAATAGAATTAAATTGGAAAAAACCAAGAATTAACGTAATTAATCAAAATATTACTCAGAGTTTTTGTAAAGACTGGAATAATAATAGTAAACAGAATACGGAATAATATAAAAAAAAATTGTATTATAATTGTCTAAATTTTATATACTTTTGAAATAGTGTTATATTTTCGTTCTTTTGTTTTTTCTTTGTTTTCATTTGCATTTTGCACATATTTTTGTGCATTTGTTAATTATTGCATTTTCTCTTTACTAATTAAATTCTTTATGACTTAAAATCAAAGCTGTTTAGGATTTTCTCGATTTCTTACCTTGCAGCCTTGAACGAACCGTATCCAATGGATAGAAAGTGCTCATGGCAATGCAGCCACCCTGTAAGACATAAGACAGGCGTATTAAATCTTTTATGTAACTGTTGAACTTCAAACTTCCTTTCTTACTACCCTCTCCCCCAAGGAAATTATAAATTTTAGAACCTACCGCAGCACCAGATACAGCATGTATCCATGACTGATAGTTGAACACCTCACTTAGTTTCGATTGTGCGACCATTTCTCAGCTCACCTGAAGTATTAAAGACTTTCTTTGTTTGCTGTTAAAAGCTTGATGGTTCCACAGTTCAATTCTACTGAACCTCATAGAAGAAGGAACGAGCAATAATAATAATGTTCTGTTTCAGCACTTTTAATGTAGAAAATACCTTTTTCTATCGATGATACTACAGTCGCAGCCAATCAACGACCATTAGCAACAGCAACAACAAGTAGAAACAACACAATTCAGAACTTTGAGCTTTCACGCTTGATTAGTTCATTGATGATAATTGCAGTAAATTCTTCGATATCTTAATGATAACATATGTATGTAGATAAGCTGCTAGAAGAATAAATAATAGTTTTTAACTTTTTTAAATTCATACAGTTGTGGTATTTATATACGAATCAATTTCGTAATGAATTATACTAAAAGAAAATTACCTTTTTTCCTTCCATTTGTACTGCGCAATAAATTAATAGAACGACTTACATTTCAAAGTAAATGTATTAAAAAAAAGTAAAGCGACTTAAACAAGGGGTGGAAAATTAAACAGCTGTTGCTTAACCCTTCTGCTTATGTATTTATTTTTTATCGATTCATGTATTTGTTATCGAGCGGCCAAACTTGTTGTTGTTGTTGGGGTCAGCGCCAAAAACAACAACAAAATTTGCCAAATCGTCAAGCTCCTGACCAGTTCCATATACAGTAACAGAAAGAATTAATTTAAATAAATAATCTAGTAAAAATGGTCAGACCTTTAAAATATATTTTTAAAAATGTGTGAATAATTTGTTGTCTTTTTTAATTTTTTTATTTTATTAAATAAGACTTCCGATACTATACTTTAGTTGCTTTATACTATTGACATATGGTTTGTTAGAGGAGAGAGGGTAGGAGTTGGTGGCTCCAAGCCAAGCCAAATATCAATTTGTCAACCGCGGTGTTCAACAGAGCCACCTTATGCTCCAAAACAATTTTAGAAGTTTATGTTGCATGTGAAGTGGAGACACGCCTACAAAGGATCACCAATAAAATCAAATTCACCTGTATGTTCCATTTCTGTGGTTAATCCTTGAGTGATTTGAACGGCCAGACCGAATAAATACCTGATAAAACAAATCGATACATTTACATTCAGATTACAAGCGTTCATATCCAAATTGTTTTCAATGCGAATATTTGCCCGCGGAATTAACACACGCTACAGCGGCCATATCAACGTTAGTATTATCTCTGATAAATAGTATACTATTTATTCTGTGGTATTATCTTTTAAATGAAAATGAAAAGTTGCCAGCCGTGAATTCCAGTTCAAGGAGACTTATGGTTTAATTAGTCCAGACCTAACGTAACGAGGCGACGGATACAATCTATCAAACGGCTGTCAGTGTAAAAGATTATTAAAAACATACTACAAATTGGCGTGACGAACGAATCTATTGAAATTTGGTTTCCCGTCCACCGAGTTTCGATAGCATTTTAAGTAGCGATCCTTTATCTTTACGCTTCCTATATTCAAGGCATAGAATAGACACCGATAGCTCAATTCAAGGCATAGAATAGACCACCCATAGCTATATAACATTTTGTTGATTTGTTAATAAGTTGGTTTCCTTTTTGTTTGTTTCTCAATTGAATAATCACTAAGCACGTTTACCACCGTCACGCCACGTTACATCACTTCTAAACTAATCTACTTCGGCATACCGGTCCTTTTCATATTAGCATGTGTATAATTTTAGTCATATTTATTACAATAATTAAAATACGTACATTATTTATTTAAACCTAAGATAGTTTTAAAAATATTAAAATTTAATAATACAAATTCATCTAAGTAAATGTTATAGCAGCTGGTCTATAAAGCATTTGGTTCTCCGTGGTTCCAATCTAGGTTTCTTCATAAAATTAGCTCCATTTTCGGCACTACTATTTAGCAGATGGTCTGATTTGCGTTTTAGATTCTATTGATTTTTTTGAATAAATTTTTGTTACATGGAATTAAATAAAATATTTAAGATATATTAGAGAAATATTTAATATATATTAAAGAAAGTGCAATTGCAATGGGGAAAAAAATAATAGATACCGCATGTTCTTCCTCGGTTAAAGTGGCGAAAACAAAGTTTTGTGGTTTCACTTCCTTAACGGAAACAGTTCCAGCTGTTCCGGCTGCATCTTTTGTGAGACCAACTAATTTTATAAGCGTTTCCTTGTCTCGTTCCAGAAAAGAACCACGAACCGGTTTTTTAGTAATTTTATCATTTGCCTTGCTTTTTGGTATTAAAAATGATGATTTTGTTGCATCCGCGCAAGTTGATGTCTTGGATGTTATAATGTTCAGCTTTTTAATGCTACCCGGTGCTTGTAACGTAGTGTTGCCAATTAACGTCGTTGAGTTTAAAATGCTTGTAACTGAAACATCCTATAAATTGAATTTGATAATATTTGTATGTAGAATAGAAATATAAACATTAAATATGAAAAATATAATAATAATTTCTTAAATAAACCTCTTTCGTGGCCTGCTCTCTCAGCATTTGATCTCGTTCGTATCGTATTTTACGCCATAACTGTTCATTTTCCTCATCTTCACTGTCACCTTTCTCATCCTTGTCCCCATCGCCATTCGGATCGTTTAAACTAAAACCATTTTCCATATTTTTCCATTTGAATTGACGCTGACGCCCAACACCGTCATTTTCTTCATCATCCAAGAGCATTTCTTTTATTAAGCGCACTTCACGTATGTCTTCATCTAGCATTTTACGTCTGTGTAAATTGATTTAGAAAAGTTATAATAGTATTGTAAAAACTATATAATATAAAACATCTTTAATGCATTCATACGCATGTATTTTTCCCAGTTCTGCTTGCAGTTTCGCCCGATCGAACTCATCTTCATCACCCAACTCAATGTCATATTTATCTAAATTCCTCTCATCTTCATCTGCGCTCCCCCATTCAGAATCCGAGAGTTCAGCTTCTTTTTCGAAGAACTTCTCTGCCTGCATCACACAATCCTTTTTCGTCATTTGAACTACTATTTCATTTTCCTCAGAATCATAGTCTATGAACGTTTGAGGTACACCATCCTTTTCATCCTCATCATTCTCCGATAGTTCATCCTCTTTGGCCGCAACGGTTGTTTCTTCATCTTCGCTATCTTCATCATCTGAGAATCCGAGCTTAACTTTATTTTTCTTTACTCGTTTTGTTAATTTTTTTACACGTTTTGTATTTTCTTCGTTATTAGTCACATTCATTGCATTTCCTTCCTCATCAGATGATACAATTTTTGTCATAAATTTCGGAGAAGCTGGTGAATTGATTAATTGACTATCATCAGCCGCGATCGCTTCTGTGGGTGTCGCCTACAAATATAAGTTATTAAATTCATATCAATTCGTTGAATTAAAATTGTATAATTTATACTAACATCTGGCTGGGAGCCAAATGTGCCAGAACATAATTCCAATAATTCATTATCTGCATCAACTTGCAGCACATTTATGTTTGATTGTGTTACTGGAATCTGACTTATAAATAACTCTGCCGATGTTTGTTGTGTTCCTTCAAATTCTCCTGAACAGAATTTTAACAACTCACTTCCGTGCTCAGTTGGATTTAGTTTTAGTTTATCTTCATTAAATAACTTTACAGAGCTACACTCTTCCACGACAGGTGTTCGCAGAAAATCATTTTCTTCATCAGAATCTTCTTCAAAAGCTTTAATTATGCGATTAGTTTTTTTAGGACAATCTAAATAGCTTTTGTTGTCCTTATCATCATTCTCACCACCGTTCTTATCATCATCATTGTTATCATCATTATAATTATCACCATTCTCATCATCATCATCACCATTCTCATCATCATTTTCATCATTCTCATTATCCTCATTATCAGATGATTCTAATTCTGTGTTGTTCTGTTCTTTATTTATATCTATTGTAGTTTTCTCGTTATATGATACCAAAGCCAAAGACATGGCATCTTCTTTGTCGCTAATGTCTTCATCATCATCGTCCAGTATTTTATCGTTCACAACATCAAATAAATTTCCTTCATCATTAATAGCGTTTTCTTCATCATCAATCTAATTAATTTGAAAATAATTGACACTTCGAGGTTTTCCCAATAATATTTATTAATATTTACCAGAACAGTTTTGATTTTAGTATCAGACTCGATTTCATCTTCGAATTCTTCTTCGCCTAAACATTTGTCGTATTCTTCTTCTTCAACGCGTTTTTCGGCCTTCTTTTTCTTCATCTCTTCGAGACGTTTCTTTTTAATGATTGAACGTAAATTTTCTTGCAACTTAAAATAAGCCGCTCTAGGTTTGGGTTCCTTAGTGGGAACCGAGTCATCTGTGACGTGTACATTGACGTTGGAAATTTCTAGCTTACCATTTTCAGTGGAAAGTATACTAAAATAAAGAAAATATTGTGATTTGATGCAACGTCCCTACATTTTTTGTACCTTAAAGTTTCGGATGTTTTGCGTTTTCGTTGAGCTTTCGCTGCCATAAAACGCTTGAGAAGAGTATCTACACCGGTCGACTTAACAACAAGATCGCCTGTTTCCAGGTCGATCATCATATTAGGATCACCTCTTAAGAATGGACTGTCTGGCAACTGCTTCTGATTAATGAGACGTGTTACTTTCTCTGCTGTTGTGGGCGGGGCAACCTCCAGGGTACTGATGTCTAATTTTGGTAGTTCAATGACTTCTGTTACTATGGGCTGAGACGTTAAGATTTGCTCGGCTTTTTCGGGTTCGTTTAAAATACATTCCTTCACAGAGTTTTTTTCTGAACTTTCTTCAATTATTACTTCATTTGGTTTTTCCAATTCTGGTACTAACTCAGCATTTAAATTAGTTTGAGGTTCATAGTCCTTAACATTCGAGTTATTGTGATCACTCGTGTTATTGTGATCATTTGAGTTATTGTGCTGGGATCCATCATCATCAGATTCAGATTTAAAAAATTCTGCAGCTTCTTTTGCACGTTCTTCCATGAGTTTTCTAAAATGAGTTGTTGAATTTTTCTGTCTACAATCTTTATCGAACACCTACGCATATTCTTCCAGTTCTTCTGCTGTCATCTTTAGAGGTTTGCCCTCTTTAAGGTAGCAACCTGTGGGGTTGCTGCCATCACGATTCAGTTGAGGTTTTTGAATGGTACGTCGCTTAAGAAATTCTTGCAAAGTATAACGTTTGGGCTTGTGATAAGGAATGCTAAAAAGTGAGTAAATAATCAACAGTGCAGTTGAGTATAAAACAAAAATAACTGTACCTTATATGAGCTTCACGATGCAGACGCTGTTGTTCACTCTGAATGGCCTGCATATGATCAATTGCTTTTTTAGCAGAAGACTGTAAGTAAATATGTACATAAATTGTATTTACAAAAAAAATATAAATAAACTATTATTCTAACTCTCATTGGCAGCTTCGTCTCATCCTTTCTTTTCGCCTCATGTTGAGTATCCAACGTTTCATTACCACTCTGTTCAGAGTTTGAAGACATTTCCGATCCGTGTTTTTTCAATAAGTTTTCCAGTTTCTCCTCATCTTCCTCACTGTCACTATCAACCAAACCATTGAATCGGCTTTTCTTTTTCAAACATTTCGTTTTCATTTTAGCTTGCGTTTCTGGACTTGACTCATCCTCCTCGTCACTCCCAGAATCGATTAACGTGGAAATTTTGTTTGTAAACTTTTCGTTGATGCCAGTCTCACTGTCCGAATCAATGATAGAATTTAACTTGCGATTCCTTGTGTGTTGACTGGTCTCCTCCCCATGACTGGATGGGTTCAATTTAAGCTCATCATCCCCATCCTCATCGTCCACAAGGGGTTTCGTCCTCGGCGTCTCATCGTCAACGTAGTTTAGCTGATTATCATCATTATCCTCATTATCACTGTCCACAATTCGCTTTGTTTTCTTTGTTAAAGAAATTCTTACATCTTCCGTTTCATTCTCGGACGCGGATTCGTGTAATCTTTGTTTACCAAACAACGCATCGTTGGATGCGAAGAGCTCATTATCATTATTGCGTTCACTTTCCATATCCACTCGAAGCTCTTCCTTTTGACCCACTTCGGTATGATCTCGGTTGAGCTCTATTGCGGCATTCGAATCGTCTCTTTCGTTTATTACTAAAGTTTCTTCATTTATATATTCCATTCTATTTAGGTCGGTTATATTTTTGCTATCTAAACAGTTTCTTAAAAATAGTTACTCAACAAAAACTTTCTTCACTTAAGGCGCCAAAATGTAGTCTTTGGCCAAAATATCAAAATAAAGTGAATTTTAAGTGCTGCCAAGTAAAACTATGTAGTGGCCACATTTAAAAACCATATTTTCTTTCAAGAATTCGCTTTTAAATCGGTACAAAGGATGGAAGAATTTAGCCTTAAATTTACTTTGGTGGACATTTTGTTGTTTTCTATGGTAATTCTAAAAATTCAGAATTATTGATATCATTTAAAAGGTATTCAAATTGTCTTTGATTTATGTAAAATAATATTTTATCGAAAAACTATTAGAAACAATATATTTTAGATTTTTAATGTTATCTTTTTCCATTCATTAATTTCTAAGTAAAATGTATAATTAACCAATATAATTAGCTCAATGTCAAGAAAGTAGAGTTTCTTAGCTTTCTAGACATATTTTTATTACCAGGATCGGTGCAGCATTTTGAAGAGAAAACGTGTTGTAAAGCTCATCTAATATAACTTTTACACAAATTCCGACGATATATACCTCTGTAAAAAGGTAAGTTTCTCTACTTTCTTAGTATTGGAATAATTATGTGGGTTAATCATACATTATAATGAGAACAAAAATTAATGAATGAACAAAAATAATACTAAAAATCTAAAGTTTAATTTTTCTCCAGAGCTGAACGGTTTTCGACAAAATATTATTTTTACATAAATGAAAGATATTCGATTACCTTTCCAACAATATCAATGACTATATGTCATGTGTGTATGTCATATGTATCTCGTAAAGTTTAAGAGGTATTGGTCTGAAAATTTGAAATTTCAAAGGGTCCGGAACTAGATGAGAGCAATAAAAGTTGTTGTTTTTTGGTCAGCGCCAAAAACAACATGGATTTATTTAGCGCACATAATTTTTGGTATTATATTATATATCATGATGGCAACGCTATCACTGACATCTACACTTTTGCTAAACCCAACTCTTGCATTTTATAATTGTCAAGAAACATGTGGATTTTTTATGCAATTTTAGCCATTCCAAACACAGCATACTAGGACACAAAACAAATTGAAATAATTCTGTAACTATACATCATGACACGAAAGAAGGGTGTTAGGAAGAAACTGGAAGTCGTTTTCGATCCACAAAAGAGGAAGTATGTTTCCTTAACTTTTACTTAATTCAGTTAAATAATGTTTAAAAATATAGAGAATTTTTGTCGGGATTTCAGAAGCGAAAGACGGAGCGAAAGAAGAAAGCTAAGGAAGAGCTAGAGCGCAGTATCAAAGCGGAACGTACGCGTATCAGACAGGAAATCAAGCATGGTCTGCAACACATGAAAAAGTCTTTCGAACCGTTAAAAGAACTAGCCGAAGAGGACAAAATTGTTGAGAATGAATATGAAGATGATGAAGTAAAAGTTGAAATCGTTGAACTGTCTACCAATGAATTGGCATCGCGCAGTAATCTATTAGGAGAAAATCGGGGGGTAGTGTCAGAAGAAAGTGCATCAGAACAAGATGAACAATCTGTCGACGAGGAATTGGAACGTGCGAATTGTATTCCTGGCATGGATCTCGATACAAATAACCACAAGCGAAAGAATAGCAGAATAGATAATAAGTTGGGCAACCAGGTAAACGAAGAAACAAAAATGTCTAAAGCCGATGTTACAGAGTTAAAGACGAAAAAAGAATTAGACCGTTTCAAAAAGACTAAAATCCTTAGAAAACTGCAAAAAAGCAAAGTTTTCAAACAAAAGGAACGGTTTGAAAAGACCGCTAATCAAAAGAAAGCAAAACGTGAGAAGAACAACACGCTAAGAAGTCTACCGAAGAATCAGCGTAACAAAAAGAAATTCGAACCGAGTCGTTATAATAAAGGACGTCTTATAAATAGGAAGCTATTGCGAAATAAACGTAGCGAAAGGAATGGTTAGATGATAACTATAAATGAAAATTGTATGATACAATTAAGTAAATTGTATTTGAAAAGATTGTGTTTATTCAAAAACAATAAACTGCTCTTAGCTCATTCCGTAGGAATTGATATTAATTATTAGTATGTTTTCATTTATCTCTATTGAGACATTCGTAAATTCCAAATAAAACTACCGGAAGACGTTAAAATATATATTATATAATATATATTATTCGGTTATTCCCAGTTACATTTTTTGTATATACATATATTCATGCACACACCATAGATGTGTATTCACTGTATATTTAAGCATTGTTTATTATTCCTTTTGTTTTCGGCAGTTAATAATTTACACTTCGTTAAATTTTGTTTATAACCTTTATTTTATAGCTGCATACATCATATTACAATCAGCTAACAATACTGTATATTGCTAGCTATAGCATAAGTTGCCATATAGCATGAGTTGCTAGCTGTAGGTAAGTTTTTTACGCAGTTCAATAGAATAGTTTAAAAAGAAATTTAAATTATAATTAAATTTTTAAAATTAAATCATTCAATAACTTAGTTATTTTAAAAATACGTCTACAGAAATGTTGCATTTATTATTTTTGCTTGTTATTCTCAGGTTTGGACAAATTCGTCCAGTTTCTTTTTTTAAAAATTTTATTTTGACGTTTTTTTTCTGAAAGTTAATAAATTTTGTATTTTTTATTCCATTTTTAAATCAAAATTTGTAATATTATTAATTCTGTTGATTAGAAGATCAGTTTGAAAAGGAGTTAGATAGATAAACTAATTTCAATGCATGTATGTACTGATATTTGGTTTTGAACTAAGTTATTTTAGTTATATTATGTTGTAACATTTTTTTAAGTTCTTAGAAGTTTTTGTTTTATTTGAAAATCATGAGTTTAAGTTCATTTTTGCTACATTCTTTTGTGGGTTTTTATATACTATTAAAAGCGTCATTAATAGTTTTAATTTACAGTAGGTTTTTTTCTTTTTCAATTGAAAAAGGTGTACTAATCAGAATTGAGTGAAAATAATTCGTTTTTCACACACTGTGTTAGTCCACACAAATAAGTTAGTGTTTGGTTGGTTAAATGTATGTACATTCTTAGGAACTAGCTTAGCATCTATCATTAAATGTTTTATTTAAACTATAAATTTCAGTAGTTTTAAGTTTACTCGAATATAAGATTTATTTAAGTTTGTTTCTATGCAAACTCACATATAAAATACACTATACAAGAAGTGTGAAATATACACACCTTTTATATTTACGAAAGATTTACTAACATACTTGTTGAAGTGATTTTTATGGATGTGTTTTCGTATTTAAAAATGCGTTTCCAATTAAAATATTCATAATTTCATATGCGTTTTAAAATGAATTGAAAACATTAAAATTTTGGTTAGAGTAACAAAGAGAAAAAAAAAAATAAACAATTATCTCTAATAAGAAAAAAGGAAGGAGGTGATTCAGAAGAAACACTTGCATACGAAAAAGTAACAAATTTATGAACCTCTCGTCCACCCCCGCCCACGCTTTTAGATACGAAGCAACCCGGTTAAGAACTTGTCACACCAATACACAAGCACATACACATTCACACACACACACATACGCATACACACACACACATCCACACTTGTTAGCATGTGTTTCATTCAACATTCATGCAAGTTCACGTCTACGTACAAAACTAACTAATAACAGCGACAACATATCTCGTTGGTAGTGTTGTATCATGGTACATATGGTAATGATGATGATGGTTGTTACCACTTCCGTAGTTGCAGTGTTAAGATGCACGTGGGTGGTGACCGTTGCTGTTGTTGTAGTTGTTTCCGCCGCGATGTTGTGTTCTCTGATATTTATAATTGAAGCGCCTAAAAGCAAAACCACCAGTACCACCACCGCCTCCCCTGTTACCACCCTTATTTCGCTGGAAGTGATTGCGGCGGAAATTTCCATTACCGTAAAAGCGCTGCTGTCCTCCTCCACCACCGCCCTGCTTCCAACGACGTTGATTATCCTGCTCTTGGAATGGATTATAACCTGGTGTAGTTGTACGCATTTCCTTGTGTGGTCTGACTTTCTTCTGGCGACCACGATCCATTTCAAGTTCCTCCTCCTCCTCCCAATCGCGGCGTCTCTGTTGTCGTTCTTCCTCTTTTATCTGTAAATGAGGAAATGAATTTGTTGTGTTATTGAAATGAGAACGCATTAAAGAAGCATGAAACAAAATTTCAAATATCAAAAAATTGATGCATTTGTATTTAGGAATGAATGAAGAAATGAACTGTTACTAATACTACAACAACAAGTGTACAAGTTACAAGTATAGAAGAAATGAGTTTTTGAAAACCAATTCGTTGTTTTTGTGTCTGATTTTAATGGCAATAAAAATCCGATATTTTAACGAACTTTTTTACAAGATGTTTCGTGATGTTACAAGAACACGAATGAAAATGAAAAGAGAACAACGTGTTTTAATGTGACGAATATAATATCATAAATTGCTGTAATATAATGTGAACTATATTAATTTTCAATTCAACATAGATGTTTCAAAATATTTTCTCTATAATAGTATAGGAACCAAATCTAAATCGATAGAGGTGGTGAAGCTAAACTCTTCTATACACGCTACGCCTCTTTCTGTGCATTATAAACGTAAGTACAAACTCAATATATACCTCCATCTATGTTTGCAGGTGAGATATCAAGAGACTGAACTAAAAATGGCTATTTTTTTCATCAAAAATACGCACTAAAAGAAGATTATTCGACTTGAAAGAGAATTTAGACTTTATTAAATTTCCAAAACTATTCAATTACCTGCGTGCAACCCAGCCATAGAATACTTTAGTTGCTTTGTATACGTATTTGCCTTTAAAGTACATACATACACAAAGGTAAGAAAGGTGAGGTGAAAACAAATAAATACAAATACTCGGCTGGCGCAAATGTAAACCAATTTGTCTGCACGTTGAAAATATTCAGAGTGACCGACCGATCCAGTGGGAGAGAGTGAGAGATAGAGAAACGAGACAGAATCTCGTTGAAAGACGTCGGAATTATTTCTTATTTATTCTACGTTGCATATCTTTAAACGCATTATCATTGAGCAAAAGTATTTTTTTTAAATATTTTTAAAATATTATAAATCAAAGGAGCTGTTGTAAATATTGTCAGTTCTTTTTTTTATAATTATTCCATATGTATATGTATGTACAAGCAAATAAAAAAAAGCTTGTTATATTTTGTAAGGTTAAACAAATGTAAGGTTATGTTTAGGTGAAAACAATTATTCAAAAGTTATTTTGCATATATTCGGCTTGCTTTGTTTTGTTTCATTGCACACCCGAGAACAAAGAAGAATAATTTTAAAAACGGATATTGAAACAAGAAAAAACAACAAAAATACTATTAATAATAGCAGCTGATAATTCCATTGCATTCCTAATACAAAAGACAAAATACTATATATCACCATGACTATGACGTACTTTTTGATTGGTTGTCAGTCTTGTCCTATTTACTTTTTAAAGGCTAAAGTACATTTATAATTAAGATCGTAATCATCACAATCACACAAATCATCTGAACGGGGCGCGTGTGTTCGATGGCTTGTTAGAAATTTTCCACTGAATCTGTATCAAAATCGTGCTCTGAACTTATACAAGAAGAATCCTTGTCATTTAATGCTTCTGCTGTATTCGCAACATTGCTGACGATGTCATCTTCTAGCCGTTGCTCATCTACCAAATCATTATTCTATGAAAAAGGATATTTTCGTTTGAATGATTTTGTTCTTTTTCATATATGTACATACATATCAAAATAACAAATAATAAAATTAAATACACAAATAAAAATAAAAAAATAAATAAACCAATAAAAATAATCTTCTGAGTGAAACACATTGAATGCTTAGGTGATGAATGATGCGCATAGCTTAGAAAAGATATAGATTTGGTAAAATTGTGCACTTTCTGAAGAGTCAATCGTCAATTAATATGCATTCCGATAGAAGACGTGGAGCTCTTTACAGATGAATTAATTAATTAACAGGCCAGCACTTTACGGAAGGCAATGTGATGACTTGCTTGTTTGCTTGCACTGCATTTTCGTTTACGTTATATGTACATATATGTAAATTATGAAGTATGCGTGTACAGTTTCTAGGAATACCAGCCACCATGTAAACTAATGTTAGCTCGTAATAAGTAATGTGTAATCTCTTAACTGCGCTAATTTACGATTTGTGAAAACTCACCTCCTGTACAAGCGATGATTCGGTGCCATTCCAAGTAAGAATGGGTGCTGTGTATGGGCGATGCGTTTGTTTGAGAAGTTCCGAGACGACATTATCGCAAACAGTATCGGCTTGGTATCCGTTGGCACGAGCTGAGAATGAAGTGTTTGTGTATTTTTGGGAGTTTGATTTTGGACGTTTGGAGAAAAAATCGTTCTTTGCGGAATTTAAAGCGAAAGGATTGTTAGGATTTTTGTAGCTGGAGCTGTTGCTAGTGGATGCCTTGGCTACTTCAGGTGAAGGCGTGTCACTGGAGGTGACTGCTTGCAATGGTGTTACTTGCCAGATACCGGTTTTTGTTTTAATCACTGGCGGTGAGGGTGGCGTGGAATGAGATGGCATTAATTGCGGCTGTTCTTCATCTGTTTGCAGGTGTAATTCGTCTTCGGTGAAATTTTTCGACTCCGCAACATTCTCGAGAGGTCCCACCAATCGTTGTGCACAGAATTGGAAAATCTTTGCGGGTGATGTGCTTGTTGAGACCGATCTGTTTATTTTACTACTAGAATCGTTATTGTTATCCGTGTTGTTGGTATCATTATTACTGTTGCTATTACTATTTAAAGAATTACGTTTATGAAAATTAAATATTTCGTCAATTGCATCAGTCTTTATTCTGTCTTTAGACTGTGGGTTGCTTTCATTTGTTGTTGTTGAAATAACTGATTTTTGCATTTTAGCCGATCCGCCATCACTGTTATCACATGGAGATAATGAACCTGAACGTTTGCGTGAAGTTTTTATGCATTCCTTTGATGTTGATGTTACATTAACTATCTTTTCTGTTTGTTGTTCATCATCATCGTCATCGGATGCAGTTTCATAAGGGACGAGACTCTTTTGGGAACTCTTTAAGAGTGTCGGCTGAACGTCATGCGATAAAGGTTGCGATTGGTCAAATAGCTTCGGCATACTTGGCAGTGCGTGTTTAGAATTGCAATTTTCTATTAAGCTGTGTTTCTTTTGCGTTGTTGACGAGCTTACTTTAGCGTCACCATCGTCAGAGGAACTTTCGTTGCCATTTGAAACTTCTGCAATGTGTCCTTTATTCGGTGTGCTACCCAATGCAGACTTCGAATGTGTAGTCTCTTGAAATATACCGGTCCCCGAGGGGAGACCGTTTTGCATTTGTGAATTGCAGTTGCTGCTGCTGAGAGTTGGATTGGTTGGCGATCTTGCTGTTGTAGTCTTTAGTACAGAAGCGTTGTTGTTCTTAAACATTGTTATCTTGAAACTATTGTTGCCACTATGGAATGTGGTTCCCATTAACCTGCCGCCATTCAATGGAGAGGAATTCGAGTTGGCGGTGTTGTTGTTGCAGAAGCTAAAAGGCGTTGTTGATATTCCTGTCATTGGCAGCTGTGGTCCTATAATGCGCTGTGGACTCTGGTTGCCATTGAAGAGGGCTGGTTTCAGGCCATCGCAGCCATTTACTTTCTGGTAATTTTCTTTGGATTCCGAGCCTACACCACTTACTTGGGTGCTGGAGACATTGTGGCGCACAGATGCTGTATCAATCTCGTAGAAAATGATGTATGCATTTGTACTGCATACACTCTGTACCGAAATTGGACGGACGTAGCTATCATCGTAGTTGTAGTAGGTGCCTGACTCAGTCAATCCGATGGCAGTGTAGTGACCACAATGCTGCGATGCACCGAGGTGCGTAACCATTGCCACTAATTTGTAGGTCAATTGTTCGCCAGAATTTTTGCGAGAGGCAAACTTTGTTAAGTCTAAGCGCGGTTTTATGGTGATTTGTTTGCTTATTTTTGTACCGAGCATTGAGAAGCGTTTCAGTTGTATACACAGCGCTATCGGAGCGCGCTCTAAGGAAAATTGCTTGGTCGCGGAAACCTAATAAAGAAATATTAATTTATTATATATAAGTACATAGTTTAAATGTAGCAAAAAATAGAAGATACAGAAGTAATGTTAAACATCAGTTTCCGATTTCGCGTATTACGTATAGCGCGATCGCACGACAACATTAAAATCAAGTAAAGAAATCTACGTTATATGCAATGCTATTATAAATTATGATATGAGGAATATAATTTTAAACGACGTTTTGAATTCGAAATTACTGTACTGTACTTACCTTTTTTTTGCATGCCTCACATTTGTACCCCATATCCTCGAGCCTTTCGAGTGAAAAGTAACCGTCCAGAGCCTCTTCTACTGTGTCTGCTTTGCGTATGTCCAGCAGCAAATCTTGAAAATGCTGGAATGTAACTGAAACATGACGGCAGTTCAGACAACGGACCGCGGACCTCAAATAACCACCAAGTATTTGATTAAGCGGTGTTGTTTCTTTGCTGTACTGATCGAGTTCCTTGTGGTTGCGGAATCGCGATAAATAACATTTCTCCATGGCCTCAACTAAGTAGCGAAGAAACTCGTGCGCGTCCTCCTGACGTCCCATAACCAAGTGTTTGCAAATCGATTTTAATTTAGAGTAAACGAAGTATGGCCGTATAGCTGACTGGTTGGATTGTGCAGCTTGCAGTGTCTTGGCCATGGCGCAAATGATGCAACTGGTGTCAGCTGTGTCGCAGCGATCCATATGATGTGTATCGGATATCAGCCAGTTCGCCATCGACGGCACATGAAAGATTGCTTGTAGCGTCGAATTTAAGTAGCACGTGTTGCCAACATTCATCATGCCAACACCAACTTGCCATTTTCGCGAAGAGTTCTTCCATCCAATGCGAACGTTTTCGCGCGGGTAAAGTATGCATTTTGGCTGGGGCAACTCATAATTGGTTTTCTTC
Organism: Myopa testacea; assembly: GCA_949629155.1. Lineage (NCBI taxonomy): Eukaryota > Metazoa > Arthropoda > Insecta > Diptera > Conopidae > Myopa > Myopa testacea. The sequence goes on from OX451348.1 coordinate 30,713,501, forward strand.
GAATTATTTCCATTTCCACCTGCAGATAGAGAACGGCTATGTCTTGATTTGTGTTTTTTCCCCGTTTTATTGTATTTGAACGCTTTTGGATTGAACCAAAAGTAGGCATATATAAAAATTGGTTCTATAAGATATTTATAGAGTAACCAAAGCAGAAACACATCTACCACATGCATATGCATTGTTAGCGGCTGTTCTACGAACTAAATTCAAAAAAATACGACTGACTGAACTGAATATCAAGAATATTAACAAAAACAAATATGGCAATGAAACGTAAAAATGTATTTGAATTGTTGCTGATAACGCAGTAGTCACTGAGAACTGAGTGGGTCGCATTTTTCATTGTTGCCAGCTTTAATATGCTCTGAGAAGTGGGAATTCGGTGGAATTTTTTTATTGTGGGAATTTTTAATGTTCGTGTAATTTTTTCCCCAACAGTATTTGGGAATTTTTAATTGCTGTGAAAAAATTCGACAAAATTCCCACTTGGGTATATATAAAATGCTATCTACAGTTTTGTTCAAAATGTTGGCACAAGTCGAGCACAGTGGGATAAGTCTTTTTTCTTGTTGGAAGTGGACTTTTAAAAGGCATTTCTCCTAAATCCCTCAGCCGATTCTGATGATATATATATCTATAAAAAGGCCAGACACTCTACTTTCTTAATATTCTGATAAATTCATAGGTCAATTATAAATTTTACTTAAAAAAAAATTTCAATTTTCTACAAGAGTAACCGATGTTCAATAAAATTGTATTTTAGATGAATGAAAGATAGTTCGAAAACCTTTTCAAGGACACCAATGACATGTAGGTATCTTGTACAGTTTAGAAGATATAGTTCTGAAATTTCTGGGGAGGGGGGGAAATAATCGACAAACGCTGCTCTATGAGAATAAATTTCTAGGGTTGATTTTGCAAAGTAAGCAAACTGGCTTAGAACTTTCGAACATCGATCAGCTGAACAAGTGTTTCCATTCGAAAACTTATTTTATTTTGATACAATACACATCTGTGTAGTCGCCGACAAAAACAGCCTTTGTGTATGCGTACAGAATTGTGTGTGAGGCTATGTGGTTTTGGTAGAGAATATTTTTGTGTACAATATTTATCTCTTCCTACCACATTAGCTGTAGAAAGAGACATGGCTAAGTGTTCTAGTATTTTGAACTACGGAACAGAGTTGAAAACTGTGAAAACTAGAAAGTATGCTAGTTTGAAGTTAAACTCACAACAACAATTTCAAAGGAGTTTTAAGTTTATCAATTGTTTTCGGTGTGGAAATTAGTTTAGGCCTAAGCCGAAGTAAACCCGTTTTATGGAAACACATTTGTTCCAAAGGTGGGCGTGGCCCGCTCACGTCAAAGTGTAGGGAATTTAAGATTCGGCCAGGCCGACTATAGCACTCTTTCTGGTCTTTTCACGTTTTTAATTATTCTTTGAAGATCCCTCTCCCACACTCCTGCATAATCGAGAAGTTAACCCTGCATTAAGTTGAATAATACAAATTTTTTGTTTATAAGAAATACATACGCGAGCAATTTTCGCTTAAGTTTGGTGATAATAAAAAGACTGTATACTAAATAAATACAAAAAACCAACAAACGTATCTGAAATTCGAGCTTTACGAAGTATGAATCACTTTTGAAAATTTATGTTTTCACTGGGCCTTCACACATGGGATGAATAAAAGTAGTGTAGAAAATCTATACGTGAACATGTTTGTGAATTGTTCGTCAGTCACGCTAAGTAAAATCGTGTACGACTATGCATTGGTTTTGTGCAGAGTTCATGGAGGCGCGAGCTTGAAGAATTTTCTAATGCACGAATCCCTGCTCATCATATCCATTGCCAACAAACGACAGTTTAATGCATGAATAATTGTTATCGTGTGTGAAGGGCCACTGGGAGTAAAAAGCTTTTTAATGTTGTTTACATGTGCAAACATAATGAGTTAGTGAAGTAAGTAATTAAGGTAAACTGAAAATTAAATTTGCCAAGTAACGATATAAACAGAAAAATGGAAAAAATACATTCGATTCCTTCACAAAATTTTTTTAGATTATAGCTGGCAACGCTATGGACTTTATTACCCACAGTTACATGAAAGCAGAGCTGTAAAAACGAGAATTCAGAACGAAATGACACGCACACACAAACATACAGGGTAATAATTGCAAACTCACCCGTGACAAATCCATTCACATTGCCGCCGTTGTTAATGCTGTTGCTGCGACTGACGCAGGTTGTTGCGGAATCTTTCTGAAGACTGTCTCCGTTACCATTTTCAACATTGCTGTTGTGCCCTGTTTTGACAGTTGGATTTAGAAGAATGTATTTGGCCTTAAACTTTTCCAGCACCGATTGGCTGTAATCTGGCACTTCTTCGTATTCAATTTTTCCGAGTAAAATTCGCTTTGCCGATGCCACCAATTTGCTCTGCAGACAATCGTCATCGTCGGCGTTCTTATCCATTTTTATGTCTGCGCCGTAGCCGACTGAGCTGCTCAGGGATTCCCGCAGCGCTGCATTGACGTTGGCCGTGGACTCACAGACCACAGAGACTGGCATGCTACCGGTTGAGGTGGGCGTTTGCGGCGGAATTTTGATGGGTTTTATTCGTGATGTGGAGGGGCGAGGAAATGGGAATGATTTGTGCGTGCAGTTTTGGAAATGAACCAAATTCTATGAATGCGATATCGATATGTATTCTTTTACTACTGCTAGTCTGGCTTCCGTGGCCCAGACACTAGTTTGCTCTGCGTCGCCGTTTTCTTTAATCGTTGTTTTGCCAGAATTTCGGACTTCGTTACGACTCAACACTGCTGTTTATTGCGCGCAGTGTTCAATGTTGCTTTGGTAGTTTTCGTAATTCTTATCTTTACTTTTTTTCACCATCACAAGAACAACTTTTTCAATACGAGTTGGATGCGTTTTTTTGTCGGTCGATTGGACGTTTCTTTCTCATAGCCGGAAATCTAATGTAAATGTGGTTTAGTTCGACGCAAGTGAACGCAACTTCGAAATTTTTCGCGCGTAATATGTATATTTTTACTTGTGAAAATTTCTCACGCGATCAAATTGTTCATTGAATCTCAATTTTCTTTTCCTATGCAGCAAGAAATTTCTTTTCTTTTTCTCAGATCAAACCAACTAGCGACATCGACGTTCACAACTCGTTGAAACCCAACCACATGTATTTTTTCTCGTATTCTTTGCTCATCACAAATGATTAAAGCAAGCTGGCATGTATTTTGTTTTCCGTGTATGCAGCTGTATTTGCAGGTGCGAGCGAAACAGTGTAAGGTATTGAATTTATTTGGTTTTGAAAATGGCGACGGAGAGTTTGTTTTGGTTTAAAGAAGACTGCTTGACATCTCGCTCGCACTGTTGACCGGTGTACTGTAACGAAAGGAGTAAAATGTAGCGTTAATTTTTAGTACCAACCAATGCTGCCAAGTTTATCAGAAAGTCAAGAGACTGGAAATATATTCGATTTGGGTCTTGGATAAATTTTTGTCAGGTGTGCACGATTTCTGTGTCCATTACTGTGCTAAATTTCGTAGCAAACTTAATTTATAGTATTTTCGCCATAGGTAGAAATTACTTTCGAAATTGTGACAATTTCATCTGAAATGGACAATTTCATCAGTTCGTTGTAGGCATTGATAATTCCATTTGTGTGTTTCCTAAATTAAAAATTTTTGATAAATATTTTCTACAATTGTAGTTGCCAAACGCACTCATTGCTGCGAACTCAATATCAATTTAGAACACATTTTAGAACAAAATCAGGGCTAATTGTAGCTTTCTGGTCAATTTTGCTTCCAATTTCGTTGAATTGAGATATGGTTTTACAATAATAATAATAATAATATGCCGAAGTTGCAGCAGTACTCAACATATTTTATGGGCCTGGAAGTTCATTTAGTCAAGAGGTAACGTGAAGTGACGTATCAGCTGCTCCAACCTATCTTACGGCTGGCACTGTAAACGATTATTGAAATCATATCGTATATCCTTGTCAAATTTTGGATCGAAAAAGATGCTAAAGATGCCACATCGCTGAAACCAAAGCCAATTTGAGAAGGCAGGGCTGAAAATCGTTTCACAATACATCATGATTATTGATGTCGTAACATGACTTTCCAAGATATTGCAATTTGGTATCTCTTACGATTTCTTTTGAAACTAGTTTAGACCGTTCACTCAAACTAATTAATTATTTGCTGACTGGCCTATTATATGACTACGAAAGAAAAAAATAAATTAAAACCCTTTAGAGTAAAGGAGAAATTTACAAAAATTGTTGCTATTTACACTTTATTTTCTTACTTTTCTTGTATTTCATTTCCAAAAATTCTACTGAAATATACTTTGGTGCGAATACTTCTTTTACTTTTCCTCCTATTATAATCCAAATGTATCCATTTTTGGCCATCTTTACTATTTCCAGCAGCTCGATGTAGTGCACTCGTTAACGAAGCCACTTCCATTGATCACGACATCGAAGTGGCCCATTTTTCCGTGCGCCTTATCGAGAGCAGCTTCCACATTAACTCTATCAGTAACATCTACGTTTATGTTGAAAACTTCTGCTTCGTTGGTTGCAATACACTGCAGTTTTTATAGTAGCTGCGGATCTTCTCTTAAATCCAACACAGGAAGGCATACAAAAGGAGTTACAAGACAAAAGAGTTGTCCGTGGATATACTTTCACTTTTTATTATAATTCTTTGTTAACAAAGACTTTAAATTAGTGACAAGGAGCTTCATAAGTTGTTTGTACTTAAAAAATATGGTAATGTCGGGTATAGGAAAAATAATGAGTATTAAAATGCGAATGAAAAGTGTTTAGTTCTTCCGACATAAAATATTAGGTACTTATAACTTTTTATTATTTACCAGAATAAATTATTAATTCCAAAAATCAAAACTCACTTTTCTTTGAGTGCCCTTTTTATCCCTGACAGTTTTTATGTGTTAGGTTTTTATAATTTTAGGATTTCCTAGTTTAGTGTTTTTGCTTAGCACACTTAATCGGATGCGGATACGACTTATCTGCTTGGTGGAATTCGATAAAAGAGACTTCTGGACTGGACAATAGGTCAGCGTGTTGAGTGGGAGCTCTTTGGTCCTCGGTTCCCCATCAGCGACATCCTTCGGATTTGAATTTAATGGGTCCACAACAATTGAGTGTATAAAGTAAAAATTAAATGTAAAATTTAACAAGAAAATTTGCTCTCTGGCATGCTACACTACTGCATGTCTATTATTAGTTTCTCAGCACTCAAATTATTTAAGATTTTTGTTTATTTCAGGTTGGGAAAACGTTCGATGAACCTCACGGAACACTTATTCGCTTCGATAGAACGAAGAGCCACCGCAAAAGAAACGAATAGAAACTCTTCACTTCACTCTTCAGCATATTTTGCAAGAATGGAAATAAAAGAATAAAAGGTCGCTAAAAATAAGCTAATAAATTAGGGTTTAAGAATAAAAGCATCTGCCTACTACTTTATAGGTTCAAACGTAGGGGCAGGGAAGAAGCTGTCACTACTCTTCTGAGCCTCTTTTAGGTTATGTTGAATAAAATATGTAAGCGACTTTTCAATGGTCGATTCTACACGATAACCACAAATGCTGCTCTTAATTAATACCGTCGTTAGCTCGATGTTTGCACCTGCCTCAAGTTTTATTAGTTGCGTTAACAGAGGTTGCACGGCATGCATATGCAAATCCGGATTTCATCATGCGGGTGTGCGTGTGTGTGTGCGTGTGTGGGTATGCGTGTATATACGAGTAGATACTACGTATTTCACATGTTAATTGCTAGTGTGTGCAAATCTAATTAAATATTAATTTAGATAAAAACACACTTGAAAATTATCAAAAAGCAGGCACACACACATACACACACATAGAGCAATACATACATAGTATGTGCATATTTAAAGTGTATGTGTATGTATACCAGAAGCCATGAAGGTGTACAAACCAACCGGAGCATAAATGAAATTAAAAGTCAACAGGATTTCTTTTGCTTTCAAATTAATTCATTTCATATACGGAGCTATTTTTGGTGCGAAACTTATTCATTTCCAAGGCGATCAAAACCAAATAAAAAACAAAATCTTTCACTTTTCACTTGGTTTTATTAGCAGTATATTTTTGTGGCTTTCAATGAATGCGTCAGAACTTGAAATTAACGAGAAGCAAAAATTATTGAAAAGAAATGAGAAACACTTGAAAATATTCTTTTGTCATTAATAGTAGTTAAGCCGCATTGATTAATTTATAAGTCCTTGAAATAGGGTAAAATTTAAATAGTGGCTGCCTATACTTTGTATATTATTGTCACATTTTCACAACGAGTTAAGACAGAATTTCTTACATCATTCAAGAATTGATAAAAAAATTTAATACTTTAAAATTGTAACGTGTTGTAACTTTGTAAAGATTTGAATAATTGTTGTTAAAGTCAAATCTAGAAGGCAATCAGAACCGTTAGACGCCCTCCGAAAAGCTCCGAAAAAACTATTGTAATCTCTTATAAATAGAAACGATAGAATTCACACGAGAAATCTTTCATTACAAAGCGATAAACTTCTTCTTCATTCTTAATTCTTTTTCACAAATATTGATTCTTTTTTATTGGCAAATTAACACCGGATTCGAGGTCGGTCGGCATTTCTTAATGATTAATTTGCATGTCGGTTTTCAATTCATTGTGTTTATTGTATTTAATTGTATTCTATATCATTGCGTTTTTATTTGAACGTAAAAAAGCCGCATGTAAATGAATTAAACTAAGAATAAATCTCATTAAATCATTTTTACAAATCATAATCATCAGAAATAAATTAAAGACGCAAAAATGCAAGGTGAGAAAACGGAAGACGATTTGTTGTTGTGGCAAAAATAAAGAAATGAAAATGTAGCCGATACTTTAAATATAAGTTGAGAGAAATTCGGGGAAATGAGAAATGCGAAAATCAATAAAACACAAGAGATGAGAAGAAAAAAACCCAACGCAGAATATGAAAGTAAACATCAAAAGAAAAACAATATTAAAATATTTTCTGCTTTCTTCTTGCTTTCGATGAAGTTTCCACAACTTTTGAAGACTTCTTTTATTTAATTTTATTTTAGAGGATTCTTATTACTTTTTTCGATTTATTTTAACCGCAAAAACCACTTGAAATCGCTTCTGCGAGTGCTACGAATTCACGTCTGCTTAATGAACTGCGACGAATCTCCTCAACTTGGAATCTTCTTCAAATAGTTTAGTTAATCGTGCTTAAGAATGTGGCGTCAAAGTAAACTTGAATGTAATTGAAAATGCATTTAAATTGATTTGATGTTGTAAGTGTCGAAAAAGGCAAAAAGTCCTTTAATATGTTTATTGAATTATTATAGACAAAATAAAGACGACGAGATTTCAGTTAGAAAACTTAAAATCGAAGAATGATGATGATAAGAGGATGATAATGATGATGATAATGATGATGATGAGGATAATGTGAATGCTAAGGATGAGGATGATGAGAATCATGGTGATGAGAATGAAGAGAAGGAGGAGGAGGATGACGATAATAAGGATGATGAGCATGATGGGGATAATGACGATGATGAGAGGATGATGATGATGCTAAGGAGAGGATGATGAAGATAATAAGGAAGATGATGATGATGAGGATAATGGGGATGCTAAGGATAAGGATAATGAGGATGAGGATAATGAGAACGATGGTGATGAGAATGATGATGAAGATAATGAGGGTGCCAAGGACGATGAGAATGATGGGGATGGTGATGATGAGGGTGATATTGTGATGTATATTGTTTCTAATAGCAAAGAAATCTCTTTTTATTCATTTGAAAACGACTATAAACTGTATACAATTTCTAACAGAACTTCAACCATTTATAAACATGATTGTTCTCAAGTCTCATTCTGAAGTCCTGACAAGTAAGTCCGTAAGTTTTAACGTTTACGTTTATGTTCTTAATTGAAATGTGTTTCTATTTATGCAAACTCCTTGAAATTCCTCTGAAGGATTGAACAGCATGGAGTCGTGTACGAGTGCGTATAAATTCTGAATGGTTACCGTTGCAAATCAAAGGTTTCAAGGAATTCCGGTTGCCAACGGATTGAGAATTACAAGTGCGAGCTAAGAACAACGAACGAGGAGTCCACACAACAACCATCCCCGTCATCGGTATCCTGGCTAGATTGAGCAACAGTAAAAGGAATTTGTTATCCTTGATTATCGTTAGCAGCGCATCCTTCACCCAGCTTCGCTTCTTCTCGTCTCGTCTCGTCTCATTTCGCTTCGTTTCATTTCGCTTTACGTTGCCTTACGTTGCTTTACTTTAGCCATTCACTTTGCTCAGTCAAGTGCTCATTCTTGTTGTGACAGCAGATATTCAAATTTTACAACAACAAAAACAACAACAACACCAATAATCACTGCTTGCATAAAGGAATCCTGTTTCTTGTTTGGGTTTGCGTCTTCTTTGAAATCCTTTTAATAAATTATAATTTTCTATTGTTTCATTGTTGCTGTTGTTGTTGTTGTTGCTGTTGTTGCTGCTGCTGTTGTTGTTGTTGCTGCTGCTGCTGTTGTTGCTGCTGCTGCTGCTGCTGCTACGTTGAACTGTTTTTTGAATGATATTTAAATTGAGTCGTCACATCGCATCGCATCATCAGATTACATCGTTGAGATTTAATTATCGTATTTAATCATCGCACATCATTTCTGTGCGATATCGATTATTATGTACGAGTATTTCAACTGATGACATCTTTAATAACACTCAACAGTCAGCGAATGATATAGAAGAAGAAGAAGAAGAAGAAGAAGAACAACAACAACATCATTATTATTAATATTAATGAAATACGAGTAGAAAATTCTTTTATATGCGAGTCTTCTGCTTTCTGCGTTCAACAACCGTTTGTGTGTATAGTTTTATCCCGCTCTAACACATTACTTCAGTTTAATCGTGCAAAAATTTCATGATTTGATTTCGCCTTCAGTTAATATATTGTACAATTATTTTACATCAGATTGAATGAAAGTAGATTTCATAAAAACTCCAGAATAAAGAAAAATTAGTTAAATCGTATTGTAATTTTTGAAATTTATCGAGTTTTCAATTATTAAGTTTAGGAGGGGAAGAGAGACCCAACAACTCCTTCGTTATCTGTACTCTCTTCCTTTCATCCTCTCTTCCGCTCTTCCTCTTCTTAACCATCTTCTGTCATTGATTTCAGTTGATTTGTATGAATTCGCGGTTTTGAGGATTTCAGGTTTCGTGTTTCGATTTCCATTTAATTTTTATTCTCGATTGAAATATGAATTTCAGTTGATTTTGACATAAAAATTCAATCAAATTCAAATGAATCCATCGGAAATCATCAACATTTTCCTTTCATGAAAATATAACTTTTGAACTCTTGTTCTCCCTCCCTCCCTCTTCGTCTCCCTCTCTCTCTATCTCTCTCTCTCTCTCTCTCTCTCTCTCTCTCTCTCTCTCTCTCTCTCTCTCAACCGCTCTTGTTTTCTGTTTTTGTTGTTAATGCCACTGATTGTTAAATCAGTTGTTCTTGTAAAGAGCTTTAATTGGCTTGCATAAAAAAGTCTTTTATATTGGAACAAAATAACAACGCAAACAAAACGAATAAAAAAAAAAAAAAAAAAAAAAAACAAAAAAACGAACAAATACTGCATCAAAACATTTTCGGCGACAGTTTGCGTAGTCTTTTTATGCTGATCCGTGATAAAGTGGACTCTTCTCATTACAATCCACCGCCCTCCGCATTCCTTCTATGCGTACAGTTTTCCTTCCCGATTCCTTGTTGCTCTTTGATTAGTTTCCTTATTTATTGCATTAATTTTAAATTCTCTTTTCACGAATGTCGACAGTTTAAGTGACTCATTAAATGTAATTAAAGAGAATCGTATTATTACGAGAATCGACGTTTAAGAGGACTCACCGCTGAGGATGGTCGCTGATTTCCAAGTGAGGTCGAGTAACAAGCAATTGCTTTCTGTACGATTCCCTTGGAACGGGCTCAGATGGGCAGTTGTACAGCTTCTCCACTCGCTGTTGTAATAAATTATTAACTCTACTTTCTCTTAAAGTTTTGTTCTTAAGTTGTCCATTTTTATGCATAGAAATGTTAAAAAAACAGAATGCAGCACTGCATGCATCTAAAATACACATGAGTTTTGGGCATTAAGTAATCACCAGAGAGTGCAAAAATGTCAGTAAATAAAAGGGGCGAATATTAAGGAAACACGAACAACAACAACAAGAAACAATACCAATTTATATGGGTCACTAAAATGGAAAGCTGAACGAAGAAGAGCGGAAGAAAAGAGCATTGGAACAGGTGAAAAATTGTAGAAGAGACGCCGTCAAAGCAATCACACTGAAGCACCTGAAGAAAGCTTAAAGGACTTTTATGGTGCGAGAGAGAGAGAGAAAGAGAGGAAGAGAGGGAGTTAGGGAGAGGGAGGGAGTTCCGTTTGTAACTCAGACATGAGTAACTGACAATTGAAGAGCTTGAGCATGTTATGAATGATATTGTACACCACACTCCATCTCTCACTCTCTCACTTTTTCTCTCTTTCTCTCTCTCGCTCTCTCTCTCTCCATCTCTCTCTCTTTCTATCATTCTCTCTTTCAAGTGCTCTCTCAGTATCTTTTTCTCTTCTGTGATTATCACTCATTTTGAAACCATCAGGAATTTAATGGGGACTTTTAGAATGTGCTTGTATCGTAAATAAAGTATCAATATCATTAATTTTGGACAATTTAATTCAATTACCCAAACATCTTGACATTTTCCATTAAATATACATACTTTAGAATCCAAAGATATCTCCAGAAATATTTTTTTTTTCGGTCATCTTGGGACAAGTTTCGTTGCGGTCTGCTTACAGTTTGACGACTCCGATCAAATACAGTAGCTTTTCGTACTGGGGTGTTTGTATGTGTGTGTGTGTGTGTGTGAGTGTCTGCTTTCGTTAGTGTGAATGAGAACAACAGAAAGCAACAGGAGGAATGTTAAAATGAGTTTTTGTAAAACAACAACAGAAATAATAATAAGAAGAGAACAAAAATCAAAACAGCAGGAGCAACAACAGCAACAAACATAGTAACAACAACAACAACAAAAACAACAACCATAGCAACAACAACAACAACAACAAAAACAACAACCATAGTAACGAAACGCACCCGATTCTGAACAACTTTTATATGCATGGGATCTACGGGTATGTTTTTGCTTTTGTTTTTTTTTTTCTTTTTTTCGGGTGTAACTTTTTTTTTAATGGTGTCATCATAGATTTCATATTTTGTTTGGTATATTTTCGGATGTATTTGCGTGAAGGGATCTGTATGTGTATGTGTATGTTGTGTGTGTGTGTGTGTGTTTATGTGTATGTTTTTTTATATGTATGAGTGTGTTTGCGGCTGGCGATGGCTCATGGGTCATGAGAATATTTATAAATAAAGTAGTCCAGAGTTGATGTGGTTGCCGGAATTTCTTTTTCAATAATAGACACATAATATTATTCGTTCTTTTTATTCTTCGTCTCCTTTTTCTTCGCCTTCTTCTTTGTCTTTTTTTTTTTTTGTCCTTTACTCCTTTTAATCTTTTGGGTAGTTTTGTTTTCTGTTTGGTGTTTTTTTCTTGTTGCTTCTGTGTGGCTTTTTTAGCCGAAAATCCAGTTAAGTCCAGTTATTTTTTGTAATACATCAGCAGAACAACAAAAGCCAAATAAATTCAAGTTCAATCTTTACAACAAGAACAAAAAAAAAAAACAACAACAGCAAAAACAAATACAGGGTAATAATGGAGAAGAAAGGGAGTGAAATTGAGAGAGAGAGTGAAAACTAGACCTCGATTGGAATATTGAGAGCGTAAATTGAGCGGCGAGTGCAAAACATAGCAAATAAAATATGCGCAAAAGCAAGAAACATAAAAGAAAGCCCCCGAAACGGAGAGAGCGAACGAGAGAAAACACCGTTACTTCAAAGTAACGGCCGCAGTTAAACTGTTTTTACAGTTAAAGCTAAAAGTTAAGTACAAGTGCACAAGTCCACATTCTAAACAATCACCCACACGTACTCACCTACTCACCTATACACACACACACACACACACACACACACACATACACACACGAACATGCAATTTTTAGCACCTCTCCTTGCTAACTGTAAAAATGAGTATGAATGGAAAAATCGGTGAGTTAATCGAAGTGGAGCAATTTTCGGGATAAGAAGGATAACTAACAATAACAATAACAACAACAACAACAACAACACGCATTTATATAGAACGCGCTCCAAACAGGCGCAGCTCAGTTAACAGTTGGCTCTCGTGTTGAACGGTTCTCGTAGGATACTAAATCCAAGGACGAAAGTCGCAGTGTAGTAGTAGAAGTAAACCAAGCAACTAAAATTCACCAAAAAAAGACAACATAATATTAGATAAAATAACGAAGAAAAGAAAACCGACTCAAAGAAAATATAATAAAACGAAAATAAAAAAGAAAAATAAAGAAAATAAAGAAGAAAAAAAGTAAGAGAAGTTTTTTTTATATAAATACAAACATGATATGTACATGAATATTTAATAAATATTATATTGTGTTATATTGTGCATAATATGTTAATGCGATATATGAATATAATATAATATTAAAGTGTCCTGGAAATACAATATTAAAATATAATACATATGTATTAAAATGTATGGTATATGTATAAAAATGGAAAACTATTCGAAGCACATAAACACATACTCTACATATGTAAACACTTTCAATTTACTCAAATACAAAAATAATTAAGAAAATAGAAAATAATTACAAAATAGAAAGTACTAACAACTTACAATACTAACAACTACAATAATAATATAGATAAAAATTACAATACAAAATACGATATAAAAGTAAGAAAACTAAAATAGCCAAAAAAACAGTGTACAAAATATTGAAACAAATCTTGTGATTGTGTTGTTTTGGCTTTTTTCTGCTTTTTCCCTAAAAGATATTCAATCAAAATATGCACTTTCAGCAAAATGTTTCCATTATTAATTGAAGGACGTGAAATAAAGTAATGGAGAAAAACAACTGAAAATAAAAGTAAAATAAAATCTTAAAATAAAGTAAAACCAAAGAAAAACGTAACGAAAGAAAGAAACAGACAGTGAAGAGGGGGGGGGGGGGGTGGGGGTGAGTGGTGAGAAAGGGAGGGAAAGTGTATAGAGGAGGGAAATAGAATTAATTTAGCCACAACAACACCGAAATCAGCTTAATCAACAGCCAACAGCAGCAAACTGTTGCACATGCATTAAAATTGTTTTACTGACAGCAGCACTTTAATGATAACAACGTCAGCAGTGACGGTGACGGTGACGGTGACGGTGATAGCGACAGACGGACACAAATAAACCAACAACAATGACTGCGAAAGTAGCAACAGATAAAAGCTGTGCTTTTCATTAGATTTTCCTTGCTATTTTAGTAGAGAGTTTAATGGATGTGCGTGTGTGTTTATTTTTAATGCATATCTCTGCCTTCCTCCATCTCGCTCTCGCTCTCTCACTCTCTCTCACTCTGGTGTGTGTGCATAACGTTGTGCTCTCATTAGTCGATGTTGCTTTTGCTATAAAGTGCTGTTATTATACGCTGGTGTTTAACGCCGAGATTAACACCAACAACAACAAAACTTAACTATTAACAACTAACAAATAATAACAACAACAACAACAGAATAGCAACGAGACAGTAATTTTTACTATTATTGTATATTTTTTCTTATATTGCAACATCGAAATAATAACCACAACCATGAAAATCAACGAAAATTACATTTTTATTGTTGTTCATCAAAATAAATTTATGAACAAAATCATGTCGTTGTTGTCGTTGTTGTTGTTGTTGTTGTTTTTGGTGTAATTATACGACGTGCGAATTTTTATCGCATTAAAATTGTTGCTGTTTTTCATTGCTTTTTCATTGTGTTTTATTATTAAAGAGAACGAAATTAATAATAATTTAATAGCTAAATTAATATGAATAAAAATAGAAGTGAAAATGAACTCAACTCCACAGGATAATTCTACAAAAAATTTACAGTTGTAATTAAAAAAAAAAAAAAAAAAAAAATCCAAGGTAGGTTTTCATGATCCTTTCAAAGTAATGCATATTATTTCAGTATTTTTTTAAATAGCAGTTGATTAAAATGAGTGAGAAAAGCAGTAGGAAAACTATTTAAATTCATTTTAAAGCTTTCATTCATTCAAATTCATTCAAATGAATTTGCGTGAATTTTTAGCGAAATCTTTAGTGTTCAGTAAAAAATATCCATCGTCAAAAATACTCGCACCATTTCGCGGCATTCTTTTCACGCAACATCTTCGCATATCGGAGATGAAAATCCCAGAGCCACTCCAGGAAAAAGACTCCATCCCAAAAAAGTATTACTATTTAGTGTGTAATTCGGTCCAAAGGCGTAATCGGTCCATTCTTTGTCGACAACTCGAATGAGGACGCAGTTACAGTGGATGTTGCAGGTTGTAATGGAGTGATTATTGATTATTTATGACTGGAATTAAGTGGAATCAAGCATGCACACCGCGTGAAGACATCACTGTATTGTGATCGAAGTTCAATGAACGATTAGTTTCAGAAACGGTGATGTGAATATTGGCCACCTGGTTCGTGTGCTTTGACCCATGGGACTTCCTTCTTTGGGGTTCTTTGGGAAGCCAACCAGCAAAAATTAATGACAACACTGCAAATTAAGCTGGCGAATTAAACGAGAAATTATGACAAAATATCATCGCAAATGTTGATTTTCGAATTGATGTCTGTAAACATGATCGTGGTTTTTAAATAAGAAACAAGAATAAAGTTAAAAAGAGTGCGTCTTTTATTTAAAAGGGTTTCTATAGTCTATACTGGATAAACCGTTCATAATAATATTAATAATAATAATATTAATAATAAGAATAATAATAATAATTTTTTTTCCAGATTCAGATAATAATAATAATAATAATATTAACAATAAGTTAAATAATTAAAATAAAGCACTCATCATAAGTGAACAATTCAGTTATGAGTCAATGAAGTGTTTGATGATGGATTAATTAAAATATGTTAATTGATGTACGTGTGAGGGTGTGCGTGTGGGTGTGCGTGTGCGTGTTTGTGTGTGTGTCTGTTAGCGTGTGTGTGTTTATTTGCTATGATAGCCTGTTTGTTTGTGTTTGTCTGTTGTTGTTGATTATTACTTTCAGCTGTTCAGAAAACTGTTCTGGTTTGATGTATGTATATACTTTTAATTAAGTGTTTTCAATTAATAATTCAATAGTTTTGTAATTGCTTTTCTTTACACGGAAAAGTGATAGCTTCTGATAATATATCGTACAACATACGAAATAATTGTAAAACTAGCAATTATTATGATAGCCTAATTAATGTAAAAAGGATGCATTTTAAAGGGTTTTCCAATAAGAGGTGTAATTTTGATATTCAAAGAAAAATGCCATTTTTTGAGATAAATTATCGCATGTTTATTTCGTAATAAAGAGGAAGGTATGCCGTTAATAATGAAAAACAACATCAGCCAAATGGCCACCACGACCACGCTTACAGGACCATAGCTATTCAAAATTACACCTCTTATTGGAAAACCCTTTATTATATTTTAAATGATGGGGTTTTTATTTGTATACTTTTGTATCTTTTGTAATATGAATTAAACAAAATACGAATTCGCACCAATACACACACACACACCCAGAGAGAGACCACCCACACACATACATGCACACAGAGGCACCCACTACCCGAGCCACACAGCCACGCCCACCCAATGCACTCAGAGCTGCATGGTTTTTTCTCTAATTTTGAATGCTTTTTAATCTTTCGAGTGCTCACAACAACAACAACAACAACAACAACAACTACTCTTCTTCCTCCTCCTCTTCGTTTAAGTCTCTAGTCTTGCATCTTTTCTAGTCTCTTCTTTCAACTAGCTACTTAATTTTTATTTTCGCTTTTGTTCTTTTCGCTCTTTTCGCTTTGTTTTTCTTTTTCTTTTATTTGATGTCACGTTTTTCGTTTCATTTCGTTTCGGTTTCCGTTTGAAAACGGTTTTGTTTTGTTTCGTTTAAATGGCAGCAATAAAACGTCAAACCACCATCACCACCACCACCACCGACAACACCAACAACAACAACAAACGAACTCACTCTCTCTCTCT